>BSBM01000893.1:5230000-6430000 GCA_027924585.1 Larix kaempferi
TGAGATTCTCTTTTTTTCGAGAATAATTTAATATTATATAATAAACAAGGCCAACCACGTGAAGGTGGAAGCTATTATGGCCCCTACCCTCCCCTCACATCACTATCAATTCCCCATAACCCGACAAAATCTATTTAAAAAAAAATTAAATGTGTTTTTTGTCATACTTTATAAGAAGCAATGTTTCTAATTAGAACATATGCCAACATACAGGAAAATGCCAAAAACACTAAGAAACAGTTAATTTATACGTACCAATCAAATTCAATATTTATATTGCATTATTAAATTAAAATATATAGAGTAGATATATTACTTGTAGCATCCTGATAATTTCATATATAAAAAAAAATAAGTATTATCTTTAAAACGACAAATAATTGTAATTGCGAAAAATATTAAATGTTTTGTAGGTCCACAATAATGAGTCATAAATGCGGAAAGAAATTTAATTATTGTGGCCTAAGAAATCATTTACTACAGGTGTGGCATATCATTTACTACATGCATTACGTCACGTTTTAGCTTGCGACGTCTTCTTCTATTCTTAACTGAAATAATATTTGCGAAAGAGTTTGATAACAATATTCTGACAGTGGCTTTTTGATGATGATGAAATGATGGTCCTGCGGGGTACCCTCGAGCTTACTTAGCTAAGTTTAGCTAAGGCATTTGCATCCTGTTTTCATGTGTAGGGCCACAGGTAACAAATTCTATGTCACAAGCGATACGAGTACAAATGTTTATTAATTCATCGTCAATGTATAATTAGAATGTTAATTACATATTTCCGAAACTAGCCACCGGGGTTGGATAAATGGTTCTTCATTCAGTTTGTTTGTTGTAAAACTCCCTAGTTGTATAACTTCGCGTCGCCCAGGTATTTGTTGAAAGCTATAACTATTATCGTGAGACTAAATGGTGTTTTTAGTGAGGCCAACATCTATTGCTGAGGCTATTTGAAAGCTTGTAACTCTAGTGTTTATGTTGTAGAGCTTAACAATCTGTCTTGACTGTATTTAGACTATCCTAAGCCGTGAATTCATTATTTGATTAATTATGCAAGGATAATATATGTGTGATCCAAAGTCTCGTGTTATGAACTTGACATTATAGTGCATAATGTTGTCTATTCAAATCATATCTGAGGTATTTATCTATCAAATGGATTTGTAACGCATGGCTAGCATGCTAACGTTGTATTAAAGAACTATACTTATAAATTCTTTCTCTTATTATGGATTTGAGGATCATAGCCTACGTGTGAAATCTACAATGTACATGGCACTTTGTCTTATACAATTGAAATAATGTTTATAGTCTAAATAATTTCCATAAGTTTCAATATTGAGGTGTAACAAAAGCATCCAAAAGATTACGCATTTGTATGATATTTGGAGTTTATTACAGGTTTAATTCATATGTTGACCATCAACCTTGCATCTACCCAATGTTATGCAACTATGGAAATGACTTCCTAAGGGTTTGATCGCGACCGAGTCGTGGTTGTAAAGGCTTCCAACTGTCGAATTTAAGTCTTGGTATACGAGGCATGTGTGAAGTGAAGTGGAGGCTGAGCTGGCTAGTGTCTTGTGTTTGCAATCGTTGGTAGTATTACCACGATCCGAGCTGTTCTATGCTTCGGCTCTTACGTAAGTCGACTGGAAAATTTGGTAAGAGTGATAATTTAATGAGACATTAAATGCAGTCGGGTGCAAATATTGATGTGCCCTGGAGGGCAGCTATCCACCATCAATCTCTGTGAGATCTGTGGCCGAAAGTGATACTCGAACCTTGCGTTGGTAAAGTGGAAAAGTTGGTGTTTTAGTGTTTGTAGAGCCGACAGGCTATTTGGTGATTTTGGTGTTTTCGAATAGGTGTTGTGAGGACTCCTTCCTCAGTCTCGAACCTTAGACCTCTGCGTAAGGGTGTTATAGTTTGCAAGCATAGTGCCATAGCACTCTGGTTCAGCAATGGTGTTTGTAAGTGGCTAACTCCTACCTGTGTGGAAGTTCATGGTTCAACCCTAATGCAGAGGAGTTCTTGGTGTCAAGTTTGTGGCCGACTCTCGAAGCCATCCAACTCCATCGAACCCAGGTCTAACTGTAAGCATGCGCTAGTGAAAGTCTTGTTGTGTTTATACATTTTTCTACTTTCCTTTCTTCAGTTGGTAACCCTTCCTGCTATGTTTGGTAGGTATTGCTTCGCGGGAGATGATAGCAGCGTTAGGGAGAGGATGCATCCGAAACTTAGTAATTTCTGGTGGTCCTTGCACCCCGCAGGTGCCCTTTGCATGATTGTTGGTGATTGTTCATTATCGTGGGTCAGGAACTATTGGCTTGGCTGGCGATGGCTGTGTGTTTAAGTTTGGAACCTTCGACTCGAAATGTTGTATAGGGTAGTCTTGGGTTGTCGGAGTCGTTACTCCACAGTTCCATTTGATGTTGTTTATTTTTTATATTTAGGGTTAGACCCTATGGACTGTTTGCATTATAATATAACTATGTTTCATACTTTTATGGTGGTGCCAAACCCTAAGAGTTGAGTTTTTGGGCTCACTCCTTTGTGTCGTGGATGCAGAACTACCATTTTTGGTTGTCATGTGCTTTGGAAATTGTTTGAACAAATAGTTGAGCCCCAATGGTGGTCTGGGGTAACTTCCTTGGACGCTCATCATTGTTGTTAGGTTTGGAATGAGGACTATGGAATATTTTTATTGATGTTGGAAAGTGATACCACCGTGCTCTATATGTGACCGTCATTTGCTTTTGGGTTTGCATGTCTGTGAATTGATAATGGAATTCTGGAATTCATAATGTGGATGGTGGCTAAGCCACAACTTTTGCTTTATTTGAGAATGAAACCCTGCTATGTAATTTTGATGCGACCATGCTAGTATTGGAAAATGAACCGGAGTCTGGATCTCGACTTGCATATAAATATTTTGATTGTTTTTATTTCTAGGGTTGAAAGTTCGTTTCCTTTCTTTTGTGGGCATTCGATGTAACATCAGGTTATCGGCTAGATGAAACTTCTTGATAGCCAAGACCTCTGTTTGTATTCTCAGCTTGGTGCATAGTGTGTGATTTCTAATGTTTAGCTAGAAAATATGATAGAGTTTAGGATACCGCACTTCTTAGGGTTTGGTCATGGAATTTTTTTGAACGCTCAAACCGTGCTTGAAATCATACTTTGCTTCTGGAAGAGAAAAAAAATAGAGATAGGGAATGAATGTATAAAAAATAGGAATATAACTAAGGAAGAAAATGATTATGGTGTGTCTGTATGCAGATGCTGCGAATCATGGTATTTTATTTGTAATGCGTACTGGTCCTTACAGCTTGTTAAAAGGAAACTTATAGGGGAGAGAAAATAACACTGTATGATGCCAAATGGAATTTCTTGCGACTGTTAAATAAATTCATGGATACTTGATGAGGGAAGAAATGTGATCAGAATTCTTTCATACAGAAAAATGAAATATTTCTTTTCCAGAATGAAGTAATATGTGAATAGTTATGTGCAAAGATTTAATTTGCAGCAGCTAAAATATCTAGAAAATGAAATGCTTGAGAATATAGATTTGTGCATGTATGTCTTTCATGGTTAAGAATAGATAAGTATTATGCCTCACCTAAATGAATAGATTTAATGCTACATTTCTATACTAGAGTACGATGCAGCCTCGAGCATGGGGAAAAATGTAGAGAAGTCATTTTATCAGTTAAGCAATTAAAATTAAATTAGAATTTTAAACATTTTACTGCTACTGATCATCAATAATATTTCTAAACCAATTACTGAAAGAAATCATGCAACTGGAAAACATAGAAAAATATAGAACCTGAATGTGGTAGGATAAACAAATCACCCAAGAAGCCTGTTCCACCCAACCTGCTCCCAGATAGCCAAGATGCCTGCCTTAGGACCCCCGAGCCTATTCACTGATCCACCGGGAGGAAGAAACTTCAGAAGCTTAGGACCTCCACTTGCAGCAGCAAGGAATTTATCCAGCCTTACAGGCTTAGCAGTCAATGGGACCTGCACCAGCACCTCTGGTTATGTCCTTCTCAGAATAATTGCAAACTTATACTTGCACTCTCCACAGCCTCCCTATTCGAATCTCTCAGCCATCACCTGATGCACATGAGGAAATGTTTCTACAGAAAACATTCTAACAGCTCCCTGCTCAATTCGAACTGCGTTTTATAGGCTTCCTAGGTCTTTTTTGCAATTAATTGGTCATTAGTGAGCTACCTGCTCACCTCTCTCCACCTGGAGAGGAAATGCCCCAAATTAGGGGTAGTTGTCCCATAAACAACAACTAATGGTAGAGTGCAAATGCTGCCACCTATCCCATGCCTTGTTGTAGCTTCCATTCCTCCTAGTGGTCTAGTGAACACTCTTTTAACAACTTTCTTGAGTGTTTTTCTCCCATTTTTATTTTATTAAATAATAATAACATTACATTCATCTTTGACCCCATCTGGTCATAATTACAAAATTGTGTAATTATAATTTAACACAAAGTACTTTTGCAAAAAGGATATTAATATAAATAATTATTCTCAAAATTTGGGTAGGTGACATACACCCCCCCTTAAGCCTCAACATCATGCTCAATGTTGCTTTATTCACTCCTTGAGTTTTCTTGGAAGAAAGTTTGGTATGTAGCCCGCATACTACTGTCCAACTCCCAAGTGGCCTCTACTGGGCTATAATGCTTCCATTGCACTTTTACTTGTCCAAGGGTGTGGTTTCAGAGTAGAGTTTCTTTCCTTGCAACAATACAGTTCAGTTCCACCGAAAAATCGCTGCCTTGTTCCACCTGAACATTATTCCAATTTACAACATGACTAGGATCATGCACATATTTGTTTAAAAATGAAATGTGAAAAACATTATGGATTTTGAGGTTTGAGGGTAAGGTTAATTGATATGCCACAGTTCCAACTCTTGATAAGCTTTTGAAAGGACCACAATACCTGGGTGCCAGTTTGGCACAACTTCCCAACTTTAGTGAACTCTTTTTTGGCCTTACCTTAATAAAAACGTGTTCACCAATGTGGAACTCTTTATGAGTTCTTTTAAGGTCTGCTTGACTTTTCTATCTATCCTGGGAAGCTTTAAGATTTCCCTATACCTTCTTTACAATTAGTTCTAACTCCTACAACAATTCAAGCCCTAAAGTGACTCTACTAACTGGATCACGCCATGAAACAGGTGTGTTACATTTCCTACCATAAAGAATTTCAAACGGGCTAAGCTTGGCTAAAGCATGGTAGTGATTGTTATACGCAAACTCTACTAGGTGCAACTAGTCCTCCCACTTACCAAGCTGATCCTTAACATACATTCTGAGCATGTCTTCCGATATCTGGTTCACCCTTTCAGTCTGTCCAGCTGTTTGCGAATGAAACGTTGTACTGAAATTTAAGGTGGTGTTTAACCCCTTAAACAAATCCCTCCAAAAATTTCCTATGAACTTTGAATCTCAGTCTGAAACTATTACCTTGGGTATCCCATGCAGTCGGAAAATCTACTTCATAAAAATTTCTACAATGTTAGGAGCTTTATGGGTAGTTTTGACAGGGATAAAATGGGCTGCCTTGCTAAGTTTGTCCACTACCACCATGATGGAGTCGTGTTGTTTTTTATTCTTTGGTAACCCAATGATGAAATATATACTTATGATTTCCCATTTCCATCTGGGTATAGGAAATGGCTGCAGCAATCCAGCAGGGTGTTGATGTTCCACCTTTACTTTTTGACAGTCAAAACACTTAGCTATATATTCTGCTACTTCATCCTTCATTTTGGGCCAATAGTACTATTTCCGTAGCATTGTGATGGTTTTCTGATAACCTGGACGGCAAGAGTAGTGGCTTTTGTGCATCTCATCCCAAATCATAATTTTTACTGCTAGTGCGTTTGGTACATATAGTCTGTTTTTGTACAACAGTAAGCCATTTTCCTTCAAACTGAAATCTGTTATAGAATTTTCAGAATTGTTTTTTGTTGTCCTTTCCTGTAATTTTCTGTATTCTTCATCCTCTTTAATTCCTTCAAAAATCTGCTTTTCCAAATCTGTTGCGTATGTGCTGATGGCTGAAATAAAATGTATTCTTGCATTGCGACTTAACGCTTCAGCGACCTTATTCTCTTTCCCTCTAATGTGTTGAACTTCAAAATCATATTCACTCAGAAAAGTTAGCCATCTAGCTTGTCTAGCATTCAAATTTGTCTGATCTAATAAATATTTCAGTTCCATGTTATCTATCATTAAGGTAAATTTTCTGCCAATAAGGTGGTGATGCCACATTTTCAAGGCATGAATTACTGCTAAGAATTCTAGATCATAAGTAGAATAGTTCTTCTCATGTATTTTCATCTTTCTAGACTCATAGGCTATAGCATGTCCCTCCTGTGTTAGGACTTCTCCAAGCCCATCATTACATGCGTCTGTGCACACTACAAAATCTTTATTAGGATCTGCAATCCTCAAAATAGGCACTGAAGTCAGTAATTCCTTTAACTTTTTAAAAATGTCCGCACATTTTTTATCCCAAACAAACTTCTTCCTTTTTTTCTGCAAAGAGGTTATGGGGTTTGAAATCCTTGAAAACCCTTCAATGAAATTTCTGTAGTAACCATTAATACCCATAAATGATCGCACATCCGTCACATCTTTAGCAACCGACCATTCATTAATGGCCTTTATCTTGGAGTGGGCGACTAAAATCCCTTCTTCAGAGATTATGTATCCCAAATACTGAATTTTGTCTTTGTAAAAATCACACTTGATGAACTTAGCATACAGCTAGTGGTCCCTCAGAACCTGCAAAATGATGCGTAGATGTTCATCATGCTCTTGTTCTTAGAGTACACTAAAATGTCATCAATAAACACAACTGCGAACTTATCTAAGTATTTGTGCAAAATTTTGTTCATCAAACACATAAATACAGCAGGGGCATTAGTCAATCCAAACGGCTTGACAATGAACTCATAGTGTCCATAACGAGTTCTAAAGGTTGTTTTGAAAATGTCTTCATCCTTCACACGAACCTGATGATACCCTGACGGTAAATCAATCTTCGAGAATACTGTTGCTCTACGTAGCTGGTCAAATAGATCGTCAATGTGGGGTAGAGGGTACCTATTATTGATAGTCATTTTGTTCAGTTGACAATAATCTATGCAAAGTCTTAGGGTACCATCCTTCTTCTTAATAAAAATGACCGGTGCTCCCCAAGGAGACACGCTAGGTCTTATGTATTTTTTATCGATCTACTCCTTCAACTGAGATTTTAACTCATTCAGCTCTAGTATATTCATTCGGTATAGAGCTTTAGAACTTGGTACTGCACCTGGTATTAATTCAATAGTAAAATCCAGGTCTCTTTTGGTAGGTAATTTTGGGATCTCTTCAGGAAAGACATCTTGGAAATCATTTAAGATAGGTATGTCTTCTATTTTCAGTTTGTCCTCCTTAGTACTTAAATCATCATGCACTGCATTTACTGCAAACATCTGACATCCTTTTCTGACTGCCCTCTTTACTTGCATGGCTGAAATCTGCCTAACGGATGTTTTCCTAGGGATGCTTTTTACCTATGTTGTCCTTCCTTCATCATCCAGGCAAATGAAACTTTTCTCATAGCAATTCACAATGACACGATGGGTTTCTAACCAGTCCATGCCAATTAGGATATCATATGATCCTAATGGAAAAATATTTAACTTAACCTGCATTGTTAGTTGATTCATAGATAGAGCACAATTTTCCACAAAATCATAAACCTTTCTTTTTGTTCCCGTCGCTAATCTAACTAACCAGGATTTATTGAATTTTTCTGTTTTCAATTTGATACTTTCTACAATAACTGGTGATATATAGCTTAGACTAGCACCAGGGTAAATCAAAATAGAAACTGGGTGGTTTTGTAGCATACCTTCAACCTCTACCATTGAGACTTGGTGTTCTGCTTGTCGGTTGTCTAATGCTGCACTGATTCTGGGTACTTCCCTTGGCACATCTCCTACAGTAGCTTCAGACTGTATGGAGTGAATATGGTTGGATGTCTGCTTCTTAAGGGGACAATCTGAGGCATGATGAGGTCCTTGGCACTCAAATCATTTTATAGGTGGCTTCTGCTCATTGGTCCTGGCAACATTGGGAACATTTCTGGTTGTTGTAAATTTCTGCTGCTGATTATTTCTGAAACTATTCCCTTGAAAATTTTGATTCTGAAAATTTTTCCTTTGGAAACCGAAATTTCCACCATATCTGAAATTTTTCTTTTTTTGTTCAAAATTACTGGGTTTTCGGTTTTTCGAGCTAGGTACCCCTTCTCTTTTCTTATTATGGTCAAAGCAAAAAGTTGCTTTCCTCATGGCTTCTTCCAACGTCTTAGGGTTACCGTACTCTATTATGTCCTTGATGTTGAAGGGTAGGCAACTTAGGTACCTCTAGACCTTCAGTTTTTCTTCCAACATGTATGGCACATACCTTAGCAAACTTAAAAACTTGTTGTTCAGTTCTTTCATGTTCATGGTTCCCAGCTTTAGATCATAGAATTCTTTGGATTTTTCTTCATAATACTACTTAGATAATAATTTCTTCTTGAAATATCTTTTAAAAGTACTCCAACTCACATGTCGGTCTTTTATGCCTTTTACCCTTTTAAGGTCTTGCCCCCAAATGTCTGCCTTCCCAGTCAGATTGTAAATTACCATTTTTGCTTTTAAGGATTCTGAATAATCGTAGATCTGAAAATACTTTTTCATGCCGGACAACCATGCCTCAGCTGCCTCTCCTTTCTCTGTTTCGCCATTGAAAGTTGGAGGTTTGATTTTCTTGAATTCACCAGATATATGTTCATACTGTTTATTTCTTTTCCTCTCTAGCTTGAAATCTCGTTCATTGCTGTCACTAGAATAGTTATGCTTCTTTTTGCATGGATGTTTGGCAGTTCCTGTTGAGTTGTTGTTCTAATCGGTTGTTTTTGCTTGCTTATTCCTGCCTTCATAAGGTAAGTCTTCAGTCTCGGTAGTATGTTCAATGTCCTGTTCATATTTTGGGTATTGATCGAACAGTGCTTGCTTCAACTCCTCTTGTGTCCTCAGGATTCTTTCATTGTCCTGCTTTACTGATCTTATATCTTTTTTTAATTCTTGAAAACCATGTAATAATTCTGATGCGTTGTTATCCAGTTTTCCATGGAGTTGCTGTTTCGTGCTATGGCTGTTTGGCGAAAATCTGTCCTCCATATGTTCATCCGATCCTTCCATACCTGTAAATTAAAAGCAATTTTCTGTATACAACAAAGTAAATTAAACTTGAGTTAACGAAGGATTTTGCAGTCATAAAATTTCTGTTGCATGTTTTCTTGGACCTTTTTAGGCATAGAGTTCGAACATGAGCTCTGATACCACATGTAGCATCCCGATAATTTCATATAAAAAAAAATTATTATTATGTTTAAAACAACAAATAATTGTAATTGCAGAAAATATTAAATGTTTTGTATGGTCCACATTAATGAGTCATAAATGTAGAAAGAAATTTAATTATTGTGGCATAAGAAATCATTTACTACATGCATTACGTCACGTTTTAGCTTGCGACATCTTCTTCTATTCTTAACTGAAATAATGTTTTCGAAAGAGTTTGATAACAATATTATGACAGTTTCTTTTTTATGATGATGAAAGGGTGGTCCTACCGGGTACCCTGGAGCTTACTTAGCTAAGTTTGGTTAAGGCATTTGCATCCTGTTTTCATGTGCAAGGCCGCAGGTAAGAAATTCTATGTCACAAGCGATATGAGTACAAATGTTTATTAATTCATTGTCAATGTATAATTAGAATGTTAATTACCTGTTTGCGAAACCAGTTACCGGGGTTGGATAAATGGTTCTTCATTTAGTTTGTGTGCTGTACAACTCCCCAGTGGTATAACTTCGCGTCACCCAGGTATTTGTTGAAAGCTGTAACTATTATTGTGAGAGTAAATGGTGTTTTTAGTGAGGCCAACATCTATCACTGAGGCTATTTGAAAGCTTGTAACTCTAGTGTTTATGTTGTAGAGATTAACATTCTTTCTTAATTCTATTTAGACTATCCTAAGCCCTGAATTCATTATTTGATTAATTATGCAAGCATAATATATGTGTGGTCTAAAGTCTCGTGTTATGAACTTGACATTATAGTGCATAATGTTGTCTATTCAAATCATATCTGAGGTATTTATCTATCAAATGGATTTGTAATGCATGGCTAGCATGCTAACGTTGTATTAATTAACTATACTTACAAATTCCTACTCTTATTATGGATTTGAGGATCATGGCCGATGTGTGAAATCTACAATGTACATGGCACTTTGTCTTATACAATTCCAACGATGTTTATAGTCTAAATTATTGCCATAAGTTTCAATATTGAGGTGTAACAAAAGCACCCAAAAGATTATGCATTTGTATGATATTTGGAGTTTATTACAGGTTTAATTCCAATGTTGACCATCAACTTTGCATCTACCCAACGTAATGCAACTATGGAAATGACTTGCTAAGGGTTTGATCGCGACCGAGTGGTGGTGGTAAAGGCTTCCAACTATCGAATTTAAGTCCTGGTATACGAGACATGTGTGAAGTGAAGTGGAGGTTGAGCTGGCTGGTGTCACGTGTTTGCAATCGTTGGTAGTATCACCATGATCCGAGCTATGCTATGCTTCGGCTCTTGCATAAGTCGACTGGAAACTTTGGTAAGAGTGACAAAATAATGAGGCATTGAATGCAATCAGGTGTAAATATCGACGTGCCCTGGAGGGTAGCTATCCACCGTCGATCTTTGTGAGATCTGTGGCCGAATCTGATACCTGAACCTTCCGTTGGTAAAGTGGGAAAGTTGGCGTTTCAGTCATTCGTGTTTGCGTTTGTAGAACCAACAGGCTGTTTGGCGATTTTGGCGTTTTTGAAAAGGTGTTGTGAGGTCTCCTTCCTCGGTCTCGAACCTTAGACCTCTGCACAAGGGTGTTACAGTTTGCAGGCTTAGTGCCATAGCACTCTAGTTCGGCCATGGTGTTTGTAAGTGGTTAACTCCTACCTGTGTGGAAGTTCATGGTTCAACCCTAATGCAGAGGAGTTCTCAGTCTCAAGTTTGTGGACGACTGTCGAAGCCATCCAACTCCATCGAACCCAGGTCTAACGGTAAGCATGCGCTAGTGAAATTCTTGTTGTGTTTATACATTTTTCTACTTTCGTTTCTTCAATTGGTAACCCTTCCTGCTATGTTTGGCAGGTATTGATTCACGGGAGATGATAGCAGGGTTAGGGAGAGGATGCATCCGAAACCTGGTAAGTTCAGGTGGTCCTTGCACCCCGCAGGTGCCCTTTGCATGATTGTTGGTGATTGTTCATTATTGTGGGTTGGGTACTATTGGCTTAACCGGCGATGGTTAGGTGTTTAAGTTTGGAACCTTCGACTCAAAATGTTGTATAAGGTAGTCTTGGGTTGTCAAAGTTGTTACTCCACAATTCCATTTGATGTTGTTTATTTTTATATTTAGGGTTAGACCCTATGGACTGTTTGCACTACAATATAACTCTGTTTCATACTTTTATGGTGGTGCCAAACCCTGAGAGTTGAGTTTTTGGGCTCACTCCTTTGCGTCGTGGATGCAGAACTACCATTTTTGGTTGTTGTGTGTTTTGGAAATTGTTTGAACAAATAGTTGACCCCAGCAGTGGTCTGGGGTAACTTCCTTGGACACTCGTCATTGTTGTTAGGTTTGGAATGACGACTATGGAATATGTTTTTTGATGTTGGAAGGCGATTCCACCGTGGTCTATATGTGACTGTCGTTTGCTTTTGGGTTTGCATGTCTATGAATTGATAATGAAATCTGGAATTCATAATGTGGATGGTGGCTAAGCCACAGCTTTTGCTTTGTTTGAGAATGAAACCCTACTGTGTAATTTTGATGCGACCATGCTAGTATTGGAAAATGAACCGGAGTGTGGATCTCGACTTGCATATAACTATTTTGATTGTTTTTATTTCTAGGGTTGAAAGTTCTTTTCCTTTTTTTTGTGGGCATTCGATGTAACATCGAGCTGTCGGCTAGATGAAACTTCTTCATAGCTAAGACCTCTATTTGTATTCTCAGCTCAATGCATAGTATGTGATTTTTAATGTTTAGCTGGAAAATATGATAGAGTTTAGGATACCGCAATTCCTAGGGTTTGGTCGTGGAATTTTTTTGAATGCTCAAACCGTGCTTGAAATCATACTTTGCTTCTGGAAGAGAAAAAAAATAGAGATAGGGAATGAATGTATAAAAATTCAGAATATAACTAAGGAAGAAAATGATTATGGTGTGTCTATGTGCGGATGCTGTGAATCACGGTATTTTATTTGTAATGCGTACTGGTCCTTATAGCTTGTTAAAAGGAAACTTGTAGGGGAGAGAAAATAACATTGTATGATGCCAAATGGACTTTCTTACGACTGTTAAATAAATTCATGGATACTTGATGAGGGAAGAAATGTGATCAGAATTCTTTCATACAGAAAATTGAAATATTTTGTTTTCCAGAATGAAGTAAAATGTGAATAGTTATGTGCAAAGATTTAATTTGCAGCAGCTAAAATATCTAGAAAATTAAATGCTTGAGAATATAGATATGTGCATGTATGTCTTTCAGGGTTAAGAATAGATAAATATTATGCCTCACCTAAATGAATAGATTTAATGCTACCTTTCTGTACTAGAGTACGATGCAGCCTCAAGCATGGGGAAAAATGCAGAGAAGTCATTTTATCAATTAAGGAATTAAAATTAAATCAGAATTTTAAACATTTTACTATTAATGATCATGAATAATATTTCTAAACCAATTACTTAAAGAAATCATGCAACTGGAAAACACAGAAAAATGTAGAACCTGAATGTGGTAGGAGAAACAAATCACCCAAGAAGCTTGTTCCAACCAACCTGCTCCCAGACAGCCAAGATGCATGCCTTAGGACCCCCAAGCCTATTCACTGATTCATTAGGAGGAAGAAACTTCAGAAGCTTAGGGCCTCCACTTGCAACAACAAGGAATTTATCCATCCTTACAGGCTTAGCAGTCAATGGGACCTGCACCAGCACCTCTGGTTATGTCCTTCTCAGAATAATTGCAGAATTATACTTGCACTCTCCACAACCTCCCTATTCGAATCTCTCAGGCATCACTTGATGCACATGAGGAAATGTTTCTACATAAAACATTCTAAGAGCTCCCTGCTCAATTCGAATTGCCTTTTATAGGCTACCTAGGTCTTTTTTCTGATTAATTGGTCATTAGTGAGCTACCTGCTCACCTCTCTCCACCTAGACAGGAAATGCCACAAATTAGGCATAGTTGTCCCATAACCAATAGCTAATGGTAGAGTGCAAATGCTACCATCTATCCCATGCCTTCTTGCAGCTTCCATTCCTCCTAGTGGGCCAGTGAACACTCTTGTAACATCTTTCTTGAGTGTTTGTCTCCCATTTTTATTTTATTAAATAATAATAATGAGTCATTACATTCATCTTTGACCCCATCTGGTCATAATTAAAAAACTTTGTAATTATACTTTAACACAAAGTATTTTTGCAAAAAGGATATTAATATAAATAATTATTCTCAAAATTTGGGTAGGTGACATTACTGCATACCTCATACACTTCAATGGAATTCATCATCTTCTTCATACAAGTCATCATATGTATAATTTGATCCATGGTCAACATTGTAAGGATTAGCCATATCATCATCATCTTCGATGTTAGTTATGATCATCATGTCATTGTCAATATCATCTTCATGGACATTGTCTGCTACATCATCTGATTCAACTAATTCTTCGACATATTCTTCTTGAACATGATCATCTAACTCATGTTGATCATCTTCAACATCGTCTTCTTCTTTGAGACCCTCTTCATTACCTTCATCTACATTATACTTTACCGGACTTCCCCTTGGATTGTGTCTCACAACAAATAACCAACCCGCTCTACCTGGAACCTCAGAGTAAAATACCTGTTCACATTGGGTTGGAAGAACACATGGCTCCGTTTCTGGCTCAAACAACCTTGTATTTACCATGGTAAATCCATTATCATGTTTAATAATTGTTTTATCGGGATCACGTTGATTCAATCATAACCTATACCATTTGAAAACGAACAGAACTACCTTGAAGGAGTTAAAGTCACACTGAATATCTTCCAAATACCCATAGTATCGATTTTCTGAGAGTTTTGGATGTCTAGCACTTCTAGTGGAAACATTGCTCACCACAAAGACTGCAAATATCTCACAATATAATGTTTTCTTCGTTTCATCCAACTTTTTGATACAATATCTACAACCATTGCACCACATAGCCTTATGGTGTTTTACCTACAACAAGCCATACATGAAAATATTATAGAATGATCCAATATTTAGGATTAAGTGCATGTTTATACCATATAGGGAAAAAAAATCAACGTGTACATCAATATGTTAAAAAAAAAATAGTGTGGTTGATTAATATGCTTTCCTGCTTATCTTTTAAACCATATGCTAAATCAATTTCCCTTTGTGTAAGCTTGGTATCTCCATTGTGATGTGCTGCTTTAACCAATGAAGCCACACCTTCCCATGATATTCCATGTGTTGGAATATTCTCCCCATCATTTTTTTGTTTTGCATGATTGCATGCAAATCTGCATAATGTATGCATTTGCATGCAAATGCAGGCATCCAGTCATCATCATGCTGGTCTCCCCAGCACCTAGAGCTTGCTTCTAGCTTGTCTTTACCTGCATGCAAAACTGCATGCTGCATGCATTTTCATGCCACTGCATGCATCCAGTCATCATCATGGTGGACCTCCTAGCTCCTAGAGCTTGGTTCTAGCTCTTCACAGCCTGTCTACAGCCCCCAAGGGGCATCCAACCTACCAAATGTGCCCTTCTCCATGACAAGTGCACCCTTCTCACCTACCACAACCAGTTAGGCGCCTTTACTCACCTACCACTCAGTTCACTTCAGTTAGTTGCTTGTATTTCCTTGATTTAAGGCTAGATTTACTCCTAATTGATTGTTTCACACTGATGGACCTCCAGTGAGACTAGTCTTCCCATTCTGACTCCAGTTAGCTCCTCATGCACCCTCCACTGAGCCTCCTTCATTCAGTTAGTTCCTACCTCACTTAGTTAGACTCAGTTGACTGACTATTACCATTGATGACTGATACATTGACTGGATGATGACTCCACTATCATTCAAGCCACACTTTGAGTTAGGAATTCGAATGTCCTACTTGGCCTATTCAAATCCTATATGATTCCATCTTCATGGCTATTGTATTCATTCACTTACATTCTTATTCATTGTATAATACTGAGATATTGTTCTATTCTACTGTGTTTATGAGTGATCATCGAGTGTCTCCTTCTCTTCTTCTCTACAACATATTTGTGAATTTGATTGTGAGTTGCTACAGCTTCCAGATCCTTGCATATTCCTACATGGTATCAGAGGAGGAAGCAGCTATTCGAATTGCAGCAGTTGCAGTAGCGGCGGTTGCATCACTTCTTTGAGCAACTATCTTTCCTTAAGGTAGTGTTCAGTCGAAGTGTAGCATTCTCCATCAGCACCACTTTTCATGTTTTGCAGGTTTCAAAGTTTTCTACAGTTGCAGCAGTAGATTCGAATTGAACAACAGCTTCTATGTATCCAGAAGGAGTTCTTTCTCTCACTCCATTCAACTATGACGAGTGGAAGCCAAAAATGGCATCATATCTAAAGAGACATGGTATTTTTGATGTGTGTACTGGTATTAAGAGAGATTTTTCTTCCAATGAAGAAAAAGAAGATTAGCTTGATGCTAGTGAAAGAGCCTCGTGAAACATATGTATTTCTATGTTTTCAAATATGCAATACTACATTGATCTCGATGAACATCCAAGTGATCTATGGTCTAGATTGGACAGGTTATTTGGAATCCAGGAGGAAGAGGTTGATGTTATCCATGTGGAAAGGAAGCCCAGTGAGACTTCCTGCAGTGATCTCTCTTTTCATGATTCCGCCTCCTTCATCTCCCATGATGAAGTTGTTCAAGATGAAGTCGAAGTACAAGATATGGTTTCAGTTGTTCGATCTTCCTATCTGATTTCTGAGCAAAATATATCGGCTACTACTCTAGAAGTTGAAGAGATCTTTGAAATCTCTACTTCCCGTGAGCTTATTGATGTGGAAGATGATGACCTACTGAGTTTTTTGAAGAAAAAGACAGATTTGGAAGGTAATGCATTCGCTCCTCCTCATCATATGCTTTCTTTGATCTCCTACTTGGTTATTGGCACATACTTTCAGAACTTCACCAAAGATAGAAGACTGTACCATTCGCTTGGATTCAAGTCTCAAGCATATCCTTATGATTTTGGTTTTGATCTCACCACTATTGGTTCAAAGAGGTTCATGAAAAACCACTCCCAAAATTTTGGATCTGATTTGAAATTCAAGGCATCACCATTATATGGTTCACTTGGTTCTTGTCTCACCCCTGCTGGTTCAAAGGAGATATCAAAGAACTACATACACTTTCATGGAGTTTATGCACCTGTTGATCTGCAAGATGGTGATCTCCTAGGTATTTTGAAGAAAAAAGATTTGGAAGGTAATGCATTCGCTCTCCCTCATCATATGCTTTCTTTGGATTTCTGTTTGGTCATTGGCACATGTTTTCAAAGTTTCAATGACGATGGAAGACTCTATCATTCGCTTGGGTTCATGACTCATGCACTTTTTTGGGATTTTGGTTTTGATTTCACCCTTGTTGGTTCAAACGAGATCACGAGAAACCATCCTCCAAGTCTTGGATCTGATTTGCTTGCATCCATTATTTGAGATCTCAAGCACATGTTTTTACAGCATGATATATTTCTTCCCAAGAGGAAGATAACTCTTTTTTAGAGAATGCTAGATCCAGATCCACAAGAACCTGAAGGTCTAGCACATATTGGTTCATGGGCCACCACCACTGTTTCATGCACCAGTGATCTTGTTGAAGATTCACCATCATCATGTCATAGTTTATTTGGTGATAATCACACCTATGTTGGTTCAAAGGAGATATCAAAGAACTATCTGCACATTCATGGTTTTGATTCTACCTCAGTTGGTTCGAATCACATGCTTCATGATGATCTTCATATTATTTTTTTGCAGCATGATCCTCTTCTTCCCAAAAAGAAGATACCTCCTTCCTTGATTAATGATCAAGAGAGAGTTGCATCATCACATGAGATTTCAGATTCAGAATTTGAAGATGAAGATGGGAGAATGCTAGACCCAAATCCATAAGAACCTGAAGGTCTAGCAACTGATGATGAAGATGATAAAATGAGAGATCCAGATCCACAAGAACCTGAATATATCTCACATGATATTCATCCTCTTCCTCGATGGGCATCCGCTACACTCCGATCTGCTGGTGATTTGGTTGGTGATCCACATGATCATAGAAGAACCAGATCATATTTTCAGCATGGAAGGTTTCATCCTTCTCACATTACTGATCCATTGCAGATCGATCGATCCTTCTTCAAAAAAGAAGGACACTTGCCTCCTTTAGGGGTAAGTCATGATATGCTACTTTAGCACCTTCAGTCTATTTTGAGGGAGGGCTTTCTTCCCACTGGATTTTCCCTCTTTCCTCACTTAGTTTATTTTAGATTGATTGTACAGGGTAACCTTTGGTCTCAGTAACCAGGGCCCTATCTTGTTGTTTTACAGGCTGACCTTTGGTCTTAGTAACCAGGGTCCTATTCTTCAGTTATTTCCTCATAGTATAGCTTGCGGGGGGGTGTTGGAATATTCTCCCCATCATTTTTTTGTTTTGCATGCTTGCATGCAAATCTGCATGATGCATGCATTTGCATGCAAATGCAGGCATCCAGTCATCATCATGTTGGTCTCCCCAGCACCTAGAGCTCGCTTCTAGCTCTTCTTTACCTGCATGCAAAACTGCATGCTGCATGCATTTGCATGTCACTGCATGCATCCAATCATCATCATGGTGGGCCTCCCAGCTCCTAGAGCTTGGTTCTAGCTCTTCACAGCCCCCAAGGAGCCTCCCACCTACCAAATGCACCCTTATCCATGACAAGTGCGCCCTTCTCACCTACCACAACCAGTTAGGTGCCTTTGCTCACCTACCACTCAGTTCACTTCAGTTAGTTGCTTGTCATTCCTTGATTTAAGGCTAGATTGACTCCTAACTGATTGTTTCACTCCGATGGACCTCCAATGAGACTAGTCTGCCCATTCTGACTCCAGTTAGCTCCTCATGCACCCTCCACTAAGCCTCCTTCATTCAGTTAGTTCCTACCTCACTTAGTTAAACTCAGTTGACTAACTATTACCATTGATGACTGATACATTGACTAGATGATGACTCCACTGTCATTCAAGCCACACTCTGAGTTAGGAATTTGAATGCCCTACTTGGCCTATTCGAATCCTATATGATGCCATCTTCATGGCTATTGTATTCATTCACTTACATTCTTATTCATTGTATAATACTGAGATATTGTTCTATTCTACTGTGTTTATGAGTGATCATTGAGTGTCTCCTTCTCTTCTTCTTTGCAACATATTTGTGAGTTTGATTGTGAGTTGCTATAGCTGCCAGATCCCTGCATATTACTACACCATAAAAATATTGTTCACATTGTTCAATCCATACCTTAATCCAATCAAGATTGTTTGCAATGTATAAATGAAGTGCATCCCACTCTCAACCAACTATTTGATGACAATAAAATTAAAATTCAATACAAATGTATATTCACTTAACAAAGTAAACACTCTTAATTGATGCAATATATTGAATATACAAATAGAATATGTATGATATATATACATAAAAATCAATAGTCAAATGTGTTATATTACCTTTCACCTTCCTCGATCTACCTTTCCCCTTCAGGTACTCCCCTTCAAAAATTTTATTGGATTCTGGATCACAAATGCGACGTAAATTGAGCTTTGACGCTAATTTAGGAATATATTCACTAATATACAACATATTTTGGTATACCATATACCCCTCCATCATAGAACCCTCAGCACGTGCTCATTTTCTAACCAAACCCTTCATAAATTTCGAGTGCCTCTCAACCATCCACATGGACCTTGAGTGCACAGGTCCACACAATTCAATCTTTTCAACTTGGTGTATGAGGTAGTGTTCTTGTGCATTGAAAAATTCCAAAGGTAGATGCTTCTTCATTTCATACATGAGACGAGGAATTTATCTCCTCCAATACTTTATATCTTCTTTATGGATTTCTTTAGATGACAACCATATACAAGTGATGCAACCCAATCATGAGATTTAACATGAATTAGTGCACAAAAATAAAATATAAGTTCTACGATGAATTACACAAACACTAATTAGCACATGCAAAAAATCGCTA
The DNA here is from genome assembly GCA_027924585.1 of Larix kaempferi. Lineage (NCBI taxonomy): Eukaryota > Viridiplantae > Streptophyta > Pinopsida > Pinales > Pinaceae > Larix > Larix kaempferi. The sequence continues at coordinate 5,249,520 of BSBM01000893.1, forward strand.
CTTACCTCATGTATTTCCCGAGATTATATATAACTTGTTTGACATTGTTGTCGAAGTTGTCCGAGAGAGAGAGAGGTAGAACATACTGTAACAATATACAAATCGTTTCCTTTTTTAAACAAAGAGTAGACAAACAAAATACCAACAATATTCACTAGAATAAAAAAAACAATAATTATATGCATACCATAATAATTACCTTCATGAAGTGTAATACCCCCATTTTGACCCTTATGATATATTGGCTTTTAATGTAAATATTGTATACATGCGATGTATGTTTCCCTAGCATGGAGCTCAAGGCCAAGGCCCCGCTAGTGTATGTTTGAATTTTATTTAAAATAGACAAAATATTTGATATTATGTTACCCATGTGCTATTAAGCCATGCAATATTGTAAATTGATGGAAATATTAATATTGCAATAAAATACCAAAACTGGCTATGGGAGCAACTAATTAGAGGGGGCCATGTGTATCCACTAGGGAGTGGTGAGGGGGTTATAGGGTTGAACCATATGCTTCCAAATGTCATATTGAGAACCCATTTGACTTTCCTTGTTGACATTTAATTTTGTTGTAAAGAAGTAGTTGAATAAATCAGTCCATGGCTTCAATGGAGCATGGGCATCCCAACAATTCGTATGGCAGGTATGGGATCTGTTTTCTTAACCCATAAGTCACTCTACCTCATGGGAATTCATTCTTCCTCATTCCCATTCGATTTTGGAACATCTAAGCTTCAGTTTCCATCCATTACACAATTCCAACAGTAAGAAAAACCAAAAATCGCAACTTTGCATTAACCCACATTTTGAAGTGCCATAAACACCCAGAATTTCGTGTGGACAGTGAAATACAATGGGGGAACCATAGACATGAACCTTAGGGCGAATTTGAGAGTGTTAGAAATCCCAAAATCCATATAAAAATCCATATTTGATAGCCCGAAAATCCAATTACAAGATTGAATTATTTGACCATAGAATTGTGAGAATCCAAGTGTGAATGATAGAACAAAGGTTGGGATTGCTTGATAAACACAGTGAAGGATAGAATCTCAAAGAATTAGTAGCTAGACCTTTCTATGCCCACCTGAATAGCATTGGAGGGAAGGGGTTCCTGAGGGACTGTGTAACAGAGAAGGGGATCTTCCTGGTGTTGGGTGTGGTAGGTATTGTGGGTGCCATGACTGTTTGAGTTTAATTGAGATGCATGTATCTCTTTGGTTGAGCTCACTGGCTTAGCATCCTCCTCCTTTGTCTCTTGCATGCTTGATAAACCCAATTATGTGTTGGATTAGCATGATTGTTTGTGTGAGACCATGGATGTGAGTGAGACATTTTAGTTCCTCCTTAGTGGATACACATCTCAGCTCGGGGGTGGTCTCTCAGTTGAAAGAATATAGGCTGGAAAGAGACCTATGGTTGGGTGGAACGTTGCTCTCACATAGCCAATTGCTTGGACAGTTCATTTTGAAGATAAGTACTCTCTGTGTTTTGAATTATATTCATTCCGTGTTCTGCAATGTTCAATTTGATGATTGTTATTGGTATGTTGAATGCATGATAGATTGTGTGTAGATGATGTTTATTTCTACTGTGTATAATTTAAATATGCATTTTATTAATTGTAATTTTGTCATATGGCTTGGGGAAGAATTAGACACACCCCCATAGTGCGGTCATGTTCCCTCTGCGGGTCTGGATGACGGGATGGGACGTGACAGAGGACATGCCAATCATGCATTTACACCCATGCAAAATCACCTTTCTTTGTTATGATATTCTTCATTTTCGCACAAAATCCGGTGGGAAATTTAATTTTTCGCATGACTTATTTTACAACATTACTTTGTTGCTCTGTTAACATCCATGGAAGTGAGTTTATATTAATTTGGTCTCCTTTGCTATGAAATTGAATGACGTATTTCATTGCATGGTTTCCTTCTTGAATGTCTTTACAAATTTTGACAATTTTTTCTTTCTCACTCCTTCCATCCCATATTCGCCATAATGTTTTAGTCACATTCTTTCCGATATGCATTGTATCAAACATATTAGAAATTTATAGGTTCTTATAGTAGGGAAACCTGCTAAATTGTTTAGGATAACTTTTCATTCCTCGTGAAATCCCATTAATGCCTTCATGATCACGACGGTCATCATGAATCGTAGTTTATAAAGAAATTATAGAAACCAATGTCAATTACAGTAAACAACAAACAATAAAAAAATTATACAACATTACATATATGATGATTCATACGTACCTTGACAATTTCTATTATATTGCAACTTCCATAGGTGAGGTGTCATTCTCTGCAGTTTTAATGTAGTCTCTTGCTTCCCATTGAACATATGTTTTTCGGTAGTTCGATACCTATGATTCATAGAGAGGAAGTGCATATACTCATAAAAAACCTCATTTCCTAAGATTTTTGAATGACGAGATTTGATCTTAGGACCACAAAGTGGACGTGCAAATTTTCCCATTGTCTGAAGACCTACATAAAGAGATGGAATATCTATGTCAATTACAATTATAAACAAAATGAATGGATTATTTAAAAAAACATGCATGCATAGTATATTAAATAGTTCATAAAATTAAATGTAATTAAAGTGGAACTTATAATTACAAACCTCAAAAATGGGTTAACCCTAGAGCATCATGTATTATCCATACAAGCATTGCATGGAATTGAAATTTACTTTGTCGTATTGGTCTATATATGTCATACATAGTGATGCCATTCCATAACTTTAGTAGCTCGTCAATAAGAGGTTTGATATATACATTCATATCTTTAACTTTGTACTTACTTGATTGATTTGAACATATAAAATATATTATTATGAGTATCATTTAGATATATAAACCATGCACAAGAGAAAAATAAAAATTTATATATATGACATTATGTAACAAAATATGACAAATGAGATGCCACTACATTAAAAAAAAAAGTTGTAGACACAATATACCTGGAACAATCATCGACAACATTATGTGCTCCCTCTTTATTAACAACCATGGAGGAATGTTATTGTTGATAACAAAAATATGCCACACAGAGTAAACAGATCTCATCTCTGCAAATGGATTGATACCATCTGCTGTCAAATAAATCCTATGATTATGAGGTTCTTCTTTAAAGTGGGGCCATTTTTCCTCCATATCTATAAATGTAGACCCATCTGCAGGCATTCGAATAATGTCATCTTGACTTCTTTTTTGTGCATGTTAATCCATAAATTGTGCTATGCTTTTGCACTTGAACAACCGTTGCAAACATGGAATAATGGGAATATAATGAAGAACATTGCGAGATACCTTTTTTGTTAATTGATCTGTTTGATATCTACTGATATGACATTCCAGACATTCTATTGCAAATTCATGTTGATTATAATATATAACATGGCCATTGAGGCATGCATGAACTGCTTCACACTGCATTCCAATTTCTTTCATGATGGAAGATAAATCTCAATATGTGTGAGGTGAAATATTTGACGGTGGTAACAAAAATTCAGCTATCAAGCTACAACAAATAAAAATAAAAATCTAGTTAATTTATAATAGATAAATAAAATTAATGAAACACATTTTATCCGTATTAATTTGACTTATAAATTAACAATAAAATTATTAGACGAACGTGATAACCTTTAGCGCGATCATATATATTATGCGATGGAATATATTACATATCTTAACATCCATGTGAATGATATGTTTGAAAGACCATTCATAACCTTCAAGTTCATTATCAACAATATAGCAGAGATAATATTTGTGTTTGAGCCCTCATAAAGGGGTTTGTATGCCTTCTCAAGAAGAGGTAAATTATGAATATCATCAAAATGATGATGATGATGATCATCCATTCTAACATTAAATGAATCATGGATCAAAGTATTTGTACCATCATATTCAACTATGTTATCAGTATGATCATCTTCTTCAATATGATCATTAACTTGCTCTCCATTATTCATAGCTCCATGTTCCTTTGGTACTTGTTTTGAAATCACTTTCTCCATACGATATGCCATAGGATGTCTTTCCTTTATAGTTACATGAAACCATCAATAGATAAAAGTTAATATAAGAAATATTAAAATAATACATACATTTACAAAAGCAATCAATATAAAAACATATATAATGCAAAACTTACAAATGGACAATATTCATGTACCCCCTCAGCATGTCCATGTTCCCTACAATGTTTTCTGGCTGTTGTGATCTTTACTATTCTCCTCTTAAAGCCCCTGCATTGACTAAATGGACAATAACATTTCCCATCACCCTTTCTTTTCAATCCATCCCACAATCTAGCAAGCAATTATCGTTTTTGTTCGCTTGGATCAAGAATATTGCTATTTGACATTTTCTCATAAAGAGCTTGAATGAAGATTATCGATCTTAGAAAATCAAGCTCCACACTTTGCTATTTTTAATCACAAAAGCAATAGAAATAATAATGCATTCTTTTACAAAAAACAGTCCGTCAAAGAATAAAATAATTCCGCAAACCATCGTTTGTATAGAAAACATGTCAGAATGTTTCAAAATTTATAGATTTTAAAATATAAATGTTCGTCGGATATCCAATGACTTCAGCATAGTTTCCGTTATGAAATACATGTCGGATATCTGATGACTTCAGCATAGTTACCATTATGAAATACATGTCAGATATCCGACGACTTCAGCATCGTAGGAGCTGTCGGATATCCGACGACTTCAACATCATCGGAGCTGTCGGATATCCGACGACTTCAGCATCGTCGGAGCTGTCGGATATCTGACTGCAGTTGTCGAATATCCGATAGCTGTTGTCGGATATTCAATTGGCATTGGATATCTGACTAATCCTTCAATCACTTAAAAACAATTTAATCAAATTTAATAATTTTGAAGGTGAAATTTAACGAGACAGTCCTTTTCGTCATATGTCGTCGGATTTTCTCATCGGATTTTGGGTTCAAATTTTGTAGTGGTCCATTAAGGAATTGGAGGATCACCACAAATTATAAGTCATTACGTGGTTCTTAGGGTCCTCACCAATTTTGTCATCAAATTTTGGTATGTATGATGGTAACTTCACATGAATAGTTGGCCAACTTATACCATGTTGGATGGGATCGTTGGTCAAACGTGATGGATCTGACAAATCTAATGTAGCCATAAATGGTAACTATCGGTTTGGATGTGGATACTGGTAATATTGATAAGGCATCTGGGTACCAGTAGGACCATGGATCGAATGATCATATGGTCTACCCATGGAGTGTTGGCCATATGGAGGTGGTCCTCTCGGATTAGGAGGTGTACCTGAAGGGGGTCCTCCTTTAGAGTGTGGAGGTCCTCCTCCAGAGTATGGGAGTTCTCCGGGTGGTGGAGGTAGAGGGGGTGGTGGGATAGGTGTTGGGGGGGGGGGGGGGGGGGGGGAGGTGGTCCGCCGGCTGGAGTTCTAGTCGATGGAACATTATAATGCCCCCATGGGGTGTTCATATTTTTTGGATAGGGTAATCCAGGAAAAATATTCCCTAAGTATTTTTGACCTATTGCGATATTATGATTACCTGGGTATGTATACCCCCATGGGGGTTGTGTCCAAGTAGGTGGTCCCCCCATTTGATGTGCCCATGTAGATTGTCCCATGGCTGGGAGTGAACTTACAACCATATTTTAGTTCATGTATGAAGGATATCCTCTGCTTACACTTTGTCCCCTAATTGGATGGTGCCCCCCAGTTAGATTTTTTCCATTGACTAGGGGTTGGCCCCCGATTGAATATTGTCCACCAATTAGAGTATGCCCAGTAAGAATATGTTGACCACTTATTGTAGGTTGAACCATGATCATATGTTGACTACTAACTAGAGGGTATCCTCCACTCGAATTTTGAGGTGGAAGTAGTGTTCCCATTACAAAGTTGATAATAGTTGAAGTTTTCCCTCGAGTCGTTGGGGTCAAGTGGGGTGTAGAACCAGGAAAATGATCTGGAGGTGTATCGGATGGGAAAGATGGTTGGCCTAGTTCATAAGTGGTCATAACGGGTGTAGATATTCTTGGTGAAGAGAAAAAAAATAATGCACAGGGAAATGTTGTTCAAGGATTGGTACCTCTGTATTGGGTTGCGGAGGAAAACTATGATGCCTAACCCACTCACCAAGTGAGAATTAACGTTTGTTGGTATCATAAACTAGTGCAAGGATATCCTCGTTTGGAGTTCATTGATAAGGGAACAAGAGTGGTGAATTTTCCACCATCAGAAGTGAACCAAAATCATAAATTTTATGACCTAAGGAGGTCTCCCAAAATGATGTAGTTGAACCAAAATCGGTCAGTATCGGGTTGTCCCGGGATCAAGTGAAAATCCAATCAATGGATCCAGGTTTACCTTCAAGCGGGTGATGAAAACATGTTTCATGCGGAGGAGGTTGATCCACCAACAAAGGTCCTGTAGGATCAATGATGGGTGGATTTGCAGGAGGAGAGTAGTTCACTCTTGATTCTAGGGTAGTATTTTCTTCTCTGCATGATTCAGATGTTGTGGGTCGATCTATTCTTGCTCCTGAGTTCTCCTCATGGATAAGTGGATATTTAGGTAGAAAATTTAATATTTTGTGGGATATTCTTAAGGGTTGCTCAGCTAGGGCAGCTGATGTAAATCTTCTCCTAAAAGTCGTCTAAAAAATTAAAAAACACACTTCAAGTCCTACTCAAGCTAAAGCCACAAGCAAACTTATGTGACAGGTGGGATTCAAAAAGTATGGAACCTCATGGGATTATCAAGGCGTTTCAACTCGCGATATACTACAAGATCCAATAGTAATACTCGCCCCAATTTTTCAAAACACTAACTAGGGAGGATTAGGACCATATTACCAGACTACTTGGCAGTCTGTGCGTAGTAGCTCCTCGAGTGTTTCTCTCAGTGTATTGCCACGCCAAGATGGTTATAGCTAGTGTTTTCACACCAAGATGTGAAAAAGGGAACCTACTAAGTATTATGGAACCCTTAGAAGAAAATTGTAAATAAATCAGATGCGAATGCAAATAAAAGAAAAAACAAGAAAGTTAAATGATTATTGCAATAAAATAACAGATAAACAAGAACCCATGAACAAGATGTGTATTTTGTATTATGTTGTAAATAATGTTTTACAATCAAAATTTACCTTAGAAGGTGAGTATATGAGAGCCCTCGTAGCTATACGAAGAGTAGTGCTCTGGGTCTCCAAGGTTCCTTTCTCTTCTCTGAATGCTCAAGTGGCCACCAAGACTCAACTGAATGGGAACAAAATCCCGAAGGGGTGGGCTAGAGTTCAATAGGAATTTTGGCAGCATAACGGTAGGAAGAGTGAATCATGGATCTGAAATGGGGGGCCTCCATCACCTTTTTATAGCGATTTCGAGTGGTGGAGTATTGACCCATGGTATTAGGTAAGCACTAGTATTGGCCAGTGGTATTTGATAGTTTCCCTCTGTTTTAATTTTATTTTGACTATTTCCCCTTTTTCTTTTTCGTTTTTGGGGACTTTGACCCTTTTTTGTGGGATTTTAACATTTTTTGAAGTATTTTCATTAATTGATTGGGGAAATAATGATTTTTTGCCCATTTGGTTACCATTTTAGGGAATTTTAGGTTTTTGGAGGCCAAAAATGTAGGAAAAAGGGATAAATGGGTTATGTGACTAGGGGGATGAGCTAGGTGAACAATGTTTTGGTGTTAACAATGACCAATGGTTAAATCAAATGGTTTCAAGATTCCTAGTGGGGTATCCCGATATACTCATGGTACATGGGAGATCCAATCCGTAGTAGTGTTGTCTAATGCACAACCATATGATAGGAGCCTTCCGATATACTTTCGAGTACGTGAAGTACGTGAAAGGTGTTAGGATATTTAGACACTTAGTAGTTATTTAAGATCAACTTGTGTAATATATCCATTAGGGAAAGTGTGTTTCTTTAGTATGCATTTGTAAATACTTAATCCGACGGTCACGATATGTTCCCAACATAGAGTGATCTGACGGCTCAACTTCTCTTAGATCATACCTAACCTTGATCCATGGCTTAACACTCGATTGGTCCATGATCTCTATTTAAAGAGCATGGAGGGTCATTGTTTAGTTGATCGATTATGAGAAGCTCATTTGTGACTTTCTTTCTTTGCATAATAAATTGTCCCATAGACGCTATTTGGCCGAGGTCATGGAGTGCTTCCCTCATGAGGGTTTAAACCACGTCAAAACATCGATGTGTTGATCTGTGATCTGTTTGTGTGAAGTGGTTTCTCTAGGTGTTCGGTCTTTTGGGAGTACCCTATGTACCCGAACATGGTATCAGAGCTTTTATGAAGAGCCGCTTCCGATTATGATCTAGATCTTGAACTGTTGTTGCCGAAACTCGAAAGGATTTCTGGTTCTGGTATTTCTGTGCATTTCTGGGCTGTGGGAGGTGTTCCATTGCATCTGGAGCACCGTTTCCATTGGGAAATAGTTTTTGTTTGATAAAAAATGGTTCCCGGTTGATTCAGAAACGTGTATTTCATCATATCTGAAGTTTTTTTGTTTCGGTTTGTGGTGTGATTTGTAGGAGAAAAGGCAAGCACGAAAACCGAGTAAGAAGAGTAAAAACAAAAAAACCCTTCCTCATTCCCATATTTTACATGCCTTTTAATCTAGCTCACTTAGTTCAAAGTTGCTTTATTCCTTAATATGTCTTGAGTTCAAGTCTTAGGAAGTTACTTTTAAAAGGAAAAGTGCATGCAATTTCTATTTTCAAGTTATTTTATTGTAAAAGTGCATCTCACTTAAATAATAAAAAATCCAAATAAAAAGTGAGCCACTTAAGTTCTTTTTTATTGTTGCACTATTTAAAAGTAATATCATTGTAAAATTGAAATCATTTATTTTACAAAAGTGATTCATTTAAAGCAACTTTCTTATAAAGTGATTGTAAAAGGTTCATCTTGGGAAGAGGGGGGCCCTTTTTTTTAGCTGGTCATTCTCTATGTGCCACATCATTATTGGGGACATCTTCAATAGTTTCTTTGTTCAAGCATAACTTCATCATCCGAAGTCAGTTTTCAGTGCCGTTTTTTTTAAACCGTCTATTTTTTCGAGCTCTTTGCATCCAAACTATTGGTTTCTACTTTTACAGCCATTAATTTACAAATATGGCCACCCCTTGTGATATTCTACTTACCAGTTCCAACTATTTCACATCGAAATCTCGTATGGAGGATGTTCTACGAAGTAGAGGACTTTTCAGAATTACCTCAGGGAAAGAAATAGAACCTACTGATGATAATAAAATCAAATGGGTAAATAGATGTGACGAAACTCATGGATTGATTGGGATGTCAATCTCTACTGATTTGTGATTCCACATATTTGGAATTGATGAACGTGATGCTGCTTGGGGCAAGTTGGAATCTGTGTTTGGTAAACACAATGAAATTCGAGGTCACCAACTCGAAAATGAGTTGATTTCTTTAAATCCAAGTGATTTTTCATGCATTCAAGATTATTTATCTAAGTACAAAACTCTTAAACTCTTATGTGCAGAATGTAAGATTAAGAGGGAAGACAAACAATGCATCTATCATATTCTTTCAAAACTTGGACCTGCATATTCTATTTTTGTATCTACATTTTACTCCATGAAAGAATCCTTGAATGCAACTAGCTATCAAGAGCCTAGTCTTGAATCCTTTTGTGATTCCTTGATTAGAGAGCAAGATAAGATCATCCATCTTGGAATAATCAACAATGCATATACATCTGGGAAAGCCTTATTGTCCCACCAAAAAGAAAAGTCCAAGCCTCCCAAGAAATAAAATTTTCGCAATAATAAGTCAAAAAAGGGTCCTAAACCCTCTCAGTCAACTCCTTCTTTAAAAAATGACAAAGGATCCAACCCAAAAGGCAAGAAGACTGAGCGTCATTACAACTATTGCAGAAAAGATAATCATGATGAATCTAAGTGTTTCAAGAAGATGGCGGCCTTAGAAGCAGCAATGAAGAAGCACCACATCAGCCTAGATTCACCTTCAGAATATACTTCTCATGGACATGCACTTTGTGCTTCTGGTTATTCTTATAATGCATCTTCTTCTTCTACTTCAAATGAATGGCTCATTGATTCTGGAGCATCTTATCATATGGCTAAGGATCAAGCCATCTTTTCTACTATGCATGAATGTAACACCAAACAAATATTTGTTGGTGATGATAGATCTCTAAGTGTTGCAGGAGCTGGAACAATTCTAGTAGATAATGGTCATTTCAGTGATGTACCATGTGTTCCAAGAATTTCTTGCAATTTGTTATCAGTCTATCGTATCACTCATTCTGGTGAAGGTAAAACTGTGACGTTTACACCTCACCAAGTTGTAATCAAGGATTTTAAAGATCCTCAATAGGTCCTAGCTACCAGAATTGTTGATAATGTTACCAGGTTGTACAATTTTAACAACTTTGGGTCATCACCTTTTCCTTCAGTCTTTGTTGCTCATAGTGATAACTTGAGCAAACTTTGGCATGAGCGATTTGGTCACTTAAATTATCGCTCATTGCAACAACTATGTAAAGACAATATGGTGACAGGTCTTCCTATGGTATCTTGCAGGGATGGTATTTGTTCTGGTTGTGTACTCGAAAAACATCATCGGGATAGTTTTGACAAACGTGCCTCTTGGCACGCCTTGATTTCCTTGGAACTTGTGCATAGTGACTTGTGTGGTCCTCTTCCATCTGCTTCTTTTTCTAGTTCCAAATATTTCTTAACTTTCATTGATGATTACACCAGATGCACTTGGGTTTATTTCCTAAAACTTAAGAGCGAAGTATTTAACATGTTCTTGGCCTACAAGGCCCTTGTTGAAAAAAAATCTGGTCATCAAATTATTAAGTTAAGATTTGACAATGGAGGAGAATATGTTAGCAAAAAGTTCACTACTTTTTGCACTGAACAAGGAATCCAACAACAACACACTGTTCCATATACACCACAACAAAATGTTGTAGCTGAGCGGAAGAACCGCACTTTAAAAGAAATGGCTAATTGTATGATCCAATCTAAGGGACTAAGTCTTCAATTTTGGGCTGAAGCCATTAATTGTGCAAATTACATATTTAATCACACCCCCACTAAAGCATTACAAGGTACCACACTGGAAGAAGCATGGAGTAAAACTAAACCTAATGTAAGTCACTTCTGTGTGTTTGGTAGTGAAGCATGGGCTCACATTTTGGATGGAAAAATGGAAAGCATTGCAGCCTAAAAGTGAAAAGTGCATATTTGTTGGATATTCCAAAGATGTAAAAGGTTATAGACTTCTTCAACAACATTCTCATGATGTAATCATTAGAAGAGATGTTAAATTTGATGAAAATTTCTTGCCCTGCGAGCCTAACTCGGCGATTGTGCCATCTTTGGCCCACGAGCCTGATTCGACGATTGTGCCTTCTTCTTCTTCTTCCAACTTCCTTGACAGGTTTCCAACTCCAGTTTCTGATGATGATAGTGAGGATGAAAATCCACCTCCCCCTACTCATGTTCCTCTAGTTTCACTAGCACAAGTGCTTCCTCGATAGGTCCGTTCAACATGTGAAGCAGCTGGTGATCTTGCCTGTGATCCTAGAGATCAACATCGAACACGTTCTTAGTTTCAGCGAGTCTCTTCTCTTTTGGCTCAAGTTTCCGAGAATCATGATCTAGAAACCTTTGTAGAAGCTTCAGGAAATCCAGAATGGGATGCAGCTATGGATGAAGAATATCGTTCCTTAATGGCGAATGATACTTGGGATCTTGTACCTCTTCCAATAGGAAGAAAACTTATCAGATGTAAATGGGTCTACAAAACTAAGTATGCATCAGATGGAAGTGTTGAAAGAATTAAGGAAAGGTTAGTTGCCAAAGGTTTTTCCCTAGTTGAAGGGATTGACTACAATGAAACCTTTGCTCCTGTCGCAAAAATGAACTCCATCTGCCTTGTTCTTTCCCTTGCAGCCTTACACAATTGGGAAGTCCATCAAATGGATGTCAAGTCTACCTTCTTACATGGTGATTTACAAGAGGAAATTTACATGGAACAACCTCTTGGAAGTGTTAAGAATAACTCTAGCCTTGTCTGCCGCCTTAAGAAATCCTTATATGGCCTTAAGCAAGCTCCTAGAGCTTGGTATGCCAAAATGGATAACTTTCTCCTTGACACTGGTTTTTCTAAATGCCATTCTGACCCCAATGTCTATACCAAGAAAGTAGGAAACCATCTCATCATACTTGTTCTATATTTTGATGACCTTATTATTACTGGTAGTGACCCTAAGCTTATAACCCATGTGAAATCTAGTCTTAAACAAAATTTTGAAATGTCAGACTTAGGACATTTGCATTATTTTATTGGTCTCCAAGTCCTGCAAACCAAAGAAGGAATCTTTCTTTCTTATTCTAAGTATGCTTGTGACCTTCTTTGTCGCTTTCACATGGAAGATTGTACACTAACCCCTTCTCCGTTCCAGTCTGGAGTCAAACTTTCTGCCACTTGTGCTTCACCTGAAGTTGCTGCCACCTTGTATCGTCAACTTGTTGGTAGTCTCTTATACTTGACTCATTCCCATCCTGACCTTTCCTTTGTCATTGGTCATGTTTCTCGTTATATGCAGACACCTCATGAAAGTCATTGGAAAGCAGCTAAAAGAATACTTCGATATATTCAAGGTACAGTTCAGTTTGGGATTCATTACAGTACAGGGGGGAAACCTTTGTTGGTTGGTTTCACTGATTCAAATTGGGTCGGCGATCTTGATGATCGAAAGTCTACTGCAAGTTATGTTTTCAGTCTGGGATCTGGACCTATCACTTGGGCTTGTAAGAAATAATAAGCTCTTGCTCTTTCTTCAGTAGAAGCAGAATATCAAGCCGCAGTTAATGCCAGTCAGGAAGCTCTATGGCTTCGACATTTCCTTTCAGAGTTCGGATTCGAGTAGCAGCAGCCTACTCCACTTTGATGAGACAATCAAAGTGCCATCAATCTTGCCAAAGATCCAATTCTACATCAACACAGCAAACACATTGAGCTACATATACACTTCATCAGAAATCTTGTTCATGATCATGTTCTTGAAGTGCTCTTTTTCCCTACAGATGATCAAGTTGCAAACATCTTCACCAAGTCTCTTACATAAGCGAAGTTTCCGAAACTTCGATCTATGTTAGGAGTTCAGGAACTTGTCATTAAGGGGGGATAGGCTCTAATGCCTCCTTCCTTCTCCTAATAGTGTAACTTTTGTAAATCCTTCAATCTTATCCCAAGTTGTTCTTAAGGGGGGATGTTGGGATATTTAGACACTTAGGAGTTAGTTAAGATCAACTTGTGTAATATATCCATTAGAGAAAGTGTGTTTCTTTAGTATGCATTTGTAAATACTTAATCCAATGGTCACGATATGTTCCCGACATAGAGTGATCCGATGGCTCGACTTCTATTAGATCATACCTAACCTTGATCCATGGCTTAACACCCAATTGGTCCATGATCTCTATTTAAAGAGCATGGAGGGTCATTGTTAAGTTAATCAATTATGAGAAGCTCATTTGTATCTTTCTTTCTTTGCATAATAAATTGTCCTGTAGAATCTATTTGGCCGAGGCCATGGAGTGTTTCCCTCACGAGGGTTTAAATGACGTCAAAACATCGGTGTGTTGATCTGTGATCTTTTTGTGTGAAGTGGTTTCTCTAGGTGTTCGGTCTTTTGGGAGTACCATGTGTACCCGAACAAAAGGCCATTTGATATACATATTGGTACGTGGAAGAACTACAAGCCCCTGAAATGCAGTGCGGGCAAATAATGGTAGTTGCTACGTTTTAAGACGCTAGAACATGTCTCTACCCTATTACACAAGTTTCTATACAATTTTAACCTAGGCTACCGCTTGATTTTAACTTGCATGGTTAGGTCAATGCATGAACTGTAGAATTGTAAAGTAAAAAATATGCACAACTAATCTAAATGGAGTGCAATCCTTTCATTTTTCTTTTCAATGAAAACTAAATAAGGTAAGGATAAATATTTTTCTTTTCCGAAAGTAAATGAACAAAGTATCTCCTTTTATTTTCTTTTCGAATTTAACCAAAAGACTAAAAGTACTATTTCATGTAATCCAACAAAATGAAAAATAACACACCAGATCAAAAATATTTTTTCTTTTTTCTTTCCAACTAAAAAAAATCTATGAGCAAAATGAAAAGATGAACTTCACTTTTGTTTGCAATAACTCTACTTTGAAAACAAAGACTAAAAGAAGTGAAAATAAAATAAAAAAATATGAGAGCATTCACTAGCTTTCCAATACTTTGATAAGGCCTAAATTCACTTAATATTTTCAAGGAAATGAAGATAAAATTTTCAAAACCAAGAGAACATAAGCATTAACAATTTTTAGCTTTTTCAAAGTTTCTTTAAACAACTATGCAAAGTATGAGATACTTTTCACAATAATCCCAAGTAATTTACTCAAAATGAAGATAATAAATCATTTTTTGATTTTCTAAACTGTTGTACTAAAAAATATGAGAATGATTCCACTCCTTAAACCTTGATTCAGAATACTAGAGACTACTTACTACTACAATCCTCAAGCAAACATAAGTTCTCAAGAAATCAATCACCCAAAATCATAATACAACACAAAAATCCACACCAAATTTTGCAAAAATCACGACAACTTAACTTTCGGAGGGCTTAGAAATAAGAGTGAACAGATCGTAAATTCTGAAAGGGAGTCACAAGACTGGATGCCTGTAATATCCCTATTGTGCAAATTTCTCAAATACACTCAATTTCAAATCTAGGGATAATGTACACAATTTGTTCCAAATGCTTACAAATGTTTTCTAATCATGCAAGGAGGGACTTGGGAGGGTATAGTACACTTTAATAAAATAACTTGACACCCAAACACCTATTATAAAAATCCATGGTCTGCAATTTTCAAGAAGAGAAGATTTGGAGCAAAACTAGTCAATGAAATGGTGAAAACCCCCCTATGTCTGCCACTAGTTTCCCTTCCAAACACTGTATGGACTTCATGTTAACAATAAAATTAACACACTTAACCAGGTGAGGGTGGAAGCATACTTTTACCATTTTCCCGCAACATGAAGACAAAAACAAGTACTAGAGAGAACAATCCTCTCTGATCTGATCACTACTTCTATAACTGGAGAGATTGAGTAAAGAATGAAGGAGCTTAATAGAGACAAAGTTCAGTGATTGAACTGCTCACCAAAATCTCAAATCAAAGCTCTAACAGTCAGATAGTGAGAAGAAATGCACAAAAATGCATTAAAAGGTACTTAAATATGCTAAGTTGTGAAAAAAGCCTAATAAACTATGGAAAGTGGGTTTTTTAAGATAAAATAATAAAAAATGATTATCCCACATTGAAAAGAGTAACTTGAAATCCCATTTCCCAATGCTATGAAAGAAATGCATCTGGGGCATGGTAGATGGAGGCAAAGAGGAGCAAAGGCATGCTGGAGAGATTCTGAAGAAAGGAGAACTCATCTTCATCAAAGGAAAGGGTGGAGAAAGGATAGTTCATGGCAATGGAGAGAGGATGCACACCAAGATCCGGTAAATATGTATCTTCTTCCTTGTTTTAATATGAAATAATTCAAGTTTTTCCTTTCAAGGGTTTGAATTTTGCTTATTATGCTTGAGTTGAATCCTCAAATGGCTTTAGATCTTAATTAATGTTTAATGGCTGAATCTAGATCTTAAGAAATTTGTATTAATCATTTCATTTTTGACATAGAAACTCACCACTTCTTAGTAAGATAGCATATTTAGAGTAGGAACATCCCTACACTATTTGCTATTATCAGATTGGCAACCATACTGCTTGTTGAAATCTCTTGATTTTACTTCATTTTTTGGTGTTCTTTCTTCAGATCTGCTCCTATATGTTCTTTCTTTATGATCGGGCTTAAGAACTTATTAACTTAGAGTTTAGACCTCCTATAGAACCTCCTTTGCTCAAATTTTTGTGGTTGTTTATTCAAAGTTTTTGTTTATTTGGGTTAAGTTGAATTTAAAAAATTTCGGGCCGCATGATGATCTCATATTTTTAATACTTCGATCGCCCAACTCTTCACCAAAGATCGTTGTTCGCATTATATTTTTTATACAGAGCTTAATTTCATTTATATGATATTTTTACAGAGCTGGGCTTGATCCCAAGCTGCAGCACTTCTTGATCTCTGTAGAACTTAGATAGGTTACTGTGTGAAGCTTATTCAGTGGTTGGATCACTACTCTGGAACTGGGTATGTGTTTTCCTTATATACGGTAGTCGACCACTTCCTGGGTTTTATTTTTTAAATGCTATTATCTCATGCCATAGTGACAGAGTCGAACTCTCCACTCGATCAAGGCAATCGATCTAAAAAAAAAATTGTAGATCACTGCCTTGTCAATCTCATTCTGGATTAGATCACGCCCCTAGCTTTTATTTTGCTGAGTAACGCTTTCGTTCACACATTGGTGATAGAGTCTAACTCTGCATTTTATCGAGGAAATCGATCTTTGAAACTATAAATCTCTGTTTTGAGAACCTCTTTTTCCTGAAAGGGATCATGGCACTAGCATCTTGACCTTTTGGTTGATACGTTTTACTCCCAAAATTTTGACTAGAGATGAGTTAGACATCTGATCGAGGAGAACGATCTCAATCAGTTGTTTTACTGTTGTGTTGAAGCATTAGTTTCTACTTAACATCGGACGGCAGAGTTGACCTCGGCATCGGTAAATGAAGTCAATCTCAAATGTTGGTTAATTGTTAAATCTTGCCATTTGTATATCTTGCGTTTTCTAATGATCTTTGATATTTCCGCCCCAAACGTCTTGATCTCCACGTTTGATTTTGATCTCTATAAAATAGAAACAGTGCCAGTGTCATCTTTCTCATCGTTAATCTCGGGTAGGAAATTTGATCGACGAACTCTAAGCTATCATTGATTACACATTAATGAATGCAGCAACCGTTGCATTGAAACAGACCGCAATCTTTATATAATTGTGAACTGAGAAAAAAATTGACATCTAGTTAAGGAGAATCGTCCCATGTTATATTCACGTATCAGCACTTCATTTACGCTCACTTACCCATCACGTGGACAACTCTGGAAAACGTGAACAGACCACTGCGACGATAAAGTTGCGTTATTTGTTGGTAATTGATTTTGCTTCCATTTGATTTTGCGAAATTGAAAGTACCCACCGATGGCAAAGGTGTCTTTAGAGACGATTAACTAAACTGGAGTGATGATTAACTAAAACCCTAGAGTTCTCTCCCTAGAGTTTCGATATGTGGATCAGATTGTTGACAAATAGAATTTCCATTTAAACCGTTCAGAGTAGTTTTCTTCTCAGGATTAGTTTGTTATTCGTTTTGAAAAGTTTGGAAAAGTTTTGCATAATTTGGATTAAAAGGAATTGTTCAAAAACATCTTAAGGACCTTTAACATTTGAGATCCTATGCACATGCTGATTGGAAACATTAAACCGAATATTAATCATACACATTTGAAAGAACCATTCACATATATTTGCATTTAAAAACAAACTTTGAACATTATATTTTGAGTTAATTTCAGAATAATTTCTTTTCAAGGACAAAACAAGCTTGATTAGTTACATTTTGTTTTGGATTTATAATGTTTTCACGCACAATTAGAGAGAATTGCACCTTTAGAGATCAATTGTTCTTGTGATAAGTTGTGTATGAGCCATCGTATCCTCTTCACTCGCACCTTATGGCGATATTGTGAATGAGAAAGTGGATCTCACTGGTAATAGTTTAACATTTGATTTTTAAAGCATCTTATTTAATTTTCATTGATCATTGAAATCATTTCATTTTTGAAGAACTATGCATTAAAATATGAAATCTACCAGAAACTTTGCATGTTTGAAAGACACATGAACCTCTAACTTTTCATTGGACTAGAACATTCATCGAATTGAAAGGTAGAGTAGTGAGCATTTTACATTGTTTGGTTCATATTTCTCGAGTCGACACACCACCAGTTTCACTTCCGCTCCTGAAACTAAGCAAACTACCCTTGAAATTGGTGCTTAATCTAAAATTGACCAAAATTTGATTTTCATATCACCAACAAGATTAGGTTAGTGCCCTGGATTAGGTTTGGAGAGTTAGCACTCCTGGGCTGCAAAATTTTTGAAACTAGCATTGATTAAAGAGAGTTAAATCCATTAGTTGCAAAAAAGTATGTCGGGAAAGCACTTCTAAAACATGCATTAAGCACAAGGTCAATCTGGATAAGTAAAGAGTGGTTCCCCCCACTTGCTTGTTTAGTGGGACATGAGCTTATCAAGGAATTCTATGTGAAGTGACAAGTCCTTGTGGTGACATCACTTTTCTAGAGTGCGTGGTTATGAGAGTTGTCCCCGACTTACAACTGTTCTGCCCGACCATTGATTGTGAAGTGGTAACTTTAGTAGCTTTTCCTAGGATATCACATAGGCTATTGTAAGTGGGGTGTCATGAACCCAGAATTTCAAGAGAAATTAAAATTTTTCTAGACAAATAAACGTCATTAAATACTATGCGGAAGATAAAATATGTACAACATCTATATTATTGTTTTAATAAAGTATCATCATAACATCTCAAAACTTTCAACATTAAATATTTAATCGTAAACATTAAACAAACTTTGCTTGACGATACAAAGGTCTCCTATGTTTTTCCGAGCAACCTGATTATAGTTATACAACTTTTTATGTGATCTTTAAAGACTTTCTAAGATATAACTACTTCTTCGGTGTCACACATCCCTTCTACTAACTTAATCAAAAGGTAAAATGAACAATGCATTACACCCAATCTTATCCATAATCAAAAAAGGATATTCTATCTATCTTATTCTCCTTCATTTATCCTTTCAGATTTACTAATAACGAGTGTCATTACTCATCATACATGAGCCACATCCATGAGCAAATTAAATAAAATATCAACCTGTTTTTATTTGAACAAGTGATCCACAAAGTACTCTTATAATTGATAAACTGCAACTTATCTACACATGTAAACAATAGACAAAGTTATAAACAACCACCATCATAAACATGCCTAAGGTATTCAATTTAATACAACCAAAACTAAAATAGTATTTGAGACACAACATCAAGAGAGATATACACGAAGAATACATACCAAGAGAACATTTTCATGTGGTTCACCCATATTTTGGGCTACGTCCACCAAAGGGGTTGTGTTGTATCATTAAATCAAAGAAGGTAAAGACTACATTTTGCAACATAGTCGTTGCGATGCCTATTCTCCTCTTTCTCATATCTTAAGAGCATATGTAAAAACAAGGGTCATCCCCGTTTTTAGGCCTTTTTCTGAAACATTGAAACTATCAATACAAAACCTCATCAGAGTTGTAATATTACCGACCCTAAAAAGTCTATAAAATAATCAAGATATAATCTCTACCTATAACCACTATATAGAGCCAAACTCTTAATTGGTCATTAATAATAATTACGCATAAGACACTTACTTCTTGAGTAATTTTCCCATGGATTCTATCTTGTTTTTTTTTCAATTTTTAAAAAGGCATAATAATATTTGAGTATTGAAATTATGTGCATAAGAGAGACCTATGTAAACTTTAGCAACCCAAAAAAAAAGGGTTGAGCCTACTTTTACCCAAATGATAAGTTTAAGTTTAGGAGAGATTATTTTTATTGACTTTATCCATATCTTCTATAAATTAATGTACTCATACAATACTTCTGTAATATTTCCAAAATTTAAAGTTAGTATTTGCATGTAATCTTAGAAAAACTTTCATAATAACTACTTAAAGTACTTGACATAAACCTTTACCTTTCAGAAATGAATTCGTCTTATCCTTTAATATCCTAACTTCCATCCATGGGTTATCATTTTTAAATACCCATTGACACGTATAATTCTTCACCATTTAAAACTTTCATTAACATAAACATATATATATATACTCTTTTATTAACTATCCTCTTGTTAAGGTACATATACATATAATCTAACTTTATCTCATCTATGTATTTATCATACATACGAATAGAGATCTCTTAGAAGAGAAGGTAATAGACCTTACAAATAGTATCATTTGTACCTTTACACAATATAGTTTAACTCTTTAAAACTTACGGAAGGACCTATAAAATTCTATGAAGACAAAGGGAATAGAAACCCTCCCTTTTCTCTCTTATATTTCTATAACTCCACTTACACATCTTATATGATATGTCAACATATAAATGCTTTAATATTAAGTATTCTTCCTTAACACCCGTTTGTATTACCATCAATGTTTCACAACATTCACGCCAAAGTTGAACCATGCTGCATGAAGATTTATAAGTGTAGAACACAATCTGTTAACATTTAAATACTTGCACATAATAATACTTCTATGCAATCGACGGGGCAATGAACAATACACCAAAGGAGGGCACCGAACTCTCTTTATGCAAATCGATAGATATATTTAAATAACAAACAAAAAGGGCACCGTAACTATGCACTCCACAGAGATATTAAACAGTAACCCAACGAGGGCACCGTATCTCTGCATGCAACCGATAGTGACTTTAAACCAGAAATCCAAGAGGGCACCATAACTATGCATTCCACAGATATCTTATACTCCGAGGCCAGAAATCGTAAGTTTCAAAATGGAGATCTAAAGAAATGACTATGGTTGCTAGGATGCAATGCTATCAACCGAATAAATTTTGATCTGAACCAATGTAGACTTTAATCGTCTACAAAAATACACAGGGATTTCTAGCATGCAATACTATCATCCATCTCCTACGAACACCCTCAATGTCATTCTTCATTCATATAAAATATTCCAAAGAACTAATAATCGATATCCTAGGTTATAGATAAGCACATATCCGCCTCAAGAACTCACGCTCTGTCCTGGGCGTTCCTGAGGCCACACTTGTTTCAATACCATTTGTAAACGTCTCGAGAGCATACTGCTAGATCTAAAAAAAACAATCACAAGGTATACTACTTCTATCATGAACTATCTTACACATGGTTCTGCGCAGCCTATGCATCTGGCACAGATTATGAACAACAAATCTGTCGCATAGACCATCCTTCTAGATCTGCGATGGAATCCTTTAACTTACTGATAACCCTTCATATCGATGGCGGCTTCCAAATGATACAGATCCATCCCATGCGATGGCAGCATTCCGGTTGCCGAGATCCCCAAACTCTCTTTCTCCTCGCATAGTTTCCCCCTTCAACCACCATGTAGCCCAAAATATACAACCACCGTTCTTTTTACACCCATCACATGGCCTCCTACTTAAGGTAGTTCGTAAGCAAGCTAACCCAACAGATGGAAACCCCCAGGCAATTCTGAAGTTAAGGCTTCACTCCACTCAAAATACAACGAGCAAAAAATAGTTGGCACTCCACTTCCATGAGCAATAAATTTAATAAGGAATTTATCCCAACAAAATCCCTATCAAACCGGTCTTCTAGCTGCCAAGCCGATCGTGGGTTTTTGAAGAACATTCAAACTCTTAACGCCGAATAGGTAGTGTAGGATGTGCTTACAGCAATTGAGCACTTAATACGACCGTGGGTCATGGAGCTAACTAGATCCCAACTGTAAATAAAAGAATTTTGAATGCTAAAAGCTTTTAAGAACTCTTAATTCACGCCAGAATTGTAAGCCATGATTAATTTACATTGATAACTATTCCTTAATACTCTCCTTAGCTTATAATATTTCTTTTGTGCCTTAGATTGTATTCGAAATTGCATAATTTCTTTTACAATTATTATCGTAACTCATTCTATAATATTCCTATACATAATTATAAAGATATATGCATACTCTTACAAATTTCCCTTTAATTAATATGTTACATACTTAACATAAGTATTATGTAATACTTTATATATATATAATGTATACATATAAAATTCCCCACTCATGATAAAGTCTTAGCATAATTGCTGAGACAATGTGTATATATCTATTATATATATAAATATCTCATTCCTCCTTTTAAGGATACTAAATGAAAGGTCTTGAGCCTCTTATTAAATGAAAGGTCTTGAGCCTCTTATTAGCAAAAATAATAAGTGTTTTAGTTAATAGTTAATGTTTTCTAAAATGAGAAATGTTAAGAGATAAGTGAGGGTTTGTGGCTAATAGTACACATTGTTTGATGACAATATATGTTGCTAAATGTAACAATCTAATCACTTCCGCAAAATACCAAGATATTAAGGTGGTTATGTGCCCTCTGGTATAGTTTTCTCGTCGATTGTCTCATCATTCTCATACTCCTCCTTTCTTTTAGTTGATTCGATCCCTTTTTCGTTTAAGTTGCGTTAAGACCTTAATATCCTAAGTCTACAATAATACTTATGCACATAACACTAGTTTCAAGGTCCATTGGTGGGTCTTGGCCTTGAGCTCCTCATCAGGGCCATTTACACAATTACATTTACAAAATAATAACAATAGGGGTGAAATTGAGGGATGTTACATGGAGAAATCTTGTAATACTAGAGACAGAATTTGGAGCTTTTACTCCTTGGGAGGGTGATTGGTCAGGAACCAATGCTTGCACCCCTGGTGATTAAAGTTTATGGTAATTGTTTCTCATACCTTCGCTGCTATAAATTGTTTGAGGCTTGAGATCCCTCAGCAGCTATTAGTTTCGGAAGTCCCTCTAATCCAACTTTTCATTGAGCCTCGGTTCTTTTGGAAAGTCAGTTTGCTTGCTTGAATCCATAGGGACTTTTACTGTGTGGACACTTTTTATATTTTGTTGAGTGTAGATAGCTTTAGGATTTTTTGATTCTATTTTTGATCAAAATATTTTTGAACACATCCTTTTATCAAGTTCTTCAAAGTGGCTACTCTCCCGAACTGCCAATCACGGCGGCAGGGAGGTGAGTCACCAGAACCTGAAGGGCCCGCTACATTGCGGAGACAAATACAAAACCCACAACCTTGTGATTTGGAAACTGAACAACTTCTAGATTCAATTAACAACAATAGAGAAGAACAACATCAAACAAATACTGAAACATCACCTACCAAGGAAAATACAGATATTGTTGGTATTCTTTCTCCATTTGAAATTGAAACACTAGAGGACAACACAGCAACCCATGTAAAACCACCTTTGACAAATATTTCAGGCCTGATATTGCTTCACGTTAGTGAGCCACTTGATTACATCAACCCTATTTTTGAATATTGGACTAATATGCAAAATTCCACAACTGACCCTATGGCTTCATCAAGAGCGTAAGGGATTGCATCAACACAACCACAAACAGTTGTAGGAGGTAGCAATACTCCCAATTTTACCACCACATCAATCCCACCAGTTAGTATGCCTGTCATTAGCAAAATTTCAACCAGCATTTCAGTGCCAATTGGTACAATTTCTGGTTTCAATCCTGGAAGTATATCCACTTCATCTGCAGGAATCCCTACTGGTGTTAACACCCAAAAAGTGCTCACTACCTCATCTACCCCATTACATGACTCATTTTTCCATATTTCCTACCATATTTGCCTCCAAAACCTTAAAATCCCATTAAAAAGCCTCCAAAAGGCCAAAAAAACCATTAAAAAAGCCTCCAAAAGGCCAAAAAACCCATTTCCCCCCCCAAATACTCCAAAATAACAAAAACCCTCTAAAAAGGGAATAAAAAATACAAAAAAGAGAAAAAAGAGGGAAAAAAGGAAGCAAAAACCCTATACAGCTGACCTAAACCATATGGTGCCCAAAACCATGGGCTAACACTCCACCACTAAAAACCTATAAATAGGTGATGGAGGCCCCTCATTTCATATCCACAATCATCCATATCCTTACTCTGCCAAAATCACTCCTGAAACCCTAGCTCACCCTTGAGCTACTTTCACATTTGAGTGCCCCTTTGGCCCATTTCCAAAACCCTTTGGAGAAAGAGAAAGGAACAACATGGAGCTTGGAACTATCCCTCTTGCACTGCTGCAAAGGCTTCATCAATCTTCACATTGGAGGTATAATCAATACAAAAAACCATTTTCATTATCTTTCTATTATTTTATGCACATGCTTAGAGTAGTTACTGTTTTATTTACTGTATTTTCTGAACTGCTACTAAGGAGTCCCTTCTCCTTAGTAGGTGCTCATTTGTAGAAGCTAGGGTGAAAACCCTAGCTACAGTTTTGGCGACTCCCGTAGTGTTCCTTTGAATTTCTGGTTATAGTTTTAAACATTTTTAATTTTCTGCAATATTTTTCTGTTTTTTCCTTTCGGCTATCCCTTTCGACTGCCGTAAACCGCGTCTTTCCCCCTGCAGCTGCATTCTGACCGCGTCTTTCAGACTGTTACCTGCGATCCAACCGCGGCTCTCAGACTGTTACCAGTGATCTACTAGTGGTTTTCAGTCTGTTACCTGCGATTTGACCACGGCTTTCAGCCTGTTTCATGCTGTCCAACCGCGGCTGTTCACCCATTTTACCGCAGGCCGCCTGTGGCTTGCAGCCATTTTTTCGCGCTCTGCCTGCGTCTTTCGGCCTTTTTACCACGTCCCTCCTGTGGCTTGCAACCCTTTTTCTGCTACCCGCCTGCGCATTTCGGTCTTTTTACTGTGTCCCGCCTGCGGCTTGTAGCCCTTTTTCTACTACCCGCCTATGCATTTCGGCCTTTTTCCCGTGGCTCGCCTGCGGCTTTCAACCATTTTCCTGCTATCCGCCTGCGACTTTCTGCCCTTTTCCAGTAGTTTGTCTACATCTTTTAGCCAAATTCCTGCAATCTGCCTGCGACTATTGACATGTTTTTCGCGGTCCGACCGCGCAGATTTGCCACAGACCCGCGGTCTATTTTCTGTATTTTTTACCTGTTTGAACCCAGCACTTTGCTGCAGTATTTTCTGCACCTACACAGCCATCTATCCTATCTACAGCCTTACTTCCCTACAGCCTATTTTTTGCAGTACTATTTCTGTTCCATTTACAGCACTTTTTAAATTTCAGCATTTTAATTGAAAAGAGAAAATTCTGCATTTCAAAATTTAATTTCTGCATTGTTATTTTTAGTTAGAAAGTTTCCCACCCCATGGCATTTTTACTTCAGTTCATCATCTCACATGCACACACTTTTTCACCTAATTCAAGTGAGCCCTAAAATACTACTTAACACAACCAACATTCTAACCCTAGTTGGGGAACACATAAGAATCTTGTAGTTAGGTAGGATCAGGGGGATAGGCATCCAAATAACACCCCTCGATTACTTACACTTGAGACATAGTTGTTGTCCAGTAGGGAACCAAAATCCCCTAGTATTTTTTGACACGGTTTAAAACCAATTTATCGAGAAGGCCTCTCCCCTAAGAGGGTTGAAGTCGCCAGACTAGTTCCGGAAGCCTGAGTGGAATACCGCAATCCATTCAGTAACCGAAGGATATCTTTCGTAGTTCTCGGTGTATCACTTGTATGGGGATATAGCGGCGATAGAACCAAACGGCAGATTCATTCAACCGAATGTGTCATGAACGGGGTACCTTAGTTGCTTTTCTTCTAGGATTGACTACCCGGTGTCCCTCCCAGTAGGGGGATATCTTTAGCCACTTGGCTCCACTATCCATATTGTTTGACTTGGATTTCATCACCTTGCAGAGGATATGTCTGGTTGAGTCAGAATACTATATAGCTAGGTGTTTGCATGCTCCCTTACCTCCTTTTGGTCTAGCGAGTCCACTATTTTTATTTTCTAAGAAACCTGCTGCTTGTTGGTATTTTGACCATTTCTGTTGATACTCCACTTATTGTAGCATAGCTGTTACAGTAAGTGTTTTGAGTTGGTTGTTGGCCTCAGTGCCATATTTTTTGAGCTCTCCTTCTACACACTAGGTTGCATTAGGGTTTTTGAGCTATTTTTCACTCAACACGACCCCCAGATACTTAACACCATCTGTCACCATTGAGTCCCAGAGACATTCTTGGCACCTCCGGGGCGAACCCCCACAGCACGGTTCACTTGACATCACCCATCATAGACGTAGATCTTCATCACTTGATACCACTCATCATAGATCTCAAGCTTTGTCACTTGACTCCACTCGTCAACGGCATAAAACTCCGTCACCCGATCTAGATGCCCCTTATTTTACCTCTGATTCTAAGGCAGAGTCCAAGAACCCCACTTACACTGCACCAACTAGCCCCATGGCTGACATGACCTCCAACCCTTTCTTTGTAGGGACCATTGGTGGAGCATCCACCACCACACCAGCTACCACACCTGCTTTGGGTATGCCCTTGATGGGGCCCACATCTACCATTCCGATCACTGTACCCATTCCAGTAGCTAGCATACCCATCCCCACTCCATCAGTGACTCACACTACCCTTGGCGGTGCAGGACCGTCCCATACCACATTCGTTCCTCCACCTGGGGGCAACATCCCAAACCCAACCCCTCCACTCGAGGGCATTGGCCCCAACATGGTCACAACCATTAGTATGTCACATCCTTCTACTAGTTTTCCATTCATGGCTAGTCTCAACCTTCCTGACCTAGCTAGACTGACTAACGATCCCATCAGACATGACCCTACATGGCCTCACATGCCCACCAAGCTCCCCTCCGACATCCTTAAGTTTGAGGGCAAGGCAGGTGAGGACCCCCAGAACCATATTATGTCCTTCCATCTATGGTGTTCCTCCAACTCCATAGTGGATGACTTTGTCCTTCTCCGTCTGTTACAATGCACCCTCACTGGCTCTGCAACTAAGTGGTACATCAAACAGCCCCATGGGACCCATGCCACCTTTACTTCCATTGCCTCGACTTTCCTGCAATTCTTCCAGTTACTTGTCTGCTATGACACAGGAGTTGAGATCCTACTGTCTTACAGATAGAACACGGCTACCCATATCACTGACCACATTCATGAGTGGTGTCGACACCGTAGCCTCTCCAAAATCAAGTTAGACGACCGTATCTTCTTATATTGGTTTCTAAAATCTCTCCTTCCTGTCATTTCCAAGGATGTGGCATCCGAGCGACCCCAGTCCGAAGAAGAGGCCATCCTCAAAGCCCAGCAATTCAGATGTTATGTATACCTCCGACTCCACTAGATGGCGCCTCCAAAGCACCTCGCTTCCCACTTCGTCGCATCAACAATAATCCCAATGACCGCGCTGTGTCTAATTACAACATTGTAGATGACTTAGCCCAGTCTCCCGCAGCCATGTCTGCGTTAGAGGTCTTAAAAAACTGTCATTCACAGTGCAATACTTTTCTCTCCGCCATTGGTGCTATTGACCCCAATGATTCACGACTAATGGCCTTCAATTTGGACCAATCTGAACCACGCCTGCCTTCCACTTTAGCGTTCTAGGTTTCTGTTTCCGTTCGGAATCTTGTCATCCATCGGTGCATTATCAATGAAGGTGCCTCTACATGTGTTATGTCCACATTCATTTGGAAGAAGTTGGGATCCCCTATTCTCCAGCAGTCCACCACTGCGTTGCGAGCCTACGACGGCCATTTGGCTCAACCCCAAGGTCTCTTAGCTAATGTCCCCGTCCAGTTGGCTGGCAAAATCATGCTCATTGACATTGAGGTCATCAACGGCCAGCTTGATTATAACCTCTTACTTGGCCGCAGCTACATGTATGCCATGCGGGCGGTTGCCTCATCCGTTTTTCGTACCATGATGTCCCCCCATGACGGACGCATGGTCAAGGTCGATCAACTCACCTATTATGATCCAAATGCCCCCGCTACACCCGAAAATGTTCTCCCCATGCTTGAACAACCTGTTTGTGGTGCATCTACCTCGTTGGTTTCCTCCGTGGGACCCAAAATTTACTCAGATACGCCGATGACCTCAACATTTCAATCCATTCCACCCCCGTTACCAACGACCGAAGTATCTGACCTATGTACCCTTTTCCACAATACACAAACACCCAACAATCAACCGCCCTTGTTACCCAAACCACCATTGGTACCTATTCATATTGGTATTACACCCATCCACACAATCCCCTTTCTATTCCTTCCCTCAGGAGTAGTAAGCGCCCCAGTTATGGCTACTCTCAGCCTCCCTGGGTTAACCTTAGGATTACCCGTGTGGTATATTTCACCTCCCATTCCCCCGTCGACACCAAATGTCATCCTAAAATCGGTGCAACCCATCACCACTACTAGTCAACCACCTACTGGTGTCACTACCCCTTCGTCATCTACGAATCCCCCCCCTCTTATCAAGCACACTGGGGGCAGAGGCCCACAACCATACACTGTTGTACCCCCGCCCAAAATAGTTAAAAATCCCCTCGTGTTTCATGCTCCTCCCAAATGCTCGTTGTAGGATGAGTTAGGCCATCCGACTCATCAATGTCCACAATTACCTGCATTACAGGAACACATGCAAATGCTTGACGATGACCCCAACATCCCAGTTGTCCAACTAGATCCAGCCCCTAAGCCTCGTGATAAGTCACTGCATACCAACCACCCTTGTGCCATATGCAGTATTTATAGCCATTACTCGCATCACTGTCCTGATCTCCTATATTACAGAGCATCTCTCTATGAGATGAATAGTTTGGACCCTGAGAGGGCACCCCCCACAATTGAGGAGATCCACCCCCCAGTATCACCCTCATCCGGAGAGATTAACACCATCTATATGATCTCTTCAACTACCACTTCCTCGTCAACCAATTTGACAACTCAAAGTTTCTGCAATGATGAGGAGATTCTAGAGGCTCTCACTGCCCCAGATTATCCCTGGGAAGACATGCACCATCGTTCCTACTTCATCCCAGAAGAGTCCTCCTCCACCACAACCACCCAATTTACGGTTGAGTCCAAAGATTTCCTTCCCACCAAAGTCGATTGGTTTAAGGATCCCATTCCCGCTCTTGATGCCTTTGAGGATGGTAACATGGCCAACATCTCACCCACAATCCAAATTGATATCTCTGCCCCAGGAGGTGCCCTTGAACTCATTACATTAGGAGCCTCTTGCAATGAATACAAGATCGGAGAGTACAAAAAACTTTTCCAAGAGTTTCATGATTTCTTCACCTGGTCCTATACCGAAATTCCTGGTCTCAACCCTGCTATTATAGAAAACCACATTGACACATGGCCAGATGTACCCCCCGTTCGCCAAAAACAGTGCCCCATTCATTCCTCAAAGCTCCCCGCCGTTAAAGCAGAGATTGAGAAACTTCGCAAAGCAGGATTCATTTATCCTATTACATATACCACTTGGGTTTCTAACCCCGTCCCTATTAACAAGAAACAAGGCACCATCAAAGTATGTACTGACTTCCGCGATTTAAATTGAGCCTGTCCCAAAGACAACTTCCCCACGCCATTTATTGACCAACTCATCAATGTGTGTGCAGGGCATGAAGTCCTATCTTTCATGGATGGTTTTTTCAGATACAACCAGATTCAGATCCGTCAGGAGGATCAATACAAGACTGCCTTTACCACCCCATGGGGCACCTTTTCCTATCGCGTCATGCCTTTCTGCCTCAAAAATGCTGGTGCCACCTTCCAGCGGGTCATGACCTATTGTTTTCACGACTTCGTCCATATCCTGCTAGTCTATCTTGACGATCTTACAGCTCATTCCCAGAAACGATCAAACCACCTTAACGACCTCCGGCAAGTCTTTCTGCGTTGTCGCAAATATCAAATTCGCTTGAACCCACACAAGTGTGTCTTTTGCATTTCGGCAGGCCAGTTGTTGGGTTTCATTGTTTCCCAGAAAGGAATCGTTGTTGATCCCCTGAAAGTCCAAGCCATAATAGACCTTCCCACTAGTCGCATGCTCCGGCAGCTCCAAAGTCTGCAGGGGAGATCTAATTTCCTCCGTCACTTCGTTCCTGATTATGCCACAACCGTTCATGGTTTCTTATGCCTTCTTCATACCCACATACCCTTTGTTTGGGATGACCAGGCACAAGATGCATTCAAAGCCCTTAAGAAAGCTCTCACACAAGCCCCTCTGGAACCGCGAGTCGAGCCTCGGAACTCGTGGTACAAGACCACGTATCCCGACACAGAACTCACGGTCCCCATCCACATGATCAGCCCTGGAACCCACGGTCCCTAACCGCGGTTCCACCCGACAAACCCGCGGTCCACCCCATGTGGACCGTACAAAAAATCCCCTGGGACCCACTACCCCCCCGAACCCAATGAAAAATGTAGGTATGAGTTTATCGGAATACCTGTAACTCCCGGATCTGAAAATGGTCGGTCGGATCATCCAGAAATACCAATTAAGCTCTGGTCAACTCTGATCTCTAGTCAAAGTCAACAAGTCCAAATAACACTTGTCATGTTGGACCCACTTCCTATTTATAGTCCGTTGACTTTTTCTTGTTTTGGCCATTCTGAACCCATACGGAGTCCATTTTTCGAACCGTTTCCACCACTAGAATCAGCGAGACAAGACCATCATGATGGTTGACTTGTTTTCTTATTTTTTCTGCATCATTTTTTGAACATTTTTTCAGACACCACTAGTCACCTCGGTTTGTGTGCCACTTTGGCTACTCTCCATTTTTGATATATTTTATATCATCGGATTCATTTTTCTGAGCCTGTGATGATGCTTGAGATCATTTCTCGCTCTCACCCCCATATTTTTAGGGTATTTTTTCCAAAACGCCCCCCGTCGCCTCGGTTTGCGTGCCACATCGGCCGTTATCTGTTTTTGGCACTTTTTATATCGCCATATTCATTTTTTCGAGGTCGTGATGATGCTTGAGATCATTTCTCACTCTCACCAGGTACAATTTCAACATTGTGTCCTGACACCTTGCTGCCTCAGTTTGCGCGCCACATCGATCGCCATCGGATTGTTCCACATTTTTACATGAGCCATTCACTCCTTTCATACTGCAATTATTTCGTTATTTTGCCACCATGCATTATCCCACAAGGAGGCCCACCAGTGTTTCCCCCTACCCTCGTTCTTGGTCATCATCAATGTTCCTTGATTGAGCACTTCCTCCTTGCCTGACCATTCCTTTTGTTCGGTATAATTTTATCCCTTTTTTGGGCCGGACAAATCCTTTACGAAAAAGGCATTTAGGGAGTTTTTGTTAAGCTCTTTTCTAACTCCTAAAACAATGAAAAGATCGTCGAGCAATCTTGCTTCCCTTCATGCTCATTAAAGTACCTGAAAGGGCGTCTCTCTAGTATAAGTTTACCCCTTTTCCGGACCTGGTAGACTAATTACGAAAAAGGAATACTCTAGTCACACCGGCTAGAAGAGTTCTTCATTGCATCCTTTTATGCTTCTTCAGGCCTTGGAGACTAACACACGAAAAAGCAATCCCCTGGAGTCTTCTTATCGCTTTCAGACTCTATAAAATTGAAAGCAACCATGAGCATGAACTGTCCTGGGCTCATACAAATCCACACGACAGTACCATTCCATTATTTTAGAGTCTTCTTATCGCTTTCAGACTCCTTAAAATTGAAAGCAACCATGAGCATGAACTTTCCTGGGCTTGTATAAATCCACACGATAGTACCATTTTGAACACACTTCTTCACATTCCTTAACCCATGAAGAATTCCCCCCGTGCCTCTTGGCACTATGATCGATCATCTCGGCAGCAACCCCAATCAGGTCACGTTTGTTCAGAGTATTCTGTAGTCTCCTGCCATTTTACACCAACTTGAGTATCACTCATCCCAGTCACTATCCTTGATCGATTACAGCTTTGATCCCCTTCCCTCTAGTCAATTTCATATGCTGCCCGATCATCCCCCGTCATCATACTCTGAACAAAGGAAGTTTGAGTCCACCCACTCTACTTGCCCAGTTATTCCCTACCCCCATAGTATGTCAATCCTACCATCAGTACTCTCACACTTCGGTTCTCCACCTCGTGCTCCTATCAAGGAAACATCATTTCCTTGCTAGTTGCAAGTCTCCCTCTGTCGACGACAGACCCTCTATTCCAGAGGATAGACCCAAAGGTCCCTGCACCTTGGACCCATCACCATCTGTGGTGAGTTCCTATGGACCATTTTGAGAGGAGCCATCATTGCTTCTCTGAGTGGTTGTTTCGCACATGCTCGACTTCAACACATGGATCGCATCGTTGAGAATCGCACAAGGTATATATCCCTTCAGTTATTGGTCGAAGACCCCGGATTTCCCCCGACTCTAGCACACTGGTGAGTCACTTCGGAACGCCCAGTTATATGTTCCCGTGGATGTCCGGGTTGCGTAGGAGATTGTATTTGGAAGCCATCCAGTTACATTGTTCCTTGAGTACCCAGTTCAGTTCCAGTTCAGTGTACGATTGAGGGTATGACTGTCCATCACTATGATGCAGCAACTCATCAGTTCCTCTAGTACCCCACTTAGCAGCACTGTTGTTATTCTAGTGTATCAGTTCTTCAGCTCAGACATGGTCAGCCCAGTAGTATGTCCCATATTTGTGTCCCCTCTGGACTCTTATGATGTACATAGTGGCTCTCTATGTATCTTACAGGTCCCCCTTTTCAGGCCTCATTTTTATGTTTATATATCTTCATACGAGCATGGGTATGCCCGCCTCATCCATATATTGAGATTCTTCCTCCTTTGAGGCCATGTATATTTCAGGTCCCCATATTTTGGACCCCATTGTTATTATTGTTCTATATCTTGATACGAGCATGGGAATGCCCACCTCGTCCATATGTTCAGATTATTCCTCATTCATTATTGAGGTCATGTACTTTCAATTTTTGCAGTTTGTTCGGGACCATTGTTCTGGGCTCTAGTTCGTTTCTTCTCCTCTCCACATCCCAGGAAAACCATAAAAGACTTATGATGTCTATCGGCCATATGATGAGCTCCTGCCCTCACACATCAGGGGGCAATCTGTTAACACCCGAAAAGTGCTCACTACCTCATCTACCCCATTACATGACTCATTTGTTTATATTTCCTACCATATTTGCCTCCAAAACCTTAAAATCCCATTAAAAAGCCTCCAAAAGGCCAAAAAACCCCTTTTTCCCCCAAAATAATCCAAAATTCCTCCAAAATAGCAAAAACCCTCTAAAAAGGGAATAAAAAATACAAAAAAGGGGGAAAAGAGGGAAAAAAGGAAGCAAAAACCCTATATAGCTGACCTAAACCATATGGTGCCCAAAACCATGGGCTAGCACTCCACCACTAAAAACCTATAAATAGGTGATGGAGGCCCCTCATTTCATATCCACAATCATCCATATCCTTCCTCTGCCAAAATCACTCCTGAAACCCTAGCTCACCCTTGAGCTACTTTCACATTTGAGTGCCCCTTTGGCCCATTTCCAAAACCCTTTGGAGAAAGAGAAAGGAACAACACTGGAGCTTGGAAACAACCCTATTGGACTGCTGCAAAGGCTTCATCAATCTTCACATTGGAGGTATAATCAATACAAAAAACCATTTTCATTATCTTTCTGTTATTTTATGCACATGCTTAGAGTAGTTACTGTTTTATTTACTGTCTTTTATTTACTGTATTTTATGAACTGCTACTAAGGCGTCCCTTCTCTTTAGTAGGTGCTCATTTGCACAAGCTAGGGTGAAAACCCTTGCTACAACTGGAGGGTGTGCCTTACCAAACATGGGTTTCCCATATGGTTTGTCTAATCAAGGTCAAAATAATCAAGGAGTGAACCAAAATACTCTTGGTATACCAAACATTTTTCCTAGTTCTACTTCTGGGGGGAATCCTTTACTATGGAATCTCAATATCCCTGGCGGAATTAATCAACCATGGAATAATACTGCCAATTGGGGTTCTACTCCACAAGTGACTGGAAATGCCTTGGGAAGTCATCATCGAAACTTTCCTAACATGAATCCTGGGGGTAATGCAATAACCCCCTGTGAAATTAAGCACAATAGATCTAATGAACAAGTAAATCAATTACAATAAATGAAACTCAGAAAATATGTGTAAAACTGTGCAAAAGGCTTGCAGCAGTGCTCTATTGAACTTTGAATGGTAGAATTCAATACAATACAGTAACAATGACTGATCAATTCGAATTAACCAAGGAGGTCATTAGAATATACTGTATGGAATAGCTTGGCTCCAACTAGGAGTCCTCATCATCAGATCAGTGGAGTCATCAATGCACAAGTAACGGTCAACCAGGTGTCAAACTGAGTCTAACTAAGTGTGGTAGGTGTAACTGGCACATGTAGGTAGTAACAGAATGAAGGAGGCTCAGTGGAGGGCGCGTGAGGAGCTAACTAGAGTTAGAATAGGCAATCTAGTCTCAATGGAGGTCCAACAGAGTCATATAGTCAATTAGGAGTCAATCTAGTCTGAAATCAAGGAAAGACAACTAGCTAACTGAAGTGAACTGAGTGGTAGGTGAAGAAGGGTGCCTTTCTCAAGTGGTAGGTGAGAAGTGGGTGCCTTATTGATTAGGAGGGCTAAAACTGCAAGGTAAGAATCTCTCGGGTGCTGGTAGATTGGGGACAAGGTGTTGGAGGCATCAAACTGGTGACTAGGATACATGCGGATGCATGCAAATGCATGCATGCAAAGTACATAACTGAATGATGATATATCCTAACACCCCCCCTCAAGCTATACTATGAAGTGTAAAATAAAATATAGGACCCTTGTAACTGAGACCAAAGGTCACCCCAATACAATAATAATCCAAATAAAGAACAATTCATGAACCGAGGAAATGGAGAAAACCTCATGGGAAAACCCCCCCCTCAAAATGGATTGTAACACACCAAAAGATTTAACTGCTCCAAACTGAAGTAGATATGTCTGGAGGTATCTTACTCTTGGGATTAAATGGATCATGCTCCAAAAACATGTGCTTGAATTCTCCATCAGTGGTTGCAAGCGAATGTGGAGACTTTATGAACTTGCTCTTCATACCGAAAATGGTGAGAACAAATCTGAAAATAGGAGGATGATCCTAGAACCTGTGATTCGAACCAGGTGAGGTAGGAATAGCTCCAATTAGATCAAATAGATCTTGAAACTTGAACTTCTTATCAATAGAAGTTAAATCAGCTCCAATATTTGACAAATGGTTTCTTGAGATCTCCTTTGAACCAATAAGGGTGAGATCAAAACCAAAATCAGCAAAAATTGCATGAGAATTGAACTCAAGCGAATGGTAGTGCTCTTCATCTTCAGTAAAACTCTAAGAAACTGTGAAAATGATAGAACAGAAGTAAATAGGGGGAATTCAATCAAGAAGGGAGAATGCTTCACCTCCAAAATCAGATTTTACCTCCAAAACATCAAGTAGATCATTATTTTGCATACCGACAAACTCATGTGAAAGAGAGGATTCAAGAACCTCTTCGGAATCTAGAGTATGAGCTGGTTTTTCTTGCTCAGAATTTGAAATAGAAGACAGTGAGAGAATGAGTGTTGAATCTACAGTTTCTTCTTCATCTTGAACAATGGTTGAGGCCGAGACATAATTGGAGAGAACACATAAGGAGGTCTCACTGGGCTTGTTCTCCAAAAGGATAGCATGATCCTCTTCGTCCAGCTTTCCAAATTCTCTATTGAGTTGGTCCCATAGATCTCTTGGATTTTCAGCAGTAGTATTGAGGTAGCATATACAAGGAGACATAGCAATACATATTGTCCCAAAAGATCTGTCACAATCATTAAGCCAATCATTCTCCTCTTCATCGGAATCAAAATATCTTGTAATACCAATGCACACATAAAAAAGACATTGTCTTTTCAAACATGCAACCATCTTTGGTTTCCATTCATCATAGTTAAATGGAGTAAGAAGATTTTGTGAAGAAGAAGATTCCATCTCTGCAATAGCGAATGCAAATGGATGAAGTAGAAACCTACAAATCACAAACAAACAAGAACCATTATGGAGCAATAGCTACAACTGCATAAAACTGCTGCAAAGTGAGTAAAAATTGCTCAATCTTCATGAATAATCCCTGCAGAAAAGAAGTCTTGTCCCTACCATTGCTGTGATACCATGTGAAATTAAGCACAATAGATCTAATGAATAAGTAAATCAATTACAATAGATGAAACTCAGAAAATATGTGTAAAATTGTGCAAAAGGCTTGCAGTAGTGCTCTATTGAACTCTGATTGGTAGAATACAATACAATACAGTAACAATGACTGATCAATTTGAATTAACCAAGGAGGTCATTCGAATATATTGCATGGAATATATTGGATCCAACTAGGAGTCCTCATCATCATATCAGTGAAGTCATCAATGCACAAGTAATGGTCAACCAGGTCTCAAACTAAGTCTAACTGAGTGTGGTAGGTGTAATTGGCACATGCAGGCACTAACTGAATGAAGGACGCTCAGTGGAGGGCGCATGAGGAGCCAACTGGAGTCAGAATAGGTAGTCTAGTCTCACTGGAGGTTCAACGGAGTGATACAGTCAGTTAGGAGTCAATCTATCCTTAAATCAAGGAAACACAACTAGCTAACTAAAGTGAAATGAGTGGTAGGTGAAGAAGGGTGCCTTTCTCAAGTGGTAGGTGAGAAGTGGGCGCCTTACTGACTAGGAGGGATAAAACTGCAAGGTAAGAAGCTCCTGGGTGCTGGAAGACTGGGGACAAGGTGCTGGAGGCATCAAACTGGTGACTGGGATGCATGCGGATGCATGCATGCAAAGTACATTACTGAATGATGCGATATCCTAACACCCCCATAGGTAACACACCAGAAGGAAACCCACCTAACAACCCCATTCCTCCATGGAGTGGGAAAGTTCCAGGAAGTAACCAATCTTCTTGGGTACCACCTCCGCAAGGGGACAACCAACCTTGGAATGTTTATCCAAACCAAGGAAACAATCAATGGAGTGGCCAGATTCTGACAAGTAAGCAATCTTATTGGGGCCCACCTCCGTAAGGGGGAAATCCACCCATTAATCCTATGCCACAATGGAATGGTAATGTTCCACCAAGTAACGAATCTTATTGGAACATACCTCTGCAAGGGGGCAATTCATACATGCAACCTGTTCCACAATGGAGTGGACAACATTCAGGGAGTAACCAATATTTTTGGATGCAACCTCCGCAAGGGGGCAATCCTTCTTGGAATGATTTTCAATCCCAAGGACAAAAACAATGGAGCCATCAAGATTCACCTGCATATCAATCGTTTGCTATGGCACCAGTCAAGTCACCATTTCTGGCCACATTGAATCTATCGGATTTATCCTGGTTGACCAATGATCCTGTTCTACATTTGAATGGATGGCCAACAATACCAACCAAACTACCCTCAGACATACCCAAGTTTGACGGAAAACCTGGGGAAGATCCATCAAATCATGTGATGACATTTCATTTGTGGTGTTCATCCAATTCCCTAGCTGATGGCAGTATTAGGTTGAGATTGTTTCAGCGGACCCTAATGGGAACTACTGCCAAATGGTACATTGAATTGCCACGCAATACATTTATGGAATTTTCATCTTTGGCTATGGCTTTTCTAACACATTTTCAGCTACCTATTCGCTATGATACGAGAATAGAACTTTTGACTTCCCTTAGGTAATCGAACGCTACTCACATCTCGGATCATATCCATGAGTGGAGGAGGCGCCGAAGGTTTATCAAAGCTGAAATCGCTGATCAATTCCTAGTAGAATGGTTCATAAAATCACTGTTACCTACTCTTGCAAAAGATGTAGCTATGTCGGGAGCCATGACTGGAGAACAACTCATTCAGAGTGCCCACCAAATGGATTTGATATATTCCCAATCAGGCACACTTTATGACTTAATACCTCATGTTGTAAGACCTGCGTCTGATCCAACTAGGCTGCCAAAAGGACCTCGTATCGATGGTGTGACTGGATCCATTAACCAACTTGAACAGGTCACCCAACAATTGGGGCAAATGTCAGTTCAGAATTCACAACCCAAAGTTGGGTAGGAAACACAACAACCCACAACTCCAACCCAAACTTCTGAAATACTTACAGTTCAAAATGCAGACCCCAAAGGAAAAAAGAAAAAACAGAAGAAGAATCCCAATGCCAATCCTGGGACGGGAGATGCACTTAAGGTGAATAATTCTACTGGAGGAAATCATGAAAACTAGAAAAACAAATACCCTTGCAAAATTGTTCAAGGGGATCATCCTACTCATCTTTGTCCTCATATTGATGATATTCATCGAATGTTGGCACAACGAGGAGGGAAACAACAACCTGCCATCCTAACTCAACCCTTCCCCCAACAACAACAGATGGTTGCTGCGGTGCCAACACCCCCACCCGGAGGAAATCAGGTGAACTCCCCACAAGGGGGCAATCCACCCAATGCTAATATCTTCACAATTGATGAACATGAGATAAACATTCAGACAAGGGCTCGTTCTTATGAGATACCTTCAAAAGAGGAAGACACAACTGGATCTCATCCCAGTGGTTCTCTCACCATTGAGAAACCAACCATAGACATAGTACCTAGACCTCCAAAAGGGGTTATCCATAGAACAACACACAATCCTAATGCAAGAGCTGCTCAAAACTACAATGTGGTTGAAGACTTAGCTCAAGCTCCTTGTGCAATGTCCGCCTTGGAAGTATTGCAAAGTTGTCCTACTCAACGAAAGGCACTATTGGCTACTATTGGTGCTATTTATCCATCTGACACCAATTTGATAACTTTTGAATTAGAACAACCCACATGTAGGATTCCATCACAAATTGCATTTCAAATCAAAGTGACATCAAATGGTAAGAACATTTTTCGAACCGTTGTGGATGAAGGAGCCTCAACTTGTGTCATGTGATTAACATGTTGGAAAGCTTTGGGATCACCCACCTTAGTACCATCCCATACAATACTCAAAGAATTTGATGGTCATTCATTCCCACCTCATGGACTTATCATGGCTTGCCCAATTGAACTAGGAGGCAAAACAATTCAAGTAGACGTTGAGGTAGTGGATGCACCCATAGATTACAATTTTCTATTGGGACGTAGTTGGATACATAAGATGACGGCTGTAGTTTCTTCAGTATTCTGAGTTATTCAGTTCACCCACCAAGGGAAGATTATCACAATCGATCAACTAGATTATTGCACACTCGAAACTGGTCTCCACTCGAATGTACTTTTTGTAGGGGATTTGAAAAGTGTGATTCACGATGTTGGGGTAGGAATGTTCAAGGATTCATCCCTTCATGGTAAATTTCGCAATTCCACCACCAATATCAACCCCTAACATTGCTCCAATTTTCACGATTACATCAGAAGTATAATTTCCATTAAAAGTTTTTTCTAATTCCATATCATAAGTTGGCTCCACGTCATCAGAGGTAGCCTCCCAAAAGGACATATTAGTTGAAAAGAATAATGGAAATGTACCGACTTCTATGCAAAATAATGAAATAGATATTAGTGTTCCCCTTTCTGACGTAGAGCTTTCTTATCAAGCTATTCAAATGGCTTCGTCAGACTTGGATCAAAATGCTTCTAGTATGGAGGAATATGATCCTTATACTTCACCCATCTGGACCATGAACTCTCATAGTACTCAGGACATCTTGGATCAGACTTTTTCTTCGGATGAAGCCATCCTTGAAGTCATGAACATATTTGAACGACCATGGAAGGATATGCATCACAGATCCTCATTTATTCCAAAGATAGATTCATTAGAAGTTAAACCTAAAAATCCTTACTTCGATGATATCATGAGAAAATACCAATGCCCTGTCCAAACACACAAGGTGAGTTCAGAAGGAAATATGGAAAACATTTCAAAAAATATCACAATTGATATATCCATTAAACCTGGCATAGTTGAAAAAATCAACATAGGTGCGGATTGTTCTCCTGAGGAAATAACACTTTATACTGCCATTTTTAAAGAGTTTCAAGATGTGTTCACATGGTCTTACGAAGAAATTCTAGGCATTGATCCCAAGCATTGTCGAACATGAGATAAAAACCTATAGCAATGTCGAACTTGTGCGACAGAAATTACGTCTAGTTAACCCTAAGAAATCAACTGCCATCAAAGTAGAGGTCGAAATTTTTTTGAAAGATGGATTCATCTATCTTGTTCCTTTAACTGAGTAGGTTTCCAATCCCGTTCTAGTGAATAAAAAACAAGGAACTATTCGGGTTTGTACTAACTTTAGGGATTTAAATTTGGCTTGTCCCAAAGATAACTATCCCACACCCTTCATCGATCAGATTATAGACGAATGTGCTGGGAACGAAATCTTTTCATTTATGGATGGATTTTCCGGTTACAATCAAATCCAGATAAAAAAGGAAGACCAGCATAAAACGACTTTCATATGCCCATGGGGGACTTTTGCATATCGTAAAATGCCTTTCAGCCTTAAAAACATCGGAGCCACTTTTCAAAGGGCCATGTCATATGCATTTCATGACACTAAGAAAATCGTTAAGGTTTAACTTGATGATTTGGAAGCCAAATCTAAAAGGAGAGCTGAACATAGTGCACATTTACGAGTTGTCTTTGTGAGATGTCGTAAGTACAACATTAGGTTGAACCGACACAAATGCATGTTTTGTGTGGATTCTGGAAGATTACTTGGTTTCATAATGTCCAAAAAAGGGAATATGGTGGATCCCATCAAGGTTGAGGTGATACTTCAGTTTCCTTCCTCGAAAAGAATTACACAACTTCAAAGCCTTCAAGGGAAAGCTAACTACTTAAGAACATTTGTCAAAGATTTCGCTGAAAAAGCTAGAGGTTTCATGTGTCTCCTAAAAAAAATGCACTATTCATATGGGATGACCAAGCTCAATGCTCATTTGATGCCGTAAAGAAAGCTTTAGTCTCTGCCCCGGTACTTATTCCACAGAACTATAGGAGAGACATTTTTCTATATTTAGCAGCGTCTAGTTCCACCATAGGAATGGTATTGGCCCAAGAAGATGAACCTTCACAAGAGCATGTTATTTACTATCTTAGCAAGGGTCTTGCAAGCCCCGAGTTGAGATATTCCCAGGTTGAAAAGTTGGCCTTGGCGGCATTTCATGCCATCCAACGACTTAGACATTACCTACTTCCAAGAAAAATGACCATTGTGGTTGAAATGAACCCCATGAAACACATTCTGTCTGACCATATGATTGGTGGAAAATATTCAAAATGGATAGTAATTTTGCAAGAATTTGACCTCGAATTCAAAAATGCTAAATCCAAAAAATCATTGGCATTTGACGAACTAATGTCTAAGTTACCGTCAGAGAAGGAGGATACTACATCTGTTGAAACTTGGGGAGATGAACATGTGTTCCTCATTGCAACTTTTGATCCTTGGTATGGAACATTCATCATATATCTTCAAACCCAAAAGATTGACCCTCAGTTTTCTAGCATTGAACGATGTCGCATTCGACACCAATCACGAAGATATCTCATCATCGGAGATACTTTGTACCGTCGAGGAATAGACATGATCTTAAGACGTTGTTTAGTACAGGAGGAATTTGAACAAGTTCTGAATGATTGCCACGCTGGGGAATGTGGTGGTCACCTTTCTAGGTTGGAAACTGCCCAGAAAAACATGCATGCAAGATAATTTTGGCCTACAATATTCAAAGCTTGCATTAATTCGGTTGAAAAGTGTCACCCTTGCGAAATCTACACAAGAAAAATGCATGCACATCCTGCTCCCTTACACCCTGTAGTAACCGTGGGTCCATTTTCCAAATGGGATATTGACTTTATGACAATCAACCCGCCTTCAGCTAATGGCCACCACTACATCATCGTAGAAGTGGACTACTTCACCAAGTCGGCTGAGGAGATGCCTACATTCAATTGCACAGATAAAACTGCAGCGTATTTTCTTTTCAATCACGTGATAGCAAGGTTTGGTGTACCCTTGGATGAACTTACCAATCGGTTAGGATTATGGTAGGACTTTTCCTCGCCATATTACCCTCAAGCTAATGGACAAGTCGAAGCC
Source organism: Larix kaempferi (assembly GCA_027924585.1). NCBI lineage: Eukaryota > Viridiplantae > Streptophyta > Pinopsida > Pinales > Pinaceae > Larix > Larix kaempferi. The sequence goes on from BSBM01000893.1 coordinate 5,291,626, forward strand.
ATCAACAAGGTTTTGAAAACTATGTTGCAGAGGACAATTGACAAAAAAAAACTAATTGGCACTTAATGTTGTTCACCGCTCTTTGGGATTACCGTACCAGTGCTAAAACTGCAACTGGATTCACTCCTTTCCAACTGGTTTATGGAGAGGAAGTTGTGTTGCTTATTGAATGCGAAATCCCATCACTAAAAATAGCCGTCGAACTCCTACCTAACACTTCTGCAGAAGAAGAAATGCTTCTCCATATTCATTCTCTTGATGAAATTAGAAGGGAAGCCTCTCTAAATGTAGAAACACACAAGAAAAGGGTTAAAACGCAATATGACAAGTCTACCCATCCCCGAGTCTTTTCTGAAGGAGATCTGGTTTTAGTTTATGACCAAAACCAAGATAAAATTGGAGAAGGGAAGTTTGTACCAAAATGGTTTGGCTTACTTGTAGTCAAAACTGTATTACCGAGAGGAGCTTATGAACTGATCAATTATGATGGGGAACCTATGTCGGAGATCAGAAATGGTCTCTATCTGAAGATATACTTCGCATAGGAACTGATGCCTCGCAAACTTTGTTGTATTATGTTGTATTTTTGTATAAACTTGTGTACATTAGTTATTTTGGGAACACAGTTATCTTGCTTGACATTGTCACTTTGGCAGATGGCACAAGAAACCTTCACATATTTGGGATATGTGGATGGCGCCAGTCGTAGTTCTCGGAACATTTCTTCTGCCACATGGGTAATTTTCACACCTAATGACGAGGTTTTGAGTTCAGGAGGTATTTTTCTCGGATCTGCAACCAACAATGTTGCAGAATATAGTGTAGTCATTAAGCTTCTTGTCGAGGCTATTACCTTTGGCATCCAATGAATAATAGTAAAACTGGACTCATAATTAGTTGTATCTCAGTTAAATGGTCAGTACCAAATTCGAAATCCTACACTGTTTAGAAAGTTTCTATGAGTACGTCTTTTAGAACGTTAATTTGAGTACATTGAATATACCCACGTTCTTAGAAGTCTGAATAGTCTAGATGATTCCTTAGCCAACTACGTACTTGACTGGCATCTAAGTCATTAACATCACAAACAAGCAAGCATGCACATTATTCATGGCATTTTAATTGATATATCATTTAAAGACATAAGTAAAAGCTGAAATAATCTAGCTTACATCATAACCCAAAAAGTGTGTAACTTTGCGCACGCCAAAAAGAATAGTGTTAATACTTTTCTCTTTTTGTTTCTTTTTCTTCAAGACAAAACCCAAAAAATTTCACAAAAACAATGAAAATATTTGGTAAATTCAAAAATATGTGAAACTGTTTCAAAATTTCCTGCTCCGGCATTAGAACTCACCCACAGCTGGCAGATCACTAAGTAAAGGTTCACAGTTTCTAGAAATTCATGCTGAACAGAGATGCTTCTTCTCATCTATCGGCTACACCTACAACGAATATGGTAAAAAATGAGTAGTTTTACTTATCTTTTATCCATACAGGTATGACCACATCCTTTTGAATGATAGAAAGATGCATCATTCCTCATTTTTAGCTATCTTTTTAGATATTAAATGCACATTTGAACTAGTTTTTGACTAAACAGTTGGGTAGTGAAATGGTTTTTGATTATAGGACTTGGAGACTTTGACTGTTCGAACTATTTGATTCAGGTAGTTGGAGATAGACCATGATTCATGGTGATTTATGACTTTGGAATTTTTCACAAGGCTCAATGATAAGCACACCATATAACCCCATTTCCTACTTGGCCATTCTACCAAATTGGATACCCTCAGTGACATGGTATTACTTCACCTTCTGTCGACACATAATCCTGCTTCAAATAGACTACCCATGGAGGGAACATTTGTAAGAGTGTGCACAACTAGCTCATCCCTTGTTTGCAATATGATTCTTTTCCTTGGCCTGACCCGTGCCCTTGAAGAATAGGTGTATGCCCATGCAACACTCGTTCCATCCCATGTATTATAGAATTCTTTATTCTTTTTCAACATGATAAAATGAAAAACCATAAAAATAAAAAACCACAAAAATCCAAAAAGGGAAAGACTTGAATCATTTCATAGTATAAAATTGAAGAAAACGGCAATAGTTAGTCCTTGTCGCCCTTGAACATGGCACATAATTTGGTCTCCGTTGTCAGTACACCATCTACATTTTCCTTAGGAAAGTGTACCAGTATTTTGAGCAATCCTCCACCGATGGGTTATCCTTCCTATCATCTATGGAGCTTCCGTTAATGCATTTGGCATTGGCAGTTTTCATTAAAGTCAGTTACTCAAAGTCTTATGTTTCCAAGTGTCCATTATGCGTCGTGTTATGTTTTCAAGGGAAGTTCAAACAGAGCCGGCCATTCCTCAAATATTCCTGACCAATCATGTTGGCCTTCCTTGTGTCAGTATACAGTATTGGATCTCACAGTTCTACCAAATTATATCATACTATTGATATTTGTTTCGTATCGGTTGATGTGGGATGCATTAATGCCCTCCTTCCGATGGATCTATTCCTATCGACACAAAATCATCATCTAGGAAATGTATCTAGAAACCCAGGAGTACCTTGGATCTTGCAGTCATTAGTGGCAGGTTTCCTCGCAAATGACAGTGGGTATACATCAATGAACCTTGATTGTTTGATTCTACAAGTGTTCGACTTTAGAACATCTATTCACACTTGCTAGTTTTTACTCAATACCTTAGATGCCATCATCATTATCGATGGGTCTCTTCGCATCTATTAACGGTATACATCAATGACCGGTAATCAGATGGCGTTTTATTATGCTCGACATCAGCTCATTTATTCGCATGATATAAACTCGTACTATTGTCGATTTGTATTGAAGACCTTGGGAAAAATAGTTGTATCACTCATCGATGCATTTCTCGAGCTGCGCAAAATTAAACTACCATGTCAGAAGTCTGATGAAGACCTTGTTCTCGCACTCACCAAAGTGCATGTTTACACTTCTGAAAAATTTACTTTTGACATGGATTCTCTGTGTATTGTTTGTGGTCATGCTTGGTTATTGCTGAGCATGGGTATGCCCGCCTCAGGAAGATATTATATATATTTGAGAAATTTCTATGTTTGACTTGCAGGTGTGATCCTAAATCCTACGTCAGTGAACTATCCATTCCTCATCCTTGCTTTGATTGATAAAGAGTATCAATATAAAGAATATCAGTATAAAGAGTATCAGTCTGAAGAGTATCAATATAAAAATAATGTAATGTATTTCATCCCTTATCTCTACTTCAGAACTCACACATTAGGGGGAATCTGTTAACAATAAAATTAACACCCGTAACTAGGTGAGGGTGGAAGCATACTTGTACCATTCACCTGCAACATGAAGACAAAAACAAGTACTAGAGATAACAATCATCTATGATCTAATCACTACTTCTATAACTGGAGAGATTGAGTAAAAAATTAAGGATCTTAATAGAGACAAATTTCAGTGATTGAATTGCTCACCAAAAGCTCAAATCAAATCTCTAACAGTCATATAGTGAGAAGAAATGCACAAAAATGCATTAAAAGGTACTTAAATATGCTAAGTTGTGAAAAAAGGCTAATAAACTATGGAAAGTGGGTTGTTTAAGAGAAAATAATAAAAAATGATTATCCCACATTGAAAAGAGTAAATTGAAATCTCATTTCCTAATGCTATAAAAGAGAGGCATCTGGGGCATGGTAGATGGAGGAAAAGAGGAGCAAAGGCATGCTGGAGAGATTCTGAAGAAAGGAGAGCTCATCTTCATCAAAGGCAAGGGTGGAGAAAGGATAGTTCATGGCAATGGAGAGAGGATGCACACCAATATCCATGGTAAATATGTATCTTCTTCCTTGTTTTAATATGAAATGATTCAGGTTTTTTCCATTCAAGGGTTTGAATTTTTCTTATTATGCTTGAGTTGAATCCTCAAATGGATTTAGATCTTAATGAATGTTTAATGCCTGAATCTAGATCTTAAGAAATTTGTATTAATCATTTCATTTCTGACATAGAAACTCACTACTTCTTAGTAACATAGCATATCTAGAGTAGACACGTCCCTACACTATTTGCTATTATCACTTCACTAATTTTCAATATGAGAATTGTATCTATTATGGGACATCAAGTACAACATATTTTTAGAATTGTGTCAGGTTTTAGGGTCGAATAGGTATTCCAACAATCAACAACTTATAAAGCATGTAATTTATGAAGAAAAGGTAGACAAGGGGCCTTGAATTTATGTCACAAACTATAGTAATAATTTAGGGGTATGCATACATTATTTGGGCCATAAAATCAACTCCATATGCAGCTCAGAACATAGAAAAAAATCTCAGAAATATCTTATATCAAATAGGTACAATATCATCCCAAAATCACCATGAAAATACCATGAGGGAAATGGCTTAAATCTCTTTTAACTGGAAATATTACATGCAGTACTTGGTATTTCGATCTGTGGCTCTCATGATATGTCTTTTACAGAGTTATGCAGCAGCTAACATGTCCATAATGTTGAAATAAAAATACTCCATTGACTATATGCAACTAGAAGTGTGCCATCACACTTTTACATGACATTGAGAGAAATATAGTAGAATGGGAATAGAGAAGAGAAAGTGACTATGAAATCGAACTAATATGGGGTTTGATCCTGCATAAAAAAAACTCTCCATGAATATTTTTTGAGAGTTATGAATGGACTCTCCATCAACCAAATTGGATGGGAATATTTCACCCTCGAAATTGTCTCTAACGCAGGGAGGATGAGCATCCACCGTGCAAGGACAAGCTAAGCTCTCCAAATGTGCCAAATGAGAAATTATCAAAATATGCTCTCCTTCTTCCTCATATTTTATTAACCTCCAAATGCCTCCATAGCTCGAATTCCCTCCAAAAGTCTTCTCCCAACTCAAGTTAGGGAGAGATTCCCATGAATGACACTTGTCCATCACTTTCTATCCATCCTCTTCCATCAATTCTAATGGGGGGAATAATGGCTTCCATAACTCCCCTTGTACACCCTCTTGGAGGCTATTTTTAGCCCCGACATGTCATATGTGTCATATGTTAGCAATCAGGTTTGAAATTTGTCATAAGTGTCATAGAATATTCATCATTGTTGTCATAGAAGTTAGGGAATCTAGCTCCAAGTGTCACAATTCTTCTATGATGCCTCTTCCTCTTCCATGGGAGTTACTCTTCCACTCCAATTAGACCTTCCTAGATTCATGCCATGAATCATGCCTCTCCAACTCCCCCAATAATGTCACACTCCACCTTGGATTCGAATGGGTGAGAGTAGGATTCCATGTGGCATGGAGAATATTGGCTTGTGTGGGCCCCATGCCACCTATGTGCCCTCATGACCAAATGCCACCTTATTATTATTATTATTTATTTAGCCCCTTTAATTTATATTTGTCAATCTAAGGAACATTTTGGGTCTTATAGCTCCCTTATTCCAAGTCTAAATGTTTCCACCCCAACCTAGGGAACTAATAGATTGGTGGATATTTTTCCTTCATGAGATTTATTTCGATGGGGAAATTACAATCCTCCCCACCCAATATTGCTTATCCCGAAGCAATTCCAAATTGGGATGCTGCAATTTTTCTTCCTCTTCCCATGCGACATCCTCACTTGGAAAATATTTCCATTGTACCAAATATTCTCTTATGGTTCTGCTCCTCAATTTCCTTTCCCTTTTTTTCAAAATTTTTTCTGGAATGAGTATGAGTTGTCCTTCATCATCTACTGGAGGGAGTGTTTCTGAAATAGAAATTTGCTTCCCAATAGCCTTTTTAAGGCATGAGACATGAAACACATTATGGATTTTGCTGCCTTCTGGAATTTCTATCTCATAAGCTACCTCCCCAACCTTTCGAATTATCTTATATGGACCATAAAACCTTGGTTTAAGATTTTATGATCCTTTTCCTTTTAAGTTGGTTTGTTTATATAGTTTCATCCTCAAATAAACCAAATCATTCACTTGAAAGGTTATTTCCTTCCTATGTTGATCCAAATATTGTTTTTGCTAATTTTGAGCAACCTGCAAATTGTCTTTTAAGAGCTTCAAAATATATTGAATTTCCTCAATCCAATATTTAGATTTTGGGGCTCTACTATCACCAAAAATGTGATCAACAAAGGTGATTTCTTCATAACCATAAAGTGATTTGAAGGGAGACATGCCAATGGACATATGAAAGGTAGTATTGTAGCAAAATTCACCCAAACATAGCCATTTAACCCATGCTTTTTTCTTCTCACCAACATAGTTTCTCAATCATCCCTCCAACCATTGATTCACCCTTTCTGTTTGGCCATCAGTTTGAGGATGATAGCTTGTGTTAGGATTCAAATGTGTTCCCACCAATTTGAAGAGTTCTTGCCAAACAAAACTCATAAATCTGTTATCCTTGTCACTCACAATATTTCTGGGAAGTCCATCCAATCTGAAAAAATCTCTAAAGAATAGCTCAGCTACTTGTGTAGCAGTAAAATATGATTAAATATCAAAGAAATGTGAAAATTTGGTGATTCTATCCACCACAACATAAATACAATCCTTACCAAGAGCCTTGGGAAAAACTGTGATGAAATCCATGGAGATGCTTCCCGACTTTTGTTCTGGAATAGGAAATGGTTGTAAGAGGCCAGCAGGATGGGTGTGATCAACTTTGTTTTTCTGACATATCTTGCATTCATTCACATAATTTAAAACGTCTTCATTCAAAACTTTCCAAGAGAACCTTTGTCTTAGCTGCCTATATGTTTTAAAGAAACCAAGATGACCTGCTAAAGGAGAATCATGAGCTTCCTTCAATATTCTTTGCTTTAAATTTGAACCATGAACTAAGTATATTCAGTCTTTATAGTAGATTACGACATTCAATATCTTGTACATATCATCTCCCTTGGCCCCATCTAGAAATTCACAAGCAAATCTATCTTTGGCATACTCTAGTATTAGCACATATTTCCAATCTTTTGAAATGTCCATAAGGGAAAATGAGGGTCTCCTAGCTAATGCATCTGCTACAATATTATTCTTCCCTTTTACATATTGAATGTCAAAATCAAAATCTTGAATCTTACTCACCCATTTTTGTTGCCTTTCATTGAGATCTTGTTGTTTAAGGAAATGCTTTAAACTGTTATGATAATTTTTTACCAAAAATTTGTTCCCCACCAGATATTGTCTAAACTTGGCCAAGGCATGCATGATGGCTAACATTTGCTTGTCATATATGGATTAGAGCCTCTCATGTGGATGCAATTTTCTGCTCTCAAAATCTATGGGGTGTTGATTTTGCTTTAGAACTGCCTCTATGCCTTCCCCTGATGCATCACATTCCAAAACAAATGGTTTAGAAAAATATTGTAATGCAAGTACCGGACAACTACTCATTACCTCTTTCATTCTTTGGAAATCCTTTTCAACGTATTCATCCCATTGGAATGCATCCTTCTTGGTCAAATCAGTGTGAGGAGTAGTCCATTTGGAAAAGCCCTTCAAAAAATTCCTATAGTAAGTGCAGATCCCAATAAATCCTCTCAATTAAGTGATGTTCTTGGGTGATGGGCATTCTAGAATGGCCTTTATTTTATCCAAGTGCACCTTTACCCCATCTTTCCCAAAGATGTGCCCAAGATACAAAATGTTGGGCACATCCCAAGTGGAAGAAGTTTTAATGGAGAAAGTACAAGTTAGGAGAACCCTAACATCAATCAGTTTTGGGAGAAGCAACTCTGCAATTCCTGGGAGTAGGGTATGGAGTGAAGCAAAGTGGCAGAAAAGGACCTGTCCCCTTAGTAAAGATGAAGTACTAAGGACGGTCAAGGTAGTTGGAGTAGTTATGAATGATGCGACGTACTGTCAACTACATAAGTAGAGAATAAATAAGTGGAGTGGTGCAAAGGATGCGGCACTGTAGCGTCAGAGCCGCGTGGTCAGAACTGCGACTGTCAGAGAAGTGTCAGATCCAGAGGAAGCGGTGCAAAAAGACAGAAGAGCTCCAACGATGTGAAGAAAAATCGTGGTCAACATGAGAACCATTCCATTTTTGGTTTAAGGGTACTATGGGGGTTGGCCCATAGTTATTGTAAAGATGTGACCTTCGGGCAAAATCTATATAAAGGGAAATTTTGTATAAGGAAGGGTTAGACTTTGCTAGATAAGATAGAGATCTAGTTGGATTATGTTTGAATTTGTAAGATCTAACTGAGAGAAATCTAAGAGAGGAAAATAATTTGCATTTGTGTGCGCAGAGATCTATTGTAGAGAAGAGTCTGCAACTGAATGTGCAGACTGGAACTGTTACCTCTTCCAAGTAATATAAGTACATTTCCCATGGACGTAGCTCCCATTTGGGGGGTGAACCATGTAAATATATGTGTTGTGTATTTGAATCTATGTTATGATTTATGTTCATGTCTGTTTATGCTTATATATGTATTTTCATATGAATGTGGATGAGAATGATATGTTAAGTAGTGGAAGACACATGTATGAACAATGTGAAGTTGTGTTAAGCATGGCAATTGCGTAGTTATCAGAATAGAGGTAGCAATGATTCAACGAAGTCTATAGGTTATGGGTAACTGCGTAGTGTGCAGTTACATATTGCTAATAATACATTAAGTACATATTGAGTAAGTTGTGCATAACAAGCTCGCATAACGTAGCCGCGCATCACCAAGTTGCAGAAACTGGATTCTGTAACCACCCATCTTCGCTTTGGGTGAGACTTCAACATGTTCACAGGTTGATTCCAAAGGGATAGTGAAGGGGATTTGTTGGATCTACAAGTAAGGAACTTCGTCGAACCCAGTCAGCCCAATAATAAGAATAAAGAACTAACCAACAAATGGTTCCGTTGCCAAGCTAGAATTGGTGAATGTGTTATGTGGACATGAAGAAGAAGTGAATCAACGAATAGTCATGTTTCCTTGAGACTTGTTATGAGAGATTGATGTGGTATCCGGAGAAGACAGAAATATAGAACTGTGTAATCCAAACATAACTTGAGTTTGCAAAGAAATAAAATAGGCATCCTGTCATGTCCCCAAATTTTGCTATGGCCCATGGGGTAAATTTTGCCTAAGTCACCTAGGCAATAATTATTTAATTAATGAGCAAGTATGGAAAATACCTTATGGAAGATCCCTAAGGTTGTATTTGGGAATTAAATGGACAAGGAGGGCCCCCCATGTAGTTATTAACCCCATGACTAAGTCTAATGATTAATTAAATGAGAATTTAATTAATGGGGTATTTGTGAGGCAATTATACCATAATGGTTGATTAATTATTAAGTAATTAATTAAACTTTGAATTTTGGAGTAATATTGAGTTTGTAATATTTTATTAATAATTTTGGCTAATAATTATTTGGCAAGTGGTGATGACAAGACTAGGAGGTCGAATTTGAGCAAGTAGGGCCAATCTTGCCTAAGTGGCAAAATCTCAGGAAAAGCAAGGAATCAATTAGAGGAAAGAAGGAAGGAAAAGAAATTAGAAACTGGAAAAAAGCAGAAAAGAGGAAAGTAAAGAAAGTGGAAAGATGAAGAAAAGCAATCAGAAGGAAAGTAGAAACATCTAGAAAATCTCACTAAGGCGTACTTTCCAATTTCAGTGAAGGAAGGTAAAGGAAGGAAAGTTTTTCAAAGACAAAACTTGCTAATTATCTCAAGATGGCGCCCTCATGGCTTTGGAATAGGATGGGAAAGTGGGTAACATACTCTCATAGGTTTCCAAGCCAAGCAACTTGCTCAGTAGGTCATCATGGAGTTTATAAAAGAATCCAACCAACTCCATATGACAACTTTTGATCATTTGCAATTTTGGTTTGAGAGCTCTGAGCTTCTCAATTGTTGAGTGATGTGCCTCAACAATTTCTCTTGGGAGATGTGCCCCAAGGCCTTGTGAGTTTTCTATGAGTGTTATGCAGGTACAACAGATAGTATTACAGCTAGTGACATCCATTATTGAGCAGCAGTGAAGATCTATTGCCTTATTAGAGAAGAGGCTTCCATTGGAGCGGTTTTGCAGTTAAGTTTGAGGAGAAGACACCAAAGATGAAGAGTAATATGGGAAGGTGTTCTCAGAATCTTCTATGAGGCCAATCAGTGGTCATTTGAAGACATAAGAGGCTGTACATTCTAGAATATCAACTGCAGATCGAGTTCCCCCTCCCTTCTCTCACTTCTACTCTTCCCATTGCGAGATTGGAGGTGATTTTCCTAGAAGAGGAGAACCAGAAGGTTATGACATTCATGGAAGGTATTTACATTCAGATTGCAGCAATTTCAAACATATAACAAGTAGATGGGCTGATAAATACTTCCAGTTCAGATCCACAGTAATTATCTCCTCTCTACTTTGTTAAATTTTCTGAATTTACTTCAATTTGATCTAGGATCTTAACTGAGAGAACAACATGTACAGCAAATCTACACCATATCAATCATGGAGACAATAATGCAAGCACACAAGAGACACAAAGATTTACTTGGGGAAAACCATAAAGGTGAAAAACCCCAATAACTTCCTTAGAGATAGATAGAGCAATGATACAACCAACCATGAGAGATAGACATAACCTAGCAGCAGATCCTCCTCCTCCATAAGTGCGCCACTCCTCCTTGAGTGCATGTGTTAGAAGTGAGTGAGTAAATAGAGTGCCTCCTGCACTCTATTTATACTTGACTTGACTTGCCTTTTTTTACCTAAATCATGTAGGCTCGAACTTAACCACATAACATAATGCTGACTGGGCCGACCCCCAATAGGGTGGTCTAATAACCCTTTGACCCACATGGCCGACCCCCAATAGGGTGGTCTAATAAACCTTTGACCCACATGACTTATACAGGGCCGACCCCAAACAAGGTGGTCTAATAACCCATCAAGTATAAGTTACGACACTTCCGTATAGAGGAATAATAACATCTCTATAGGAATACAATATACATATATGTGAAATACATTTCGAAGTTACATATACATCAACACTCCCTCTTAACTAGGAAGGTATTTCTCAGCACAGTTATTCTAGCACAAGTCATCTTCTCTGGATCATCGTCACTAGATAATCGTCATCGAGTCATCATCATCGTCACTGCTGCTACTATCTCAATCAATCTCTGAATCTACTCATCATAGGAAGTTCTACAGAGCCAGTCCTTTTTCATACTGGATGTAGGCCCACCACCTGTAGGTCTTCATCATCACTGGCCATACTGTGGAATCCTCGGGACTTATTACGTGCGTCACAAAACCTCGAAAGAGCATCCCAGGCTGTTACGAGCACACAGCTCTACCTATAGGATCTCCCAGGGCGCTATTAAATGTGACCCCACCACAAAACCTCGAAAGAGCATCCCAGGATGTTACGGGTACACAACTCCAACCTGTAGGATCTCCCAGGGCGCTATTATATGTGGTCATGGCAAAACCTCGCAAGAGCATCCTAGGACTAATTACGGGCACACAGCCCAACCTATCAGATCTCCCAGGGCGCTATTACATGCCATAGGACAAAACCTCGCAAGAGCATCTGCCAGATATCCCAGGGCGCTATTACATGCCATAGGCAAAACCTTGAAAGACTATCTGCAGATCTCCCAGGGCATCGAATTACATGTCCTCCCAGAGAAAAACCTCGAAAGAGCATTTGCCAGATGTCCCAGGGCACCGATATTACATGCCATAGGCAAAACCTCAAAAGACCATCTGCAAATCTCCCAGGGCACCGGATTACATGCTCATCTGCACAACCTGATCCACGACCATAGAGTATCAACCTGATACTCACCATACATCATCCTGATGTACTCATGATCATCCTGATCATCATCACTGCAACATCTTGCTGCATATCATCTGGAGCAACATCCTAAATCTCATCATCCATGATCATCCTGATCATCATCACTGCAACATCCTGCTGCATGTTATTTGGAGCAACATCTTGAAGCTTGTCATCCATGATCATCCTGATCATCATCACTGCAACGTCCTGCTGCATGTCATCTGGAGCAACATCTTGAAGCTCATCATCCATGATCATCCTGATCATCAATGCATCTACCTGATGCATACCGAGTATCTACCTGATACATATCATCATACATGATCCTCCTGATCATCAATGTATCCACCTGATACAAATACAAATACATGATACATATCACCATACATGATCCACCTGATCATACAATGTATCCACCTGATACATATACAGATACATGGTCCAAGAATCCAACATGATGCATATACAAAATACATACACATGATCCAACTGATCATATCCAGCATCAACATGATGCGTACATACATACATAAAAATGATCCATCTGATCATATCCAGCATCCAACATGATGCGTACATACATACATAAAAATGATCCAACTGATCATATCTAAGCAGAAACCAGAACATCATCCTGATGCTCATCATCCAGCGCTTACATCCACAGCCATGGGAAGGATCCTCCTTCCAACATGCTTGGAATGGCTTCAGCAAATGTGTCCATCACTTCTTCCTCAAAGTGTCCTCGATCTGAAGAATGCCAAGCCTCTCTCTGAAGTAATCAAACTTCACCCTGGCTAGTGGCTTCGTCAGCACATCTGCAATCTGCTCATTCGTCACAACATATAGGAGCTTCACAACTCCTCTCTGCACCATATCCCTGATATAGTGATATTTGATCTCTATGTGTTTCGACCTGTCATGAAACACTGGGTTCTCGGACAGCTTCACACAACTCTAGTTATCACAGAAGATACCAGTAGCCTCCAACGGGAGATCAAATAACTCAGACAGTAGCTTCCGTAGCCATACTACCTCACAACTAGCTAAGCAGGCTGCAACATACTCTGCCTCAGCTATACTCAGTGCTATGCAGGACTGCTTCCTGCTAAACCAAGAGATCACACCTGATCCCATACTAAAGCAACACCCAGATGTGCTCTTCCTATCTGCAGCAATGCCAGCCCAATCTGAATCAACATAACCTTGCAGGTTAAACTTTTGATTCGCCTCATACCTGATCCCATAATCCACTGTACCCTTCAGGTACCTCAGAACATGCTTTACAGCAACCAGGTGAACACTCCTTGGATCCGTCAGGAACTGGCTCAATGTGTTCACAACAAAGCAAATGTATGGTCTCGTGTTCATCAGGTACCTCAAGGACCCAATCATCTGACGATACATGGAGACATCAACCGGCTCAGATGAAGCATCACATAGAAGCTTCAGATTCGATGCCATAGGTGTGGCCATAACCTTGCAGTCCATCATCCCGAACCTCTTCAGGATCTCTACTGCATACTTCCCTTATCCAAGGAAGATTCCATCACTCTACCACACCTCCATGCCAAAAAAAAATAGTGCATCATCCCCAAGTTCTTCATCTCGAACTCAGCAGTAAGATTCTGTTGCATGTCGGCAATCAATCTATCTTCACCTGTAACAAACAGGTTATCCGCATACCAAAGTAATATCACTGGATTTCCTTCCTCAACCTTGTAGTAAAGGTTGGAATCCGCTTTACTCTTGGTAAAGCCCAAACTGGATAGAAAGTTGTGTATCCTACCATACCAAGTTCTGCACACATATATGACTACACCATGCTGTCTTGGAATTCATCTGGTGCATCTTCTGTTTCATCACTTTTATATTTCTCAATGCTGCCATCTGCAACATGCTTGATCTGATAGTTCCATTTGGAAGTTATAACAAAATTCCCTTCACGTCTTGGGACTACATCCCAAACATCATTCTTCATGATCGACGGATCATGTCAGTCCATTTCTTTATCCCAGATCCTGGGAACTTCAATATCTTCAATAGATATCTTTGTTGCTAGAACAAATGTTGTAGTTCTTCTTTTGTAGGAGATGGCATACGATATTTCCTACACAACAAGTTAAATTGCATGATTACAAAACATCTCATAGTTTTTAGAACAAATTCTTACACATAAAGAAATATGTCATACAATCATGCAATTATCTTTGCCAATGCTTCAATACAACATTTATCCATATCCCGTAACTTTCTAGATGCCTTCCAATCTCTACCAGAACATTGTTAAGAGTGTGCACAACTCCCAACATGTTAGCAAAGAGGTTTCATTCTAGATAAGTAGCAATGGAATGTTGTACAGTGCCATAGGCCACTTACCCATGTATATTAGTAGTATACTGTTCATCAATGCAACTATTCTAATATGCACAATACATATCCTAAGTCTAGGAACATGAGCATATACATCTTTGGACAATTTTATTTAAACAAACACATATGCAAGAAATGATAATTAAAATACTTATCTTTGTTTGTTCGTTGGGTGGACTCCCTCTGAGTCTTTGCTTCCTTGTAGGAGCTGCTAAAGTAGCTTCTTCTACATCTTTCTGTTATGGAATGTAGAAAGATGGTCAAATCCCTATGAATATCTGCATCCTTGCAGAAACTACTGAAGTGTGCTCCTTTGCTTTCTTGCAGGAACAACTAGAGTGTGCTCCCTCTTGATCTTTGCTTCCTGGATTACCTGTCCTTGAACTTACATTCATCCTTGGTCCCTATGCATGCTTATTGTGTTATCCTCTAGATCTCATACATAATCAAACATTCATTAGTATTATCAAAACACAATAATCTCAAGTATGTAGAGTCATGGTCATTTCAAACACAGATAATAAATATTAGTATTCAAGATTTCAGGGAAGATTTCTTTTACTCATGCATGTTCTCATTTGATCATAGGATTCCTCTGGTTAGTCAAATCAATCGATATAAGAGACATAATTCTTTTACTTATATTCCTATTTGACCATAGGACTTTTCTAGTTAGTCATATCATCAATCAAAGTAAAAATCATAATATGCCTAAACCCATGATTACTAACTTCAATGAATAATCATAATCAATCATGCCAAGTATACTTAAATAAAGAATCTTATCACAAGGTGAGATTCTAACTTGATATAGGAAAAACATACCTCGATTAGCATGCTAGCTAATTATGTCTAACATACTCACATGAT
Organism: Larix kaempferi; assembly: GCA_027924585.1. Taxonomy (NCBI): domain Eukaryota; kingdom Viridiplantae; phylum Streptophyta; class Pinopsida; order Pinales; family Pinaceae; genus Larix; species Larix kaempferi. The sequence goes on from BSBM01000893.1 coordinate 5,306,722, forward strand.
GTCTTCTTGTTCTTCTTCAATGACTTGTGCTAGTAACCTGTATATCTCATAGGTTAACCATTATAAAACCAAGTTATACATACCTCGAAAGTAGATCTTCTATGTGATCCATGACAATGGATGAATCCTTGTCTTCATGTCACCATGATCATACGTTCTTGAAGAAGAACATGATTTGTCTTTCTTGATGTACCTTTCATGTTAGCAGACAACATAAACCTCATACAACACCATAATGCATTAGTACAATCATAAGTGTCAACACCCTAATCAATGAATATTTTCTATCGTGCATTCATAATTTTATTAAGGTTATATGACAAGTCTAAAATTAAGATTGTACTAACTGTAATAACATGAAGACAAATATACCATAAACTTAATCAAGAACAAATCTCAAAACATACCTCGATGAATCATACCTTTCGAGATCGCTTGTAATCTTCTTATGTAAGGCCTTAGCTTCATCTTCCTCTGAAACAGGAACATCTTCACTTATGCAGGTGACCAATCCATCTTCTTCTAGGATTAACCCAATCCACTTGATTTGCAAGAACTGGACCTGGAGCTGGATATGGGTTTGTCAGAGAAACCTCAAAAATTCAAACTTTGAATTTCAAACTTCCGAAAGGATAGAAATATGCACCTTGATGAGCTGATCAAACTGGTATGTTCAGAATTTGAAAACTGCAAAGTTTCACTCCTCAATTTTGCCTTTGAAACTTCCGGATTCACTGGACGTGACCCTGAACTGGGGTTTGATGAAGCCCACTCTTCTGCCCAATCAAAAGGTTTGATCCAAAGCTCTAAGCTTCTATTTTTCTGAGGAGCTTCCAGCTGTGGTCACAGATTTCAAAAATTCCCATTTTTACAGAAGCCCTAATTTTCCACTTTCCTGATCAAAGTCCCGAACTAGGGTCTGATCAAGCCCGGCCTTCTGCCCAACCAAAAATTTTGATCTTGGTCTCTAAATTTTTATTTTGATGAGTGGTATTCAGCTGTGGTCTCTGATTACAAAAATTCCAACTTTCTCCAAAGCCCTAAATTCCGGAAGCCATGAATGAAGGTACCAAAAAATAATTATGTTTTGACAGAAATATGTACCTGATTGTTTCATGTGTAACTCCGAAATTTTTGATCCACAGGGTCTGAAAAAGTTTCCTAAGATAGCCTGACCTGTTATCTTTCCATCCTGATAGGTCTGACCTCAATTGGATTTTCTGAGAGAGAGTTATGCCAAATGTCGCAACGTGACCTGTTTTGGGATAATACAGGAGAGCGAACTTGTACGGCGTGCCACGTGTCACTGTTTCAACTTCGGCCTCTGAAAATATTTCCTAAGATATCTCGGCCTGTTATCTTTCCATCTTGATAGGTCTGACCTCAATTGGATTCTCTGAGAGAGATTTATGCCAAGTGTCGCAACGTGACCTGTTTATGGGATAATACAGGAGAGCGAACTTGTACAGCATGCCACGTGTCACTAGTTCACCTTCGGCCTCTGAAAAAGTTTTCTGAGATAGTACAGTCTGTGTACTACCTGTCACATTTTACTAAATTTCATTTGGAGCTTCCTATCCCAAGTTATGACCTTTTTCCCAAGGTCACCTTATTTTAACTCAGATCTGGAAGAGGCAGAAACCCTATATTGCACAGATCATAAATCACAAAGTACAACGAATTAGAGGTTGGACTTTGGACACAAGGTACCTGGAGATTTAATCTTCGTCCCGTAACAATTTCAGATCCGAAAACTTCTCCAAAACGGATTTATAGCGAAAGTGCTACGATGACTGGTTTTTGCTATATCAAGCCCTAGCATCGTAAGTGCAACAAGTGTCATACATGCCATATCATGCCTTCTTTCAGGCTAGCTCTGATACCATGTTAAATTTTCTGAATTTAATTCAATTTGATCTAGGATCTTAACCGAGAGAACAACATGTACAACAAATCTACAGCATATCAATCATGGAGACAATAATGCAAGCACACAAGAGACACAAAGATTTACTTGGGGAAAACCATAAAGGTGAAAAACCCCAATAACTTCCTCAGAGATAGATAGAGCAATGATACAACCAACCATGAGAGATAGGCATAACCTAGCAGCAGATCCTCCTCCTCCATAAGTGCGCCACTCCTCCTTGAGTGCATGTGTGAGAAGTGAGTGAGTAAATAGAGTGCCTCCTGCACTCTATTTATACTTGACTTGACTTGCCTTTTTTTACTTAAATCATGTAGGCTCGAACTTAACCACATAACATAATGCTGACTGGGCCGACCCCCAATAAGGTGGTCTAATAACCCTTTGACCCACATGGCCGACCCCCAATAGGGTGGTCTAATAACCCTTTGACCCACATGACTTATACAGGGCTGACCCCAAACAAGGTGGTCTAATAACCCATCAAGTATAAGTTACGACACTTCCGTATAGAGGAATAATAACATCTCTATAGGAATACAATATACATATATGTGAAATACATTCCGAAGTTACATATACATCAACATACTTTGCTCCACTAGCTCATGTAAGAAGAAAATAGCCTGTGAGGCATTGTCATTTGCAAAGCAAGCACTAGAAGATAAAAGAATTGTTTTGAACTCTATATTGGATGTTTATTGGTCATAATAATTAATATAAGACTTAATATAATCATAAAAACAGAGTTTGCATTTATTTTAAGCAGTTTACCATTGCGAAATCCAAGACTAGCTAGCTTGATACCTAAATTCGACTAGTGTTTCCATTTTATCTATAAAATACATTTTGTGCACTCTTTTGTTAATCCGTCAGTTGGAGAAGGTCCTTGAAACATCCCAGTATCCATAACAGTCCTCATTTCCATAATTTGGTAGCGTTTAGACAATGTGTGGGAAGTTCTGAAAAAAACTAGCTCCACAATCCCGGGAGAGACCAAAATTCCCAATTCTCTGCAAGCTCTTCCAAGACTAATCATTTATCATTATAAACATAACCAACAACCCGTGGAATATCATAAACCCTGATTATCCTTCCCGATATTGTTTGTATATGCATATGTACCCAGAAAGCATTACGGTAGGCTTTAGCAGCAGCTGATGTCCGAAACATAAATGGTCTCCGTATGTTGTACAAAGGATCCAATTTTCCATTGTCAAAGTTGCTGCTACACATTGTCCAATAGAAATTCCTAAGCTCAAAGTTCATCCTACCAAACTCAATTTCAAGTCTCCTTACCCGTCACTGGCTTCTTGCTCTATTCGATGAATTGATAAAAAATGGACAAGTAAATTTTATTTAAAATTCTGAAATGAGTTAATATCTTGGTCAGATCTTGGCTAGGATATTACAGTGGTCCATGCTATGGTCCATGGGGTAAATTTTTCCTAAGTCACCTAGGCAATAATTATTTAATTAATGAGCAAGTATGTAAACTATCTTATGGAAGATCCCTAAGGTTGTATTTGGGAATTAAATGGACGAGGCCCCCCCCATGTAGTTATTAACCCCATGACTAAGTATAAGTGATTAATTAAATGATAATTTAATTAATGCGGTATTTGTGAGGCAATTATGCCATAGTGGTTGATTAATTATTAAGTAATTAATTAAACTTTGAATTTTGGAGTAATATTGAGTTTGTAATATTTTATTAATAATTTTGGCTAATAATTATTTGGCAAGTGGTGATGACAAGACTAGGAGGTCGAATTTGAGCAAGTAGGGCCAATCTTGCCTAAGTGGCAAAATCTCAAGAAAAGAAAGGAATCAATTAGAGGAAAGAAGGAAAGAAAAGAAATTAGAAACTGGCAAAAGCAGAAAAGAGGAAAGTAAAGAAAGTGGAAAGATGAAGAAAAGCAATCAGAAGGGAAGTAGAAACATCCAGAAAAGCTCACTAAGACACATTTTCCAATTTTAGTGAAGGAAGGTAAAGGAAGGAAAGTTTTTCAAAGACAAAACTTGCTAATTATCTCAAGATGGCACCCTCATGGATTTGGAATAGGATGGGAAAGTGGGTAACCTAATCTCACAGGTTACCAAGCCAAGCAACTTGCTCAGTAGGTCATCATGGAGTTTATAAAAGAATCCAACCAACTCCATTTGACAACTTTTGATCATTTGCAATTTTGGTTTGAGAGCTCTGAGCCTCTCTAGTTGAGTGATGTGTCTCAGCAAGTTTGCTTGGGAGATGTGCCCCAAGGCCATGTGAAGTTTATTATGAGTGTTATGCAGTTCTAAAACATGATGCTATAGCCAATAACATTCATATCAGTTCAGCTTTGAAGTCACATAGTCAGTTCGAAGAGAAGATCTCTCATTCAGTGAAATTCTAGCTAGTTTTGGTGAAGTTTCTCAAGTTGAAGATGAATGCTCCGGTGAATGTGCCGAAGAATTGATGGAGGGTTGGTTCAGCCATATGTCCATCCAATAGTGATGTATAGTATCAGAAATCATTCTCAGAACTGATCCATTCTCTTCTTCTCATTCATTCTCACAACCACAACTAGATTTGGAGGTGTTTTCCCTATAAGGAAGAAAAGATTTGGGGGTAGCTCTCCATACTTTTTCCAGAGACTTAGTTGCAGCCATATCCTTTGTTTTAGACCTGTTGAATATCATATTACACCTTTAGAACAGAGATTGTATCATTACTTCTCTTTTTTCAGTCATTCTATGGCTCTATGAGGGGGTTTCATAGCCCATAATACATTGTATTAAGAAGGAGCTATTAAATGAGTGCAAACTCAGTTCAGTGAGTAACATTTCGACCTGATGCTGCTAATTACATTATAGCATAGCACTTTAATCTTTTAGAATAGATTTTTACATTTAAATAAAGTCAGTACTTAATTCAGAATAGAAGACTAGCTCATTGAGCATTGTTTAATGACTAGTTTCACTAAAATGACTGTCAAATTTGTTCTAAATGTAAGATTTTCTTTCTGTAAGTTGTAGGAGGTCAATAATACATCATATTAGCTATATCAGTCCCTAATTAAAGGATTTGGGAGGATTCAAACCCTGTTTGTAAAGATTTCATTTTGACTAGCTCTGTCATCTCGGTAGGGCCTAAAACTTCCAAACCACTCCTTCTCTTCCCAAATCATTTTGAATGATGCTCATTGTGTCCATTGAACCTATTTTACTACCATAACTCAGTTTTGTACCCACCCAATCTAGTAAGCATATGCCGATGCGCCTAGGAAGCTTTGTTGTAGGCTTCAGCGGTAGCTATTGTTCGAAACATAAATGGACCCAGTGCTTTGTGCTTAGGACTCTCCCTATGATATTAATATTTGCTCCTAAAAGTTCATCCCACTGTATTGGAGAAAAATCACTATGGCTTGGGAATACCACAACAGACAAATGACTACCAAAAATCTACTCAATTCTCAAAACAATGCTATTATAAATGACAATGTTAAAAACATGGAGAAATGTAACCAACCTCAATCCAACGTTTGATGTAGATCACCGTTGGAGCTTTCAATCCGCACACATCCAAGCACTTGTAATTTGCAAATTAGTCTTGACAACAAATATCTAACAAGTACATGTGATATATAAATAACATTAACATCATCAATAACAATGGTCCATAATATCATAAGAAAATGAAACCAAATGTATAATAAATGACATTCACACCATGAATGGACGAGAACATGAGTATTTCTATTAATGAACAAGAAGAAGTACAAAGTGATACAACCTCTTGCCGACAACCACTCTGAACCAAGATCTAGATCAATCCACTTGTGCCTCCACCACTTCAATCCTCCATGAATGGCAAACTCAGACTAGAAAGGAGTTTGGAAGGTGAACATAACTGGTTCACAACTACAACGATCAATGAGTGTAGACTCAAGATAGGGAAAAAATCCACTAGAGTGCCTTTACTATTCTCTTCCTCCTCCCGTCCATAAGCCATATGTGCTCAATATATAGTCCTCTCAAAGGTAGGTGAAAGGACTCATAGAGACGTTACTTGGGAAGATGGAGAGCCAAAGGTCACCCAATGACCGCTTTTTGGGAGTAAAAAGCAATAAAATAGTGGTTTTTACCATTTTACTTGATACCTGCGGGCTATAGGGATGCAACTCGCGGGTATGCATGCTATAGTGATGCAATATGCCGGTAGGAACAAAAATAAGATAAACTAGTATCACTGAAGGATGAAAATGGTTCTGAGTCACTGAAATGGATCCTACATGACAAAGAATGTTGATGCTCACAGGGTGGAAGATTTCTGTGTAACACCCACCATCCTCAGATTCAGTCTCCATCCCCCTCAATAACATCTTGCTCAGTTTGAAAAACTATTAAGAAATTTATCCAGAAAATTATTTAAAAGTTTTGAAGTGGAGTCAATATCTGGGTCAAATCTTGCCCAGGATATTACAGTGGTATCAGAGTACTTTTCTCCACCCCTGTGAAGAGAAAGAATCTCACCATTGAAGGAATATTGTAGATATTCTCCAAGTTGCAGTATGAGGCTCGTACCTATAATTGAAGAATTTGATTTTGAACAAGGTGAAGAAGAGGATATGTCCTCTGTGGGAGATTATTGTATTCAAAGGTTTGAAGATGTTTACCTTGTTGATTATATGATGGAAGAGGACATAGGATTTGATATACCTGTGTCTAAATGGGAAAATGGAATAGTTTCATGTGGAAAGAAGGTAAAGGGATCATTCCAGTATCTCATGGAATATAATGCCTTGAAGGAAGAGATCCGGGATCTCTTATCTTTTCGATATTTCTGTGAACTTGAGGTAGGTGGGATGATCAAATAAAATAGGATGTTTTCCCTCACTATTGATAAAAATTTTCAATAAATGAAACACATGTTGCACTAGAGAAAAAAATCAAACAACTCTTTCAATCTATGCCCTAAGACATCAGTTCATAAAGGAGAAAATACTAGTCATGTGTATGATAAGAAATCTGATTTTTCATCACAACCATCACACCATGGGGAAGATATTGTAAATATAAATGAGCCCATTTTCATCAAACATAAGACTGATAAGACACCCAAACTTTCATCTGAAGAATATGAAGAAGGACGGTGCATAGTGGAAGATCCAGCAGTCAAACATTCGATTGTTGGCAATGTGGAAGGTGAAACCACTCCCAATTTATTCATGGGTGATTTCAAGATAAGTGCAGAAGAGATGGGGCATATCGATGTTGGTGAGACATATTTTGGATTTGATCCAAAAGCGGAACACAATTCATATTTACAGTCACCCCTTGAGCCTCTGAAAGAAGCAGAAATTGAGCACACCCTAGTAGGATGTGAAGCAAATAAATGGGTGGATGAACAAACCATCATAATTCCACCACATAAAGAGGATAACATGACACATGGTAAGTTAGTAATTTATTATTTTTATGTGTCATTATGTCCATCTGATATATAAACCACTTCCACTGAAAAGTGCAGAATGGTTGATCCCCCTAGTGTTGAGGTTCAGAATTCCGGTGTAAAGAATGAAAGCAGTGTGAAGGATGAAACTTTGAGAGAAGACCTTTTAGCTGCACCAAGGATGAATGAGCACTTATGTTGCAGCCCAAATTATGTTTTTGAGGACCTAAAAGATGAATATATTGTAGCAGCAACATATAGATCAGATTTCAAAACCTCAAGTGCACTACTTGAAATTGATCCGGTGATGGAAAATAAAGAGGAGGAACATCTGCAAGAACCTCAACTTCTTGCAGGATCTTTAAAGATGGATGAATAGAAGATCCAAGAGGCCATGAAAATTATCCATGACACTCATGCTTCATTTTCAAGGTTGTGTTGGGAAGCTGCTTTAATGGAAGATCAATATTTCTTTGTAGCCATGGAGAATATCCAAAAAGAAATGTCCACAATCAAAGGTAATTTCTCACAGTTGCTTTCAGATAAAAATTACATGTTCGAGCTTGTTGAATTGTTGCAGGAAGCATCATTGCATGATGAAGAAAATATTTGCAGATATGAAAAAGAGAACTACAAGCTCAAAAGTGAGTTATTGGCCACCCAAGATTCTTTGAGATACACTCAAAGTTCTCTCTTAGAATCCCAAATGAAGATAGAACAATTCCAATAAGAGTGGAAAAAATTGACTGAATCCTCAATTTTTCCTAAGAGTCATCCCTTTTGGGTCAATGACATAAAATATTCCAGGGAGGAACCTCATGAGTGGGTGGACCATGAGGAGCAGTCTATTCGGTATGTGCTTGAAGAATGTGCAGAAACATTGGGTGAAAAGAAAGCACATGATTTTTTCTAGAATGAACATAGAGGTTCATTGAAGAAAGTCCCTCTTCCAAGGAAGATGCAGCTGATTTCACCATAGATGGATCATCCATCAATAGAGAAGATACATCCACAACTTCCACGGATGAAATGTTTAGTAGCAGGGCTCACCATCCATCATTCCCCACTTCATATTCAACCACAAACTTTGGGAATAAAAATTGGGTAAAAGGATTCTGCCTTTTAGTGTCACATGATGAGCAGGAAAATCCTAAAATTGAGACTGATGACATGTTCTTTCACCGGCAGCAGGAGAGGCATCCCATTCCTGTGTGTGCAGCCACCTGTGACAAAAAGACATCAAATCTACACTTACCCTCAATGTGTGGGTCAATTGATGGAGTTTTGCACCCTTGGATCAATGGTAGAGAGTTGAGCCATTAGATGAAGGGGGGGGCACCTGTAGAGTTCCATAGAGATCATGAGATCTCTTTGTTTGAGGAAGAAAAACATAGGTCTGAACACATTCCATATGTTTCAGCAAATGAAAGTTCTTATCCACCCATTGGATGGATGGGTAGAAGCATCATCGCAATTAAGACCTCAAAAGGTAAAAGGGCTTCTTGTTTCTGCAATACATTTTTTATTATAACTGACATTGTCTTGAATTGTGAGTAGCAACAAAGGTATATTTTGCAGCCATCTGATGTCACTCATCCTTATATCGATTGGTTGAAATATTGCCTGACAAACATGAAATATCCTTGCAAATATGTTTATGCTTATGGATAAGGGAAGGCAGCTAATCAGGAAAATTGCCAAGATGAATTAATGGAACATTTTACTTGCAGAAGTTGCCCTATGTGGAGGGAATCCACATGCTTGGAGATTGGGAAAATGCAGTTGATACTTTGGGATCCTGTAATTCATGGGAGTGACACATTTCCAAAGATGACAGAAAAATTTTGGTCCTTGCAGGACAAACCGTGGGATCCAGGAATTCCACTCAAGTTATCCTAGCTGGGTTGAAAATTTTGTTCATTGCAGGTTAAATTGCAGATATTAATTGTAGTACAGTTTTTCTTCATTTTTCTGAATGCCCGAGTTTAATTTTCAGACTATACAATGGATGGGGAAAATTATAATCAGAGTGGTGCAGCAGAAGCTTGGTGGAATCTTGACATTGCTTGAGGACAAGCAATCTTAGGAAGGGAGGTCTGTCATGTCCCCAAATTTTTGTATGGTCCATGGGGTAAATTTTTTCTAAGTCACCTAGGCAATAATTATTTAATTAATGAGCAAGTATGGAAACTACCTTATGGAATATCCCTAAGGTTGTATTTGGGAATTAAATGGACAAGAAGGCCCCCCCCATGTAGTTATTAACCCCATGACTAAGTCTAAGTGATTAATTAAATGAGAATTTAATTAATGGGGTATTTGTGAGGCAATTATACCATAGTGGTTGATTAATTATTAAGTAATTAATTAAACTTTGAATTTTGGAGTAATGTTGAGTTTGTAATATTTTATTAATAACTTTGGCTAATAATTATTTGGCAAGTGGTGATGACAATACTAGGAGGTCGAATTTGAGCAAGTAGGGCCAATCTTGCCTAAGTGGCAAAATCTCAGGAAAAGCAAGGAATCAATTAGAGGAAAGAAGGAAAGAAAATAAATTAGAAACTGGAAAAAGAAGAAAAGAGGAAAGTAAAGAAAGTGGAAAGATGAAGAAAAGCAATCAGAAGGAAAGTAGAAACATCTAGAAAATCTCACTAAGGCGCACTTGCCAATTTCAGTGAAGGAAGGTAAAGGGAGGAAAGTTTTTCGAAGACAAAACTTGCTAATTATCTCAATATGGTGCCCTCATGGCTTTGGAATAGGATGGGAAAGTGGGTAACCTATTCTCATAGGTTACCAAGCCAAGCAACTTGCTTATTAGGCCATCATGGAGTTTATAAAAGAATCCAACCAACTCTATTTGACAACTTTTGATCATTTGCAATTTTGGTTTGAGAGCTCTGAGCCTCTCTAGTTGAGTGATGTGCCTCAACAAGTTTGCTTGGGAGATGTGCCCCAAGGCCATGTGGAGTTTCTTATGAGTATTATGTAGGTACAAAACATGATGCTATAGCAAATAACATTCATATCAGTTCAGCTTTGAAGTCACACAGTCAGTTCGAAGAGAAGATCTCTCATTCAGTGAAATTCTAGCTAGTTTTGGTGAAGTTTCTCAAGTTGAAGATGAATGCTCCAGTATATGTGCCAAAGAATTGATGAAGGGTTGGTTTAGCCATATTTCTAGACAACAATGATGTCCATTATCAGAAATCATTCTCAGAACTGATCCATTATCTTCTTCTCATTCATTCTCACAACCACAGCTAGATTTGGATGTGTTTTCCCTATAAGGAAGAGAAGATTTGGGGGTAGCTCTCCATAGTTTTTCCAGAGACGTAGTTGCAGCCATATCCTCTGTTTCAGACCTGTTGAATATAATATTACTCATTTAGAATAGAGATTGGATCATTACTTCTCTTTTTCCAGTCATTCTATGGCTCTATGAGGGGGTTTCCTAGCCCATAATACATTGTATTAAGAAGGAGCTATTAAATGAGTGAAAAATCAGTTCAGTGAGTAACATTTCAACCTGATACTACTAATTACATTATATTAGAGCACTCTAATCTTTCAGAACAGATTTTTACATTTAAATAAAGTCAGTACTTAATTCAGGATAGAAGACTAGCTCATTGAGCATTGCTTAATGATTAGTTTCACTAAAATGACTGTCAAATTTGTTCTAAATGTCAAATTTACTTTTTGTAAGTTGTAGGAGGTCAATAACACATCATATTAACTATATCAGTCCCTAATTAGAGGACTTGTGAGGATTCAACCCATGTTTGTAAATATTCCATTTTGACTAGCTCTATCATCCCAGTAGGGCCTAAAACTTCCAAACCACTCCTACTTTTCCCAAATCATTTTGAGTGATGTTCATTGTGTATATTGAACCTATTTTACTATCATAACTCAATTTTGTGCCTACCCAGTCTAGTAAGCATATGCTGGTGCGCCCATGAAGCTTTGTGGTAACTGTTGTCCGAAACATAAATGGCTCTGGTGCTTTGTGCTTAGGACTCTCCCTCTGATATTAATATTTGTTGCTGCACATTTCCGCATACAAATTCCAGAACTGAAAGTTCATCCCACCATCCTCATATTTAGTCTCCATCCCCCTCACTAACATCCTGCTCGGTTTGAAAAGATTATTAAGAAATTTATCCCGAAAATTATTTAAAAGTTTTGAAGTGGAATCAATATGTGGGTCAGATCTTGCCCAGGATATTACACATCCTTATCTCACCACAAAAAAATGGTTGAAAAGGTATATATTCACTGACCTACACCAAATTTTATTCGCATCTTTTTCTACTAAGTTACATGAGTGGATATCGAGGATAACAAAATGCAAAAACTGTTTCTAGCGTGGAGAACCTATAGTTTGGACTCCAAATTTGATTCAAAGGCTTGAAGGGATTGACAACCACATTTCAAGAGTAGTAGAATTTTGGTTGGATAGCTTACTGGAAGGATTTGTTACATAATTTGTCACATCCCCTTCCATCAATCCAATGCAAGGAAAGAAACGTGACTAACATACCAGGGCTTAACTGGTAATTTTGGCCCCATACATTACTCATAATTTCATAACAATTTAAAAACTTGTGTGTGTAGGCTCATACTTCAAATAAACACAGCGAAATTAAAACTCGTATTAACACACACCAATTGAAATGCATCAGCATATTTATCTCAAGCAAACGATGAATCAAAAAGCAGAGAATCAATCCCATTCTTGTGCTATGCACAGACTTCATATCAATTCCATTAACATGAATAATTATCATTCAGAATTAATACATTGCAAAACACCGAATGCATATAATTTAAACACAGAGAACACTTATCTTTGAGCTAAAGCTGTCCAACAACTGGCTATGTGAGAGAAATGTTCCACCCAACCCTAGATCTCTGTCCAAGCTACATTCTTTCAACTGAGAGATCACCCCCGAGCTGGGTTGTGTATCCACTAAGGAGGAACTAAACATGCTCGCTCACAGCCATGGTTCCACTCAACAACTATGCTAAGCCAACACACAGTTGGGTTTATCAAGCATACAAAAGACAAAGGAGGGCAATGCTAAGCCAGTGAGCTCATCCATGGAGCTACAGGAATCTCAAGATAATTTAACATTCAAGGCACCCACATTACCTACCACATCCAACACAAGGAAGGTCCCCTTCTCTGCTACATATTCCCTCAGGCGTCCCTTCCCTCTAGTGCTCTTCAAGATGGGCATAGTGTCAGAACCCGCAATTTCAAAAAAATTTAAAATTTTTATTATAACAATAAATGTTAATTAATTTCATTCCTGGTCCTGTTTATTTTAAGTAACTAATCATATTTTTGTTTAAAAAGGTTTTGTTATAATACTAATGTGAGTTTTGATTTTAGTTATTGATTGTTTTCGTTTGTAACTGCAAAGGGAGAACTAGCCATAGCTGACTGGCTTACTTAGCTTACGAGCTAATGCATAATTTGTCTTTTGTTCACAGGTACCTAGCCATAGCTGACTGGCTTACTTAGCTTACGAGCTAGTGCATAATTCGTCTTTTGTTCGCAGGTACACCGGTGAAGTATGAATCACTGTAATTAAATTTTTATAAACATCAAACTCCTCCATGCACTGTAAAAACTCAAAGAAGATCTAATTATCATTACTGGATGTCGTGTAAGACAGTAAAGTTCTTTTCATGAAATTTATGCTTGATATATGATTGATAGTTTGCCTTGACATGATATCTCTTATTCTGGATAGTATCATTAGGCTTTGCGATGAATTACAATATCTCCGTCATTTTCATTGCATTGTGACCATGACTCTATGTTAATGCTGTAAACTATCGCGGAACAAGTTGTTTGTTTCATATTCATCGTATGCATAACGTGACGTTAGCATTATGTAATATACTGTCAACTATTAGTTGTGATTACAGCTGTGATCATTGGTTATTAGCATGAGTTGGAAATGTGACACCTCTAGTGATGTTCCATTAATTTCATCTATAATTTATGGTCCATACTGTCTACTTAGTATTTTTGCTTAACTTATGTCAAAATCTCTGTTCCTTGTTTTTAATCTACGTTCAAAGTATGGACCTGTAGATGAGTTTACATCCATACATCACAATATTAAAGATTGTTATTCTCTTCGTTGATTGTTAATAATAGTATTGGAAGAATTTGGTAATAGGAACTTATATAGCAATATTGTATCCAATTATATTGCTAAGTAATATCTAAAAATGTTAAAGTTATGAGAAACTTCTAGTTGAAGTTGACTACATCTCTTTCAAATCATTGTAGGGGATATACATAATATGTACCTTAGGAATTATCGATGGTTCGGTTGCAAAGCATGCACTATATGATGATTGTGTATCAATCATAGTGATTTTTCCATATGATGAATAAGACTTATATCCATGCAATGATTTAAAATCGATGAACAACAATTTCGAGCTGCAGTTGAACTATAGGAAGTCGACCCATGGTAAGTTGATAAATTAAATGGCTACGTGGTTGGCTCTCCTCCTTGCGTTTGGTGATATATAATCCTGTCTTGAAACCCTTACCTGGTTATTTCTCTGCCTTCGGGCTCGGGTTGTAAGAGAGAAACCCTTCATATCTGAGTTCGTCAGTTGGGTACTGTAAAATGCAATTTTCTTCAGGTTATGTCACGTAGTTTTATCCTCTGGTAGTTTTTTTAAAAGTCTGTGGACTCTGCCTTTGGCGTCTGCTATAGTTCATTGGGCATCTTGGTATCGTTGCTGTCACTGTGTTTAAGCCACCTGCTACTTACAGTCTTACACTATTGCTGGTGTGAGTTAGAGGCAGGGTTTTTCTCTGTTGTTTTTATCCATGAGGTGGTCGTGTAATGGGTTTTAAAATGTGCTCCCCGTCTGATTCATTCACAGCTTAAGGGTTTGTTTAAATGTTGCCTGTTACTGCCATCAATAGAGAGGATTTGGAAGTTTGCCTTGCTCATCCTTCTGACGAATGTGATGAGGTTTTGCTACCTGGCTCAACTCGTGGCTACCAGGTTGTCCACGGGGTTGCTTTCTCCAATGGCTCAGGTAAGAAATGACAAAGGTTTCGTAGATTGCAGTATGAATAATATTGTTTATATTTAAAATAAATGTTGACAATGTTCGTTATTTTATAATGTGCAGGTTCTCAACCTTCCCTGAAGGTGTACGAGGCTTCCTCTTCAGCGCTGGCTCCTCCGGGTAAGCCTGGTTATACCATGGCTGTCTCTCCCTTTGTGGGTTTTTGTTTTGCTAGGTTTAAGTCTGGAAGGACCTCCTTTGTAACTGGGTTATTGACGTTTTTGTGAATCTGAAAACAGTCACATGTATTAATCCTTTTTGCTTATAGTAGATAGAGTTTGTTACCTTAGCATGTTTACGAGGAACAATCTACGGCTCAGTCTGTTATGAAAGCCTCGGGGTTGTTATTGCTATTATATTTTGAATATATATATAGGGTTTTACCCAACCCTGTAGAACTTATATAAATACTGTAATGTTTGGCCTGTCAAGTGGCCGTGTATCATCTTCGTGTTTATTAATGAACAAAATGTTTAAATATGGGTTTGTTTTTAAGCTTTCTCGGATACTTGCAGAGGATGATAACTTGGCTGTAGATGATAACAATGTGTTTGTTTCTCTGCGTTTTTCTTTGATTTTGAGTGTTAATGTTTGAGTTGGGGTTCACTACCCTTACTGCGTTAGCCATTTGAAAATGTTGTTAACCTTGGTGAGTTGGGGTTCTTCCCCAGGTTAATATATATATGAAAGTGTTTAAGTTCTGTGGTGGCTGGAAGCGAGTTTGTGAAATTTTGTTTTTGTGTTTACATACCGTGGCGAATGTCTCCCTGTCAATAGTTAATAATGGTAGGGTTTGTAAAAGCCAACAATGGCTGAGTTTGTTGATAGCTTCTCTGCGTGTTTAAGATGTTTGACTATTGATATGAAAACCCCACGACAGTGATGTGTAATACATGTAAAAATGAGCTCGAAATGAGCAGTAACCTATGCTGGTGATAATAGATGGGTTTGGATGAAGGAAAAATGAATTTTCCTAAGTTGTAAGGCTCGGCTTTGAGCCAGTCAATAAGTTTGGCTTTTGAATAACTCTGTCACTCTGTTGTAAGAATCCTGGATATAATAACTATAGTGATAGGTTTTAGATAAAACAATTTTCACCACGATTCTTTGTTTACAGATTTCTGGTTTATATTCACTAAGATTTTGTCGAATAGGATTGTATGGAAAAGTTTAAAAATGAAAACTTATTGCAATCCACACCCTTTGGATAATCGATAACAGTCAGTTATGATCTGAGTATAGATAAATTTACTGAGATAAGTTTTGCTCACCTTTAGCTTGATACAGAGAATAACCTGTATACTAGTTTAACTAAAACATGAAACAGATATAAACTAATATATTTGTTCTAATAGAATTTATACCTGTAATTTTCTTTATGTAAATATTTCACTGGGATTCTAAAATTTATCTATGTGTCTGTTCTTATGATTTTTTTTAATATGTGTAAATCACAAATGACTAATGTATAGTATTCCATATCTATTATTTAACTATTAATAATAAATCTATAATAAGTCACCATAATATTTTATTACTGCAATAATAACAATTATATTCTGCATAAAATAATTACTCGATTTATGTGATAATAGGAAAAATTCTAAGACATATAAATTCTGCGAATTCTATCAAAGACGATACAGAGAGGCTACTTTACTGAAAATAAATACTGTTCAACACAAATGAGATAGTCCATTCTACATTTAAATTTATTAAATAAACAGCAGGAAAAGTGGCGGAACCTGTATTAATGGTAGACAATAACAGCACTGGGAGGCTGTTCCTCCCTACCAATTCCTGGAGAGTGCCCAGACAACACTTCTCAGGACCCCCGAGCTTGCTCTGGTCTAACTGGCTGGAACTAGGTACAGCCAACAATTCCCTCAGCCCAAGCAGCTATATTGGAATCAAGTTACTACAACTTCCTGACTCAAAACACTTCCTTACTGTTTTTCCCACTTCCTCAATGGGACTCCTGAATAGCATTCACCTGAATGTATTCTCCCTCTAGAACAATGCTGGCCCCCAGCTCAGTTCATTGAGTACTATTTATAAGATTGCCTAGGTCTTAGTTGGGTTAACTGTCATTAATGAGCCACCTGCTCAGATTCCACTTTCTTGGGGAATCATGACCCCAAAATATAGGGAAGTTGCCACCTGCAACTCAGGAAGTGTTTGAGGATGCTGCCACTTGTCTTTTGTCTTTCCACCTAGTTCCATCCACCAGTTAGACTAGTAACCTCTTTTAACAGCTCTCCCATGCTGTTGTCTCCATAATTTATTTATTAATAATAATTATTCAGAATTTACATTCCATTTCTGGAGACTCTGCTGAGTCATCCATTCCTACTTAGCATTAAATTTAACATAATGTCTCAGGAATATTAATAAAATAATTACATTATTTTAGTAAAATTGGGGTATGTTACATACACACCCCCTTAAAATGTAACATCGTCCTCGATGTTACTTATTCCTCTTCTTTAGCCACCTGCCGGAATAGATGGGGGTATGCTTCCCGCATCTTACTTTCCAGCTCCCAGGTAGCTTCTTCAGGACTAAGGTGCTTCCATTGCACCTTCACTTGTCCAATTATGCGGTTCCGTAGAGTAATTTCCCTCCTCCCAAGGATACAATCTGGCTCCACCAGAACTTCCCCTTCTGGTTCTACCTGTACAATGTTCCAATCAATAACATGAGTAGCATCATGAACATACTTTTTCAAAACAGAGATATGAAAAACATTGTGTACTTTTAAATTTGGTGGTAATGCTAACTGATAAGCAACTTGACCGATCCTAGATAAAATTTCAAATGGACCACAGTAACGTGGTGCTAATTTTGCACAACTTCCTAATCTTAGGGAGCTCTTCTTTGGCCTTACCTTGATGAACACATGTTCACCTACCTGGAACTCTTTAGGAGTTCTTTTCAAATCTGCTTGACTCTTTTGCCGATCCTGGGCAACCTTCAAGTTTTCCTGCACTTGTTTCACAATCTATTCCATTTCTTTCAATAAATCAGGTCCTAACACTAATCTATCTACTGGATTACTCCAAGAGATAGGAGTGTTACATTTTCGTCCATACAGAATCTCAAAAGGACTAAACTTAGCTGATGATTGATAGTTGTTATTGTATGCAAATTCTGCTAAGTGTAAATTATCCTCCCACTTACCTGGTTGATCTTTAACATACATCCTTAACAGATCTTCTAATACCTGATTAACTCTTTCAGTTTGTCCGTCCGTCTGAGGATGGAAAGAGGTGTTGAAATTCAGAGTGGTGTTTAATCCTTTGAACAAAGATCTCCAAAAATTTCCTGTGAATTTAGGATCCCTGTCTGATATAATAACTTTTGGAATACCGTGTAATCGAAAAATCTGTTTTAGAAAGATATCTGCTATGTTTGCAGCCTTGTATGTGGTTTTAACAGGAATAAAGTGTGCTGATTTACTTAATTTGTCTACCACTACCATAATTGAATCATTCTGATGTTGATTTTTGGGTAACCCCGTGATGAAATCCAGGCTGATTATTTCCCACTTCCAGCTAGGAATAGGTAAAGGTTGCAGCAATCCAGCTGGATGTTGGTGTTCTGTTTTCACTTGTTGGTAGTCCAAACATCTAGCTAAATACTCAGCTGTTTCAGATTTCATGTTAGGCCAAAAATATTCTTTTCTCAACATGGTGACGGTCTTTTGGTAGCCTGGATGCCCGGAGTAAGGGGTTTTATGAATTTCATCTAGAATTAACAGTTTAACTTTAGGTGCATTTGGAACATACAGCCTGTCTTTAAACAATAAAAATCCGCTTTCATTTAAACTATACCCTTTTATCAAACTTTCTGTGGGTTGTTCTTTGGCTGCAGTTTGTAAATGCTGATAATTTTCATCAAATTTTATCCCTTCAGCCAGCTGTTCATTTAAATTAGAGGTGTAAGTGCTGCTAGCTGATACAAAATTTAGTTTTGCATTTCTTCTCAAGGCATCAGCCACCTTATTTTCCTTCCCTTTTATATGTTGAATTTCAAAATCGTACTCACTTAGGAATGCCAACCACCTAGCTTGTCTTGCATTTAAATTAGGGTGATCTAAAAGGTATTTCAGACCTTTATTATCTGTTAGTAAAGTGAATTTTCTGCCTATTAGGTGGTGTCGCCACATATTTAAAGCATGAATTACAGCAGCTAATTTTAGGTCATAGGTGGCATAATTCTTCTCATGGATTTTCAGCTTCCTAGATTCGTAAGAAATGACATGTCCCTCTTGAGTCAGCACTCCGCCTAAACCATCATTACAAGCGTCGGTGCAAACCACGAAATCTTTATTTGGATCCGCTATTCTAAGAATAGGCGCAGTGGTCCATAAGGTCTTAAGTTTCTTGAAGCTTTCTTCACACTTCGCATTCCAATCAAACTTCTTGCCTTTCTTTTGCACAGAAGTGATTGGGTTGGCTATTTTTGAAAAGCCTTCAATAAACCTCCGGTAGTAACCGGTGATTCCCATGAAAGATCTAACGTCCGTTACATCTTTTGGTACTGGCCATTCTTCAATCGCCCGAATCTTTTCAGGATCAACTGAAATCCCTTCCTTAGTGACTACATGTCCTAAGTACTGGATTTCGTCTTTGAAGAAGTCACACTTACTGAATTTCGCAAAGAGCTGCTGTTCTCTCAGTTCTTGTAAGACTATACGTAAGTGTTCTTTATGCTCCTCCTCACTCTTAGAATAAACTAAAATGTCATCGATGAATACGACAACAAATTTATCTAAGTACTTATGCATTATGTTGTTCATTAAGCACATAAAAATAGCTGGGGCATTAGTAAGCCCAAATGGCATTACGACAAATTCGTAATGTCCGTACCTTGTTCTAAAAGCTGTTTTGAAAATGTCTTCTTCTTTAATTCTCACCTGATGATAACCCGATCTCAGATCGATCTTAGAGAATACCGTAGCTCCACGTAGCTGATCAAACAGATCATCAATACGAGGTAACGGATACCTGTTTTTAATCGTCATCTTGTTCAGTTGATGATAATCTATGCAAAGTCACATAGTTCCGTCCTTCTTTTTAACAAAAATCACTGGTGCCCCCCAAGGGGATACACTGGGTCGAATATAATTCTTGTCTATTAACTCCTTTAACTGAGTTTTCAACTCGTTAAGCTCCAAAATATTCATACGATACGGGGCTTTTGAACTGGGAACAGCACCTGGTACTAGCTCAATTGTAAAGTCTAGCTCCCTCTTGGGAGGTAATTCTGGGATTTCCTCAGGAAAAACGTCAATAAATTCATTGACTACAGGGATGTTCTCTACTGTTTTCTGATTGCTTTCAGACTTATCTGTCTCATCTGTAATAGTTACATCGTAGGTCTTGCACCCTTTTATGACTGCCCTTTTAAGTTGTAAGGCAGAAATCTGCCTAACTACTGTTTTCCTAGGGATACCCCTGACAGTTACAGGCTGTCCACTACTGTTTACACATCTAAAAGTTTTGTCAAAACAGTTTAAAACGACTCTATGTTGTTCCAACCAGTCCATTCCGATAAGTATGTCATAAGAGCCAAGTGGAAAGACATTTAGTTTAACTGTAGTTCTAAATTCATTCATGTTTAAGATACATTCTTTTACATAACAGTTTACTTTCCTTTTTGCCCCAGTAGCTAGTTGTACAGACCAAGAATTATCAAATCTTTCAACAGTCAATTTACATTTTTCTACCAGCTGAGGTGAAATATAACTAAGACTAGCACCCGGATCTATTAAAATAGTTACAGGGGTTTTGTCAATCATACCTCCTACTTCCACCATGGAAGTTTGATAGTCAGCTTGGCGGTTTTCTAACGCTGCATTGATTCGGGGCATAGTTCCTGCAAGGTCTCCAACTGTCATTTCATCTTGAACAGTATGAATATTGCTGATTTGTTTCTTTCTGTTTGGGCAGACTGAAGCATAATGTGGCCCATTACACTCCCAGCACTTGACAGGTTCTTTTCGCTCAAAATTTTTGGTGTAGTTTCCATGATTATTAGGAGCCTCCTTGCTGCTTTTGTAATTGTTGGAATGACTGACAGCTCCATTTTTGTTTCCCTGGAAGCTTTTACCATTAAAGTGGTTTCCGTTTTTGCCATTCTTGAAACTTTTATGAGAGGCAAACTCCTTTTTCTTGTACTCGATCTGATTGCTGTTCTTTTTGGCTTTCCAGCTGGCTATCCCCTCTTTCTTTTTATTCTGTTCATAACAGAAATTAGCTTTTCGCATAGCTTCTTCCAGTGTTTTGGGGTTGTCATATTCAATTCTGTCCTTGATATGATAGGGCAGACAACTAAGAAACCGCTGTATTTTTGGTTTCTCTTCGACAAAATACGGCACATACTGCAACAGACTTAAGAACTTACTGTTTAAGTCCTTCATCGTCATAGATCCTAGCTTTAGTTCATAAAATTCCTTGGCCCTCTCCTCATAATACTGTTCAGACAGAAATTTCTTCTTGAAGTATCTTTTAAAAGTACTCCAATTAACTTCTCTCTCTTTAATCCCCTTGACCCTTTTCAGATCATGCCACCATATGTCCGCCCTTCCCGAGAGGTTGTAGATGGCCATTCGTGCCTTCAGCTGATTTGAGTAGTTATAGATTTGAAAATATTTTCTCATCCTAGATAACCAGGATTCCGCCTCTTCTCCAGTTTCAGATTCTCCATTGAAAGTTGGGGGCTTTATCTTCTTAAACTCCCCGGAAATCTCTTCATAAGGCCTGTACTTTTTCCTTCTGTTGTGCAGCTCAGCTTCACTGTTGTCACTGCTAGTGTGATAACTGTGTTGTCCCTTTCTTTCTTCAGATGATGAACTGCTGTCGGATTTAGCTGGTTTCATCCTTTTAGACCCTCTTTGATGACTAACTTCTTCTGAGTCAGCTCGTTTGCTCCTTCCTTCTGTCTGAAATTTTTCTATCAATAGCTGATTTAACTGCTCCTGAGTTTTTAGAATCCTTTCATTATCCTTCTTAACTGTTTCTATCTCTGTCTTTAATCCTCTTATGGTCTGCATCAGCTCAGTGGTGTGAGCAATTACCTCTTCTGTCTCAGGTTCTCTTGACATCTGTCTTGTCACAGTGTTTGGAGATTCTTGCTCATCGTATTCTCCTAGTTTTTTCCATACCTGCCTGTAAAATTCAGAAAAGGAAATTTTCTGCTCTGTATCATGAAACAGAAATATAAGTTAGTACTTTATATGCATATTTAAATTTTCCTTTATGGTTACTGTTTTTGCGGAAGTTAGTGGAGTCACATCCAAGCCTAGTGTCTGAACCTCGCTCTGATACCACATGTCAGAACCCGCAATTTCAAAAAAATTTAAAATTTTTATTATAACAATAAATGTTAATTAATTTCATTCCTGGTCCTGTTTATTTTAAGTAACTAATTGTATTTTTGTTTAAAAAGGTTCTGTTATAATATTAATGTGAGTTTTTATTTTAGTTATTGATTGTTTTCGTTTGTAACTGCAAAGGGAGAACTAGCCATAGCTGACTGGCTTACTTAGCTTACGAGCTAATGCATAATTTGTCTTTTGTTCACAGGTACCTAGCCATAGCTGACTGGCTTACTTAGCTTACGAGCTAGTGCATAATTCGTCTTTTGTTCGCAGGTACACCGGTGAAGTATGAATCACTGTAATTAAATTTTTATAAACATCAAACTCCTCCCTGCACTGTAAAAACTCAAAGAAGATCTAATTATCATTACTGGATGTCGTGTAAGACAGTAAAGTTCTTTTCATGAAATTTATGCTTGATATATGATTGATAGTTTGCCTTGACATGATATCTCTTATTCTGGATAGTATCATTAGGCTTTGCGATGAATTACAATATCTCCGTCATTTTCATTGCGTTGTGACCATGACTCTATGTTAATGCTGTAAACTATCGCTGGAACAAGTTGTTTGTTTCATATTCATCGTATGCATAACGTGACGTTAGCATTATGTAATATACTGTCAACTATTAGTTGTGATTACGGCTGTGATCACTGGTTATTAGCATGAGTTGGAAATGTGACACCTCTAGTGATGTTCCATTAATTTCATCTATAATTTATGGTCCATACTGTCTACTTAGTATTTTTGCTTAACTTATGTCAAAATCTCTGTTCCTTGTTTTTAATCTACGTTCAAAGTATGGACCTGTAGATGAGTTTACATCCATACATCACAATATTAAAGATTGTTATTCTCTTCGTTGATTGTTAATAATAGTATTGGAAGAATTTGGTAATAGGAACTTATATAGCAATATTGTATCCAATTATATTGCTAAGTAATATCTAAAAATGTTAAAGTTATGAGAAACTTCTAGTTGAAGTTGACTACATCTCTTTCAAATCATTGTAGGGGATATACATAATATGTACCTTAGGAATTATCGATGGTTCAGTTGCAAAGCATGCACTATATGATGATTGTGTATCAATCATAGTGATTTTTCCATACGATGAATAAGACTTATATCCATGCAATGATTTAAAATCGATGAACAACAATTTCGAGCTGCAGTTGAACTATAGGAAGTCGACCCATGGTAAGTTGATAAATTAAATGGCTACGTGGTTGGCTCTCCTCCTTGCGTTTGCTGATATATAAGCCTGTCTTGAAACCCTTACCTGGTTATTTCTCTGCCTTCGGGCTCGGGTTGTAAGAGAGAAACCCTTCATATATGAGTTCGTCAGTTGGGTACTGTAAAATGCAATTTTCTTAAGGTTATGTCACGTAGTTTTATCCTCTGGTAGTTTTTTTAAAAGTCTGTGGACTCTGCCTTTGGCGTCTGTTACAGTTCATTGGGCATCTTGGTATCATTGCTATCACTGTGTTTAAGCCACCTGCTACTTACAGTCTTACACTATTGCTGGTGTGAGTTAGAGGCAGGGTTTTTCTCTGTTGTTTTTATCCATGAGGTGGTCGTGTAATGGGTTTTAAAATGTGCTCCCCGTCTGATTCATTCACAGCTTAAGGGTTTGTTTAAATGTTGCCTGTTACTGCCATCAATAGAGAGGATTTGGAAGTTTTCCTTGCTCATCCTTCTGACGAATGTGATGAAGTTTTGCTACCTGGCTCAACTCGTGGCTACCAGGTTGTCCACGGGGTTGCTTTCTCCGATGGCTCAGGTAAGAAATGACAAAGGTTTCATAGATTGCAGTATGAATAATATTGTTTATATTTAAAATAAATGTTGACAATGTTCGTTATTTTATAATGTGCAGGTTCTCAACCTTCCCTGAAGGTGTACGAGGCTTCCTCTTCAGCGCTGGCTCCTCCGGGTAAGCCTGGTTATACCATGGCTGTCTCTCCCTTTGTGGGTTTTTGTTTTGCTAGGTTTAAGTCTGGAAGGACCTCTTTTGTAACTGGGTTATTGACGTTTTTGTGAATCTGAAAACAGTCACATGTATTAATCCTTTTTGCTTACAGTAGATAGAGTTTGTTACCTTAGCATGTTTACGAGGAACAATCTACGGCTCAGTCTGTTATGAAAGCCTCGGGGTTGTTATTGCTATTATATTTTGAATATATATATAGGGTTTTACCCAACCCTGTAGAACTTATATAAATACTGTAATGTTTGGCCTGTCAAGTGGCCGTGTATCATCTTCGTGTTTATTAATGAACAAAATGTTTAAATATGGGTTTGTTTTTAAGCTTTCTCGGATACTTGCAGAGGATGATAACTTGGCTGTAGGTGATAACAATGTGTTTGTTTCTCTGCGTTTTTCTTTGATTTTGAGTGTTAATGTTTGAGTTGGGGTTCACTACCCTTACTGCGTTAGCCATTTGAAAATGTTGTTAACCTTGGTGAGTTGGGGTTCTTCCCCAGGTTAATATATATATGAAAGTGTTTAAGTTCTGTGGTGGCTGGAAGCGAGTTTGTGAAATTTTGTTTTTGTGTTTACATACCGTGGCGAATGTCTCCCTGTCAATAGTTAATAATGGTAGGGTTTGTAAAAGCCAACAATGGCTGAGTTTGTTGATAGCTTCTCTGCATGTTTAAGATGTTTGACTATTGATATGAAAACCCCACGACAGTGCTGTGTAATACATGTAAAAATGAGCTCGAAATGAGCAGTAACCTATGCTGGTGATAATAGATGGGTTTGGATGAAGGCAAAATGAATTTTCCTAAGTTGTAAGGCTCGGCTTCGAGCCAGTCAATAAGTTTGGCTTTTGAATAACTCTGTCACTCTGTTGTAAGCATCCTGGATATAATAACTATAGTGATAGGTTTTAGATAAAACAATTTTCACCACGATTCTTTGTTTAAAGATTTCTGGTTTATATTCACTAAGATTTTGTCGAATAGGATTGTATGGAAAAGTTTAAAAATGAAAACTTATTGCAATCCACACCCTTTGGATAATCGATAACAGTCAGTTATGATCTGAGTATAGATAAATTTACTGAGATAAGTTTTGCTCACCTTTAGCTTGATACAGAGAATAACCTGTATACTAGTTTAACTAAAACATGAAACAGATATAAACTAATATATTTGTTCTAATAGAATTTATACCTGTAATTTTCTTTATGTAAATATTTCACTGGGATTCTAAAATTTATCTATGTGTCTGTTCTTATGATTGTTTTTAATATGTGTAAATCACAAATGACTAATGTATAGTATTCTATATCTATTATTTAACTATTAATAATAAATCTATAATAAGTCACCATAATATTTTATTACTGCAATAATAACAATTATATTCTGCATAAAATAATTACTCGATTTATGTGATAATAGGAAAAATTCTAAGACATATAAATTCTGCGAATTCTATCAAAGACGATACAGAGAGGCTACTTTACTGAAAATAAATACTGTTCAACACAAATGAGATAGTCCATTCTACATTTAAATTTATTAAATAAACAGCAGGAAAAGTGGCGGAACCTGTATTAATGGTAGACAATAACAGCACTGGGAGGCTTTTCCTCCCTACCAATTCCTGGAGAGTGCCCAGACAGCACTTCTCAGGACCCCCGAGCTTGCTCTGGTCTAACTGGCTGGAACTAGGTACAGCCAACAATTCCCTCAGCCCAAGCAGCTATATTGGAATCAAGTTACTGCAACTTCCTGACTCAAAACACTTCCTTACTGTTTTTCCCACTTCCTCAATGGGACTCCTGAATAGCATTCACCTGAATGTATTCTCCCTCTAGAACAATGCTGGCCCCCAGCTCAGTTCATTGAGTACTATTTAAAAGATTGCCTAGGTCTTAGTTGGGTTAACTGTCATTAATGAGCCACCTGCTCAGATTCCACTTTCTTGGGGAATCATGAACCCAAAATATAGGGAAGTTGCCACCTGCAACTCAGGAAGTGTTTGAGGATGCTGCCACTTGTGTTTTGTCTTTACACCTAGTTCCATCCACCAGTTAGACCAGTAACCTCTTTTAACAGCTCTCCCATGCTGTTGTCTCCATAATTTATTTATTAATAATAATTATTCAGAATTTACATTCCATTTCTGGAGACTCTGCTGAGTCATCCATTCCTACTTAGCATTAAATTTAACATAATGTCTCAGGAATATTAATAAAATAATTACATTATTTTAGTAAAATTGGGGTATGTGACATACACACCCCCTTAAAATGTAACATCGTCCTCGATGTTACTTATTCCTCTTCTTCAGCCACCTACCGGAATAGATGGGGGTATGATTCCTGCATCTTACTTTCCAGCTCCCAGGTAGCTTCTTCAGGACTAAGGTGCTTCCATTGCACCTTCACTTGTACAATTATGCGGAGTCATCCATTCCTACTTAGCATTAAATTTAACATAATGTCTCAGGAATATTAATAAAATAATTACATTATTTTAGTAAAATTGGGGTATGTGACACATAGAAAGGTCCAGGCTGCTAATTCCTTGAGATTCTAGCCTTCACTAGGTTTATCAAGCAAACCCAACCTCTGCTCAGTCATTCACACTTGGATTTCTCAAAATTCTGTCATCAAATAACTCAATCCCATCACTGAACTTAACTCAATCCCGTCACTGAACTTCTGGGATATACAAACTGGGTTTTCTATGGATTTTAGGGTATCTAATGCTCTCAAATTCACCCCAAGGTTCATACCTATGGATCCCCCATTGGATTTCACTGTCAAATACCAAATATGGGCGTTTATGGCTCTTCAAAACGTGGGTTCTTGCAAAGTTGCGATTTCTGGCTTATCTCACTGCTAGGAATTCGTTTTTGGATGAATATTCATACTGAGATCTTCCACCATGGAATGGGAATGAGGATAGATCAATTACCATGAGGGAGAGTGACTTGTGGTACAAGAAAACAGAGCCCATACCTGCAAATACAAATTTCTAAGCTGCCCATGCTCCATTGAAGCCATGGATTGAATTCTTCAACAACTTCCTTACAACATAAATAAATGCCATCAAGGAAAGTCAAATGGGTTCATAAAATGACATTTGGAAGCATATGGTTCATCCCCACAACCCCCTCACCACTCCCTAGTGGATACACATGGCCCCTTATCATTCGTTGCTCCCATAGCTAGTTTTGGTATTTTATTGCAATATCAAATATTTACATCATTTACAATATTCCATGGCTTAATAGCACATGGGTAACAAAATATCAAATGCTTGTCTATTCGAAATAAAATTTGAACATACACTAGCGGGACCTTGGTTTTGAGCTCCACTCTAGGGAAACATACATCGCATGTATACAATATTTATATTAAAAGCCAATATTTCATAAGGGTCAAAATTGGGGTATTACAAAATTTGTTGTGGACACGTTGAAGTCTTACAGCGCAGCAGAAGGATATTTCTTCCAAGGATTTAAAGGTAAGTACATGAAAAACCTTATTTTATACATTAAAATGCTACTAGCTGAAAAAGGAGTCTTAAGAATGAAATCAGATTCCTAGGATTTGAGTCTATAATGTTCAGTAACACAGATAGTGACACAAATGAAGATATTGGTATTTTGCGAAGTGGAAAGAGATATAAAGTTAGCACTAGAAAGAGGTCTCATGAAGCTGAACCTTGCACATTCCTAGAAACTAAGTTAGGAAGTGATAGAGACTCATATCAAGTTGAATTTGATAGTGAAATAGAACCTAGACGCATTGGTTATCAGTCTATTACTCTGCAGAAACCCATAGTTGAGGAAATAAATATTACTAGTCCACAGAACACTAGTAGTAGTAATACTGGAGGAGAAAGTACTCAGAATCAGTTAAGTAGTGGCATACCTTCCATGTTTAAGAACACTACACCTCCTAGAAGAAAAATGATATACAACATTAAGCTACCTATCTTTAAAGGAACCAGTCTAGAATATCCATAGCAACATTGGTTTCTCTATGAAGCTGTATGGAACGTTAAGCAAGTACATGATGATGCTATAAAACAAGCTCAGTTAGTTACCACATTTAGAGACATAGCTCTAACATGGTTTATGAAGTATTCTGTTGGACATAACAAATATCTAGTCAATGTTAAATTTTGAGCATTAATTCACAATACTCTTGGATCTTTACTGAGAGAATAACATATATAGTATATCAATGCATAACAATCACAATAAGCATGACAAGCATCACAAGAACCAAAAGCATGAGAGACAAGAGACACAGAGTTTCTGTGGGGAAAACCCTAAGGTGAAAAACCCCACAACTTCCTCAGATATAGAGAGAGCAATGGTTCAACCAAAGTACAACCAAAATACACTTGAGATAGTCTCCTAGAGAAGATGATCCTCCTCCTTACTAGTGCACCACTTTTTGAGTGAGAGAAGTGTGTCTTTCCGAATGATCAAAATAGAGATCTCCTGATCTCTATTTATACTAACCTGTTTGCCCAGTAACCTTATGGGGACGACTTGTCTAGCTAGGTACATCCATAATATAATATATATTTTAGGTCTGACCCCACACATGGTGGTCTAATAACCCATCGAAAAGTACACACACTTGCGACACTTGTCAATCCACATGACGACACTTCCTTATAGAGGAATAACACATCTCTAATAAGGGTACAATAAATATATATGAAATACATATATGAAATACATTTCAAAGTTACATATACATCAACACTCCCTCTTAACTAGGAAGGTATTTCTCGACACAGATCTGCTAGACAAGTCTTCTTCTCGGGATCATCATCATCATCATCGTCACTGCTACTACTATCTCAACCAATCTCTGACTCTACTCGTCATAGGAAGTTCTATAGAGCCATTCCTTTTTCATACTGGATGTAGGCCCACCACCTATAGGTCTTCATCATCACTGGCCATACTGTGGAAATATCAGGACTTATTATGTGCGTCACATAACCTTAAAAGAGTCTCTTGACTAGCAAGAACCCTAAAGAGCATCTGAGGCCTTTTTCATCCTGTCCAGATCTCCAGGACTTATTACATGTGACCCCACCACAAAACCTCGAAAGATAAACCCAGGGCTGATTACAAGCACAAGGCTCAACCTATTGGATCTCCCATGGTACAAATTACATGTGGTCACCACAAAACCTTGAAAGAGCATCCCAGGACTGATTATGAGCACAAGGCTCAACCTATTGGATCTCCTAGGGCACAAATTACATGTGGTCATGGAAAAACCTCGAAAGAGCATCCCAGGACTGATTACGAGCACACGGCTCAACCTATCGGATTTCCCAGGGCATAAATTACATGCCATAGGACAAAACCTCGAAAGAGCATCTGCCAGATATCCCAGGGCACAAATTACATGCCATAGGAAAAACCTTGAAAGACTATCTGTAGATCTCCCAGGGCACAAATTATATGTCCTCCCAAGCAAAACCTCAAAAGAGCATTTGCCAGATATCCCAGGGTACAAATTACATGCCATAGGAAAAACCTCGAAAGACTATTTCCAAATCTCCCAGGGCACAAATTACATGCTTATCTGCACAACATGTTCCACAACCACAGAGTATCAACCTGATACTCACCATACATCATCCTGATGTACACATGATCATCTTGATCATCATCAATGCAACATCCTGCTGCATGTCATTTGGAGCAACATCCTGAAGCTCGTCGTCCATGATCATCCTAATCATGCAATGCATCTACCTGATGCATACCAAGTATCTACCTGATACATATCATCATACATGATCCACTTGATCACACAGTGTATCCACCTGATACAAATATCAATACATGATACATATCAACATACATGATCTACCTAATCATACAATGTATCCACCTGATACATATATAGATACATGGTCCAAGCATCCAACATGATGCATATACAAAATACATACACATGATCCAATCGATCATATCCAGCATCAACATGATGTGTACATACATATAAATGATCCAACTAATCATATCCAACATCCAACATGATGCATACATACATATACATATAAATGATCCAACTGATCATATCCAGCATCCAACATGATGCATACATACATATATAAATGATCCAACTGATCATACAAAGCAGAAACCAGAACATCATCCTGATGCTCATCATCCAACGCTTACATCCACAGCCATGTGAAGGATCCTCCTTCCAACATGCTTGGAATGGCTTCAACAAATCTGACCATCACTTCTTCCTCGAAGTGTCATCAATCTGAAGAATGCCAAGCCTCTCCCTAAAGTACTCGAACTTCACCCTGACTAGTGGCTTCGTCAGCATATCTGCAATCTTCTCGTCTGTCGCAACATACAGGAGCTTCACAGCTCCTCTCTGCACCATATCCATGATATAGTGATATTTGATCTCTATGTGTTTCGATCTGTCATGAAACACTGGGTTCTCGGACAGCTTCACACAACTCTGGTTATCACAAAAGATACCAGTAGAATCCAATGGGAGATCAAATAACTCAGACAGTAGCTTCCGTAGCCATACTGCTGCACAACTAGCTGAACAGGATACAACATACTCTGCCTCAGCTGTTCTCAGTGCTACCCAGGACTGCTTCCTGCTAAACAAAGAGATCACACCTGATCCCATACTGAAGCATCATCCAGATGTGCTCTTCCTATCTGTAGCACTGCTAGCCCAATCTGAATCAACATAACCCTGCAGGTTAAACTTTTGATTCGCTTCATACTTGAGCCCATAATCCACTGTACCCTTCAAGTACCTCAGAACATGCATTACAGCAACCAGGTGAACACTCCTCGGATCCGTTAGGAACTGGCCCAATGTGTTCACCGCAAAGCAAATATCTGGTCTCGTGTTCATCAGGTACATCAAGGACCCAATCATCTGACGATACATAGAGACATCAACCGGCTCAGATGAAGCATCACATAGAAGCTTCAGATTCGATGCCATAGGTGTGGCCATGGCCTTGCAATCCATCATCCCGAATCTCTTCAGGATATCAACTGTGTACTTCCCTTGACCAAGGAAGATCCCACCTGTATTCTGCCACACCTCCATACCTAGGAAATAATGCATCATTCCCAAATCTTTCATATCGAACTCAGCAGCAAGCTTCCTCTTAGTATCTGCAATCAATTTGTCATCTCCTGTTACAAATAAGTCATCCACATACAGGAGTAGAATCACAGGATTCCCCTCCTCAACCTTGTAGTAAAGGTTGGAATCCGCTGTACTCTTGGTAAATCCCAAACTAGATAGGAAACTGTCCATCCTACCATACCAAGTTCTGGGAGCTTGCTTCAAGCCATACAAGGATTTCTTCAATCTGCACACATACAACTCCCTGTCATGTATTTCGAAACCGAGTGGCTGCTCCACATATACTTCCTCTTCAACTACACCATTCAAGAAGGCAGTCTTGACATCCATCTAGTGTATTTTCCATTTCATTGTTGCAGCTAGGGAAAGTACTGTTCTGATGGAAGTATAGCTGGCTATAGGTGCAAAAGTTTCTTCATAATCTATTCCTTCTTTCTGAGAGAAGCCACGAGCTACGAATCTTGCTTTGTATTTTTCTACACTGCCATCTGCAACATGCTTGATTTTGTAGATCCATTTGGAAGTCACAACAGACTTCTCTTTAGGTCTTGGGACAACATCCCAAACATCATTCTTAATTAGAGCAGATGATCCTCCTCCTCACTAGTGCACCACTTTCTGAGTGAGAGAAGTGTGTCTTTCCGAATGATCAAAATAAATATCTCCTGATCTCTATTTATACTAACCTGTTTGCCTAGTAACCTTATGGGGTCGGCTTGTCTAGCTAGGTACATCCACAATATAATATATATTTCAGGGCCAACCCCACACATGGTGGTCTAATAACCCATCGGCAAGTACACACACTTGAGACACTTTTCAATCCACATGACGACACTTCCTTATAGAGGAATAACACATCTCTAATAAGGGTACAATAAATATATATGAAATACATAGATGAAATACATTCTGAAGTTACATATACATCAACAGTCAATATTAAAACTACGCTTATTAGAGAATTTAAGAAACCTAAGTCAGAATCTCAGTGCATCACAGAGCTAAAAGAAAGCAAACAGAAACCTAATGCGACTGTGCGGGAATTTGATCAGAAGTTCAAAGTGTTGTTAGATCAAATTAGATTTGAAATAGCACTGCAACAACATCAAGAATGGTTCATATATGCGTTGTTTCCCCACATTATATTACCACTGATGCAACATAAGGTAACATCGCAAACATTAGCATCAAATATTGCGATGAAATTAGAAGCTTTGCCCATAGGAGAAAATAGCACATGTATGGTACAAATACAGACACAACTAGGAAATTCAACATTACAGCTACAAGATATGAAGAAAGGAAAAGAGATAAGAGAAGAGGTTTGGTGTACAAAATGTAAAGGAGAAGGACATTCCTAGGAACATTGCCCTATATTCAGAGATTACAATTCTAGTGGAACACCGAACCCATTGAATCAACAATAAGGACCATGGTGTGAGATTTTCCGATGTAGAGGACATCACCCAGAATATTGTTACTTAATAATACATTAAGTAGATATTGAGTAAGTTGTGCATAACAAGCTCGCTTAACGTAGCCACGCATCACCATGTTACAGAAACTGGACTCTGTAACCACCCATCTTCGCTTTGGGTGAGACTTCAACATGTTCATAGGTTGATTCCAAAGGGACAATGAAGGGGATTTGTTGGATCTACAAGTAAGGAACTTCGCCGAACCCGGTCAGCCCAATAATAAGAATAAAGAACTAACCAACAAATGGTTCTATTGCCAAGCTAGAATTGGTGAATGTGTTATGTGGACATGAAGAAGAAGTGAATCAACGAATAGTCATGTTTCCTTGAGACTTGTTATGCGAGATTGATGTGGCATCCGAAGAATATAGAAATATAGAATTGGGTAAGCCAAACATAACTTGAGTTTGCAAAGAAATAAAATAGACATCCACATCTCACCAAAAAACAATGGTTGAAAAGGTATACATTCACTGAATTGCATCAAATTTTCTTCGCATATTTTTCTACTAAGTTACATGAGTGGATATCGAGGATAACAGAATGCAAAAACTGTTTCTAGGGTGGAGAACCTACAGTTTGGACTCCAGATTTGATTAAGAGGATTGAAGGGATTGACAACCACATTTCAAGAGCAATAGACTTTTGGTTGGATAACTTACTCGAAGGCTATGTTATAGAATTTGTCACGTCCCCTTCCATCAATCCAATGCAAGGAAGGAAATGTGACTAGCATACCAGGGCTTAATTGGTAATTTCAGCCCCATACATTACTCATAATTTGATAACAATTTAAAAACTTGTGTGTGCAGGCTCATGCTTCAAATAAACACAACGAAATTAAAACTCGTATTAACACACACCAACTGAAATGCATCATTATATTTATCTCAAGCAAATGATGAATCAATAGGTAGAGAATCAATCCCATTCTTATGCTATACACAGACTTCATATCATTTCCATTAACATGAATAATTATCATTCAGAATTAATATATTGCAAAACATAGAATGCATATAATTTAAACACAGAGAACAATTATCTTTGAGCTGAAGCTGTCCAACAACTAGCTATGTGAGAGCAACATTCCACCCAACCATAGATCTTTGTCCATCCTATATTCTTTGAGCTGAGAGATCACCCTCGAGCTGGGTTGTGTATCCACTAAGCAGGAACTAAACAGGCTCACCCACAGCCATGGTTCCACTCAACAATTATGCTAATCCAATACACAGTTGGGTTTATCAAGCATACAAAATACAAACAAGGGCAATGCTAAGCCAGTGAGCTCATCCACAGAGCTACATGCATCTCAAGATAATTCAACAGTTAAGGCACCCACATTACCTACCACATCCAAAACAAGGAAGGTCTCCTTCTTTGCTGCACAGTCCCTCAGGAGTCCCTTCCCTCCAGTGCTCTTCAGGATGGGAATAGAAAGGTCCAGGCTTCTAATTCCTTGAGATTCTAGCCTTCACTAGTTTTATCAAGCAAACCCAACCTCTGCTCAGTCATTCACACTTGGATTTCTCAAAATTCTGTCATCAAATAACTCAATCCCATCACTGAAATTCTGGGCTATAGAACTTGCGTTTTTCTATGGATTTTGGGGTATCTAATGCTCTCAAATTCGCCCCAAGGTTCATACCTATGGATCCCCCATTGGATTTCATTGTCAAATACCAAGTCTGGGCATTTATGGCTCTTCAAAACGTCGGTTCTTGCAAAGTTGCGATTTCTGATTTTTCTCACTGCTGGGAATTCGTTTTTGGATGAATATTCATATTGGGATCTTCCACCATGGAATGGGAATGAGGATAGATCAATTCCCATGAGGGAGAGTGACTTGTGGTACAAGAAAACAGAGCCCATACCTGCAAATATGAATTTCTAAGCTGCCCATGCTCCATTGAAGCCATGGACTAAATTCTTCAACAAGTTCCTTACAACAGAAATAAATGCCATCAAGGAAAGTCAAATGGGTTCATAAAATGACATTTGGAAGCATATGGTTCATCCCCACAGCCCCCTCACGACTCCCTAGTGGATACACATGGCCCCTTATCATTCGTTGCTCCCATAGCTAGTTTTGGTATTTTATTGCAATATCAAATATTTACATCATTTACAATATTCCATGGCTTAATAGCACATGGGTAACAAAATATCAAATGCTTGTCTATTCGAAATAGAATTTGAACATACACTAGCAGGGCCTTGGTTTTGAGCTCCACGCTAGGGAAACATACATCGCATGTATACAATATTTATATTAAAAGCCAATATTTCATAAGGGTCAAAATTGGGGTATTACAAAATTTGTTGTGGACACGTTGAAGTCTTGCAGCGCAGCGGAAGGATATTTCTTCCAAGGATTTAGAGGTAAGTACATGAAAAACCTCATTTTATACATTAAAATGCTACTAGCTGAAAAAGGAGTCTTAAGAATGAAATCAGATTCCTAGGATTTGAGTCTGTAATGTTCAGTAACACAGATAATGACACAAACAAGGATTTTGGTATTTTGCGAAGTGGAAAGAGATATAAAGTTAGCACTAGAAAGAGGTCTCATGAAGCTGAACCTTGCACATTCCTAGAAACTAAGTTAGGAAGTGATAGAGACTCATATCAAGTTGAGTTTGATAGTGAAACAGAACCTAGACGCATTGGTTATCAGTCTATTACTCTGCAGAAACCCATAGTTGAGGAAATAAATATTACTAGTCCGCAGAACACTAGTAGTAGTAATACTGCAGGAGAAAATACTCAGAATCAGTTAAGTAGTGGTATACCTTCCACGTTTAAGAACACTCACCTCCTAGAAGAAGAATGATAGATGACATTAAGCTACCTATTTTTAAAGGAATTGATCTAGAATATCCAGAGCAACATTGGTTTCTCTGTGAAGCTGTATGGAATGTTAAGAAAGTACATGATGATGCTATAAAACAAGCTCAGTTAGTTACCACATTTAGAGACATAGCTCTAACATGGTTTATGAAGTATTCTGTTGGACATAACAGATCTCTATTCAATATCAAAACTGCGCTTATTAGAGAATTTAAGAAACCTAAGTCAGAATCTCATTGCATCATAGAGCTAAAAGAAATCAAACAGAAACCTAATGCGACTGTGTGGGAATTTGATCAAAAGTTCAAAGTGTTGTTAGATCAAATTAGATTTGAAATAGCACCGCAACAGCATCAAGAATGGTTTATATATGTGTTGTTTCCCCACATTATATTACCATTGACGCAACATAAGGTAACATCACAAACATAAGCATTAGAGATTGCGATGAAACTAGAAGCTTTGCCCATAGGAGAAAATAGCACATGTATGGTACATATACAGACACAACTAGCAAATTTAACATTACAGCTACAAGATATGAAGAAAGGAAAAGAGATAAGAAAAGAGGTTTGGTGTACAAAATGTAAAGGAGAAGGACATTCCAAGGAACACTGCCCTGTATTCAGAGATTACAATTCTATTGGAGCACTGAACCCATTGAATCAACAACAAGGACTATGGTGTGAGATTTTTCGATGTAGAGCACATCGCCCAGAAGACTGTTACCTACTTCAAAAGTACATACATACACCAAAGAACCTATACTGCACATTCTGTAAGTCAGTTGGCCATGATGATACCAACTGTAGAGCATATGAACTCATGATAGAAAGAAAGCATGATGTCTATAGAGTCCAAGGATAAACAAAACGTAATAATGAAAATGCGTTGTATGATCAAGGCACATATAGTGGAAATGGTGGATTCAGAGGAAGAGGACGTACCACTAGCCAAGGAAGAGGAAGAGACCAGATTGTATGCTATAACTGTGCTCAACCAGGACATTTAGCAAGAGACTGCCAGAACCTTTGCACTATGTGTAAGTACTATAGGTCATTTGACCATGTCATTGAAGCATGCCCCATTTTGCAAGGCAAAATGAAAGAGAAAATACCTTAATGATAGAACTAGAATATAAAGATGATCGCAGTTGAGAAAAGAAACAAATATTGCAACATTCATCTTGTGACATGAAGTGGAAACGTGACAGGAAATGAAAGGACAAACGAAGCTTCGACTTATGAAGATCACTTAAACAAACCAAAGCCTACTGATGGGACTTCGGTAAGAAAAGAAACTAGAAAAACAGCTGCATTTAACCCTGCCCAAGAGAAAAAGGTATTCATGGAAGCAAGTAAAAGATTTCAGGATTCAAAACCTTCGGCCACAAGGACCCAATTGCGAAGTGATCATACATCAATACTAGATACGCCGACCTCCTATGATGGATCATGACCTTTTCTAACACAGATAAGTCCTATTACACAATTCCTACAGAGTTGCATAAAATTGCTAAGGCATGGAAACACCTTAGGAGACTTACATAACCTATTGGGACATTACGAACAATGTAATACAATGAATTATGCACACATAGCAATTCATCATATCAAGAGCCATAGAAGGACATGAAGAGAAATGAGGCTAAACGCGCAGATCAAAGATTTTGAAATGGACCAGGTCATTCTCGACCTAGGCTCAGAGGTGAATGTCCTGACAAAACAAACATGGGAACAAATGGGAAAGCCAAATTTATCTTGGTCGCCTATATAGTTGAGGTTAGCTAATCAACAAAAGGTTATACCCTTTGGGAGATTATTAAGTGTTCTTGTTGATATTGATGGAGTGCGAAGTAAAGCAAACTTCGATGTTATTGAGATCATAGATGAAAACAATCCTTATCTTGCATTATTGGGGATGACTGGGAAATTGAAAACCTCGCAATTATCAATTTAAAGAAAAAAAATGATATTTGAAGGACTGGATATCAGGGTCATCGCACCCTTGGATCCTTCACAAGGACCTAGATATGTTGAACCAGTCCGAGAAGAATGTAGAGCTCAAGAACTTGATAATATCTACAAGATGACAGTAAATCAAACATATTACACTAATCCTACAGATGATGGAACATTGAGCTGGAGATGTGATAGTTCTTGTGTATTAGAATCAAACGCAAGAATAGACAACTAGCAGAGCCGAATGCATGAAGTATCAACAAGACAATGTGCGAAGATAACAAAGTTACTACGTTGGATTGGAACAGAGGTAATTCCAATTCCTACTTATGATGGTTAGGGTAATATCCACACATTTATTCAAGAATTTATAGTATCAGTTTCAGATGAACATAAGTTAGTAGCTTTGTATATAGCATTGTGAGCTACACCTTCTAGACGGTGGGATGCGCATAAAGAGAACCTGAACACATGGGAAGAATGTAAGCACATGATGGAAATCATATTTGCAGAGCAAACTAAGATTGTACAAGCAAAATACAGTGGACACATTGATCCTAGAGATCATATCGATTTTCTCTTGCAAGCCTAGATGCATACACCTAAGACAGAATGGGTTCATATGTTTGTGCACACATTGGATCAAACACCAAAGAATTGGTATACAGAAGCAGAACTTCGCATAAGTACAACAGATTGGCACATAATGATAAATGACTTTCAATCCACTTTCAGTTTTGAGTATGATTGTACGGGTGTCAATGAGGATTTACAAGTCATTAAAAGGAAGATATTTAATGATGTCCAGCTGCCTGTATATAAACAACCAGATTGGGAAATACAGTTCGAGCATGCCCTTGCATGCTATACCTTCACTCTAGATGAAGATGAAGATTAAGACCCTAGCAATGAGAATATACCTAAGTCTGAAGGAAAATGCGATGTTGAAGGACTTGATTTAGAAATTCCAGACCTGACTAATGCTGTGAAGACCAGAAAGCTCGATATTGGTACTGAGAATGAACCAAAATTTGCTTCTATTGGGGATTACTGGGATGAAGAAACAATACAACAGATTGCATACCTACTGCACGAATATCAAGATTTATTTCCTACCAAGTTTTTTGAAATGAAAGCCATTTTAGGTGACTTGGGAGTTATGAAAATACCTCTCAAGCCTAATGCAAAGCCTATTAAGGAGAAACCTTATAGATTGAATCCTAGATATAAAGAGAGGGTGAAGGAATAAATTGATAAAATGCTTGATGCAGTAATTATTGAACTAGTTGAAGAATCAGAATGGATAAGTCCTATGATAATTCAAGACAAGAAAGCTAAAGGTGAAATCAAAATTTGTGTGGACCTCAGGAAATTGAATGATGCATCTCTACATGACCCATTTCCTACTCCATTCACAGATGAAGCGCTAGATAACATAGGTGTACAAGAGGCATACTCTTTCACTGATGGATTTTGTGGATATCATCAGATCAGAATTGCTACAAAAGATAGACATAAGACCACATTTTCTACTGAATGGGGATCATATCAGTACGTTGTTATGCCTTTTGGATTGAATGATGCCCCTGCTATCTTTTCAAGAGTTGCTGTAGCTACATTTAAGGATTATATTAATAAATTCTTAGAAGTTTATTTTGATGAATGGACAATATTTGGCCTTTTGAAAAATCATCATGCAAACTTAAGAATGATGTTAGCAAAGTGTAGGAAATATCAGATTTCCTTGAACTTGAAGAAGTGTGCCTTCTGTGTTCCCTATGGTATTTTATTGGGACACATAGTATGTAAGCAAGGATTGATGGTTGACCCAGCAAAGATAGCAATCATCGTAAATTTCCCAGTGCCTAACTGAGTGAAGTAGCTACGCACTACATTGGGGCACATGGGATACTATATGAAATTCATCAAAGGATATGGATAGATCACTGTTCCTATGGAGAAATTGTTGAAGAAAGAAGTGAAGTACAATTGGAATGAAGATTGTCAAAAAGGATTGAACACATTGAAAGAGAAAATGGTTACAACACCTATTCTAGTCTTTCTTGACTGGAATAAACCATTTCATGTACATGTAGATGCTTCATATATAGAACTTGGCATTGTACTAGCTCAAACAGGTGAGGGAGAAATCGATCATCCCATCACATTTTCAAGTAGAAATCTATCTTCAACAGAAAATAATTATACCAAAACAGAAAGGGAAGGCTTAGCTATTATATACGCATTGCAGAAGTTTAGACATTATCTGCTAGGTTCACACTTTTGTATGTTTACTGAACATCATCTTTGAAGTACTTGATCAATAAACCAGTGTTAGGGGGAAGAATATGCAGATGGTTGTTACTATTTCACGAATATGATTTTGAAATTATTGTGAAACCAATAATATTGAACGCAGGACCTAACCATCTTTCACACATTGAGTTAGGAGAAGAACCTAATAATTTGGAGGGTAATATACTAGATGCGTAGTTGTTTACTATCCATATAGCAGATGACTATTTCAGAGATATTGTATAATTTATGACTAAAGGATTAACACCCACAAAATTTACTACACAGTAGAAGAAACAACTAGTGGTAAGAAGAACTGAATTTACTCTAATTGCAGGACAATTATACAAATTGGGACCAGATGAAGTATTGCGAAGGTGCGTATTAGAACATGAGAGACCTATTATACTGAC
The DNA here is from genome assembly GCA_027924585.1 of Larix kaempferi. NCBI lineage: Eukaryota > Viridiplantae > Streptophyta > Pinopsida > Pinales > Pinaceae > Larix > Larix kaempferi. The sequence goes on from BSBM01000893.1 coordinate 5,346,733, forward strand.
CAAAGCAAATTCAGATGTATCGAGAGGACACTACGTAGGAAGAGCTATTGCATAGAAAATTTTGAGATCAGGACTATGGTGGCCAACGATACACAAAGACTCAAAATAACATTTCTGAAAGTGTGATGTATGACAAAGAACAGGAAAGCCATATCGTCGAGATGAGATTCCATTGATGCCACAATTGACATTTCAAGGCTTTGATAAATTGGCTATTGACTTTGTGGGACCTATTAAACCACCAGGAAAGCGAATCAGATCAAGATATATCATCACAACTACAGATTATCTAACGAGATGGGTAGAGGAAAAACCTGTGAAGGACTGTAGCGCAGTTACTTCTACGTAGTTCATTTTTTAGAATATTTTGACAAGGTTTGGAAGTCCAAATATTCTAATGAGTGATTAGGGAACTCATTTCTTGAATAGAACTATTGCAACCTTAACAAAAGAATTTCAAATCTATCATCAGGAGAGCACACCGTATCATCCACAAGCTAATGGCACTGTAGAAGCCTTTAACAAAGTATTGGAGAATGAATTGACCAAGGTATGCAACACAAACAGGGATGATTGAGATATTAGAATGTCAACAGTATTATGGGCATATAGAACAACTTGTAAGAAGTTGACATGTCATACACCTTTCAAATTAGCATATGGACAGGAAGTTATCATGCCCATGGAATACGTAGTACCAAGCTTGAGAATTGCAGCATTCACAGATATGGTTGATGATCAGATAATGGATGAACGATTACCACACTTAGTTGGATTGGAGGAAGATCGATTCATTGCAGGTTTTCACCAACATTGCAGAAAGATGGAGAAAAGGTATGGCATGATAAACACATCAAGAATAAAATATTCCAGGTAGGAGACTTTGTCCTCTTCTATGATAGCAAATTTATGAAATTTCCTGGAAAATTCAAAATGCATGGTTAGGACTAGACATTGTTAAGCATGTCACTAATGGTGGCACAGTTCAGTTAGCCACACTACGTGGAGAAAATTTGAAAGGACTTGTTAATGGGAGTAGACTAAATCCTTACAAGGATGGCCCTACTCTTCCAGGTATGAATTAAGCAATGCAAGAAGATTTTACGTGTCAAGTGTAGTTGAAATTGGACACTAAAAATAAAGGATAGAGTCTACACACAATTTTGGTAAAATGGGAAGTTTTCACAAAATGGAAAGATGTACTATGAAGCACGCATAGGAAGCTGAGTTGCATAGTAAAAGAAGAGAGTCACACCGTGAAGTTAAAATTGAAAGAAGAAATGCGCAGTGAACCTCATGATTTGCCTAACCGCTAGCGAAGTAAAAGAAAATGTCACCTACCCAAATTTTGAGACTAATTATTTTATTTTGAAAAATACTTTATGTTAAATTATAATTACAAAGTTTTGTAATTATGACCAAATTTGGTCAAAGATGACTGTAATGACTCATTGTTATTATTTAATAAATTAAAATAGGATACAAACACTCAAGAAAGCTGTTACAAGATTGTTCACTGAACCACTAGGAGAAATGGAAGCTGCTAGAAAGCATGGGACAGGTGGCAGCATTTGCACTCCACCGCTAGATATTGGTATGGGACAACTACCCCTAAAATTATGGCATTATTCTCCAAGTGGAGTGAGCAGGAAGCTCATTTAATGACCAGTTAATCACTAAAAATGCCTAGGTAGCCTATATAAGGCAATTCAAATTGAGCAAGCAACTCTTACAATATTTTCTGCACAAATATTCCTCATGTGCATTAGGTGATGACTGAGAGATTTGAATTAGGGAGTCTATGTGAGAGTGCAACTGTAAGTCTGCAAATTATTTCTGAAGAGGAAAACTAGATGCACTGGTGTAGGTCTCTTTGACTGCTGAGTCTGTAAGACTGGAAAAATTACTTACTTCTGCAAGTGGATGACCTAAGCTTCTAAGTTTCTTCCTCCTGGTGGTTCAGTGAGCAGGCTCGGGGGTCCTAAGACAGGCATATTGACTGTTTTCAGGAGCAGGTTGGGTGGAATAGGCTTCTTGGGTGATTGTCCTCTTATCTACTGGTTCAGGTTCTATCTTCATATCTGTCAACCTTGTTTTTACATTAAAAGATGCTATATTCTGCATTATAGAAGTATTAACTCAGGCATGCAAAATAAATTATTTTATGTTCTGAATGAAAAAGTTGTGTGAAACATTTGATTTGATAATCATCTCTATATTTTTCCCCATGTTGTTTTCTGCATAGTACTCTAGTATAGAGAAGCAAATTAAGAAATATTAGAGATGGGGCAGAATGCCATTGATTGGATTAATGATTACAGTAGTGATTTTTGTTAGGATTTTGTCCTCTATTTAAACACAGTAAACATTACAGTATAGCATCAACAGCAGCATAGCATTCATTTAACTAATACCTGGAAGAAAAACACAGTATGTTTCTGCACAGTTCCATATATATATATATATATATATAGATATATATATATATATATATAGATATATATATATATATATATATATATATATATATATATATATATATATATATATATATATATATATATATATATATATATTTCTCTTAACTATATTTATTGCAGATAGTAAGCAAATAGACATCAATATTATACATTTCAGGTTTCTTTATAGTAACTGTATTTTCAAGAATAATAGTAGCTATAAGAATTGATTTCTGCACCAGATTTATATGATTTCCATTTCAAATACATCTTTTTCAAATAGAAATATCATGCAATTAAACATTTATTTCCCCTAAATGTTTCCAAGTAAGCTATCGCCTATAATTTTAGCATCTGCAAAATCTATTCTCTACATTGAGTTATCATATGTAAACTTATTATTTCTTCTCTAAACTTTCAATCCTGATTTAATTTACCAAACATATGCATAGTAATATAAAAACCCTAAGTTATCGCAAGACTGAGAATCCAAGCCTCTATTTGGATCCATAGTATATAAATTCCTTATAAAGCCGCTCATGGCAAAACACAGATAGTTATTTCATAATAGACCTATCATCTAACCCTAGACAGCAGTCCATTTCTTTTCATTTACCATCCCTCATATTAAGAATACAACAAGACATTTAAAACATCAAGTAACTTCGCCAGGCCGAGGGTATTATTATTTGTTTTCCCAAACCCTAGCTAGTATTTCAAAACCACTCGATGCCCAGTTTAGAGCTTGAACACAAAAACAATGTACAAACATATAGCAAACGAAAGCTACAGATAGGGTTCTTTTCGTAACACAATAGAAAAACGTGGTATAGCTCTTCCCAAGCCACATGATAGGTGAACTTCATCTATTCACTATTCCAAATACAAAAAAAAACAACGATGACGAAGTACAGGAAAAGAAATCCATCTACAGACAACCATCGTGGTTCGGCACCACCTCAACAATTGTTCAAACAGTCATCAAATCGCGCTTCCATCAAAATGGCAACATGGCATTCACGATGAGCCTCTATGCATAAGGAGTGAGCGAAAACCTCAACTCTCAGGCTTTGTAGCCATCCTTAAAAATATATAACAAAGTTTACATTATGGTGCCACAGTACACAGGGTTTACCCCCTATCAATCCATCATATTAAAATATGACCATGGAGCAACAACTACACAAGCATCTACCCTTAGCAAATATCAAAATTCATTACTGAGTCGAGCAACAAAACAAACAGATGAGGGTTACCCTCTGTACACTATACATCAAAGCGAAACTTTAAAAAAAAAAAACTCGATATTCGGCCATCGCCAAAACAAGGCCGGTTAGACCCAACTCTCGACACTTTGTGGGTCACCATCGAACCATGTAAAGGGCACCTGTGAGGCTTCGAGAACCACCATAACTTATTGGATTTAGATGTATCATCTCCATCCCAAAGAACTTCTGCTATCAAACTCTTGCGAAGTAGGTACCTGCCATGGATATAATATCGAAGGGTTACAAACGGAGAAACGTATTATAAAAATAGTAACACTGTTAAAAAAATGGAACTTCCCTTGTGAATACTTACCACCAGGTTTGGAACCCTGAACTTTGGCACATCACATCGGTAAGAATGACGGAGTTGGATGGCTTCGACAGACAATGACGAGCTAGACACTAAGAACCTTATCACAATTGGAGGTTGAACCGTGGACCTCAATACTTGGCAGGAGAAAAACCACTTACAACCACCATTACCGAAACGTAGTGCTTTGACACCAGGAAATGAACCTGCAACTTTTGACATTATTATATAGAGGTCCAAGGTTCGAGATCGAGGAAGGAGTCCTCATAACCCACTCTGAAACCCTAAAATCGCAATAGCCTATCGGCTCTACGACCTCCCTCCAAAAATGTAACAATGAATGCCTTAGATCCTCAGCCTTAGATCTCACAAAGATCGACGGTGGATAGTTTCCCATTGAAGCCCGTCGATATTTGAACCACAATTGCAATCAATATTGCATTGATTGTCACTTCTACCAAGTTGCCTAGTCAACAGTACGAGAGTTAGAGCATAGAACAACTCAGCTTAGTGTGATACTACAAACAGTTTCGATCATGTGACACCAGCCAACTCGACCTCCACTTCACTTCATGAATGTGCAACATATGCTAAGCCTTAAATTCAACAGTTGGAAGCATTAACAATCATCACCCTGTCATGATCAACACTTTGCAGCATTAATTTTCATAGTTTACAATTCGTATATATGGATGTGATATTTGATTAATAAACCAACGTAACAACCTATATTCTGATGCCTTATGTTATGCGAATGCTTAGTAATTAGGAACCCTATTGTCACACCTCAGTTGATGAATGTTACGGTAATAGTATGCACTACAATAATATTGTAACATTAGTTAAGCCTTCAAGTGTTAGAACAAGTCTTAGGTAATTACTTTTTATTGCTCATATTTTCTCCTCTATAATATATGAATAGGCGCATAGGGCATAGTTTTATACTACATACATTAACCATGTATTGCTAGAACAATTGATATGTGTGAGACTTAGACAAGGCCTAGGTCAAGTTGGTGCACAACCATAATGATAATTCATAATACCAGTATCATATTCACAAGTAATTAAGTAAATAAGACATTGGGATAATGGTATTACTGTTGGGTATCATAAATACTAACCTTTTGGATGATTTTCATAGATGATAATTATAGTCATGAAAAAGCAGTTAAGTGCGTGATTTTGATAACATTGGAAAATCGGATAGTCAACATGTAGACAAAGTTGAGAACCAAGATAATCATACCTCCAGTGAACCTGTTCCACAGGGAAGTATCTAACATTCTAATTATAATTTGACGATGAATTGAAAGACACATGTACTCTTATCACTTATGACGTAGAATTTTCTTACCTACAGTCTGCACATGGAAATAGGACTCAAATTCCTTAGCTAAACGTAGCTAAGTAAGCTCCAAGGTACCCCATAGGATCACCCTTTCATCATTATCAAAAGCAATTGTCAGAACCTTGTCATTTAAAAACTCTATCATAAAATATCATGAATTACAGATAACACAAAGAAGAATAATGTCGTAAGCATATGAAAAGTAGTATGACGTGTCACAGTCAATAATTTGTCCTTAGTTAAAAGTCGCAATAATTAATTGTTTACTACATTAATGACTTTGTTAATTAATGTTGCATTTACAAGCATTTAATATTTCTGTACTTATGATTATTAACATTTATTGTTGATTTAAATTTTTTTAAATTTTTATGAAATTAACGGGATGTTACATGTGGTATCAGAGCTCATGTTCAAACTCTAGGCCTAGAAAGGCCCAAGAAACATGCAACATAAATTTTATGACTATGAAATCCTTCGCTAACTCAAGTTTAAATTATTTCCGTTGTATACATAAAATTGTTTTTAATTTACAGGTATGGAAGAATCAACTGAAGATATGGAGGACAGATTTCCACCAAACAGCCATAGTTCAGGACAACAATTTGAAAGGGGATTCCATGAAAATCTGAACAACAATTCATCAGAATTGTTACGTGATTTTCAAGAATTGAAAGCAGAGATAAGATCGGTCAAGCAGGACAATGAGAGAATTCTAAGAACACAAGAGGAATTAAAGCAATTACTGTTCGATCAATACCCAACAGACGAACAGGACATGGAAGTTGAACATACTTCCAAAACTGAAGACTTACCCTATGAGGGAAAGAATAAGCAAGTAAAAACTGATGATGAAAACAACAGCTCAAGATTGTCAGGAACTACCAAACACCCACGTAAAAAGAAACGTGACTACTCTAGTGATAGCAGTGAAGGAGGTTACCAACCAAAGAGGAAAAGCCATAAGCAGTATGAACAAATATTTGGGGAGTTCAAGAAAATCAAACCCCCAACCTTCAATGGCGAAACAGAGAAAGGAGAAACAACTGAGGCATGGCTGTCCGACATGAAAAAGTATTTTTAGATCTATGATTACTCAGAATCCTTAAAGGCAAAAATGGCAATTTATAATCTAACTGGGAAGGCATATATTTGGTGGCAAGACCTCAAAAGAGTAAAGGGCGTAAAGGACAGAGAGGTGAGCTGGAGTACTTTTAAAAGATACTTCAAAAGAAATTCTTATCTGAGCAGTATTATGAAGAAAAATCCAAAGAATTCTATGATCTAAAGCTGGGAACAATGAACATGAAAGAACTGAACAACAAGTTTTTAAATTTGATAAGGTGTGTGCCATACCCAGCGGAAGAAAAACCGAAGGTTCAAAGATACCTGAGTTGCCTACCCTTCAATATCAAGGACAGGATAGAGTACGATAACCCAAAAACGCTGGAGGAATCCATGAGGAAAGCAACTTTTGTTTTGATTAGAACAGGAAAAGAGGAGTGTCTAACTGGAAAAATCATAAACCCAGTAACTTTGAGCAGTAAAAGAAAAATTTCAGGTTTAGCGGAAATTATGGTTTCCAAAAGAAAAAAATTTAGAATCAAAATTTTCATGGGAACAGTTCCAGAAATAATCAGCGGTAGAAAGCTACAGCTTCCAGAAATGTTCCCAATGTTGCCAGAACCAATGATCAGAAGCCACCTATAAAATGTTTTGAGTGTCAAGGTCCTCATTATGCTTCAGACTGTCCCCTTACGAAGTGGACAACCAACCATATTCATTCCATACAGTCTGAAGCCACTGTAGGAGATTTGGCAAGAGAAGTACCCAGAATTAATGCAGCATTAGACAATCGGCAAGAAGAACACCAAGTCTCAATGGTAGAGGTTGAAGGTATGCTACAAAACCGTCCAGTTTCTATTTTGATTGACCCAAGTGCTAGTATGAGTTACATATCCCCTGATATTGTCGAAAGTTTTAAGTTGAAAACATAAAAATTTAGTAAATCCTGGTTAGTTAGACTAGCAAAAGGAACAAAAGGAAAAGTTTCTGATTTTTGGAAAGTTGCATTTTATCTATGAATCAACTAACAACATAGGTCAAGCTAAATGTTTTACCGTTAGGATCATATGATATCCTAATCGGTATGGACTAGTTAGAAGCCCATCATGTCATTCTAAATTTCTATGAGAAGAGTTTTACATGTATAAATGACGAAGGAGAAGCAGTAGAAGTAAAAGGTATTCCAAGAAAGACATCACTTAGACAGATTTCAGCGATGCAAGTCAAGAGGGTAGTTAGGAAAATATGTCAATTATTTGCAGTAAATGTAATGAATGATGAGTCGACTACTATAGAAGACAAACTGAAATTAGAAGACATACATGTCCTAAAGGATTTCCAGGATGTTTTTCCTGAAGAGATTCCAGGATTACCTCCAAAAAGAGATCTAGATTTCACTACTGAATTAATATTGAGTGCAGTACCAAATTCCAAAGCTCCATACATGATGAATATACTAGAGTTGAATGAGTTGAAATCCCAGTTGAAGGAACTGATTGATAAAAAGTATATCAGACCCAGCGTGTCTCCTTGGGGAGCATCGATCATTTTTGTTAAAAAGAAAGATGGCACCTTAAGACTTTGCATAGATTATCGTCAACTGAACAAAATGACAATCAAGAATAGATACCCACTGCCCCGCATTGATCATCTATTTGATTATCTACGCAGAGTGACGATCTTCTCAAATATTGATTTACGGTCAGGATATCATCAGGTTCGGGTGAAGGATGAAGACATTTTCAAAACAGCCTATAGAACTCAGTATGGACATTATGAGTTTGTGGTCATGCCATTTGGATTGACTAATTTTCCGGTAGTATTTATGTGCCTAATGAATAAATAGACGGACGATCAAGGTAGTTGGAGCAGTTAAGCATGAAGCGATGGACTGTCAGCTACAAAATCAGAGAGTAAAGAAGCGGATTGGTGCAAAGGACGCGCCACTATAGCGTCAGAGCCGCGCGGTCAGAACTGTGACTGTCAAAGAATCATCAGAGCCATAGTAAGTGGTGCAAAAGGACAACATAGCTCCAACAAAGTGAAGACAAAGCATGGTCAAAAGGAGAACCATGACATTTTGGGTTTAAGGGTACTATGTGGGTTGGCCCATAGTTATTGTAAATATGTGACCTTCGGGCACAATCTATATAAAGGGCAATTTTGTATAAGGAAGGGTTAGAATTTGCTAGATAAGATAGAGATATAGTTGGATTATGTTAGAATTTGTAAGATCTAACTAAGAGATATTTAAGAGAGGAAAAGACTCTGTAGATGTGTGCGCATAGATCTATTGTACAACAGAGTCTGCAGTTGAGTGCACAGACTAGAACTGTTACCCCTTCCAAGTAATATAAGAACAACTCCCATGGATGTATCTCCCATATGGGGTGTGAACCACGTAAATATCTATGTTATGTGTTTGAATCTATTGTATGGTTTGTGTTCATGTATGTTTATTCTTATATATGTATTTTTGTATGAATGTGAATGAGAATAATATGTTAAGTACTGGAGCACACATGTATGAACATTACGAAGTTATGTTAAGAATGTCAAATGCGTAGTTATCAGAGTAAAGCTAGCAACAATTCAACGAAGTCTGTAGGTTGTTGGTAACTGCGAAGTGCACAATTACCTATTGATAATAATCCATCAAGTAGATGTTGAGTAAGGCGCACATATCAAGCTCGCATAACATAGCCACACATCACCATGTTGCATAAACCTAATTCTGTAACCACCCATCTTTGCTTCGGGTGAGACTTCATCCTGTTCATAGGTTGATGCCGAAAGTGCCAGTGAAGGGGATTTTGTTGGATCTACAAGTAAGGAACTTCGCCGAACCCAGGTCAGCTCGAGCATAAGAAGAGGAAGTGACCAACAAAATTTTTTTGTCAACCCAAACTCACACTTGGACAACTTAGAAAACAAAGATTGTTCATGCAATATTTTCAATACAACTTCTAACTGATGCAAATGTTCCTCCCATGTCTTACTGTAAATCAAAATATCATAAAAAAAACCAAAAAAAACTTACAGAGATGCTTGCAAAATATTTGGTTCATGCATGATTGGAAGGTTGCTGGACCATTGGTCAAACCAAAAGGCATGACAAGAAATTTGAAATGACCAAGTGACATCTGAAAGTTGTTTTATGCACATCAACCTCCTTCATTCGAATATGATGGTAACTAGATCTAAGGTTAATTTTGGAAAAGAAATTTGCTCCAAATAGCTCATCCATTGTTAGGAACCCATGTTTTTACTTTGTTAGTATATTGTTGTTGGACGCATATGCTTTGTAAGTCGTCCCGTAGTATTTGTTGATCCATAGTTTATATTAGCCCATAGTATTGACCCATAGTATTGGATGCATATGCTTTGTAAGTTGTCCCATAGTATTATATGTCCCATGGTTTTGACTCATAGTATTGGCGCTTAGACTTAGCCCATGGTTTGTATTGACACATAGTATTGACCCATGGTATTGGTGCCTATACTTAGTATATAAGTGTGTGTTGAGGCCTATGAAGGACCGTGAAGTTATTTGTATTGAGCTTGCTCATAGGAGGTTGCCCCCTCAAAGTGGCCTGTGATCAATATAAAAATGATTCTGAGTTCTATCATTTCTTCTATTTCACATATTCTTATTAATTAATTGTTGCAGGTGCATCACATCTGGTATTAGAGCACTTTCTTGGGCTCGTTGGGTGGAATTTCTGCCAAATTTTTTTTTCGCATCTGTTGCAGCTTCGGATTTGGGAATAATCCCTATCCTCTTAACTGTGGGAAGTACTTGGGCATAATCCCTAAAACACATTGTGAGGAGTACCACAGGAACCCCAAAGTAGCTGGCCCATTGAGAGGACCTGCCAGCGAAAAGGGCAACGACACCTACCTGATTGACTAGTTCCCACCCGTGAGGTAAACCAAGAGCTGTCGTTTGTGGCAAAGCGTTTATCAGTTTTACCTTAGCCATGGAGTGAGGGGTACTTCCCCAATACGCAAGCCATCAGATAGCATTGGTGGCCGAGTGAAACACCTGAACTGTTAGGAAGCCGTACATACCTGGGGTCCATATCTATTTTCAGTTGAACTGTTGCCGATCACTTCCACTCCAGATCCATTCATTTCAGATCTATTCTGAAAGTTGTTCCAGATCCAGTCTCCATTTCAGATCCAGCCATTTTCAATCCCTTCCGCCCCGTTGCAGATCCATCCGTTGTGGATCCCTTCTGCGCCGCTGTTGACGATCCATTTCTGAAATAATAATAATAATAATTTCTATTTTTCGGCCATATCTCCCTTATTTCAACTCTATTTTCCTTGAAACTTCACTGACATCCCTGCAATCCCATTTTTCATATTTCTTTCCTGAAGACCCTATCCCAAATTCCACTTCCCAAGACCAGAAATCCCACATTTGTCTATTTTTAGGGTTTGTCATAACTTCTTCAATTTTCACCCGATTGCCTTCAAATTTTACCATAGAGTTCCCGCTTCTGAAATCCCCATTTTTTGCTTCCCTATCCCTCATAAAGTGTCGAAAACCTAGTCAAACCCCAATTACCCCTCCGATTTTTTTCCAAATCCAAATTTCCCCTTACTAAATAAGCTTGTGTTTGTGTTTTTCTATCCATTTCCCCCGCTGCCCCCCCCCCCCCCCCCCCCGACAAAAAAAAAATTACTGCTTATGGTTGTCACTCACACAGGAGAAAACACCATGGAGGAAGCACTTGCAACCATCCAAACCAAACTCCAAGATCTGGATGAAAAATTTCTCAGCCTCCGTCTTCAGCCTTCAGCCATGAACAATAACCGACAGCCATAATCTTTTGCAGCCACCAGGTTCTCTTCTTCCAGCAATTTTCATGGGCCGAAGCTTGATTTTCCTTGCTTCAATGGTACTGATCCGACTAGATGGATATACTGAGAAGAACAATATTTCAGTCTACATAATACTTTTGATGTTCATAAAGTTCCACTTGCATCCTTTCATTTGGAACAGGAAGCCCTTCAATGGTACCGTTGGTACATCAAAACTCATCCCGAGCCAAACTGGACAGATTTTTGCCAACTCCTTTTGTCACGATTTGGTCTTAGTTCTTTTGACGACTTCACAGGAGCACTCACTAAACTTCACCAAACTGGCATAGTGAGAGAGTATCAGACGGAATTTGAGAAACTAGCCAATCACACAGAAGGATTGTCCGATGAATTCTACAGGAGTTGTTTTATCAGTGGTCTCAAGGATGAAATGCGCTCAGAGGTCAAAATGTTTTGTCCCAACACAATGATGGAAGTCCTAGGGTTGGCTAAGCTGGCTAAGGACAAGACCGCAACTCAACAATGCTCCAAACCCACCTTTGTTCCCTTCAGAAATATGGGTTCCCAACGACCTCCCATCATGCCTGCTCCTCAACCAAATCCTATCAAGCAATTGTATGAAATAGAGATGTAGGAACACCGAGAAAAAGGGATTTGTTATAATTGTGATGAGAAATTCACTTGGGGACATAGATGTGTTCAACAAAAGCTTTATCTCTTGGATGTGGATTCTCTGCCTGCCTCAAAACTTGATGAAGAAGCTCTAGATACAGTAGATGATCAAGTCGACATTCAACACCTTCCTGTTGACACCCCATCTCAGGACGACCCACCCGAGATCTCTCTCCATGCTGTAACCGGCGTCACCACCCCACAAACAATGCGAGTGAGGGGATACTTCAAGAAGCTCCCTCTTACCATACTCATTGATTCTGGTAGCACTCATAACTTCATTGATCCTCGGATTGCCAAACAGGCTGATTGTTTTGTCCATCCTTTCTCCAACTTTGAAGTCATGGTTTCCAATGGGGGCACCTTACCTTGCAAGGGGAAGTGTCACAATGTGCATATCTCTATGGAAGATTATAACCTGCACTCTCACATGTTTGCCTTGTCCTTAGGCGGATGTGATGTGGTTTTGGGCATTCAATGGTTACGCACACTTGGCTCCATCTTATGGGATTTTGCTGAACTTTGGATGTAGTTTTCAGTCAATGGGGCACAACAAAAATTTATGGGCTTACAACCAGGGTCTCTCTGCATCATCAGTTCACATCGTCTGGAAAAAATAATTAAGAATAATTCACATGGTGTCATCGCTCAGCTCCATTCCATTCAGATGCACCCATCAACAGTCTCCACTACTTCCTTGGATAGATATGCAGGTGTCTTTGCTGAACCAATGAGCTTATTTCCTTCAAGAGACCTTTCCAGTAAGAATTTAGCCGCATCTACCTCTCAACAGGAAATGATAACTATTTTGCATACAGTCCAGAAGTGGCAGCCATCCCTATTGGGGAATTATTTCTGCATCAAGACTGATCTCCAGAGTCTGAAAACTTTCTTGGAACAACGAGTCTCCTCCCCAACACACCTGAAATGGGTTATCCAACTCATGGGTTATGACTATGCGACCACTTACCAGAAGGGTAAGGACAATATGGTGGAAGATGCTCCTCCTCGCACATTTGATGACTGCATTTCTCTTACATCTATTTCTCTGCTTGTTCTCAATTGGTTGCAATCTGTTCAACGGGGCTATCTCTTCTATGAACTCCATGCTTCTTCATTAGTAGGGCACTCTAGGTTCCTCAAAACGTATGACCAGGAAAAATGTAACTTCTTTTGGCGGGGACTCAAAAGGACAATTCAATGGATGGTGGTTGACTGTGATACTTTCCAGGTCAACAAGGGTGAAATGACCCTCCTTTCAGGACTGCTCGAACCCTTACCCATCCCTCCACAGATTTGGACAACTATTTCTATGCATTTCCTAGAAGTGCTCCAGTGGTATAGTACCACATCTCAAAGGACACCATATGAAGCAGTCTTTGTACATGCACCACTAGTTATTCTTCCATACACCTTCAGCAGCTCCCCAGTTCAGGAAATTGACTCAATTCTTTGAAACCGTGATCAGCTTCTTCTCATTCTACAGGACAATTTTCACATGGCAAGAATTCGACTGAAACAACAAGCCGATCAGCACCGTTCTGAGCGCACTTTTCACATTGCTGATATGGTTATTCTTCGTCTACAACCTTCCATGCAATCCTCCCTGAAACTCCAAAGGTGCCAGTGGCTCGGAATGCAACCCGAGGATGCTACAGCGGACCCACTCCTTCTGATTCTGCATCAATTTCCACATCTAAAGCTTTGAGGACAAAGCTTTTTCTAAGGGATAGGGGATGTTAGGAACCCATGTCTTTACTTTCTTAGTATATTGTTGTTGGACGCATATGCTTTGTAAGTCGTCCCGTAGTATTTTTTGATCCATAGTTTATATTAGCCCATAGTATTGGACGCATATGCTTTGTAAGTCGTCCCATAGTATTATATGTCCCATGGTTTTGACTCATAGTATTGGCGCCTAGACTTAGCCCAAGGTTTGTATTGACACATAGTATTGACCCATGGTATTGGTGCCTAGACTTAGTATATAAGTGTGTGTTGAGGCCTATTAAGGACCGTGAAGTTATTTGTATTGAGCTTGCTCATAGGAGGTTGCCCCCTTGAAGTGGCCCATGATCAATATAAAAGTGATTCCGAGTTCTGTCATTTCTGCTATTTCACATATTCTTATTAATTAATTGTTGCATGTGCATCACATCCATGAAGTCATCTATCCGAGGGATGGCATATCTATTCCTTATTGTATTTTTGTTTAAGGCTCTAAAATAAATGCACATCCTTAAGGTTGTCATCCTTTTTCTTCAACAAGACAAGTGAAGAAGCATAGGGATTTGAGCTTGGCCTGATGAGACCCAATTCCAATAATTATTTAATAGCCTTCTCAATCTCATCTCTGAACCTTTTTGGGTGTCTATATGTGGGTATTTGGAAAGGAGTAGCACCTACCTCCAAAACAATGGTATGTTCAACTCCTCTGTTAGGTGGCCTTCTAGGGGGAATGTCTCCAAAAACCCTCTCATACTTGTGTAATAGCTGCCTTATCTCCCTTGGATGTTCTTCAACATTTATGCTTGGCTTGGGGGAAGTGATTAAAAGTTTTGCAGCCCATTCAATTTCCCTGTGTCTCAATATGGACCTCATACTGTGGGAAGACACCACTTGGTTAGGATAGATGTGCATTCCTCTCACTAAAATTTGTTCTCCTTCCAAATATTTGAAATTCATTTTAGGTATTTGGTCATTCACTGTATGTTCTCCTATAGAGTACAACCATTGTACTCCCAAAACCACATTTGTATCAACAACATTCATCACATAAAAGCTATCAGTAAAGGTGTAATTTCCTATGGTAAGTTGTAGCTTTGGAATCCATGTGTTACAATCCATAGAATGATAATTGTGACTCCTTTCAATGCTTCAGTAGGAAAATTTATCCACTCCACGAAGGCTACATCAATGGAGTTATGAGTTTCTCCTCCATCTACCAATACCAAAACCTTATTCCCTTGTACCACTCCCTTGCATCAGAGGGTGTGAAAATGTGGTACTCCTGATAGTACTTCCAGCTTCCCTATTTTGGGTGATGGATGATCTTCTCATGATGTGTCATTAACCTCTTCTTGGGTTGAATGTTGTGCTTCTTCCTCCATGTCCCCTTCACTATCAGAAAATACTTCAATGAAGTGTGCTTTCCCCTTATCACATTTATGCCCTGGCACCCATGGTTGATGACATGTTAAACATAGTTTCTTTCTTATGAGTTCTTCCTTGCTTGGTCCCTCTTTCTTGTCCCTCCCAAATTAATATTTTTTCCATGGTCTCGTGTCATCTCTGAAATTGGAAGGAAAATTGGGCTTGGGAGGATACTTTGTCTTGGGTAGCACATTTTGCAGATATCTTGCCAAATTCATGGCATCTTTCAATGAAGTAGGATTGTGATATTTATATAAAACTTTCAAAGGTTCAGACAATCCTTTAGTAAAGATAAATACCAATCTATCTATAGATATATCAGCAACCATAACTGGCAATTTTTGGAATTCCAACATGTACTCCTTAGGGGTTCCAGTTTGCTTCAACTGTGCCAGTTCTTTGAAAGGCATTTCAAGGTCTTTTTGATCAAATATTTCCACTAACCTGTTAAAAAAATCTTCATATGGTGTGATATGATAATTTACCAAGTTTTTAAGTCCATAGAACCACCAATCATTTTCTTCTCCCTCAAGATGTAGAATAGCCATTTTTAAAGCATCCTCTTCAACCATTGGATTCATCTGAAAATATAGATCTAAATTTTGTACCCAAGTATTTGCAGAATTTTGGGGTGATCCATCAAAGGTGATAAGGGACACTTTTCCTATGTTAGACTTCAATTCTTTATTTTGTAAATGGGTTCTATTACCTCCTCTCATTTTGAGCTTGTTTGAGATAGTAAAAAATTGGTCAAACAGTAAGGTCCTCCTACAATCTTCACTCAACTGCTGCCATTTTGCTAGAACTTCATGCATTCCATATTGAGTGTTAGGATCCTCTTTGGAATCAAGAAAATTGGGTGTGGTGGCTCTTGTTGAGCCCTGTAAGTCATTTGGTTAGTTGTGAGGCTTGGTCCTTGAGAAAATTTGTTCACCAACTGTCTTTTTTTCCTTGAAATGAGAACTACTACTGCCTCCTATTGCAAATTTGCTTCCAATTTGACTAGACATCAATTTGAACCATTGCATTATCTTCCTTGTCATGTCCTCAAAAAATGGTTTCATGAATTTCCTGAACAAATCTTCTCCTCCATCTCCAAGGTTTCTTTTTCATCCTTAGCCATAGTGTCAGCAGAGTACACCCTTTCTCCTGCTTCTTCCTCTTCACAAAGGTACTTTCATTTTCAGTTTATAGGGGTGGGGTTGCATTCTTTACCTCATAAATGGTAACCCAAATCAGGTTCATGGAACATGCTCTGATACCACTATAATATACCTATTGTGCAAGTACTCAAATACACCCAATTTCGAATCTAGGGATGATGTACACAATTTGTTCCAAATGCTTCCAAATGCTTTCAAATGGTGCAAGGAGGGAATTTGGAGGGTATAGGACACTTTAATACAATAACTAGTCACCCAAACACCTGCTATAAAAATCCATGGTCTTCAATTTTCAAGGAGAGAATATTTGGAGCAAAACTAGTCAATTGGATTGGTGAAAATCCCACCAAGGTATTCCACTAGTTTCCCTTCCAAACACTATACGAAATTCACTAATTTTCAATATGATAATTGTATATGTTAGGGGACATCAATTACAACATAGGTGCAACATTGTATCTGGTTTTAGGGTCGAATAGGTCTTCCAACAATCAACAACTTATAGGGCATGCAATTTATGAAGAAAAGGTAGACAAGGGGTCTTGAATCTATGTCACAAACTATAGTAATACTTTAGGGGTATGCATACATTATTTGGGCCATAAAATTAAATCCATATGAATCTCATAACATAGAAAAAAATCTCAGAAATATTTGATATCAAACAGGTACAATATCATACCAAAATCATCATGAAAATACCATGAGGGAAATGGCTCAAATCTCAGTTTTAATTGGAAATATTACATGCAGTACTTGGTATTTAGACCCATGGCTCTCATGATATGTATATTACAGATTTATTCAGCAGCTAACATGTCCATAATTTTTAAGTAACAATCCTCCATTGACTATATGCAACTAGAAGTGCGCCATCACACTTTTACATGACATTGAGAGAAAGATAGTAGAATGAGAATAGAGAAGATAAAGTGAATATGAAATCAAACTCAGATGGGGGTTGAAACTGTGTCAAAAAATATCCATGAATCTATGTTTAGAGTTCTAAATGGCCTCTCCATAAACCAACTTGGATGGGAATCTTGCACCCTTGAAATTGGTTCTAAGGCAGGGAGGATGAACATCCACCATGCAAGGACACGCTAAGCACTCCAAATGTGCCAACTGAGAAATGATCAAAAGCTTCTATCATTCTTTCTCCTAATATTTTATTAACCTCCAAAGGCCTCCATAGATATAATTCCCTCCAAGATCCTTCTCCCAACTCGAGTTAGGGAGAGATTCCAATGAATGACACTTGTCCATCACTTTCTATCCTTCCTCTTCCATCACTTCGAATGGGGGGAATCTTGGCTTCCATAACTCCCCTTGTGTGCTCTCTTGGCGGCTATTTTTATCCCTGACATGTCATATGTGTCATATGTAATCAATCAGGTCTGAAATTTGTCATAATTGTCATGGAATCTTCATCATTTTTGTCATAGAAGTAAGGGAATCTAGCTCTAAGTGTCACAATTATTCTATGATGCCTCTTCCTCTTCCATGGGAGTTACTCTTCCACTCCAATTCGACTTTCCTAGATTCATGCCATGAATCATGCCTATCCAACTCCCCCAAGAACATTATACTCCACCTTGGATTCGAATGGGTGAGAATAGGATGCCATGTGGCATGGAGAATCTTGCCTTGTGTGGGTCCCACACCACCTATGCACCCTCATGACCAAATGCCACCTTATTTTATTATTATTATTATTTATTTATCACCTTTAATATATATTTGTCAATCTAAGGTCCATTTGGTCTATTATAGGTCCCTTAATCCAAGTCTAAATGTTTCCACCCCAACCTAGGGAAATAATAGATTGGTGGAGATTTTTCCTTCATGAGATTTATTTGGATGTGGATATTACAATGCACTCGCAAGGGATTGAAATTGACCACAACTAGAGAGATGTATGCTTGACTAACTAGGACTCAAATCAAACTCTAAATTCCAAAAATAGACCAAGGATAAAGCACATCGGGTCTGAGGTACTGTGGGTATAAAATACAAAACACGGACCTCAACAAACCAAGCCAAAACCAATTTGTGAGATTTTTTAACCCTAAGAACTAATTTTTGTAGGGCGACGTTCCCTGTGCACCAGAGCATTGGGATCCCAAAGACGTGCTTTTCACACACTAGAAGTGCATCAGTGACATAGGTTGATCAAGAAAAAATTGCGTCAGTGACACAGATTGCCCAAATGAAAGGTGCTTCAGAGTAATAGTGACACAGGAACAAAGCTTCCCAGGTGCGTCGAGCGAAATCCAAGTTTGAAAAAATAAAAAATATTAAGGAAAAAAAGATAAATGGTTAGGCTAAAAGTCCCAATCAGAGTGTGGATCACCCAGTAACTCTCTGATAAAAAAATACAATGAAAAAGAGGCATTTAAGTGGCTATTTGAAGAAAACCAAGAAATAAAAAATTACAAACAAATCAAAGACTATGGGCTACCTATCTCCAATATGGTCGCCAATTTTATTTGCGGACAATCCACCAGTGTGGACACTAACCGATATCCCTAGTTTGAATGGTTTGGATCTAGAACAAAATAAGTACACAATACAAACTACTTTCCTAGATTGATCAAATTGTAAAGAGTATCAGGAGATAACTCACCTTACAAAAACCATACTATCTCCTTACTTGATTTAGCTCTTTGATCTTCAGATCTCCAGTTGCAAAAAAATATACCACAAGGGAAATAAGCAAGTAGTAATATCATATAAAAATAAATCAATCTAAACTAGCAGTCAAAGAAGCTAATTCTTGTTGGTCACTATATATGTCAATTAATTACAACCAACGTACAAAATGCTCAATATAAATTGTCAAACCCAGGGAGGTCTTTTATTTCAATGGCAAGGAGCACAATCTATGCATAAACACTTTCAGTAGTTGATCAAGTAAATGGAGATAATAATACTACCTACCTGGTCATCCAAACTCATTCCATAAAGAAAACTAATCTAACTCATACATCTAGGAATTCAAGGAGCAACTACCTTCCTACATAAATCGACCTAACAATTATTGATCTAAGAATATAAATGAACTAGATTACTTTTGCAAGAAGTTAAATCCTATAATTATCAAACTACATTATTCAATCTTTACCAAAATGATCCATCTAGTAGCTACTGTTACTCAACACAATCTGCCTACTCTAATGAATTAATTGAAGATACAACAACAACCAGAAATTAAACATAAGCTTGAACTCTAAATTGACAACTATTGGAAATCCTAGAAAACATAAATGACTGAAAGGAATGGAGCTGAGCTTGGCTATAATAGCTATTGAACACATATGCATTAATCAAACTAACCTACACAGTCGACTTTCACACCATGCAGTTATAGCTATTCGGGATGCAAAGAATAAACTACCAATAAAGAATGCAATCATAAACTCTCTGTTGCAGCTATCAGAAATATGTCTAATGAAATTCCACAACACACAACAGGAAATGAATAAATCTAACTACCTACTTAACTTGGCAATCTCTATGAGAAGGCGGGCCCTGGCCTTCTAACAGAGACGCCGTGAACTACCACAAATTAAGACCCATAAATGGAAATAGCTCTGCTCTTCATTAAAATATGGTAATCCACAGTATCAACCTCTGTTACAACCTGTACAAAATGGTAATTATCCAACCCCAGACTTGGAAATCCTTCCCGAATTTATACATGAGGAATACAGTTCATGATCCACTAATTTCTTGCAGCAATGAAGATCTACGATCTTCAAGCTGCAGAGTTACAACTAACTGTTACAGCCACAATGAATGAGGCCGTTATTCATGAAGGATGTTGTTTTATTGGCAGTCAATGGATCAACGGTTCAACCAATCCAGAGGTGTCCTGTCTGTTGCAGCTATGCTCCGTTTTAGCGACCTGTTACAACTCACGTGGAGAGATGTGTTGTCCCTTGAAAGTATGAGGAATTCAGTTAGGAGAGTAACAATTGGCCCACGTATGATTCTTTCCCAATGCATGGCGACTGATACACCTGTGCTTTGATCTTATCTTAATGAAATCACACAAGTTAGTATAAATCAAAGGCCAGAATTCATAACCATAACAATATTAGGCATTTAATTAAATCAAACAATAATGATGTATACCTTGTCAGGATTGCTGATTAATCTGGAGAAAGCTATGCATATGGTTTATGAAAGTAAGGTGTAACAGGGAAAAATGATGTAATAGGTATAGTAAAAAAGGGGCATTTCCAGGACCCAACATCTCCCCCCAACGAGGTAGATGCACCACAAACAGATTGTTCAACCATGGGGAGAATATTTTTGGGTGCAGCAGGGGCATTGGGATCGTAATAGGTGAGTTGATCGACCTTGACCACGCGTCCGTCATGGGGGAACATCATGGTACGAAAAATGGATGAGGAAACTGCCCGCATGGCATACATGTAACTGCAGCCAAGTAAGAGGTTATAATCGAGTTGGGCATTGATGACCTCTATGTTAATGAGTACTGTTTTACAAGCCAACTTGACAGGGAGATTAGCTAAGAGACCTTGGGGTTGAGCCGAACAGCCGTCGCAGGCTTGCAACGTAGTGGTGGACTGCTGGAGAGTAGGGGATCCCAACTTCTGCCAAACGAATGTGGACATAACACATGTAGAGGCACCTTCATCGATAATGCACCGATGGATGACAAGATTCCGAAGAGATACAGAAACTTGAAATGCTAAAGTGGAAGGCAGGCATGGTTTGGATTGGTCCAAATCGAAGGCCATCAGTTGTGAATCATTTGGGTCAATAGCACCAATGGCAGAGAGAAAAGTCTTGCGCTGTGAAGGACCGTTTTTTAAGACCTCTAACGCAGACATGGCTGTAGGGGACTGGGCTAAGTCATCTACAATGTTGTAATTAGACACAGTGCGAGCATTGGGATTATTGTTGATGCGACGAAGTGGGAAGCGAGGTTCTTTGGAGGCGCCATCTAGTGGAGCTGGAGGTATATGTAATGACTAATCAGTGGGATGAGCAAGTGTTTTTGTCGGCGCGAGGGGCTTAAGGGGTGGAGCCATATTGGTTCTGACGGGTTTGAAGGTTGACATCGGTGGATGACATCATTAACAAGTGATGGGTACCTGAGTCTAACATGGGTTGATCAAGAGCGGCATAAGTGATTTGCTGTTGTGGTGGCGCATTTCCTTGAGGGGGAACCAATGGTTGAGTGTTCACTACGCCTTGGGTCGGTAAAGGGTTTTGTAACACCAAGGGTTGATGTTGAGGTGGTGGGAGGTTGGGCGGCTCCTGATGAGCCACGGGCCCTTGGCGATGGGCATCCTCGGTCCAGAGTTGTCGAGCTTGCTCCAAATGTGGGCAAGCATGTGTGTAGTGGCCATAGACCCCGCAAATAGAACAAGGATGGTTTGTTTGCAAATTAGGATTTTTGGCTTGTTTGAGTGGCCTATCAGGGTTTTGGTTGGCAGGTGCCATATTATTGTTGTTTGGGGGATTCAGAGGTTGACCACCTTGGTCTAGAGCGAGGTTATTTCCATGGTTACGACCTTTGTCGTGATTTTGCTAGCCCTGTTGGCGTTGGTTATTTTGGTTCTGCTGTGGATTCTGTTGGGCATACACTTGACGTTGGGTAGTAGGTGGGTTCTAGGGTTGTGCAGGTGTGGGAGCAGGCTGTGGTGGATAATAAGTAGGTTGAGGCGGCGCAGGTGCTGAACCTTGTGGGGGTTGATGATATGTCTGTGGAACGGGTTGTGGGTTTGCCGCAGGGGTTTCCTCTGGCGGGTAATAAGCAGGTTGGACTTGAGAGGATATAGGAGCTGGTGCAGCCTGTGGGTGGTAATATGGTTGAGGTGCGACCGGGGGGGCGTAAGCAGGGGATGCATGACCAAAGAACTGAGGTGGACATGAGGGTCTGTGAGAATGGTGGTGATGTGCCATGGGAGCATACGAATTGGTTGCTCCAGACTGAGATGTAGCCCACGAAAGGTCGTGGCCATGGCTAGGACGTGCTATGGAAAAGGGTTGGTTATGTGAGGATATAAGGCCAATGATGCCATCTGCAGCATGGGATGCCCCCGGCGCATTGTGTTGGGAGGAATCGCCATGGGGGGCGTTAGGGATGATGGAATATAGGTAACCAGACTAGCGTAAATAAGTTCAAATTGCTGGGCTTTGAGGATGGCCTCTTCTTTGGACTGGGGTTGCTCGGATGCCACATCCTTGGCATTGATAGGAAGGAGAGATTTTAGAAACCAATCTAAGAAGATACTATCATCTAACTTGATTTTGCAGAGGCTGCGGCGTCGACGCCACTCATGAATGTGGTCAGTGATGTGGGTAGTCGTGTTCTATCTGCAAGACAGTAGGATCTCAACTCCCGCGTCATAGCGGACAGGTAACTAAAAGAACTGCAGGAAAGTCAAGGAAAGGGAAGTAAATATGGCATGGGTCCCATGGGGCTGCTCGATGTACCACTTAGCTGCAGAGCCAGTGAGGGTGCATTGTAATAGATGGAGGCAGACAATGTCGTCCACTATGGAGTTGAAGGAACACCATAGATGGAAGGACATAATATGGTTCTGGGGGTCTTCACCTGCCTTTCCCTCAAACTTTGGGATGTCTCATGGGATCTTGGTGGGCATGTGAGGCCACGCAGGGTCGTGTCTGATGGGGTCGTTAGTCAGTCTAGCTAGGTCAGGAAGGTTGAGACTAGCCATGAATGGAAAACTAGTAGAAGGATGTGACATACTAGTGGTTGTGACCATGTTGGGGCCAATGCCCCTGAGTGGAGGTGCTGGGTTTGGGATGTTGCCCCCAGGTGGAGGAACGAAAGTGGTATGGGACAGTCCTACACCGCCAAGGGTAGTGTGAGTCACTGATGGAGTTGGGATGAGTACACTAGCTACTAGAATGGGTACAGTGATTAGAATGGTAGATGTGGGCCCCACCGAGGGCATACCCAAAGCGGGTGTGGTAGATGGTGTGGTGGTGGATGCTCAACCAATGGTCCCTACAAAGAAAGGGTTGGATGTCATGCTAGCCATGGGGCTAGTTGGTGCAGTGTAAGTGGGGTTCTCGAACTCTACCTCAGAATCAGAGGTAAAATAAGGGGCGTCTAGATCGGGTGACGGAGTTCTATGCCGTTGACGAGTGGAGTCAAGTGACAAAGCTCAAGATCTATGATGAGTGGTATCAAGTGATGAAGATCTACGTCTATGATGGGTGATGTCAAGTGAACCGTGCTATGGGGGATCGCCCCAGAGGTGCCGAGAATGTCTCTGGGACTCAATGGTGACAGATGGTGTCAAGTATCTGGGGGTTGTGTTGAGTGAAAAACAACTCAAAAACCCTAATGCAACCGAGTGTGCAGAAGGAGAGCACAAAAAATATGGCACTTAGGACAACAACCAACTCAAAACACTTACTGTAACAGCTGTGCTACAATAAGTGGAGTATCAACAGAAATGGTCAGAATACCAACAAGCAACAGGTTTCCTAGAAAATAAAAGTAGTGGACTCGCTAGACCAAAGGGAGGTAAGGGAGCATGCAAACACCTAACTAAATAGTATTCTGACTCAACCAAACATATCCTCTGCAAGGTGATGAAATACAAGTAAGAAAATATGGATAGTAGAGCCAAGTGGCTAAAGATATCCCCCTACCAGGAGGGACACTGGGTAGTCAATCCTAGAAGAAAGGAACTAAGATACCCCGTTCATGACACGTCCAGAAAAGGTGAATCTGCAGTTTGGTTCTATCGCCGTTGTATCCCCATACGGGTGATACACCGAGAACTACGAAAGGTATCCTTTAGTTACTGAATGGAGTGCGGTATTCCACTTAGGCCTCTGGAACCAGTTTGGGTACTTCAACCCTCCTAAGGGAGAGGCCCTCTGATAAATTGGTTGTGACCGTGCCAAAAAGTACTAAGGGATTTTGGTTCCCTAATGGACAACAACTATGTCTTAAGTGTAAGCAACCGAGGGGTGTTATTTGGATGCCTATCCCCCTGATCCTACCTAACTACAAGATTCTTATGTGTTCCCCAAGTGGGGTTAGAATGTTGGTTGTGTTAAGTAGTATTTTAGGGCTCACTTGAATTAGGTGACAGAGTGTGTGCGTTTGAGATGATGAACCCAAGTAAAAGTGCCATGGGGTGGGCAACTTTCTAACTAAAAACAATAATGCATAAATTAAACTTTGAAATGCGAAATTTTCTCTTTTCATTTAAAATGCTAAAATTTAAAAAATGTTGTAAATGGAATAGAAATAATAATACAGAAAATAGGCTATATGGAAGTAAGGCTGCAGATAGGACAGATGGCTGTGCAGGTGTAGAAAATATTGCAGCAAAGGGCTGGGTTTAAACAGGGAAAAAGTGCAGAAAACAGACCGCAGGTCTGTGGCAAATCTGTGCGGTTGGACCGCAGGAAACAGGTCAACAGTCGCGGGCAGATTGCAGGAATTTGGCTGAAAAATGAAGGCAAATCGTGGGAAAAAGGCCGAAAGTCGCAGGTAGATAGCAGGAAAATGGCTGCAAGTCGCAAGCGGGCTGCGGGAAAAAGGGCGAAAGACGTAGGCGGATAGCAGGAAAATGGCTGAAAGCCACAGGCAGACCGCGGGAAAAGGGCCGAAAGACGCATACGGATAGCAGGAAAATGGCTGAAAGCCACAGGTGGCCCGCGGGAAATTGGGTGAACAGCCATGGTCGGACCGCACGAAATAGCCTGAGATTCGTGGTCAGATCGCAGGTAACAGACTGAAAACTGTCGGTAGATCACCGGAAACAGTCTTAGAGCTACGTTCGGATCGCAGGTAACAGTCTAAAAGACACGGTTGGATCGCAACTGCGGGGATGAAAGACGTGGTTTACGGCAGCCGAAAGGACAGTCGAAAGGAAAAAACAGAAAAATATTGCAGAAAACTAAAAACGTTTAAAACTATAACCAGAAATTCAAAGGAACACTAGGGGAGTCACCAAAACTGTAGCTAGGGTTTTCACCCTAGCTTGTGCAAATGAGCACCTACTAAGGAGAAGGGCCTCCTTAGTAGCAGTTCAATAAACAGTAAATTAAAGCAATAAAACAATGTGAAATTTAACCTAGCATGAGCATGAACATAAATAACAAAACATGAAAATATGGTGAAAATCTCTCTTTTTGTATTAAAAATTACCTCAGATATAGAGGTTCATGGAGCCTTTGCAGTAGTCCAAGAGGGTTGCTTCCAAGCTACAGTGTTGTTCCTTCTCCTTCTTCCAAATTTGTTTTGGAAATGGGGCCAAATGGGGTTCTCAAGTGGATCTCCAAAGGGAGAGCTAGGGTTTCGTGAGAATTTTTGGCAGAGTGAGGATAGGGATGACTATGGATGAAAAATGGGGAGCCTCCAGCACCTATTTATAGGTTTTTAGTGGTGGAGTGCTGACCCATGGTTTTGGGCACCATATGGTTTAGGTCAGCTGTATAGGGTTTTTGCTTCCCTTTTTCCCTCTTTTTCCTCTTTTTTGTATTTTTTATTCCCCTTTTAGAGGGTTTTTGCTATTTTTGGAGGAATTTACTTTATTTTGGGGAAAATGGGGGTTTTTGGCCTTTTGAAGGCTTTTTTAATGTTTTTTTGGCCTTTTGGAGGCTTTTTAATGGCTTTTTAAGGTTTTGGAGGCAAATATGGTAGG
Organism: Larix kaempferi; assembly: GCA_027924585.1. Classification (NCBI taxonomy): domain Eukaryota; kingdom Viridiplantae; phylum Streptophyta; class Pinopsida; order Pinales; family Pinaceae; genus Larix; species Larix kaempferi. The sequence goes on from BSBM01000893.1 coordinate 5,372,678, forward strand.
AAATATGCACAAATGAGTCATGTGATGGGGTGGATGAGGTAGTGAGCACTTTTTGAGTGTTAACAATTAGCTTTCAGCTGCTGGCTGAAAATCCTCCTATTATTCATTTTGCACAGCTACGACTGCTTACCTTGCTCATTCTTCCTATTTTCGCAGCTATAACTCCGCCATTTTTCCATTCGCTTCATTTTTTCCAGCAGCTGCAACTCCGCTATTCTGGCCTATTCCACCAAGTCTAGCAGCTGCGATTCCACTATTCCCATTCCCACTTTTTGCCAGCAGCTGCGACTGTGTTATTCTTGCCTATTCCGCCAAGTCTGGCAGCTGCGATTCCGCTATTCCATTTATTCCAACTTTTTCCTAGCAGCTGTGACTCCGCTATTCTTTCCTATTCTGCCAAGTCTAGCAGCTGCAATTCCATTATTCCATTTCATTCCCGCTTTTTTCCAGCAGCTGCAACTCCACTATTCTTGCCTATTCCACCAAGTCTAGCAGCTGCAATTCCGCTATTTTTTCCTTTTCTCTAAATTTTTGCAACTAGAACTCTGCCACATTTCGCCGAACTATGCTCAAATCCTCTTATTCATCATATGGAACTCCACTATATGGTCTATCTTTTGGAACAGTCTCGCCGTCAATGAACTGACCCGGCTCAAACTTGAATGATTACTCCATAGCTCGAATCACAGTCCACCGAGAAACCTGTCAGCATGAATGCACGTATTAATTTGATTGGCGGTGTCCAACTCATCTTGCCACATGCGTATTCTACTGGAGATGTGACTGTGAAATATCATTCCATGGTAGAATGGCATCTTGAGCATTCAATCTTGAAGGTACGGATTCTAACTATCATCATGATTAGGCATCTATTGGCATCGCAAGCAATAATGGTTATACTTGTTATTTACCCCTGTCACCAAACCACAACAAATCAATTAAACTAAAATCACGTAAATATGTTACCCATACTTATGATTTGACCGTTGTTCTACCTGACTTGTGCGATAATCTTGCCACGGATTTTATTCCAAAAATAACTATGCCACCTTTCCAAAAATGCTCAATTCAAACTTCAACTATCCATCAACCGTGTCTGCATGCAATCAGTTTGATGTTTGAAACTGTAACTGGTGTATTCATTACAATATTTCACAAAAATCTCAGTGGTATGGGTATCCCTATAAGGTATGAGCCTTTAACAATAGAATCTTTGTATCAAAACAAAGAAGTTTTAGTTATTTTTCAAGAAGCAGGGTGGACAGATTATTTTCAATGCTTGAATGGTTTTCATGAGGAAACAACCCTTGAATTTGCTCAGAATTTGATAGTCACTCATTTAGAGGTTCGAGGAATGAGGGTAGATGTTTCAGAGGCAATCCTGGAAGAATTAATGGGAATTCCCAGAATCGGGCAGCGCTAGTTTAGTCAAAAATGCTATCACCCGACTGCAACTGAGGATTTCCTGGCAACAGGGGAGAGTGTTCGACCACAGGGCAGAGGAACAACACTGGAGACTCTTCCGAGTCCTTCGGATCAAGTTGCACTCTTCTTAAAGAAGTATATCACCTGTGAAAGGAGGTACAATGTTGTTTACACTTATGAATTTTTCCTCTTAGCACTTTTGCATTATCACAAGCTGCTAAACATGCCATACTATCTTCTTAGATGCTTGCAATGCATGGCTTATTACGTTAAAAGAGTTATGTTGTTGCTGCAACATCCTTCCCCAAAATTTTAAAGATATTTGGGGCCCCTCCTTCTACACATTTTGTAATAAATGTTTTCCTTGTCTTTCAGATTTATTTTTCTCTCTAACTTGGAAAAATTTTCAACACTTGCTTCCCAAAAGTTTTCTCAATTATTTTTTCTAAGGAAAAGTCACCTTTTCTCTTCAGGGCAATTTTTAGCCTTAACTCATCCGCTTTAGCGCAAATGTTGAGCATAACTCGGCCTCCCTTTGGCACAATCGCTAATGCTAAATATTCTGCTTGGCACAAATGTTATCCATAAGTGTGCCGCCCTTTAGCACTATTGCTAACTATAAGTCTGCCACTTGGCGCATTTGTTAACCATAGGTCTTCCGCTTGGCGCATACATTGACTATAAGCCGGTCGCCCCGTTTGCAAATCTTAGGCCTTTTACCATTTTGCGCGCAATTTTTAAATGTAATTCGGTCTCCCTTTTAGCGTGAATTGTAACCATATCTCGAGCGCCATTGGCGCCAAACCTATCCTTAGATGAGCACCGATGCAAAATCCCTTAAGTCTTTTCCATGACTCGTTGGCACGGTTCCCGTTAGTGCACATTTTGTGACTAAAACTTGCGCCAAAGGTGCAAGGCTTACCCATATAGCTCCCGCCTCCATAGATGCGCCTCGTCTTCCCTCGAATTCTAATGCTAGCACATCTCTATCAGTGCAGCTCTATCAGTGCTGGATTTAATGTCATGATCGCCGCTTGGGCGCAGGACTTAACCTTTAACTCGCCACTTAGTGAAAAATTTAACGTTTCACTCACCGCTTAGCGCATAACTTAAAGTTACGGTCGCCTCCTTAGCGCAGAGTTTAACCTTGCGCTCGCCGCTTGGCGCGAAGATCTTTTTTGGTTTGTGTGCACCCACGGAGTTGGTTGGGCCATCAATAGGGCCATGTGTCATTTTAATTGTGGAAGGTCTCGAGCCCCGTGCTCATTCAATACGCCAACCCTGATCCTAACCATCATTCCAAGAATAATGAAACCACAGTGGCTCATATAGCTTGTTGGCATTTGCGTCTAGTATTTCTTATGATTTTCAACTGTGAAATGGTAGCTGCAATTGTGAATTAGTTGATTATTTTGTTAAAACTGCTTCCATATTATGAAAGTGACATATTCTGAATTTTTCATAACGGATTTGCTAATGCTTGAAGGCTATCTAGTTAAAACCAACTCTGTCATATTTTCTTTCACAGATCTATCAGTTCATTGGCTGGTCCGCTATGCATATCTACTCTCTAGAAGCAATTGGTCAAGAAGCAGTAGCAAGAGTAGCACAAGTCAAATCAAATATGTGCAAGCATGAGATTGCAGCAAAGGCAACAATATATGTTCAGAGCAAAATTATCTTGAAAAAGCTCAATTAATGGGCCACCAATATCCAAAGTGTAGATGGACAAGCATCCACAAGCGAGCCAGTTGGTGGGGATGAGTCAGCCAGCCAGCAAAAGGAAGCCAAATAAAATAGATAAACCATCAGAATTCTTATTTGTCTTAATGTGAGAATAGTTGAAATTCCTTTATTGTATAAATGCTTTAAAAGGCAGCTGGCTCTATTTTTTGTCTTATATGGAAGGCTCTCCATGAATCTGTGGGTTTTGTAATTGTGCACTAAAGGACAAATTAGAAGGTTCTAGAGTTTAGGGTACACGTGTCAGCTCAAGCAGTAATTTGTAAATTTATAAATAGAAGAATAGAAGAGGAATAGAGGACTTTTTGCAGGTGAAAGAAATTTTCTAGCTGGTACGTGAATTACTTTGCTACTTGCTCCAAGAACTGGATTTTGCTTAATGAAAGCCTGGATAGGACGTTTTTGCCTGGAAGTGTGTGCTGAATGTCTGTTGGACTATTCCTGTAGCATTTTTATACTACTGTGAGATCTTTCTTTACTATCATGAATTATTTATGTGTGATGAATGATCTTTCTATTTTCCTGTACAATGATGTCTCTCTTAAATGAGTAATGGAATGTATTCAGTGAATTAAAGCTATCTTTAATATCTGTTATTTTCTGCTGAGATTGCATCTTTATGATTTAATGGCTATTTGTATGATATTTAGATGTTTCTTTCAGCGTATTGCTCATATTTACAGTTTGCTCCTTGCAAGGATAGATTAGATTTGCTTATACTTTTTAAGGTTAATTTAGATTAGTTACTTGCATTTAGCTTAGGACACTTGCATTTCATCTTAAAATAAAATACATAAATAGTGGATCGGGCCGCAACCGGTGTAAAGAACAAGAATCTTTAAATCTTACGGTAGCCGAAACTGTTAACCGGAAGGATTCCCCACACCAAACGGTGAGCGATCTAATTGGGCTCGCTTACCGAGGAGAATCCCTTTATGATTGATGCTGCGATTTCCGAGGCATCAACAGTTTTTTTGCGCTAGAAGGAGGGGCACTAGTGCATGGATGATAAAGGAAATTCCTCCATTGGAAGAAACATTACTAGAAACCCGCTTGAAATAGTAATTTTAGACAATCCAAATCTTGAAGTGACAAAGGAAGAAAACCTCAATTGTGATTCTGAACGACGAGAAGCACTGTATGATGTACCTTTTACAGAGGTAGAAGACTTAAGAAGGCACACACAAACTTCTGTTAAAAAACTCGATGGTTTAAACGCAATAACTTTTCTCCCTAGAAGAATAACTCCTAAAAGAGAAAGACAGTATACTCGTGATTCAATTCTAGTGCAGAGCTTTGAAGAGCTGGTAGATTTATCTTTGGAAGAGATCACAGAACCTCTGAAAGAAGTTGATTTTGAAGATCCAGAAAATCTTGGAGATCTTTTCACTCCAAAGAATTCTCCACCTAATTCTCCACATAGATCCATGGCTATACCTGCATGGAGGGCCAGGGGGGCGTTAAATTTAACTGGACCATTCCACAATCTGCCTAAAAATCTAGAGAATTTTTTGCCTAAGTACGACCTAGGTAAAGGCATATCTGTTGAAGATCATCTTAAGAGTTTTTATTTAGCTTTGAATCTTTTAAATGTACATCATGAATATGTAGTCTGTAGGTTTTTCCCATACACAATTGAACCGAAAGTTTCCTCCTGGTATTTTAGCTTACAAGCTAGCTCAATTTCCAATTGGGAAGAGTTTGAAAAATGTTTTTTAAAGAAGTATGGGAATCAAAAAATTGTAGCTATACTCATGAAAGAATTATTGTCCATGAGAATGGAAAAAGAAAGAAAAGGTTCAAGACTTCAACCAAAGGTTCACTATGCTCTTGAATAATTTCAGCAAAGCAACTAAACCTACAGAAGAATCTTTAGTTGAATATTATACAACAACACTTGAAGGCCCCATAGCAATGTTCGTCAAAAGAACTAAGAAGACCACCCTGATAGAAAATTTTGAAGAAGCTAGGAAGGTGGAAGAAGAAGCAGAAAACATTGCTAAACATGCCTTAGATGCATAAACAAAGCCACCAACTAATAGAAAACCCCTGCTGCTTACTAGGAATAAAGAAGAGTCATTGGCGGACGTGGAAACCGTAGTTAAAATGATGTAGAAATTGTCCAATAAATTTGTAGATCTTGAGAAAGATAAGGAAGCTAGTACATCTAGGAAGCCTTTCAAACCATTCTACAAGAAGAGAGAAGACAATGACCAGCCTCATCCACCTATGAACAACTCCTCTGTTTTAAATCTAAATGAAACAGGAATGGAACACTTCTGTACTTTTCATCAAGAGCCGCACTCTGAAAAGAGCTTCCCACAATGGATTAATTCTATGAGTTTAGTAATGAACCAAATGTTGGATTCACAGATTCCAGATCAAGATGATCCTCTAGAGGAACAAACCCTTGAAGTAGAGGAACCATCCCCAGATATCACCATGGTATTATGGGACTGGGTACCTTTAACTGAATTAATAGAAGATGATCCCGTGGAGAGCCCAATCTCTGCTGTAAACATTAACACTCGCAGTAAAGGTCCCATTGCAGATTTAGTTCCGAGCTCAACTACGCCCAAATCTAAAGTTTCCAAAGAGATACCTAAGAGACACATTACAGTCATTCCGCCTCAACCTAAAGCTAACCCAACAGCTGCCAAACAGCCAAACATTGACACAACAGTCCAGCAACCAAAAGTCACATTGAGCAAGACGGACAACCAAACAAAAGTTGTGAAAGAATGTGATATGGGATATGAAATCATTGAAGATATAAAAAAGGTAAAAGCAAATGTCTCAATATTCGATATGTGTAGTTTTCCCCAACAACGAAACTAGTAGTTGCAAGGTTTTCAATCCCAGCCCAACACTCCATTAATAGACACTCAAGAAGACCCTGGAATTAATGAAGCCAGTATCGGCAAGAAAATCCAAATCCCAGACATTGCCTTTTCTTTTAACTTTTGAAATCTTCAATCACAATGTACACAATTGTCTGGTAGATTCCGGAGCATCTTCGAATGCCATGCCACCATTGATCTGTAAGAAGATTAACAGTCAACCAATTCCATCTCCTACTCAGATTATTCAATTAGATAGGACTGTTGTTAAAGTTATTGGGGAAATGAAGGATGTGCTCATTAGGTTGTCGGCAGATTCTAGAATATGTTAGTTCATTGATATAATGGTAGTTGACATTCCTGAAGCCTATGGTTTAATCCTAAGCAGGGACTGGTCCACAAAACTAAATGGTTACTTTGCAACTGATTGGTCCCATTTATGGTTACCATATCATAATAGGCAAAATCAGATTAAAAGTTTGAGGGAACCACACATGAAACAAAATGTAACTCAGCTAGAAGGAAAGAATGAAGTTGTAGCCTTCTCATCTTTAGTTTTGGGGAATTATTTTTTAGAAATTGATCCGAGTAATTATCAATCTGAAACTATTAGCCATGAATCATATAAACAATCCAATCTCCTTCATTTTTCTCGGATTGATGATATCAATTGTAACATAGTTAGCTTAGTCACTAACTTAGATCATAGAGATACTAACTTAGTTAAATCAAACAATGTTTTTTGGACTTTATACTTTGATGGTTCCAAGACTCTGGAAGGATCCGGAGGTGGTTGTATTCTAGTGGATCCTGAAAGTAATAAGTACTTCTTGTCCTATAGATTAGAATTTGATTGTACTAATAACATTGCTGAATATGAAGCTTTAGTCCATGGATTGAAGAAAGCCATCGGTTTAAATGTTAAGTACCTCAAATTTTTTGGTGACTTAGAAATAGTTGTAAGACAGGTGAGAGATACCATTCACTGTCTTTTACCTCATTTGAAAGGTTATCAGGCTGAGGTATGGGATTTAACTACGCATTTTGATGCTTTCAATATAAAATCTGTTCCTAGAATGCAAAATGCTGCGGCTGATTTATTAGCAACTTCCACTTCCAGGTTGGTGTCGACTAATAACAAATGTTCTATTGAACTAGTTTTCAGGCCTTCTGTCCCAGACAACATCACAAATTTTAGAGTTTTCAATGATAACGATCAGATCATCAGTTTTCTAACAAATGAAGACATGTTCCAAGAAGCTGTGATAGATGAAGAAGAGCATGATGTTGTTTTACAAAAGAAAGATGAGGCTAAAGGAAATTTCATCCCCAAAGGGGTGAGGTCACTTGAAATGATTTTTGATCTACAGAGTAAGTCCAAAAGGCCAGCAAACACTAAAACCAATAGCTCATTGATGCAACATGAATTAGTAAATTTGGGCACCGAAGTTGAACCAAAATTTGTTAACCTTGGTAAATGTTGTTCACCGGGAGAAAGAGATAAGTTCATCAAGCTCTTTCAAAAATATAAGGATGTTTTTGCATGGACTTATGAAGATCTGAAAACATATGACACCCTCATTATTCAGCATATCATACCAATGAAGGCAGGCTTCAAGCCATTTCAGCAGCAATTGAGGAGGATGCACCCTACTCTCGAACCTCTGATTCAAAAGGAATTGAAGAAGTTACTTGATGCTAAGATAATTTTTAAGGTCCGACATTCCGAGTGGGTTGCTAACCTAGTTCCCGTAAGAAAGAAGTCAGGAGAGATAAGATTATGTGTTGACTTCAGAAATCTAAACAGAGCTTCAGACAAACATAACTATCCCGTCCCTTCAATGGAACAAATTCTCCAGATGGTATCAGGATCGGAACTCTTCTCCCTTCTTGACGGTTTCTCTGGTTACAATCAAGTATTAGTAGCTAAAGAGGACCGTCTTAAAACTACTTTCCACACCAAGTGGGGAGCTTTCTCATACCGAAGAATGCCATTCAGCCTAATAAACGCAGGAGCCACATTCCAGTGAGCAATGGACATCGCCTTCCGAGGACTGGGTGGCCATTGTGTTGTCGTATATCTAGATGATGTGACTGCTTTTTCAAAGAAAAGATAAGACCATGTTTTTCATTTAACACGTATTTTTTATCATTGCTGAAAATATGGTATTTCTTTAAACCCCAAGAAGAGTGTGTTTGCTATTCTTGAAGGTAAACTTCTGGGTCATATCATTTCAAAAAAGGGAATTTCAATAGATCAAGAGAGAGTGAAAGTTATCAATAAAATTCCCATGCCCCATAACAAAAAATCCATGCAGTCATTTATGGGCACTATCAATTTTGTCTGAATATTTGTCCCCGATTTCGCTCAAACTATTAAACCTTTGTAGCAAATGGTCAAGCAAAGCACACATTTCAAATGGACAAAATTAGAAAAGGATGCATTCAAAGATATTAAAGCAACCATAGCTAATTCTCCTTCCTTAAGAAGCCCATATTTTTACTAAGATTTTATCTTGTACACTTTTGCTTCAGATGACTCTCTCGCAGCTGTACTCACACAAAAGGTAGAATTAGGAGACGAATACCCAATCCCGTTTATTAGCACTGGTCTACAAAGTGTTGAAATGAACTATCATGTTGTCAACAAACAAGCGTATTCCATGTTCAAAGCAGTAAAACAGTTCAGACCATATATTCTTAAGAATAGAACTAAAGTTATAGTTACCCACCCAGCTATCAGATCCATTTTTGTTCAAAAGGAGTTGGGAGAAAGAAGGGGAAATTGGGTTACAACTCTTCAAGAATATTATTGATAATTTAAACCGGCCACCATCATCAAAGGATAAGGCCTATGTAAATTGCTTACTGAACTTCCAATTGATGAAGAACAGGATTGGAAGAATGAAGCCGAGCTGAATTCAGTCGAAGTATGTCCCATTTTCACAGCTCCTGAATCATGGTATAGGGATTTAGTGCATTATTTGTAGAAAGGGTACCTACTAGAACACTGGAGTTCTAAACAAAGAAGGGCACTCCGTTTAAAATCAGCAGCTTATCAGATCATTGATGGAATACTTTTCAGAAAAAAAAAATTATGATGGAATTTTTCTCAGATGTCTAGAGAAAGAGGATGCAGGTAAAGTCATCAAAGAGTTACACAATGGTCATGCTGGTGGAAATTATTCCTGGGAGACAACATCTCACAAAATACTAAGAGCTGGCTATTACTGACCCACTTTATTATGGGATGCCCATACTTATGCACGAAACTGTGATGTATGCCAAAGGAGCACTGGAAAATTACCTAATGCAGTAGGACCCTTACAACCAGTTATCATCTCAGAACCTTTCGAACACTGGGGTATAGATGTCATTGGAGAGATAAAGCCAAATTCTTCTCTGCAACATCAATACATCCTGACAACCACCGACTATTTCACCAGATGGACAGAGGCTTCCCCATTGCACAAGATCAATGAAGATGCAGTCATCGGTTTCTTGAAAGAGAACATCATAACCAGGTTTGGGGTTCCAATTTCCCTAGTATTTGATAATGCCACTTATTTCTCGTCTTTTAAAATAAATGAATTTTTTTATGAAAGGGGAATTAAATTGCATTATTCGTCCAGTTACTACCCCCAGGGAAATGGACTAGCTGAGTCTTCGAACAAAAACCTCATCTGAATTCTCAAGAAGACTATGATTGAAAATCAACGAAGCTGGCATATAGCTCTCCCAAATGCCTTATGGGAAGATAGGGTGACTCCAAAGAATGCATTAGGGGTTTCCCCTTACACCCTTGTCTATGGCAAGGAAGCCATCCTCCCTCCCAACGTCTTGCTTCCATCCTTGCAATTGTCCCAAGCCTCCCGAGGATCTAGTAGTCAGGTTTTACAATCCAGGATTGACTCCCTGCTTCAACTTGAAGAAGCCCGGCAGAAAGCCAAGAACCGATTCCACCAACACCAAGATATAGTCAAAAGATGGTTCGATAAAAGGAAGTCCGGTAAAAGAAGTTTTGAAGTAGGAGATTTAGTTCTGAAATGGGACCATCATCATGAAGTCAAGGGAATGCACACGAAATTCCAACACTTATGGGTAGGCCCTTACCAAGTTTCTGCAAATCTCGACCCATCCACTTACAAGCTAACAGACCTCCAGGGAGAGGAAGTAACCCTTCCCCTCAATGGCCTCACCTTCAAACAATACTTTGCATAGTTGTTATAGCTTGAAATGACACCTCTCCGTCCGTGACGACACTTGCTTCCCTTGGTCGCATGACGACACTTCTTGAGATCAATTTCAGTCACACAACAGGACATTTGTGGATGGAGGAGTCATTTGGGACACTAAAAATGGTTGAAATTACCTCATTCTTGACCCATTTGATGTATATGACCCTTAGGAACATTTTTCCAGACCAAACCATCTCCTGAAAATGAGCAGAAAAGCCTGTTTTTTGCCATTTTTCAACATGAGCGCGACTCCACTGTTATAATAGTAGTGTGTGTACGCAACTTTACCTCATTCAAAGTAGCGCCCATTGCCATGTGTACGCGACTTTGTCTACTATAGAGTAGCGTACACCCCTGTTTTGGTCAAAATCTCGAAATTCAAGTAAGTTAAGTTGGTTGGGAAACCTCTTGAGTGGTTGTAACTTCTTTTCCTCTTCCTCATTGACTATATAAGGAGGGTAGAAGGGTCATGTGAGAGGACGAAGCCCAATTACAAAGTTATACTGGAGGAATGGAGACCCTCATCCCCCTCTCTTGTGCTTCAGTTTTGGTAAACCCTAGTACAATTGCTTAGAGGCTGGGATCCTTGGAGAACGGAAGCAGGAGATCTTGAATCTAGGTTTCGTGAAGTGCCAAGCTTGAAGGAAGGTATAAATTTATGTACTTGCTTTCATTCATCAATAAAGATCAGACGTTCTTCTCTTTCCAAATATGACCTATTAATGTGTCTTAGATTTGATTACAGTTTGTTTATAATCTGATGTCTTCTTCTATTATGAATATCAATCTTATATATGTAGTCAAATGTATTTGAGAAAGGTATCAAGTTGTTTTCCAGGTCTGGGCATTGCGACACTGGATAAGCATTGAAGAGCGAGGGAGGCAAAGCTAGGATCAACCTTATGAATAAGGTTCCTACATCTCTAAACCCTAATCTCTTTATTTATTTGTCGTACTTGCAGAATGCTTGTAAGTCTATCTTTATCACCGTAAGTTGGTAGTTTCTCCCCTGAACTATAGGTGCATTTTCCCCACAACAGAATGGCGACTCCGCTGGGGAAAGCCTAACTGCTTAGGGGTATCCAAGGTCATTTCTTCAGTCTTGTTTGATGGTCTTTGTTCATTTTCTTGATTAGGATCAGTTAGTAGGCTCTGTTTGACCCTCATGGGATTTTTACAGACCCTTCCCAGCCCTTGCAAACCTTTGTGGACCCAGTTTGGGGGTTTTAACCCCGTTTTTTAGACTTTTTTTCTTGTACGCTACTGTTTGTACCACACAGTAGCGCCCATACGCTACTTTGCCCCTGTACAGTAGCGCCCATACTGCTATGAGCGCTAGTTTCCTTCATACACAGTAGCGCTCAAAATCTGGGTTTGAATTTTTTGAGTTTTTGGGTTGTGGACCCAAATCTGGGGGCGGTGGCTACATTTTTTGGGGTCCCTGATGACCTTAGGTCTGAGTTAAACCACTGTAAGTGGTCTCCCATCCTTGTACTGATCCTATATTCATGATTTGAACCTCTTTTGATCAATTTGGGCTTGTTTGGAAAGTTTTGGGGTTTGTTGACCTAAGTTGGGGGGTTGTGGACCTGTTTGGTGTTTTGTACCCTAATTTGAGTCTTATTGACCATGTTTGTATCTATTTGAGTGAAATTTCTCTTTTAGATTGGTTTTTTATCCTCCCTTATGCTTTTAAGTTTTCTTTTGTAATGAAAGCTCAAGTGTTTTGGCTGTTGTTCAAGACCTTGTTTGCATTGTTTATGTGCAGACCTGACTTTACCAAACCATACTTCTTCGTAGTTCATTTGCTTCGTTTGGGTCTAAAAGTAGTTTTTGTACTCTTTTCCCAATGGTTGGCATACTTACATCAATAAGAATTTGAAGGTCATATTTGGTAGCTTTTACTGTTTCATAAAGAGAACCTGAAAGTTTATTTGCTTTGCCTTGATAGTAGGTTAGTTCAATTTTGTTTCTTACCTTTGAAAAGCATAAAGAATTTTGATTCATTTTCTAAATAGAGTACCTTGCAAGTGGCTTAAAAGATTTTAGAGTACTTTGCATAAAAAAGAACAAGTTTTCTTTTGCATACTTATTGGTTTGAGTAGCTGCATTTTTAGGTTTTGAGTTTATTTTTATACATTTAGACTTTATTTTTACCCTTTTTGCATTCAAAAGATTAAAAAATTGCATTTGCATATGCATTCTAGATCAGAATTTTAAGACTTGCATTGAAAAGAAAAAGATTTGTTTGGTGGTATATATTTCATTTTCAGTACTCTATTTTTATTATAACCACTCTCACACACCCACTACCTTTTTGAGTAATCAAGTAACCTTTAAAATGAACTCTAATAAAATGAACTAGCAACATTTTCTTTTCTAGGTTACACTACACCAACTAGTCTTGGTTAGGATCTTGGGTTTAAAACACCTTAAACCACCCAAGATCACACATTGCGCAAAAATCGTAGTGAGACTATCATCACGTAAACCCACCTCACTCAAAATTTGCCTGGGATCTATGCAGTAGGTCAATGTGAGATCAGTTTGTGGGAATACTCCTCCTACTTTCTGTTCGAGCATACGCCAGGATCGGATTGCGTATTGGGGACTCTTTCGAGTTTCGGGCTTAGCTACCCTGCCCACGCTTTCTGATTCGACCGGTGACTGTTCCCCCAGGAGTTTTTGGTGTTGTGGTATCCTTAGTATCAGACTCTAGGTTCATACACAGGTGACAGCGGAGGGTATATCTGCTGTACCTAAGACAGACGTGGGAGGAAATCCTTTGCAGGCCTTTGGGAGGGCGGTTGGGTGATTCCAGCGCTTGCACCCTTAGTCATTGTATCGTGGACCCCGTGTAACTGTCTTTCTTCCTTCGTTGATTTGTTCTGGGCCCTCATTATCCCAGACTCTTCTCCGGAAGGAATCTATTTGCCTGGTTTGATTTACCTAGGACCTTTTTTAGTGGTGTGCTCTTTGTGCTACTTTTTTTTAGTTTGCCTTAGAGAAATTCTTGTTCATTTGAGCGAGAAACTATGTCTAGCATTCCGGCGAGTGCCAATCAGGGTACCGCTGTTCCAGGGGATCCTTGTGCTGTTCCATTCATTGGAAACATTGGTACTCCCTTAATGGCTACTTTGAATCTTCCTAGATTCACTATTGGGCTGCCGGTTTGGTTGTTTTCCACTCCGAATACCTTGCATGCTCCTGACGCTTCTTTTGTGAGCACCTCAAATCAAGAGCATCAGAACCCTGTGCCTCCTTTGCCAGTAACATCTTCTCCCCCTCCTTCTACCTCATGTGGCGAAAGTAGCAATACTAGTAGCCAGCAGTCTAAAAGGAATAGACGGGGGAAGAATAGGAAGAAGATACCAAAACAAGCGGGCAAGCACCCTGCCTCTGCAAATCATGCAGGGGGCACCTACCCAGCCTCTGGAGGTCATGCTGGGAGAAAACTTTTAGTCACTGAAAATCATACTGAAAGTTTGTCTTCAACCACTGTCAATCATGTTGAGGACACGTCATTGATCACTGCTAGTCATATTAATGACAAGTCACCAGTTCCTGTGAGTCATATTGGAGACACCAGATCAGCCACTGCAAGTCATGCTGAGGGAGTTGACATTGTTGACAAACCCAACAAACAGAAGCTTAAGTTCCCTTGTAAGTTTTGCGAGGGAGACCACCTTACTTACTTGTGCCCTGTACTTCCAGAAGTGCAAAAAGTGTGGTCCTTAGTTCAAAAGTCTTATGCTTCTAAGCAACCAGCCTCTGTGAGTCATGCTGGGGGCAAGCTGTCAGCCAATGCTAGTCATGTTGAGAGTACTGATGTTGTAAAGGAGTCTAAACCGATAGGACGGAAACCAAAGTTCCCTTGTAAACTTTGTAAGGGAGATCACCTTACTCACCGATGCCCTGCCATTCCAGAGGCACGAAGAGTGTGGTCCATGTCTGAAGGAACCTCTATTCTTAAGTTGTCTATAGATTCCCTACAGTCAGATCAACCTTTGGTTGATAAAGTGGTTGAACCAATGCAATCTTTGGTCGACCCCACTCTTCCTTCGGAGAGTGAAGTGATTGAATCGATGCAATCTTCGACCAATCCCATCAGTCCTTCGGAGATTGATGCACCTACTACTGAAGTCTTCTGCATTACCAGTTTGGATATTCCTGAAAAAGGGGGCACTTCATCTGTTCCATGTGAACCCCTACCAAGCCCTAGGATTGTTTCCTTTGATTGGAATAGTCTAGCTGAGCTTCGTCTTCCTTCTTCGACACCTTTCCAGATAAAGGTTGATATCGGGAACCATACGGTAAATCGATGCATTGTTGATGAAGGTGCTTCTGTTAGTATCTTATCCGCTTATGCTTGGAGAGATTTGGGTTTCCCTAATGTTCTTCCAGCTGGTAATTGGCCATTGACCTTTGATAGAAGACCTAGTGAACCGATCGGATTCCTCCGTCAGGCACCTGTTACCTTGGGTGGAAAAATAGTCGTAGTTGATTTTATGGTTCTAAAGGACCCTGTGGACTTTGATATGATCCTTGGGCGTGATTACATTTATGCTATGCATGCTGTGGTGTCTACGTTTTTTCATGTGATGCATTTCCCTCATAACGAAAACATTGTCACCATCGACCAGCTTGCATTCGTTGATCCTCCTTATTACCCAACTGAAGACCAGTCTGATCCCTCGTCATTAGGCACTACTATGTCACATGAGCCTTATGTGGCATATTGTTCCTTGAGTTCAACTGCTACTGAGAAGAAGTCTCTGAGTTCATGCTTACCTTCTCGGGACTTGGTCCCAGCTTTTGACCAAGTGATACCTCCATCTGAATGTTTAGATATGTGTTCTATCTGGGATTATATACTTCCTTCCGATGAAGTTTTCCTAGAGTCCATAGTACAGTCTGCCATTCATTTGGATGTTGATCCAGTTGCAGTTATGTCTAGCCCCGGTTTGACCTTAAAGTCTGATCTTCCTACTGTTGAGTCTTTGGACTCTCCTATAGATCTGCAAATCGGTGTTCCTACTGAGTTTGATTCTGCTTCTAGAATTTTCAACTCCAGTGATGAAGAATTTGTTTCTGCAGATTCCATCATGTCCTTCAACTTTGATCTTCATCCTGAAGCTGATCTTGTTGATTGTAAGTCCTCGGGCTTGGGTACCATAGAGTCTTCATTTGAACACTCTTCCTTGTTTATGCCTGTTGTTGATGATAGTGAAGTTGAAAGTATTTCTACCACAGTGACTTGTATCGGGTCTTTCCTTACATATGTTTTAGATATGATCCTGGTACTAATGTTTCTTGGAGACAGGATTCTTAGCTGGATGTATACTTGCTTACTGGTCCTTTTCGACACCTTGTGCAACCATGTCAGGTATATTTGGAACGTTGCATATAGATTTAGGCTTCCCTGCTGTTATGTTGCATTTGAACCTTTTGCCATCCGAATTCGCCATAGGGTCGAA
Organism: Larix kaempferi; assembly: GCA_027924585.1. Taxonomy (NCBI): domain Eukaryota; kingdom Viridiplantae; phylum Streptophyta; class Pinopsida; order Pinales; family Pinaceae; genus Larix; species Larix kaempferi. The sequence goes on from BSBM01000893.1 coordinate 5,388,401, forward strand.
CCTGTTGGATATTGGTGTGTTAACCATCTCTTTATGCATTGTGCACCAGTCCGACAGCAGAACCTACCTAACATGGGTCACCCTAGTCAGCACCCTTATGCCATTCTGGTGCCCATGCTGAGTTTTTCTCATAGGTTCGGGAGCCTTTTTAGATTTACCATGACTTTGAGAAGAAGCCTCATATCTTTCTTCCTCATATATTTCTGGCCATCCCTGATAAGGCTCCCATCTTTGTGTTCAAATTGCATATGCATCTATTATGATCCCGCTTGCGCTAATGAGCCTGAAGCCGGCTTTCACGTACATAAATAAAAGGCTTCTTTGTTTCTTTGCTTTCCTTGATGATCTTTGTTTTGCTTTGTTTTGTAGTTAGGTTTGTCAGTACCATTTACTTTGTATGAACTTTCTTATTTTCTAGGCTAATATAACCCAGCTCAACCCCTAGCTTAGCGGTAGTACAAAACTCTCAGCAAAATTGAAATATTGAAGGCAGAATCTCATTTGTAAAGAAAAGGAGGCTATGTGACTTTGTTTCCACTGATCAGCCTTCGAAAATGGGGAGATCCTTTTCTATTTGGTCAAAATAACCCCAATTAAATGACTAATGATCCAATATTTCTCTCTCACTATCTTAAGGCTCCACTCATTTTAACATTAATTCATGTCTCAAGGTTTCCTTGCTATTATGGAACCACGGAAAGGAAGCATACTTCATAGAGGTATGGTATTTAAAATAATCCCATGCTACAAATAAAATCCTAGAGGCATATATAAAAGGGTCTTATTTCCGGAAATTCTCGCCTCAATCAAAGCATGGCTGAGATAAAAGCAAAATGTTCAAATCTAGAAAGCTGTCCAAATTAGCTTAGGTCAAACAAAGTTCTTCTCCATCCGTGAAGCTTGATAAATCAAATAAAATCTCTCGTTCACACAAAAGGACATTATGGATTGAAGAACCAAAATCAAAGATTGGAATTTTAAGGAAACTATTTCTGGAAGGCTCAAACAGCAAAAGCTGTCAAATAAATGAACATCCAAAAGGAAATGAGGAACACACGAATATCTCTATGAAGTATTGTTACGATCCTGTGGAGTCCTCTTTTAGTTAAGGCACCAAAAGACAGTCCTAAAAGAATTAACTCCATACTCCGACCTTGAGAGAGTTTGGAAGAAATATAAGTCTTAGCCCCCTTTCTCCCAAAACACCAATATGATTAAGAGATCACCCCATTCTTTAGGGCCAAATTTGAAAATGCTCGGAATTGAATTCTGATTGGACAGATAGATGCACCTTGATGAGTAGAGTCAATATACGATACTGCTTTTCCAAAATCTGTGGAGAGAAACCCAATAAACAAGAAACTCAAGTTTTCGTCACTGCAAAATGTCTTCTTCTCAGGTTAACTCTGATACCATGTTAAATTTTGAGCATTAATTCACAATACTCTAGGATCTTCACTGAGAGAAAAACATATACAGTATATCAATGCATGACAATCACAATAAGCATGACAAGCATCACAAGAATCAAAAGCATGAGAGACAAGAGACACAGAGTTTCCGTGGGGAAAACCCTAAGGTGAAAAACCCCACAACTTCCTCAGAGATAGAGAGAGCAATGGCTCAACCAAAGTACAACCAAAATACACTGAGATAGTCTCCTAGTAGCAGATGATCTTCCTCCTCACTAGTGCGCCACTTTCTGAGTGAGAGAGATACGCTTTTCTGAATGATCTAAATAGAGATCACCTAATCTCTATTTATACTAACCTGTTTGCCCAGTGACCTTATGGGGCCGACTTGTCTAGCTAGGTACATCAACATTATAATATATATTTCAAGGCCGACCCCACACATGGTAGTCTAATAACCCATCGACAAGTACACATAGTTGCGACACTGGTCAATCCACATGACGACACTTCCTTATAGACAAATGACACATCTCTTATAAGGGTACAATAAATATATATAAAATACATAGATGAAATACATTCCGAAGTTACATATACATCAACACTTCATAGGTAGTTACTTGGTCATGGCCAAGAGTCTTTAGTCCATGAAACCACCACTCATTTTCTTTTCCATATAAGTGTAGAGTAGCCATATTGATGGCATCTCTTTCAACCATAGGATTCAACTGAAAATGTGTGTCAAGTTTCTGAATCCAAGAGTTAGCAGTGCATTTTTTAGAACCATCAAAATAGGGTAAGGAAATTTTACAAAAAAAATTCCTTAGTTCAAAATTCTGATTTTTCATTCTGAAACCTCCTCTTAGGTTGGAATTATATTGTAGATCACAAAATTATTTGAATGGTAGAGCACTTCTACATTCTTCATTCAATGTAAGGTACTCAATGTACTTGTCCTCCCATGAAGCAAGACCTCCATTTCGACCCTCAGGTTCTTCACTTTTTTCTTCAGTAAACTTAGGCATTGTAGGCCTTGAGCAAGATGGACCCTCCATATTGAATTCAATAGCCTGATTGTGAGGCATAGTATTTGAGAAAATGTGGCCACCACTGCTCTTCCTCTCGCCATGTGGAGTGCCATTGATGCTCCCCTCTCCTACCTTGGCTCCTAGCTGCTGAGCTAAGAAATCCCTTGTTTCTTTTCCTGATTGCACAATATTGAGAGAGATGTCTTGAATCCCTTTCATCATTCCTTGAACAAATATATTGAACTCTTCCTTATCATCATTATGAGACATATGCAATTCTCCTTGTAATTTCCCTTCAGTGGAATTGATCTCCTCTACCTCTTCTTCTTCTGACAAAGGAATTTCATTCTTAGAATATGTAAATATTCTTGAGATTATAGAATAAAATTAAGATAAGGTTCATAGGACCATGCTCTGATACCACTGTAATGTACCAACTTAGGATTGTGGCACAGAAACTCAAGACTTCTCAAAATTGACTAAAACAGTGATTACATAAGCTAGAATTGCTGGAGATGGGAAAGATCAAAGTCTATGGATGGATGGAAGGTTATGATATGAGTTTATACCTATTCACAATGTACTAAGAACATTTATGTTTCAAGAACATTCCAACTGAACTCTACTCCAATGCTCGTGGGGTTCTCAGCATATACAGACTAGTATGGGTAGGAAACTTGACTGAGGGTTGGAGAAGGTTGTTTAAGACATAAGATAGGTTAATTAAAATTAATGTAAAGTAATATCATCATTAAATATAATATCATAAATTTATCTGCATATCTGGGAAAGTCTTATAACAAATCTAGTAAAATTGCAATTCAGGACAACTCAACTAGTTCGACTTATGGATTCCCAAATAGTGCTCAAAGGAAATAGAATTTATGAAACATAGGTTGGATCATGATATATGATATGTTATATAACTCTAGGAACATGAATGAATTCATTTGTACTTATGAATCATACACTGAATGCTAGTCAAATTCTAGCTAAATCTAGAAGGGGTGCACAAATTGGAGAAGAAATCAGAGTTATGTAATTTGTATTGAAAAGAATGATATCATAAAATTACATAATATTTTATTACATCATAAATAGGCCAATATTCCTTTCATAAAATGATAGAAGGATCTCTCTTCTTGTACATGAGAAACTAGCTGCAGAACTCAAGAAGGATGATGGATTCAATCTATGAATTTGGTGAAGATGATTCTGAACTTTTAAATTCGAACTGATAAGATTCAGTACCTGAAAATAAACTCAGTGATAATGGTTGAATGCCATAATACTCTCACATAAATATGGGGCACATCTCCCATGCTTAACTAGGGGCACACCTCCCAAGTCTCAGATGCACAAATGCATTCACAAAATTTCTCATACTAACAAAAGATGTGAATGTGGTGCTCATGGAATTATTTATAGATGTATCATGACTTGGAGATCAGGTCTCCTTGATTAATGCGCATTCCTTGAGAGGATGAGGAAGCTTTCTTTCCTTCCCTGCTTTGCTTGCTTGCTTTGCTTCCAAACTTTTATGCTTTCCAAACTTTTCTGATTTTCTTGTTTTATCCCGCTTTCTAGATTTTTGCTGCTTTTCCTTAAATATTCCTCTTTTCACATTTTGGGCATCATTTTTGGACTGTAGTGCTTACTTGACTTCCACTCCGAGTTACTCCTCCAACCTTATCCACTAATTCGACTTGGTGGGCCAATTTCTCCATTTATTCAGCATAACAAATAAAAATATTAATTGCACCAATAATATTAAATGCACCATAATTATTTATTTCAAGTAGGTAGCAAAATATGGATAAAATTAAATGCACACTCCTAATTAATTAATTTCCTGGAATACAAAATTTAACCGCATGGTTATGCAACTGCTTCCTCAACCCAAGGGATTGGTTGGGTTAGGAACTTGTTCCAATGCTCAATTTTGTGGCGACATGACATATGATATCCTTATAGAACTTTTATTTTCACAAAATATGACTATGGTAGTGCTAAAGGAAATCCCAAACTCAGAAAGTACACCCTCCAAACACACACACTGAGTTGCATCATTCATTACTCATCTGTATCCGGCCTCTGTTGAAGAGAGTGAAATTGCACTTTGTTTCTTAATTGAAAAACAAATAGTTTCTCCTCCAAGCATGAAAACAAATCTATAATTGGACTTCCGATCTAGGCTATCACCAGCCCAATCTGAATCAGTAAAACCAAGAAGATCTAGGATAGAATTTACAACATAGTAAATCCCATCAGACTTGGTTCCTTGCACATAATGAAATATTATTTTTGTAGCCCTCCTGTTAACACTGAAATTCTCCTCAGTATTTGTGTGTTTTTCTCAAATTTTTATTCCTCTTTCCATCTTTCATTTTATTTTTATTTTAAATTTTAAATGTTTTTGATAAATGATTTTGATTTACTCTTTAGTTTCATGTTATAGTTTTCCTTTGTTTTAATTAATTTCATCCTTAGTGGCTTATTAAATATTATATTTCTCTTTAAAGTCTTCAAAATGCTTACTCAACTATATTCTAATTCTAAATCCAAAGTTTAACCTTCATTTTTCAGTTTGTATGCCAAAATTGCATGTTGAGGTATTCTCACAGCGCAAGGCCCAGACCATATACTCTAGCACGCTGCGGGAATCTGAGATAATGAGGGTTTGTGGTTCTTTGATCGCAGGACTTGGCCGTTGCATTTGATGATGAAAGGGGAGTTTCCAGACACCTATTTATTCTATTATGACACATGTATGAACCAATTGTAGTTATCATCAACGAATTTGGGGATTGTTATGGCCATGATTCCAAATGTAAGGGTTTCAAATTCTAGAGTTGGAGAACACGTAAGCTAGAAGTTTTCATCCCTAATCGATCTTAGCAGTTTAGCTTTGTGAAGAAGTTTAAAAGAGATGCAGAGAAGGATGTAGTACAGGATTATCTACAAAATGTTGATGTACAAGAAAAGTTTATAAACCCCAATGGTGATAGACCAAGAAATCATTCCAATGTCGAACAGGCAACGACTTCATTGTTTTAATTCTCTGGTGCAGCAGCCAGAACTAAAGAGGAAGAAGAGTTGATTTTTAAGAAGTTGAATATTTCATTTGGGGCAGAAATGCATAGTTTTGCTCTGTTTTTCCCTGTTTTGGTCATTGAAGTTGAGCATGGATTACGAGGTGATGGAAACAATTTTGAGAAAACCAATAGAGTTTTTTGTCCAGAACAGACTCATTTAAGAAAACCTCTCTCAGTTTTGCAATAGTTGTCATGGTTTGGAAGATTCGAATTCATCTTTGTGGCCTATTTTTCAGGGTTTAAAATATTTAATAGTTTACTGTTTTAGTCACAAATTTTCGGCACGTCTTTGGATTAATTGGATAGGAATTTTTAAAAACCAAGAGAGTTTTTTGTTCATAATAGACTCATTTAAAAAAGCCTCTCATATTTTTCACACAGGTGTTATGGATCGGTAGATATGGAGGCGTTTGTGAGACCCATTTTTCAGAAAATTTGCTAAATTTCCCAAAGTCTGATTTACTATTTTTAGTTAAATGTCTTTAAAGATTCGAGTTAGCATGTAACTAATTGATGTAACTACTTGAAAACTCGACCTAGAAGGTAGTTATGGAACTACTCTACTTTTGTTATGATAAATGGAAGACAAACATATAGTTTTGAGGTTCGATTTTTGTTTCAAGAAGCAATATAAAGCTTGGAGCATTGAGATATACTTTCAGACTGATGCAATTGCTTTTGATGTAAGTTTTGAAAGATTGAGACTGATATATATATATATATATATATATATATATATATATATGAACATAAGACACTATACTTTTCTTACTGATTTTGTTTATGGTCATTCTGATCACTCAATATATGATTCCATTCCTTGTTTAAAGTTTTTCTCATGTGAATGCTTATGTATTGTGGACTGAACCAGTGCATATAAATGTTGATATTTATGTTTATCATCTTACACTTTCTCAGTACTTTGATGTTATGACTTGATTGAGTTTTTGCATTTTTTGATTGATAGATTATCTTCTTGAATATGAAACCCTCAAAACACAAAATTATAAAAAAAAAAAACCTATTTTATGTTTATTACTTTGAGATTCTACTAGCTTGTTCCCCCTGTAGTCTAGGGACAATTTCTAGCACAAACACCTCAGAGGTGATGGAAACGATTTTGAGAAAAATAAGAGAGTTTTTTGTCCACAACAGACTCATTTAAGAAACCTCTCTCAGTTTTTCAACAACTATCATGGTTTGGAATATTCGAATTCATCTTTGTGGCCTATTTTTCAAGGTTTAAAATATTTAATAGTTTACTGTTTTAGTGACACATTTTCGGCACGTCTTCCGATTAATTGGAGAGGAATTTTTAAAAAACAAGAGAGGTTTTTGTTCATAATGGACTCATTTAAAAAAACCTCTCACATTGTTTGCACAGGTGTTATGGATCGGGAGATATGGAGGCGTTTGTGAGACCCATTTTTCAGAAAATTTGCCAAATTTCCCAGAGTCCGATTTGTTATTTTTAGTTAATTATCTTTAAAGATTCGAGTTAGCATGTAACTAATTGATGTAACTACTTCAAAACTCGACCTAGAAGCTAGTTATGGAACTAATCTACTTTTGTAATGATAAATGGAAGACAAACATACAGTTTTGAGGTTCGGTTTTTGTTTCAAGAAGCAATATAGAGCTTGGAGCATTGAGATATACTTTCAGACTGATGCAGTTGCTTTTGATGTAAGTTTTGAAATACTAAGACTGATATATATATATGAAGATAAGTCACTATACTTTTCTTACTGATTTTGTTTATCGTCATTCTGATCACTCAATATATGATTCCATTCCTTAAAAAAATACTTTCTCATGTGAATGCTTATGTATTGTGGATTGAACCAGTGCATATAAATGTTAGTATTTATGTTTATCATCTTACACTTTCTCAGTACTTTGATGTTATGACTTGATTTAGTTTTTGCATTTGTTGATTGATAGATTATCTTCTTGAATATGAAACCCTCAAACCACAAAATTATAAAAAACAAACCCTACTTGTTGTTTATTACTTTGAGATTGTACTAGCTTGTTCCCTTTGTAGTCTAGGGACAATTTCTAGCACAAACATGTTTGGCGTCGTTGCCAAGGATGGAAGTGAAAATCATCTTCCCCCAGAAGAACCATAATGATACAAATCTGACTCTTGATGGCAGAAAAGAGAAGGACATAGAGACAGACTACAATCATCTGCCTAGCGACTCCATGATTAAAGACTCCACTGGAAGAAGAATTCAGCTGATAAGAAATGAAGAACCCAAATGGAAAGACCAGGTATCAGCTTGTTAGTTTTCTCCATGAAATCTTGTTCGTATTCATTGGCTCCTTTTTGTCTTTCCCATTACATGTCAAAAGAATCATTCTTTACTTTGTCTACTCTGAACCTTCAGTTACATATCCCTATTTCGAAGAAAAAAAATCTACATTCCTCTTGCATTGTAGATGTTGAGGATGTCCCTTCACTTCAATCTATTGGGAAGAATGATGTATGTATTCAAGTCCTTCTCGAATCTTATCAGCCATGTAACCTCGAGAAGTACATTATTAGTGAACCTTGCCATCAGCCTATTAATCCTCATTTTCAGCCTACTACTTTTCAAACTAAAATCAGAAATATGTTGTTTAAACCTTTCAGGCTTCCATATCACCTTAATCCTTATCCTCTCAATTTATTTGAGTATCTTCCCCGGTTTTTTGGAGAAGACCATATCACAGGAGAAAATCACTTGGAAGCCTTTCATAATTTCATTGACAATTTTGAGATTATACACGAGGATGTTGTTATGAGGATATTTTCCAAATCTTTGGTTCGGGATGCTGCTTCATGGTTTAGGGGTTTGGAAGCTGGTTAAATTAATTCTTGGACTGATTTTTATTATGCATTCTCAAAGTATTGGGGTGAGAATATGTCCTTCGATCAATACTTAATTGATTTCTATGCTTTGAGAAGGGAAATCGATGAGCCTATTACTGAATTTAATCATAGGTTTCAAATATTTTATGTCAACATGCCTACAGAGACCAGACCTTTAGAAAAAGTTGTTATGATACGTTATGCATCAACTCTTCAACAACCAGATTTAGTCCTTTATCTTAGAGAGAGAAATTCACCATCCTTGCATCAGATGTTTGTTGATGCAAAGGAAGTGGAGAGCAATCTTTGGGCATGTGCACAACTGTCTTTTCAGACATTGGACAATGTTTTGGATACGGAAGAAACTAAAGAAGTATATGGACAACATGAAGATTATCCGAGCCTGCAATTGTTTCAGCATGCTTGTGCAACATTTTCAAATCTAAAATATTTTTCTGAACTTGAAATTATTAAATCAGATTTGTCCATTATTAAAGATACAAATGTACATGCTTGTAACATATACCATCAAGATGAATTTACATATGCAGCTGGCCCTCTTTATAATTATGAGCAAAGGGTTGATTTTGTTTATGATGAATATCATGAGGAAGATTTTGCATAAAGTGGTGACATTTATATTTCAGAGAAGGTTGCTGCCCCTCATCATCTTACTGTTGATTTAGAAAATCGGGTAACATTCTTGGCTCATGATAAATTGCTTGATTGTATGTTTTTAAACTTTGGTCAAGAAGATAGGAAGGAGATACAAGAAAAACTGAGTTTGTTCTCTTTTCCATCAATAGACGACCAATAGGAAGAAATTCAACAAGCAAATAAAAGGGAGTAGATTGATATATTAGCATATAACAGTTTTGAATTTGAGCCACAGGAATACAATGAAGAAGATAAGGAAGGATTATATGAGCATAATTGGTTGAATAAATTGTTCCAACAACTATTACCAGAGATCAGTAAGTTTTCTGTTATCATTTTTAAACCTGGATTTGTAGAAGATATTAAACAATCTATGATTATTATTCAAATCAATGAAGGCAGCTCACAACAGCCTTCAGTTTTGCAGATAGATGAGATTGGCGGCAACCATAAAATTGGGTATATGCAAATATAATTCAATCTTTAGCTAGAACATCAGGAAAAGGTATTTCCTTATGGTTTTCATGACCCTATTGTTGATTATTTGGAGTCTTTGAGAAGTACAGAGGTCAAATCATTCTTGTCAAGTGAATGTTGGTTATGTTTTCCTTTCAAAATGCACTTTTGTATGCCATGGATTGTTTCATTTTTCCAATCCACATCAAGAGTTTCACCAGTTAATCAATTTTTGGCATGGCTTCGTTGGAAATCTTATTACACTTGATCAAGCAATATTTCAGCTGATTAGTGTAAGAGTTGTAAATAAATAAGCTCATCTCTTGAGCATGGTTTCAGTTTGTAGTGTGCAAGTATGGTTTGGAATCAACAGTTTCAGTTCGTTTTTAACAGTTAGAAGAGCAGGGTTGCAATTTTTCGAACAGGTTGGGAATGAGATACAGCTGACTCCATCGCCCAATGAATAAGGCACAAGGTCTACAAGTTCTTGAAACCTCACAAGGAGGCTTTCATCCCTCAGCAGGAGCTAGATGTTAACATTGAAATTGTCCTCAGTATTTGTGTGTTTTTCTCAAATGTTTATTCCTCTTTCCATCTTTCATTTTATTTTTATTTTAAATTTTAAATGTTTTTGATAAATGATTTTGATATTCTTTTTAGTTTTTATCCTACTGTTTTCTTTTGTTTTAATTAGTTTCATCCTTAGTGGCTTATTGAATATTATATTTCTCTTTAAAGTCTTCAAAATGATTACTCAACTATATTCTAATGCTAAATCCAAAGTTTAACCTTCATTTTTGAGTTTGTATGCCAAAATTGCATGTTGAGGTATTCCCGCAGTGCAAGGCCCAGACCATATACTCTAGCGCACTATAGGAATCTAAGATCATCAGGGTTCGTGGTTCTTTGATAGCAAGACGTGGCTGTTGCATTTGATGATGAAAGGGGAGTTTCCAGACACCTGTTTATTCTATTATGACACATGTATGAACCAATTGTAGTTATCATCAATGAATTTGGGGACTGTTATGGCCACGATTCCAAATGTAAGGGTTTCAAATTCCAGAGTTGGAGAAAACGTAAGCTAGAAGTTTTCATCCGTAATCAATCTTAGCAGTTTAGCTCTGTGAAGAAGTTCAAAAGAGATGCAGAGAAGGATGTAGTACAGGATGATCTACAGAATGTTGATGTAAAGAAAAGTTTAAAAACCCCAATGGTGATAGAGCAAGAAATCATTCCAATGTTGAACAAGAAAATAATTCATTGTTTTCATTCTCAGGTGCAGCAGCCAAAACTAAAGAGGAAGAAGAGTTGATTTTTAAGAAGTTGAATATTTCATTTGGGGCAGAAATGCATAGTTTTGCTCTGTTTTTCCCTGTTTTGGTCATTGAAGCTGAGCACATATTACGAGGTGTTGGAAACGATTTTGAGAAAACCAAGAGAGGTTTGTTTCCACAACAAAATAATTTCAAAAAACCTCTCTCAGTTTTGTAATAGCTTTCATGGTTTGGAATATTCGAATTCATCTTTGTGGCCTATTGTTCAGGGTTTAAAATATTTAATAGTTTACTGTTTTAGTCACATATTTTCGGCACGTCTTTCGATTAATTGGAGAGGAATTTTTAGAAACAAAGAGAGTTTTTTTTTCATCATGGACTCATTTAAAAAAACCTCTCACATGTTTCGCACAGGTTCTATGTATCAGGATATATGGAGGCGTTTGTGAGACCCATTTTTCAGAAAATTCGCCAAATTTCCCAGAGTCCGATTTGCTATTTTTAGTTAATTGTTTTTAAAGATTCAAGTTAGCATGTAACTAACAAATGTAACTAATTCAAAACTAGACCTAGAAGGTAGTTATGGAACTAATCTACTTTTGTATTGATAAAACGAAGACAAACATACAGTTTTGAGGTTCGATTTTTGTTTCAAGAAACAATATAGAGCTTGGAGCATTGAGATATACTTTCAGACTGATGGAGTTGCTTTTGATTTAAGTTTTGAAATACTGAGACTGATATATATATATGAACATAAGCCACTATGTTTTTCTTACTGATTTTGTTTATGGTCATTTTGATCACTCAATATATGATTCCATTCCTTGTTTAAAGTTTTTCTCATGTGAATGCTTATGTATTTTGGACTGAGCCCGTGCATATAAATGTTAGTAGTTATGTTTATCATCTTACACTTTCTTAGTACTTTGATGTTATGACTTGATTGAGTTTTTGAATTTGTTGATTGATAGATTATCTTATTGAATATGAAACCCTCAAACCACAAAATTATAAAAGACAAACCCTATTTTTTGTTTATTACTTTGAGATTGTACTAGCTTGTTCCCTCTGTAGTCTAGGGACAATTTCTAGCACAAACACCTCCAATGAATATAATTTGGATTCTCCATGTATATTGAGGCCACACTCACATCATAAGCAATATCATGTCGAGTAGGATTCAAGTACAACAAGCTGCCTATACAAGGTGTTGTTCACCAACAGTGTAGAATCTGCTTCTTCAAGTCTCACTCCTGAAAGGAAGTGAGTCTTTGTAGGATTGAATTTAGAAATATTAAAATTATTTAGCAGTTCTGAAGCATACTTTGACTGATTAACTTTAATTCCATCTTGGATTGTGAAATCTCAAGCCCCAAAAATTGTTTAAGTATTCTCAAGTCAATCATGGAAAAATACTGATGCAAGGAGGTATTAAATGAATCTATTTGATCAATGGAGATACATGTGATTATTAGGTCATAAAAATATAAAACAATAATCAAAATTTAATCATCAATCATCTTCATGTACACATTTGGATCATACTTGCATCTACTGAAAGATTGTGAGAAGAGAAAGATGTCCATCTTAGCATACCAAGCTCGAGGAGCTTGCTTAAGCCCATACAAGGACTTCTTCAACCTGCACACAAGGTTAGAATATGAAATATATCCCTCTAGATGCTTCATATAGATATAATCCTCAATATATCCATGGAGGAAATGACTCTTGACATCCATGTGATGCACATCCTAGTGCTTCGATGCAGAAATTGTCAGGACTAGTCTTAACGAATCCATCTTTGCAACTGGTGCAAAGGTTTCATTATAGTCAAGGCTATGAAATTGGGAGGATAGATTTTCTGTAATACTTTCCTTATAATTCACTTCTCTACCATAAGCAACAAACTTGGTCTTTAATATCCACTTACACCTTACAAGTTTTCTGCCCGGTGGAAGCTTGACTAGCTCCCAAGTTTTATTCTTTTGCAGTGAATGAAAATACTCATCCATGGATTCCTGCCATATTGGGTCATGTTAGGATTATTCATATGAATTAGGGTTTGAATCAAACTTAAAAAAAAATTCTTAGTTAGGAAATGATCTTTCAATGAAAGTGCATTCTCAAATTGTGATCTAGTCCTCCTAGGATCTCGAGGAATCCCCACAAGTTCACTAGTTGCTTCAAGAGTCTTAGCAACACACATGCAGGTGAACTTGTATCTTCAATAATATGGTATTCATAATCAGATATATAATAATCATAGCTATCACGATAAACTTCACTTAATCTCACAGATGGTGGTGTATAAGATTCTCCAACTTCAATTGCTTGCAAGGGCTCTTCTTCGAATTGAACACTCCTCTCAATGAATGATTTTTGAGTGGTCATGTTCATGAAATTATAACCCTTTGATTCTTATGAATATCCAACAAATACATATGGTTGGATCTGGGGCTACACGGCCCTCCTCTTCTCAAGTGGAATTCTAGCATAAGCCTTGGAGCTAAAAATCCTAAAATGAAAGACAACCTTCTTGGGAGACCCACTGTGATTCATCTGATAGAATTAAAAGATGTTTGCAACAAGTCCTGGGAAATACATGTTGGACTGTTAAAAACCCATTCATACCCACTTCAGACTTAGGATATAATTTATTAATCATTTTTTATTAATTTCCTAAGTGTTGACTAGGTAATTTGGCCTAGTTTTGTCTTTTATGGGACCACATGCCATCCTGATTCACTAGGGAGGAATTGAGGAGATTACAAAAAATATTTCCTGATATTCTCTCTGATTTCTTTCCATTCTTGAGTTAGAAAGGAGCCTTCTTGCTTTAGACAACTTTATCCTGCTTTTTGTGCTTTCTAGTGGATACGGTAAAGCTAGTTTGACTGGGAAACTGTCTCCACTTGGCCAAATCGACCTCCACCTCTTTCTTCTCTCCAAAATTCATCATCACATTCCATTTTCTTCAATTATTATCTGCCATACCATATTTAGCTAATTTGTGAGCCTCTTGACTGACTTGAAAGGTGCTTTCGACACCTACGGTTTTTTTTTAGCTTTTAGTAAGCCTTCATTTTATGTGCTTTACAAATTTCCTTCAAGGAATTCTATTCTCTCTCTTGAGATGTATTATATATTGTAAACATATTGATGAATAATTTACAGTTATTTTTTCTCAATATATCTTCACTATTCTTCTTCTCATATTCTCAGAAATATTCCGAGTGAAGTTGTCTTATTGAATCTAGATCTAGGCAATCTAAATTCTCACATGGTATTAGAGATAGTTTGATTCAAAGCAATTTCCAGAGTGTTTTTTGCAGGATATTTCCATCACCAGGAGCGCACCAGCATGGATAAAAATAAATCTAAATTTTTTATCCTCACTCCCTTTAACTACTTTGACTAGATGTTGACACAAACCAAGTCGACATGGGTTCCCAACACTGTCGACACCGAAACACTGCGATCTCCCTGAGCACCAGCCCAAACAGGTTTTACCCCATCCAGCAACACCTATAGAGCAGATGAGGTCTCACCTGAGATGTTCAAGGGAGAGTCGACGGAACCATGTTTCCATCGAATGAAGGAGGATGATGCGGCTCAATTACCCAACTTATTGCAACATTTCTGAAATAGATCTAAGTCTTTAACTCAAGCATTATTCATATTCATGGCACCATTCAACAAAATAAGTCATAATTGCAACAAATATAACAATAAAGCATTAACTGCAGTAAGGAAACATCGCATCATTCAGATATTTGTACTGCTAAATGTATTGCCATAGATAAAAAGGAAAACACAGGGATTCTGCTCAATAACTCAATCACATCATATTAACTCCACAAAAACCCAGATAAAAATATTCAGTCTTCAACTCATACAGATCTAATAGATATCTCCAAATCTAAGATACACGATCCCAGATAATTCAACACTTACAAATCTATGTCTATTTATAGGCTTCCGCCTTTACATTGCTTGCTTGTCCACTTTCTAACTACTTCCTAACCAACACTTCAAAGCAAATGACCCAAAATTGATCTATTGTGGTCCAAATGACCCAAAAACCCACATACTATGATTCGACAGACCCAAAATTACCTAAAATATCATCATTTGCACTTGACTTCCCACATTCTGCGGTATCTTTGGCCTTACGCAGCATCCACAATGCTGCGATGCTGACTTGTCCAAACCACCTACCAACAGGCCCCCAACACAATCTTGTGGCTCGCCCTCGAGCTACGTCATGCGGACAAGGTGTATGAATTGGTCTTGACCCTGAAGTCCTCGTATTGTTGGTCAAATTCTGTGACCTACTCCTTTACTGCCATAGCGAGTGCCTGAATGTCGATCACATCCTGGGAATATGGATGCCCACTCAGCTTCGCCGCAACTTGTTGGCAACCTTCCTATACTGCCTCGAGTGTCACTCCGGCTTTAGTAACAAAATGACCGCCAATCTCCTAGAAATCCTCCAGCTGCGTAGCGCGCTTCTTCTGATGCTTGTCGGCCTTGGTGATGCACTGCTACAACTCTTTTAAGTCCGCGGAATTGGAAACCTGCTCCATTTGTGGCATTGTATGCATCACCATTTTGAGTGTCACCAACTACCCCTCTTCTTCATGTTTGAGCTTGGTCAACTATTCAATCTGCTTGTCCTGAACAATGCATCCCCAAAACTATGCGGTGTTTACAGTAAGTTTTGTCAATGTCGTTTCCAGCTCCCCTATCTGGGATGCCGCCTCCTCAATGGCACGTTTCCATTCATCCACCTGTGCTTTGGGTGTACCAGGGTTCACCAAGGATGTTAACTCTTAATTTTCATGCTACAGTTGGGCAATGACAGCCCCAAGTTGCTGCATGCGTTGAACCACGTCGAATGCTGCAGTGGGATCTGGCACATGGTGACAAGCCTCAGCGATGACTGCCTCCACCCGCACATTTTGATCCCACAAAGTGGCCTTCACCATGATGAGGCGATCATGTTCCTGCTTCAACTCTTCAATCACTTGAGCCTTCTAGGCCCATTCTTTCTTGATGTCCTCTTCCAACTCATCCACGGCCTTTCACGCTGTAGCGGCCCTCTCGGTTAACTCTTCAACCGCTTCCTTAGCAGTTGCCTCGCTCTACTGCAAACACAGGCACTTACCACTAATCTCATGCATCTTGTTCACCATTTCCTGGTTGGAAACCGCCTGCATAGTTGTCAACTCCTTCACCAACAACGCATTGATGTTAATGGTCACTTTCTCTAATGGCTGCAGCAAAGCTTTCAAAGCCTCATTATCAGTCACAATCGCAGTCGGGGGAATATCAACATTCTTGACCTGTGGCTTAGTGCCGATTGCACCAATCGCTTGCACTAGTGCTCCCTCTAGTGCCTTCTTCAAAAAACTGTCGCACAAGGAATCTAGTTGGGTAGTGAGAAAATGGAAACCTTCATCCTCCTTTACGCTCATTGCTCTAGACTCCCCAGTGGTTGCATTATTGATTGCTAGGAGTAGTTGGACAAGCCGCGCCTTCGACAACAGGGGGATCCCACTAATTGTCCCATGGTCATAGTGTCCTTTAGTACTGCCTTCTTCGTCCTCGTACTCGTCATCCGTAGGGGTTTGCGATGACTCCTAGTCCAACACATGTTGCTGTTGGTCCATCTCCAGAACATCTGATGGTATTCCTATGGACTCCTCCTCCTGAGCAACTGGTTCCCACCAGTCAACCGACCACTCATCAATGATTGCATCTAAGTCATCGTCTGACAGTTTATAAGGAGTCTGCAAACACTACCGATCCTTACCGCTTTGTGCTTACACGTAGATACTATGCGGTCCAATCACAAACTGTGTGATCCCTTTGTAGTTTTCAACCGTTGACTGAGTCAGCCACAGAATCTGCTTGGCTGCCACCTATAGCGCTTCCCAGTAGAGACAAAACTGCGTAGCGCACTCCCTGAGGCACTCTGCTTCCTGCACCCACCACAAGTTTTGGTAGTGTGCCCCCTTTTGATCTTCCACCGTGTCCACCTCCATTCCTTGATAGTCTTCGGGCTCCATCCAGGTGACCAGCGTGATTAGGATCAGTAACTAGTTGTATGCGAATGGCCGCTACCTTGCCTGGGCCGCCAACGCATCCTCCATTAGTTAGTTGAGCAGAATTAGGGACCAATTTACTTGCACGCCTTCCGCACAGAGTTCCCCACATCCGACAACCCCTAAGTTTCCTTAGTTGGGTCGATTGTTCTGGACAATTTGGGTCGCTAGGATCTGTGCCCCAATTTTAACCGCGAGCTCGTTGATGGTGTCGAGGAGGCAGGCCCGTCCGTCACGCTGCATCTTGTATTGCTTCCTCAGCCTTGCCGTGAGCTTTTTGTCATTGTTCTTCCCCTGAAAGTACTGCGATGGGTCGACCTCGACGTTGGGAAACCCTGTGATTTCAAAAATCAAGTCCACTGTGACAGTGACTTACCTGTCCAACCATAGAATGCCACCATGAAAATAGGCCAGCATTTGTTTCACGTAGGCATTGGCTTCCGTCAACCGCCCAAAGTGTGGCAGGTTGATCAACCCCAACAACCCAACCTTCTCCAAACCGTGCACCCAGTCATGTGGAATGCGTGGCAGTGGTCTAGTCTTCCCCAGTGCTTGTGGCTTAAAGGGATCTATCATAACATCTTCCAGCACCAGCAAATCATGGTCATCGTACTGCAGCTGCATTAGCGCAAGCACAATGTTGGTGGTGCAACTCATACCTGGTAGAATCGTCAGAATTCTGATGTGGTATCTCTGGTTCTTAGTGGGCTTCCTCAGCTGCATCCTAGGTCGACATGGAGGTCGGTAACCCAGGATATCCGCAACAGAGATGTCGGCTCGGACTGCGGACTCCACAACACCAGAGCTTGATGGGCTTGCCTCCGGGACCCCTTCCGGCACTTGGGTGATGGAGTGGGTCTTTCACTTCTCTGGCTGTTGGGAGCTAGGCTACGTCCCCACCCTCTTCTGCCGCACAATGGAGGATGATCCCACCAACATCCTAGCAACTTCTTGGACAATATTGATCTCTTCTTCAATACTAACAGCGAGGATGAGGGACTCGACTTCACTTGAAATATCCATTGTATCCAGCTCACCCGACATGCTGTATTCAATCCCCACAATGCCAATAAATTGATCAAGCTTACCCCTACTCAAGAGCTTGCTCAACACGGCTTAACTGCACTCTGCAACACAACTCAACCTTGCACAATTCAGCAATGGGAAACTGAATCCACTTGATATGAATAGGTGCCTTTTGACTAGCCTCATCCAGTTCTTATAGCGCCGAACCCGATCCCTCGTAATCATGACTAGATCATGCATTAATTCAGACCAAATCCTGTCTTAATGACCCAACTCCATCGTCGATCCTGTCATCCGATCGGCCAGATCCTCCATTAATGCTCATCATTCGAATGAGCTCCGTTAGTTAATTGTATGAACTTTTGGCATTTATTACCGATTTGACCAGGTCGCTACGTAGGAACTGTCACAACCCTGCTGCTAACTTGCGACGCAATCCTTCCTGCTTGCGCCTTCCACCCCTGGTGGTGCACCATCTTTGCCACCAAGCATCCTGCATTGGTTTTTTTTTTTATGCGACTCAGGCATAGTGCTGCTCCGAACCCAACCTGTAAGGATTCAACCTGCTACCATTGATAAAATTTGGGAGCATCGCTTTGTCTAACTATTACAACTGGAATGCCCCTACTATATTAATGCTACTGAAGTGATATTGGCCAAGCCAGTGCATCTACAAGTTTCCTGGATGCTTCCTAAACTTGCTGTCATACAACAGCACCAAGTCACCCTACTGAAACTATTTATTTTTTATTTGGCGATTATGCCAAGCCTTCTGGTGATCCTTCTCCATGCTTTGGTGGAAACCTGCGATAAAGTGATCTTCTTCAAGTTGTATTAGCTACGCTAGACGTTCGCCCAATGCTTCTTCATCACCCATACGTGTTGCTACCTCGATGCGCAAGCACAAAATGATGTACTCCATCAGCATAATCGCTTCCTGCCCATGTACCAGCTTGAATGGCATGTGTCCCTTCAACCTTTTAAATGTGGTGTGATACACCCACAAGACTTCTGGGATCTTCAGATCCCAGTCATCGCGATTTGCATTGCACACCTTCGTCAGTGCATGCTCCAGAACCTTGTTGAATGCTTCTACTGTCCCGTTTGCTTGCGGATGATATGGCGTGCTCTTTTTATGTTGTATCTGTAGTTCTGCTATCAATGCATTGACGGTGTGATTGATGAAGTGATTTCCCTGATCGCTCATCAACACCTTCAGGCAGCCAAACCGAGTGACAATGTTCTCGAATAAGAAGCGCACTATTGTCGCAGCGATGCAATCTATGACTAGTGTAGCCTCCAACCATCTTGTCAAATAATATATCGTCGTAATAATGTATCTTGCACTAGTGCGCTTTCCAGGTGGGTTGATAGGGCCCACGAAATTCACTGCCCATTTATCAAATGGCTGCAGTGTCACTTGAGGTTGCAGGGGCATCTCATCCCTCCTAGAGGGTTTCCTAGTTCTTTGACAAACATCGTAGGTCCGTGCATAATCTGTTGCATCATTGATAAGATCTGCCCTTGCTCATGAGGCAAAAGGCAGTGCCTCAAGATCTCATCCGATCTGAGTTTGTATAATGTGCCTGTAATTAGTTGGAAATCTACGGCCTTGACCACCAACTGCTTTTTCTGACTGGTTGTGAATCCCTCCGGTGCGGTACCTGTCGCAAGGAACTGAATGATTTCTTCATAATATTCATTAGCTACTTCAACCCTAAACAAATGCGCGTCAAGAAATCCATCTTCAATGTTGGTTGGCTCCTCTCCTGTCTCAATCCGCGACAGATGATCTGGTCCTGCGTTCAAACATCCTAGCTTCACAATCACTTCAAAATTGAACTCCTAAAATAGAAGTAGCCAGTGACATATCTTCCCCCCCACCACAGGCTTATTGACCAAGTATTTCAATGCAGAGTGGTCTGTAAACATCTTAAAGTGTCCTCCCAGTAAGTAGTGTCGAAACTTCTGCAGTGCATAGACCATCGCTAGACCTTCCTGTTCTATCGTGGTATAGTTCCTTTCTACAGACGATAACTTTCGATTAGAAAATGCAATGGGGTGATCCAGATACCCTTCCCCAAGTTCCACACGTGCCACTCCTAGTGTGATCGATGAGGCATCGACATGGACATGGAACTCCTTGCTCCAGTCCAGAAATACTAGTATTGGCGCTAAAGCCATCTTAGCCTTCAAAGTTTCAAAACTTCCTTGACATTAAGGACTCCACTGGAATTCCACATTTTTCTTCAGCAACTTCTCCATAGGGTCCGTGATGGCTACATAACCCCTGATGAACTTGCAATAATACCCAGTGTGGCCAAACGTCGCTCTTAGCTGCTTGACGTTAGTTGGCGGTGTTAAGCTCAGAATGAGTGCAATTTTTGCTGGGTCGACTAACAATCCCTGCTTGCACACAATGTGACCCAGTAATATTCCAAATGCAGCACAGAAGATGCACTTCTTCAAGTTCAATGATATCTGATGCTATCGGCAGTGCTCCAACATCAACTGTAGATTTTCTAGATGATTGTTGATCAAGCTGTAGACGGTCCAGTCATCCATGTACACCTGCAAAAACTTCTGGATGAAATCATGGAAAGCAGCAATGACAACCCACGAAAATATCGCAGGTGCATTCTTTAGTCCAAACGGCATCATTGTGTACTGAAAGCAACCCCATTCTGTCACAAAAGTTGTCTTGTGGTGGTCTTCCTTTGCGATGCGGATCTGATGATAGCCAAAGAACCCATCCGTGAAAGAATACATCTCTTGGCCGCCCACACCTTCGAGCACCTCATCAGTAAATAGGGTTGGAAAGGGATCATGCAAGCATGCGTCATTCAACTTCCGCAAATCGACACAAATGCGCACTTCGCCGATCTTGTTGTCCTGCACTACCATAGGACTGATCCAATTCGACTCCTCAACCAGTTCGATAATACTACCATCTAACATGTGATCAAGTTCTACTTTGACCCTCTCCTTATGTTGTGGATTCAGTCGGTAGGGTCAATGACTTATTGGTTTGGAATTTGGCTTCAACAGGATCTTCATCTCTCCCAGATCACCTAAGATTCCCTTCATCTCAGAAAACTTCGTAGCGAACAAGTCTTGGAATTCATGTAGCAAGTTAGTGACCTTTCCCATCATCTCATCATTCCAATAATCCCCAACATTTGCGAACTTGGGACTGTCCTCTATCCCAATGTTGACCTTCCAGAGCTTCAGCAAGTGACTGATCGGATCACTTGGCGCATTAGGTGCTACAACATCGCGACTTCCTTCAGAATCTGGAATATTGAAATTCCACGGATCATCACCATCTTCTGGCACACCAGTGATATTATAACATTCCATCATGGAATGCATCTTGCAGTGCACATGTGGATCCGCAGGATATGCCACTGGAACAACCTTCAAAACTATGTCACGGATGAGCTGCAACGTGTTGTGGACATCCGAGTTGGCATCCGCGAAGCTGAACGTACGAGTAAAACAAACCGTCAACTCCAACCAAGTAGTAATTTCTCCTCATAATTTGGCTGCATTATAGCATGATCACGGCATCTCGTCCAGTGTATGGACAAAGGCATGGACCCACTCATCCTTGGGTTGCGATGCCCACAATGTATGACATTCCATCAAATGACTGTCAGGGTCAGTCCAGCCATCATATTTCCCTATGTGGTAGACTTCGATATCGCCAAAGAAAACCATCATCAATCATCGGCATTGTGCCCACTCTACGATCGACTTCTTATGTGTTTCCCACCAATGTGTTGGAGCAGCCTTCAATGCTTCCTCCAATTCCCGTAGTCGATGTGGTTCGGAAACCTTTTCTTCAAACACCGCGAGAAACTCGGATAAGCCGGGAAACCTTTCGTATATTGGCAGTGCAACAGTCTCAGTTGCAACGTGGCATAATGACTGCGTGACTAATCAATACTTGCGGATCGACACCTCATGCAAGGGATTCTGCCAATTTTCTAATGTGTCGTCAGAGTCAGAAGACGCTGAGCTGAAGCTATGCCACCCAAGCTCACCATCGACAGTCAGATGAATATAATCTCCTGAAATATTAAATGCATGGTCCCATCCACTGGGATCTTCATCTTTTATCGATTCAATATACCTGCGTCCCTCAACCTGATCCAATGGGGTGATGACTCTGAGATCGTAGTTTTCAAAATTCATCATCCGCTTCTTAAAGTTGATAACTGCTAGACTGTCATTAGCCCATCCAACCCCCAACAATGCAGGATAGGAGCTTCCTCCTTCAACTACTTCGATGAAATCGAAGTCGGCATATGTCTTCATTCGCTCAATGTCCATCATCAGCCATGGAACTCTACCAATTGGGGACACCTTGGCTTGATTAGCCAGCCAAAGCTGTATGGGAAACCAACTTAACATGGGACTCCCCATTTTCTGCCAAGCCTGCATGGTTAAGATGTTGACATCCGAACCAAGATCCCAAATAACTGAATCAACGTCATAGTATCCAATTTGAATGTTCATACACATATCCTTACTTGTCTTCTGCCTCTGTAAAGACTTTACCGCAGACTCTTGTCGTCCCCTAGCCAGTCGCTGCAACAACCCCTCGATCTCGACAAGTGCATCAGGATCCTTGGCTAGCGATAAACAACTCTCAAAGAATTTCTACAAGGTTCCAAACTGCCGCGATGGATCAGCCTCTGAAGTGGCGTTAAAAACAGGAGGCATGTCACAAACAATGGCCTTACCTTGATCCTTTTCCATCACTCGTCGTGCCTGAAAAAATGAATGACACTCAGAATCAATGTCAAATGACACCTTATTCTGTCCTACTAACCAAATAAGTGGATGCAGGCTATCCTCTCTCGTTGTTGCACCTCCCGAGTGATAACTGCGACAGCCGCATCTTGTGGTCTTGGCTCCGTAGAAATTGTCGCAATAGTTGCTCACTGGGTCTGGTTCGACAGATTCCCAGGTTGATTCACATTCTGGTTAGCATTCAGATTCCGACACTGGTTTTGATTTTGCACCGGTTGCTTCACTTGATTCTGCACTGGTTGTTGCACCTAGTTATGGTTCTGCATTTGCGGAACATTCCCTGCTTGCCATCACGCAATCAACTGTGGGCAGTTTTCCATAATGTGATATGTAACAAAACAAAACATACACTGCATCTGTAATAATGGGAAATCTCACTGGTAGTGTCCCCATACCGAGCAGTGATAGCACTAAATAGGTCCCCAACCTCCTCGTCCTCCTCTGCGACCAAATCCTCCACCACGTCCGCCCTAGAATCCTCCACGGAATCCTCCCTGCTGTTGGTATTGTGGTTGATTGAACTGTTGCTGCATAGGATTCGGTTGCATGCCTTGACCTTGCTTCACATACTAGGGTTGTTGAACGTACTATGGCTATTGTGGAGCCATCTACATCGGGGTATACTGTGGCATAAACTACTATGGTTGTTGTTGTGGTACAAACTGCACCTGTGGTTGAGGTAGCGGCTGGGCCACCTGTGGCTATGGTTGCATTTGTTGTACGACATGTTGGTCGTCCTTCACATAAAATGCATCATACGTTTTTTCATGAAGTAGCCCATATGCATGGAAATCTTTGTCTTCATGTCCCACTGATTTGCAAAATGTACAATACAGATTCATCAGTTTTGTGACCATCTTCTGCATGTATTGCATTCCTCATGGTGATGCCCATATACCTGATAGATGTGACACCATGGCATACCAACTCCACTCAATGGATTTAGTGCTCCTAAAACAAAATAATTGAGGAAGTCAGGGAAATTGTCCTTAGTATTCCCCTCTCCTCTACATCATGTACACCATACTTCTTCATGTTGTTCCTTGCCCTTCTTAAGATACTATAGTTGTATAGTCAAATTGGCCAGCTGTGTCTGAATCTGCGACATCCCAGCGGCGTTTTCCTTGATCAGCGATGCTTCCAACAACATTGAAATCTCCAAAGCTTCACTTGGAGTTGTAATGTTCTGTTGCAGCAGCAGAAATCGAATGTGTGGGAGCAATGTTGCGATGAAGCATTCTTTGTGCTGGACAGTGCTCATGTCGAAATTGACCCTTGCCATCAATGTTTTGAATCGTTGGTAAAAATCCCACCCAGTTTCATTGGGGTACTGCTTAATCTCTTTTAATTCTGTAATATACTATCCTTTAGATTTGGGTTTTTTGAACTTTGTGATTAATCTCTATCAAACTTCATCCAATGTCTTCTCTGGAGTGTCAGCAGGAACCTGCACAGACTTCATGAACTAATCTAATGCGCGACCCCGAAGGGTTGTCGTCAATTCTCCTTTCTTAGCATCATCATTAGTAATCTTCTTTACAGTCCATACTACTTCACATAAAAACCAGTACTGCTCAGGATTATCTGTTCCATTTCCATGGAATAGTGGTAACTTTGTATCCTCACCCGCCATCCTGGGCTTCCTTCGTCTAGTCGCTGAAATACTAGAAAGTAACTTCTGTTGACTTGATGAACATGGTGGTGTCGAAGTTGTATTTCTTACTAGTTGAGAGATAGTGAGCGGAGGTGTGGGGATGTTGCTGTTGGGGTTTGGTCCTGCCTCTATCTTGGGCGTAGCCTGGTTGTCCTTGTCCAAACTGTGAGGTCGCTTCGTCCCGTTTGGTCTTCCTTCGCAGCCTTGTGGTTCGATTGCAGCAGGACCTTCTCCTGTCCTCTGCCTCTTTTCCTGTAGAAACCTTGCTCCTCGCCTTATAAGACCACTCTCTTCCTCAGCTTCACTCACAGTCTCATCATGACCTGCACCCATCTACCCCTGATCATTCCATGTACCAGCCCCCCACTATCGCGGTATTCATGACCTCCGCCCACCAGGGTTTCTACTAATCAATATGCATCTTCAATATGCCCTTCTCACAAATGAGCATTTTAATAGACAACTGTAGCGATAACAAAAACCTTCCCTGGGGTCCACGGAAGAAATATCTTTCAGCTTCACTATAGGATTTGTTCGTATCAATCGCAAATTCAGTGATATAGCCTTCCAATATGCTGTCAAGCAAAACTTCGACAGCCCGTGATGCTTTGTTGTCGACTTCTTGCAGCTCCCGGATCAGTTCAGGGGTCTAGGCTTGTTAACACCCAAAAAGTGCTCACTAGCTCATTTCCTTATTCACATGACCCATTTGTCCACTTTTTCCACCATTTGAGCCTCTAAAAACATCAAAAGGTCACAAAAAAGACCATAATACACCTTTTCCCCCCTCAAAATATGTATTTTTCCTCAAAAAACACAAAAAACCTTTAAAAAGGGTCCAAAATTCCCAAAAAATATTAAAAGGGAATAAATGTATTAAAAATATTCAAAAAAGGAAAAAGAGGGAAAAAAAGACCTAAACCATGTTGGTTAATACCATTGGTTTCCTTAAAACCATAATGGTATTCCCCATCACCAAAAACTATTAAAAGGTGATAGGGGCTCCTCACTTTCCATCTATATTTCATCCTATCCTCATGCTGCTGAAATCCATCTTGAGATTTGCCCATCTTTTGAGATTTGCCCAACCATTGAAGCATTAGAGAAGAAGAGACCATTGGACATTGGAGCACCTCAACCTTGGAGCTGCCCAAAACTCACCATCCTCACCATTTGAGGTAATACAAAAGTTTTAATTTTAATTTACATGCTTATGAATCGATTTTGTTTATTGTTATCAATCTAGAATTCTTTATTTTACTATTTACTGCCATCAATCTATAGTTTATACTTGCTTATTTACATTTCTTTATTTGAGACTACTACTACTAGTTAGCAGGTGCATTCTTGCACATGTTTGGTTGAAAAACCAAGCAACAGTTTTTGGCGACTCCGTTGTTTTTTGAATTTTAAATTTTTGCTTTAGATCTTTATTTTAGCTGTTTTTCCCATTTGAAACTGTAGATCTACCATACTCGTCAGCTTCTTGATAGCTGTCCTAGCCATTGACCCTTTCTGCAGCCCAAAACAAACCAAAATTTCAATTTTTGGGTTCATTTTTCGCCAGCCGATTTCCATCCGTACATCGCGACTTTCGGCATCCACAGTCGTGCGGTCCATTGCGATTGTGAGCATTTTTTCCGCGCGGTCCATCGCAAATTTTCACCATTTTCCCATGCTGCCCATCGTGGGTGGGCGATATTTTCCCGTGCGGTCCATCGCGACTGTTTGGCATTTTCCCACGCGGTCCATCGCGACTGTTTGGCATTTTTCCGCGCGACTCATCACGATTTTTGAACACCACGCCATGATTCACATCGCAGCTTTCATCCACATCGCCACGCGACTCATCACGGGTTTTGACCTGACAGCCACAATATTTGCTATTTCGGTTCGGCAGATTTTTTTCCAAAAAATTTTTGCCCAATCAACCCATTTTTTTCAGCATCAATTTCTGCAATTTTTTACAGCCCAGTGTGTCATTATTCCAGCATTATTAAATTGATATTTGGTTAAATACTTCATTTATCTTTTTGAAAATTTTCAATTAATTGAAAGAAAGATATTTTAAGTATTTATGAGATTCTAAGTTTTATACATTGCAAAGTTAGAACCATATTTCTAAAATTGCTCAATATTTTGCCCAAGAAAGACTCTAAAAATCCATTTATTTTTACATCTGTTATTTGCTTTACTTTTTAAAGAATCCATATTTTTTGAAAAGGTTATTAAAGTATTTACATTTGAAACATCTTTCATCTTTTTCGCAAATTAGAATCCTTATTTTAGTTTGTGATTAAATCGCCCATGTGAGGCACATTATTTTGGTATACACCTACACCAGCACACAATCTGTCACAATAATTTCAAGTGAGCCTTAAAAGTTACCTTAACTCAACCAACATTCTAACCTCACTTGGGGAACACAAAAAGAATTTTGTAGCTAGGTAGGACTGAGGGTATAAGTATCCAAATAACACCCCTCACTCATTTTTCATGTTGAGACATAGTGGTTGACATTTAGGATACCAAAATCCCTTATTATTTGTTGACACTGTTTAACACCAATTTATTGGGAAGGCCTCTCCCTTAGGAGGGTTGAAGTAGCCAAACTAGTTCCGGAAGCCTGAGTGGAATACCGCTATCCATTCAGTAACCAAAGGATACCTTTCGTAGTTCTCATTTTACCACCCTCATGGGAGTATAACGGCGATAGAACCAAACTATAGATTCACCCAACTGAACATGTCATGAACAGGGTATCTTAGTGGTCAAACTTATAAGATTGTCTACCAGGTGTCCCTCCCGGTAGGGGGATATATAGCCTTTGATTCTACAATTTATATTATCTGAATTGGATTTCATCACCTTGTAGAGGATATACCTTGTCGAGTCATAATACTTTTTAGTTAGGTGTTTGCATGCTCCATTACCTCCCATTGGTCATAGAGTACACCTTTTTCTATTTTTAGGAACTATTTGCATGTTTGTTTTCTGACCACATTTTTTGATTACTCCAGTTACTATAGCACAACTTTTATAGTAAGTGTTTTGAGGTTGGTTTTTGGCCTGAGTGCCATTTATTTTTTACGCTCCCCTCTTGCACACACGGTTGCATTAGGGATTTAGAGCTTTTTCACTCATCACCACCTAGTAATTTTTTCACAAACTGCCACCATTGAGTCCCCGAGACATTCTCGACGTTTCCAGGGTGAAACCCCATAGTATGGTTCACTTGACACCACCCGTCATAGATGAAGAGATTTTTCACTTGAATCTGCATGTCATCATCGTAGAGCTCCGTCATCCGATTCTGGCACACCTCATTTCACATCAAACTCTGAGGAAGAATCTGAAAACTCCATTTACACCGCACCCACTAGCCACATGGCTGGTACAACTTTAGACCCCTTTTTTGGAGGGACTGTTGGAGGAATGTCAAGCATCTATGCAATTACAATGACCACTACGGTAGCCAGAACTACTACACCTCCTTTTGGTATGCCTAACACGGGACCCACACCCACTTTTGGTATGCTTAATATGGGACCCACCCCTATCATTAGCGCCACTACTCAGATCCCACCAATTACTGGAACCATTCCAAACCCATCTATTACTCACGTTACACTTGGGGATACTGGCCCCTCTCACACATATTTGGGTGGAGGACACATCCCTTTCACAACTAATATCTCCCTTGGGGGAAGTGGCCTAATACATAATGCTACCACCAGCACTTATGCCCCCATGACAACATCATACCCCTTCGCCAGTTTTCCATTTATGGCTAGCCTTAACCTACCAGACTTGGCTAGGCTAACAAATGATCCCATCCGGCATGACCCTACTTGGCTCCCCATGCCCACAAAGCTCCCTTCAAACATCCCAAAGTTTGAAGGGAAGGCTGGGGAAGACCCCCAAAACCATATCATGTCATTTCACCTATGGTGTTCCTCAAACTCCATAGTTGATGATTCTATTCAACTCCAAATTTTACAAAGAACTTTCACTGGCTCTGCAGCCAAATGGTACATTGAGCAGCCACATGGGACACACCCCACATTCACATCCCTCACCTCGAATTTCCTTCACTTCGTTCAACTACCTATATGCTATGATGCAGGGGTGGAAATATTGTTGTCTTGTAGACAGAACACCGCTACACACATCACTGATCATATCCATGAGTGTCACAAGCGCCGTAGTCTTTGCAAGATAAAGCTTGATGACTGTATATTCTTGGATTGGTTCCTCAAATCCCTCCTCCCTCTCATAGCCAAGGATGTAGCTTCTGAACGACCCCAATCGGAAGAAGAAGCCATCTTAAAAGCTCAGCAGTTCGACCTCATATATGCCTAGTCTGGATATTTATACACGATCTTACCGGATACCCCTCGTGGCGATCCATCCTGGAGTGACGCA
The DNA here is from genome assembly GCA_027924585.1 of Larix kaempferi. Classification (NCBI taxonomy): domain Eukaryota; kingdom Viridiplantae; phylum Streptophyta; class Pinopsida; order Pinales; family Pinaceae; genus Larix; species Larix kaempferi. The sequence goes on from BSBM01000893.1 coordinate 5,417,219, forward strand.
CTAGGGGAGTCCCATGCTACTGATGGTATCATTGGCCAAGTTATGGTGCAAAACAAACCTTTCACCATGACGAGCACAAACAACTCCCCAGAACTTTCTAGGGATACATCTCATTCTGGAGCTACAACTTCGTATGCTCCAGGAATATACACCCACCACACTCATGGACCCTCATGTCCACCACAATGTTTTGGGAAAGCACCATTAGCCTACACACCACCTCCATATTATAACCAGTAGGCCCATCAGACTCTGGTTCACCCACAAGCCCAATCGGCTTATTATCCTCAACAGGAAGCACCTCTTGCTCCAACACTTTCAATAGCTCAAGGTTACCCACAACCGCAACAAGCACCAGCTCCACCTCAGAACCATCTCGCTTACTATCCACCGCAGCCTGCTCTAGCGCCTACATGACCTCAAAACCCACCTACTGCCCAAGGGCATGTATATGCACAGCAAAACCAACCTCAGAACCAGAACAACCAGCATAATCAAGGAGGTCAACAAAATCGTGGACGAGGACGAAACCGTGGCAATAACCAACAACAAAACCAAGGAGGTCAACCACCTAATCCTCCCAATAACAATAATGTTGGTCCTACAAATCAAAACCCTGACCGTCCATCAAAACAGGGCAAAAATCCTAATTTGAGAACAAACCACCTGTGTTCCAATTGCCTCCATTTAGATCGAGCACGTCAACTCTGGACTGACGATGCCCAATGACAAGGACATGCTACACAGCTAGCACTCCCTCCTTAGCCGCAACCCATGATATTTCAAAATCCCCTACCCAACCAAGGAGTGGTAAACAATCGTCCAATGGATCCCCCACAAGGATCCGCTGCAACATAGAAAGAAATTACCTATGCGGCAACCGATTACCAACATATAGAGTCCAACACTCACCATTTTCTAATGATGTCATCAAATGATGTCAACCTTCAAACCCACGGAAATCAATACAGCTCAGCCCCTGAGGCCACACCTACCAATCCATATTCGAGTACCCTCCCAACTGATCAACCACTTCGCATACCTAATATGCCCATGGATGGGGGTCCTAAAGCACCTCGCATCCCTTTAAGATGACTCAACAATAACTCTAATTCTCGTGTAGCTTCGAACTATAACATCGTAGAAGACTTAGCTCAGTCCCCTGCTGCTATGTGCGCTCTAGAAATCCTGAAAAATTGTCCTGCACAGAGAAAATTGTTGTTATCTGCCATTGGTGCCATAGACCCTAACAACTCCAACATGATGGCTTTCGACTTTGACCAAGCTGAACCTCGTCTTCCTTCATCTCTAGCTTTTCAGGTTTCTGTGTCCATTTGTAACCTTGTCATTCATCGATGCATAATCAATGAAGGTGCCTCCACCTGCGTTATGTCGACTTTCGTATGGCAGAAACTTGGATCCCCAACGCTACAACTGTCAGCTACTGCATTGCGAGCTTACGATGGTTTTGCAGCTCAACCTCAGGGTCTGTTAGTGAATGTACCCATGCAACTTGGGGGCAAACTGGTTCTCATAGATATAGATGTCATCAATGCCCAACTTGATTACAATATCATTCTGGGATGAAGCTACATGTATAAAATGAAAGCTGTCGCTTCTTCAGTTTTCTGCCTCATGATGTTCCCCCATGAAGGACGCATAGTCAACATCAACCAGATAACATACTATGATCCCAATGCCCCCACAGCACCTAAAAACGTTCTTCCCATGATCGAACAACCCGTTCAGATTGCACCTTCGTCTCCTTAGTCGGACTTGGTATATATTCGGATGCTCCCATGACCACCACTTTCCCATCTATCCCACCCCCTCTCTGAAAAACTGAAATATCTGATTTGTGCACCCTCTCACATAACACACAGCAGCCTACTTCAAAACCTCAACCACTGCCACAACTACCCACAGTGCCTTGTCATATCAGAACAACACCGATCCACACTATCCCATTCTTGTTTCCATTTTCAGGAGTTGTTAGCACGCTAGTAATGGCTACACTTAACCTTCCACGGTTAACATTAGGATTACCTGTATGGTACCTACCTGCATTGACCCCTCCACCGACACCAACTATTGTTTTACAACCGGTACAACCCATCAATATTTCGAACCATCCACCACCTAGCATACCGAACCCCCAAAATCGTCCACCACCTGGTGTACCGAACCCCCAAAGCAGACCACCTCCAACAGGGGCCACTACATCAACTTCTAATTATGTTCCCCCTCAAACTAGCTACAATGGGGGCAGAGGTCCACAACCCTACACAATCAGACCCACAACTCGCACCCCCCCAACGACTCCCAAATTAGTGAAGCCTCCTCCAACAATTCGCATCCACCCCAAGTGCTCCTTTTGCGATGATATAGGCCATGCTACCCATCTATGTCCACATCTACCAGCACTTCAAGAACACATGAATATGTTGGATGATGACACCAACGTTCCAGTTGTCAAACTAGAACTACCTCCTCAGCCTCGCGATAAATCATTGCGCACAAACCACCCCTATGCGATATGCGGCATCTACGGCCATTATTCACATCACTACCCCGATCTCCCAGATTACAGAGAAACACTATACGAATTAAATAATGTCGACTTAGAGATATCCCCCCCGCTCAATGAGGAAATATTCCCCCTAGAATCTTCCCATTCAAAAGAAATCAATACCATTTATATGATTTCAACAACCTACAAGCCCGAACCCATTAATTTGATGACGCACTACTTCCGTAGTGATGAGGAAATCCTATAAACACTTACCGCACCAGACTACCCTTGGGATGATATGCACCACCGATCATATTTCATCCCAAAGGCATCTACGACAAACCAACTATTCGTTGAAACCAAAGACTTCTTACCAACCAAGGTTGATTGGTTCAAATATCCTATCCCAGCTCCAAAAGCCTTTGAAGAAGGAAACATGGCCAACATTTCACCAATCATAAAAAAAGACATCTCCACCACCCTCAGAAAACCTGAGCTTATCTCTTTAGGCGCATCATGCACTAAGAATGAAACCCAAGCCTATAAGAAACTCTTCCAAGAATTTCAAGATATCTTCTCCTGGTCTTATACTGAGATGCCTGGTCTTGATCCTACCATCGTAGAACATCACATAGACACCTGGCACAACATATCACCGGTACGCCAGAAACAACGCTCCATTCACCCATCCAAGATTCCAGCCGTCAAAGCAAAAATTGAGAAGCTTCGAGTAGTAGTTTTCATATACCCTATTGCATATACTACCTAGGTTTCAAACCTAATACTAGTTAATAAGAAAGTAGGCACCATCCGCGTCTGTACTAACTTCTGTGACCTCAACCTAGCTTGTCCCAAAGACAACTTCCCAACACCATATATTGACCAACTAATTCATGCATGTGCGGGGCATGAGGTACTTTCTTTTATGGATGGTTTCTATGGATACAACCAAATCAAAATCCGTAAAGAAGATCAATACAAGACTACTTTTACTACCCCATGGGGCACCTTTGCCTATCGCGTCATGCCTTTTGGTCTCAAGAATGCCGGAGAAACTTTCCAACGAGCCATGAATTATTTTTTTCACGACCTAAATAACATCATATTAGTTTATTTAGACGACCTCACGGCTCGATCTAAGAAACGATCTGACCATTTAGATGATCTTTGACAAGTCTTCTTGCATTGTCGAAAATACAAAATCCGCTTGAACCCACTCAAGTGTGTCTTTTGCAACCCAGTAGGTCACCTGTTGGGTTTTATCATTTCATAGAAAGGAATCACCATCGACCCTCTAAAGGTCCAAGCCATAGTAGACCTACCGTCACCTCGGACATTAAGACAGCTACAAGCCCTTCAAGGGAAGTCCAACTTCCTTCGTCGCTTTGTCCCAGACTATGCCACCATGGTACATGGTTTCCTCCTTTTGCTACGCCTTCATACCCATTTTGTATTGTACGACCAAGTAGAAAGAGCCTTCACAGACCTGAAGAAGGCACTTACAAGTTCCCCCTTGATTTCTCCTCCATATTTCACAAGGGACTTTACCCTTTACATTTCGGCATTAGATTATGCCATCTCTGGAGTACTCGTCCAAGAAGACTCCTCTTGCCAAGAGCATGTTATTTACTACGTGAGCCAAACTTTATCAGGCCCACCACTACGCTACCCACATGAAGATAAAATGGCCCTCACCGTCATCTTTTCAATACAGAAGCTCCGACATTATATTCTCCTCAGCCATACCATGGTTGTGGCAAATTCCAACCCAATGGTCTATCTCTTGAATCGCCGCCTTCTACAAGGCCGTGTTTCCAAATGGGTGATTATATTGCAAGAATATGACTTGACTTTTAAAACCCCGAGGAGAACCAAAACCCTAGTACTCGCTCAACTCATTACGGACCTACCATCTTCGTCATCATCACCAGCTATCCATACTGAAATAATTGATGAACATTTGTTCATCATCTCATCTAACGACCCTTGGTATGACAACATTTTGGTATACCTCCGCACACAAAAGTTTTGACCCAATATCGACCGTGATGGACGCCGTCGCATTCATCACCATGCCCCCTGTTATCTCCTCTTGGGTGATGTCCTCTATCGATGTGGCGTTGAAACAATCCTACGACGATGCCTTTCCCAAGAAGAAGTAGAACAAGTCCTTAATGATTGTCATAGTGGTGCCTGCGGCGACCATTTCTCTGGAATGGCCACCACCCAAAAAGTAATTTGTGCAGGTTATTTTTGGCCGCCATTATTCACTGATTGTATCACAGCAGTCAAACATTGCCAAAACTGCCAGCTCTTTGCACCCAAGGTAAGAACCCCCCCCCGCCCCCCTTCATCTAGTCGTCACCGTTGGACCATTTTGCAAATGAGCCATCGAATTTATGGATTGCAATCCCGCATCAGCTGGAGACCATAAACACATTATTGTGGCTATCGATTACTTTACCAAGTGGGCAGAAGCCATGCCTACTTACAATTGCAAAGCCGACACTGCAACCCATTTTTTCCTCAACTATGTTATCGCCCGTTTCGGAGTACCAAAGTAACTCATCTCAGACCACGGCTCTCACTTCGAGGACTCTCTTTGGAGAGAATTGTCAATACTCCTTAAGTTCGAACATCATTTCTCCTCTGCCTACTACCCCCAAGGAAATGACCAAGTCGAAGTTGTTAACAAAATTTTGAAGACTATCCTCCAACGCACTGTCGACAAACATAAATCCAATTGGCACCATATGTTGTTTCCTGCATTATGGGCTTACTGCACATTGACTAGAACCGCAACCGGCTTTACCCCCTTCCATTTGGTTCACGGCGTGGAATCTATCCTCCCCATTGAGTGCTAGATACCAACATTACAAATTTCCATAGAACTCCTTCTGGATACTTCACTAATTGAAGAACACTTACTTCTTTTAGAGCAGGCCGACAAAGATCGCCGCGCAGCTCTCCAAACAATCGAAGCCGCAAAGAACAGATCTAAACTCCATTATGATAAACATGTTCACCCATGAGCATTTAGTGAAGGAGACCTAGTACTTGTTTACAACCAAGCCCATGACAAAATGGGCAAAGGAAAGTTCCAATCTATGTGGCAAGGTCAATATATCATACACACTTGCCTTGGACAGGGGGCATACATTTTGACCGACTCAGAAGGAAATCCCATGCACAACCCCTGTAATGGGTTGTACCTCAAAAGATTCTACCCATAAAAATCTCCTGGACACCATAGTCCATATTGTACAGTTTTTTAATTTATTTTTTCGCTGTAAAATTTCAAAACCTTACATTTTCATTTTTTCCTGCATGAACACAGATGGATCCTATTCCACTCTACAATATCGGCTTCGCCGATGGCGCAAGTCGTTGGTCTCTGAATCTCGCTTCAGTAGCTTGGGTAATTTATTCCCCTTCACATGAGTTGATCCACCTCGACGAAGTGTGCATAGGTGCTTCCACAAACAACTAAGCTGAGTACGATGCCGTGACCGGTCTCCTGGCCGTTGCTCTCCAAATGGGTATAATTCACCTTAATGTTTTCCTGGACTCCCAACTCCTTGTTTCCCAGCTCAACAACTGTTACCAAGTACGTGATCCCTGCCTATTTAGAAAATTCCTGTGCACTAAACAAATGATTCGACACTTTGAATCCATTTCATTCACTTATGTCCTAAGAAATCTAAGCAGTGTAGCAGACCAAATGGCTAACAACATTCTAGATTGGCATGTCAACCATAACATTTAGGACATCACGACATGCATCACATAGGCATCAAAAAATCAAAATAAATAAATCATCATAACATTGCATCCACGTGCGTAACATGTGCCTCCACGGGCATATAAAAAGTCATAACTTTGCATCCACGTGCATCGAACATGCCTCCATAGGAAAACAAACAAACTACAATTGCATCCACATGCAACAATACATAAAAGAAAAGACAAGATGTGCATCCACGTGCATACATGACTATATACTAAAACGCATAAATATATATATATATCATCATAAGAGTCACAATCTCAGGAGTGCTCTCGGCACCCAAATATACAAAAGGTACACCAGCCGTACAAAATGTGTATCAACAAAATACATCCCCATATGCTCATCCGCATTTGGGGGCAGGTCCAAGATCACCTAATCATCATGATCACCATGCTCCTCTAGCTCCTCCAGAGCCCGAGCTCTCCTCTCAGCTGTCACTATAGCTACTCTCCACAAGATCGATCTCCACTCACGAGGAGCATCGTAACAATGCTCGAGAACATGCTGATCTAGATCCCTCCAACCATCATCTGGTACATCCACTAGCAGCACCTCCAAGGTATCACACACATCCTCTAGGGCATCATCTCACTGGTGCACAACTCCTCATACACGAGGTGGGGGTGCCGCTACCGGTGGAGGTACCACCATCATCATCTGTCCCCTACAACCTATATGGTCCACTGGAGGCCTCGGACCAACATCTGCCATGACCCACAATGAAACAAGTCAGTATCATATAAACACCTCTAGCTATACTCATATCTAAACTTGATATAATAGAGAAACAAAAACAAAGATGTACCGTCTAACCCCCAAGCCTATCCCTGAGCTCGAGGCATCTTAGGGTCTCCCCAGAAGTCCATACCCACATATGGATAGTCATCAACAACAACGGGCATCTGCTCCAACGAGAAGAACCTCCAAATGCCACCACCACCCTGGGGCATCAACTCCCCCCACCGCATCATCTGCGGATCACTCCTCAGTCCCTCTCGAACTGGCACACGTGGTCGCAAGGTAGGTACCCGCTCAAAAAAGAAACAATAGAGGAAAGAAGCATAACTAAACTCTCCTCCCTCCCGACTAACCTTGTTCAGCTCTCATTGAACATAGGCCAGAAGCATCTGCCCCCAAGAAAAATAGGTCCCTCTCAAGACACTGTGAACCATCATCGTTTTCCCCCCCTGACAAACGATGGGGCGCCTGTGCACCAAGCACCCACAAAACACAAGCCACCACTGCCTGCATCGTCGACTCCCGTAGATCAAAAATACTCAGTGCCTTGTTCTGCGCACGAGCCCCTGGAATGCAGAATCTCTCGAGGAGATCCTCAATATCCATATGAGCCGGAATCCTCGGCTGGGTGTCCCATATCTGACCCAAACGAGGAAAACCAGTAAGAAAGTAAACATTAGTCAAAGTGATCTCTAGTCGCTCACCTTGCACCATGAAAGCCACCTCCTCTAGATCCTAGAAGTCAACCAACTTGTTCAGCAGATCTCTGACTAAACACATGATAGGAATCTGAGCAAACTTCAGTAGTCCGCCCAAATCCAAGGCCGCCCGCACATCCGGGTTATCCCGAATAATGACCATCAGTCCCACATCAATCTCCCTCTCCCTCCACGACACTAGTAGCCTCGTCAGCATCCTGCCAAAATACCACAAAATGTTTTAGAAAAATAAACCAAATTTATTTTCCCTACCCAAGCAATCCCCATCGCTACTTTCGGGCCCCTAGCCATGATGAACATCGCGACTTTCAACCTCACAGTCATGATGAACATCTCGGGTATCAGCCCTCACAGGCGCGATGTGCATCGCGACTGTAAGCCCTCATAATCACGATGAGCATCGCGGCTCTAAGCACCCACAGCCACGATGAACATCATGACTATTGGACCCACAGCCGCAATGCACATCGCGACTGTCCATCCCATACCCGCGATGTGCATCGCGGAAAAAGACCCAAAACCCGCGATATTCTGCGTTGGCAAGCCAACGTGGAATATTCGTAGCTTTTGAGAACCCGACGCTCAACAAAAGTAAATAATTTGAAAGGCTAAGGCACATAGGCTTACCTAAAACTCGTGGAATGAAAAAATGACGGTTGAATCTCCCACAAATTAAGAAAATGCCTTGACCCAACTAAGTTGCTCTGTGAAAGTCAACGGTGAAAATGACACTTCTCACATTGGGTCCACTTGCTATTTATAAATTTGACCAATTTTCAATCAACCATTTCGGCATCATACGACGTCTGTTTTTCAAACCGTTGGTACTGTTGGAATCAGCACAACAAGAACTTCACGACAGTCCACTCTTTTTCTCATTTCCACCAACTCCCATTTTTAGGCATTTTTTACATGTCCCTCGTTGCCTCGATTTGCATGCCACATCGATCGTGGTCCATTTTTTATGAGTCTTATATTGTCGTATTCATTTTTTCATGCTCATGACGATGCTTGAGACCATTTCTCGCTCTCACCGTCAGATTTTTTGGGCACTTTTTTACATGCCCCTCATCGCCTCGATTTGCATGCCACATCGACCATGTTCCTTTTTTGACGAGTCTTATATTGCCGGATTCAGTTTTTTGCACTCATGATGATGCTTGAGATCATTTCTTGCTCTCACCCCCATAATTTTTTGACACTTTCTCACATACCCATCGTCCCTTCGATTTGCGTGCCACATCGACAACCGGTAGATTTTCCAAATTTTCGTATCACAACTTATACATGAGCCCATCACTCCATCCATACTACAATTATGGCATTGTTTTGCTACCATTCATCAACCCACAAGGAGGCCCCATTAGTGTTCTCCCCTTTTTTCACCATGCCTGATCCCTATACTCGCCCTTTGATTGAACACTTCCTCCTTGCCTATCCATTGCTTTTGTTCGGTATAATTTTATCCCTTTTTTGGGCCGATCAATTCCTTTACAAAAAATACACTCAGGGAGTTTTTGTTAAGCTCTTTTCTGACTCCTAAAACAATGAAAAGATCGTCGAGCAATCTTGCTTCCCTTCATGCTCGCTAAAAGTATCTGAAAGGGCGTCTACCTGGTATAAGTTTACCCCTTTTCCGGACCTTGTAGACTAGTTACGAAAAAGGAATACTCTGGTCACATCGGCTAGAAGAGTTCTCCATTTGCATCATTTTATGCTTTTTCGGGCCTTGGAGACTAACATATGAAAAAGAACACCAATGGAGTCTACTTATTGCTTTCAGACTCTCTAAAATTGAAAGCAACCACAAGAAATCACTGTCTTGGGCTCGTATACATCCACAGGACGGTACTCCTCCACCAATTCAGAGTCTTCTTATCATTTTCAAACTCCTTAAAAATGAAAGCACTCATGAGCATGAACAGTCCTCGGCTTGCATAAATCCACAGAATAGTACCATTTTAGAGCAAACTTTTATCCCTTCTTGGAGCTCTTTAAAACTACAAAGAAGGACCCAATGGTGTTTTTTTGGATCCACAACAAATCATGTATACTCATATGGAAGCGTCCCCATTATGGTCTCCTTTGTTCAAAGTATTCTGTAGTATGTCACCTTGAGAGTCTCCCAATAGCATCCATCAGCTTGTCCCCCCAGAGTCACTTCAGTCTGAAATACATACCCCTGATCCCTCAAGCTATGATCCTCACACCTAAAAAGTCAGTTTCCTATGCTTCCAGGTCAACCATGTCATCATACTCTGAAAAAAGGAAGTTTGAGTCCACCCACTCTATGACCCCAGTTTTTCCACATCCCCACAGTATGTCAGTCCTACCATCAGGACTATCACAGCTCAGTTGTACACCTCGCGCTCCTATCAAGGAAACATCATTTCCTTGGTAGTTTCTAGTCTCCCTCTATCGACGCCAACCAAATCTATTCCAGAGGATAGACCTAGAGGTCCCTGTGCCTTGGACTCATCACCATTAGTGATGAGTGCCTGTAGATCATTTTGAAAGGAGTCATCATTGCCTTTCCAAATGATCGTTTCTCACATGCTTGACGTCAACACCTTAATCACATCATTGAGACTCGTATAGGGTATCAATCCTTTCAGTTATTTTTTGAAGACCCTGGATATCACCTGACTCTACCACATTCGAGAGTCTAATTGAGGAAATAACCAGTTACACATTCCTACGGATATCTGGGTTGCTCCTACCGACAGTTTTCAGATGTACCCCAGTTTTATACTCCCTCGAGTATACAGTTACATATACTCCTTAGAAGTTGACTCATTTACTGACTCTACCACATTTGAGAGTCTAATTGAGCCCCTACAGATGTTGGACACCTTCAGATCCAACAGTTCATCAACCCTTCTGAAACATCATTTAGAATGGTTGTTGCTCTTTTCTAGCGTATCACTTATTGAGATCAGTCATGGTATGACCATGAGTATGTCCCAGCATTATGTCCCCTTTGGACCTTTATGATGTAACAACAGTTTTTTTTATTCAGGTCCACCTTCTTGGGCCTAATTTTTATGTATATGTCTTGATACGAGCATGGGTATGCCTGCCTCATCCTTAATCAGAGATTATTCCTCATTCATTTTGAGGCCATGTATTTTTTCAATTTTTGCAACTTCCAAGGGGCCATTGTTCTAGTCTCTAATCGGTCTCTTCTCTTCTCCAAACCCTAGGAAAAAGACAAAAGAACTATGATGTCTATTGGCCATATGATGAGCTCCTACCCTCACACATCAGGGCGCAATCTGTTAACACCCAGAAGGTGCTCACTAGCTCATTCCCTTATTCACATGACCCATTTGTCCACTTTTTCCACCATTTGAGCCTCTAAAACCATCAAAAGGTCACCAAAAAGACCATAATACACCTTTTACCCCTCAAAATATGTATTTTTCCTCAAAAAACACAAAATACCCTAAAAAAGGGTCCAAAATTCCCAAAAAATATTAAAAGGGAGTAAAGATATTAAAAATATTCAAAAAAGGAAAAAGAGGGAAAAAGAGACCTAAACCATGTTGGTTAATACCATTGGTTTCCTTAAAACCATAATGGTATTCCCCATCACCAAAAACTATAAAAAGGTGATAGGGTCTCCTCACTTTTCATCCATATTTCATACTATCCTCATGCTGTCGAAATCCATCTTGAGCTTTGCCCATCTTTTGAGCTTTTCCCAACCATTGAATCATTGGAGAATAAGAGACCATTGGACATTGGAGCACCTCAACCTTGGAGATGCCCAAAACTCACCATCCTCACCATTTGAGGTAATACAAAAGTTTTAATTTTTATTTACATGCTTATGAATCGATTTTATTTATTGTTATCAATCTAGAATTCTTTATTTTACTATTTACTGCCATCAATCTATAGTTTATATTTGCTTATTTACATTGCTTTCTTTGAGACTGCTGCTACTAGTTAGTAGGTGCATCCTTGCACATGCTTGGTTGAAAAACCAAGCAACAAGGCTGTTGGTTCACCACCGTGGAAGTTCCTCTTCTGACAAGTAAACTTTGCTAACCACTCATACAGGATGATGGGAAACTCGCAGAAAAAAATATTCGTGCAGACCATTGTGAATATACTTCGCTAACCACCAGTCTGTCATCAACCCAAGGTTTTTTTTTTTCCTTCTCAGCGAACTCTTGCAATTTTAGGTCGAACCAATCTTGGATTTCTGGTTTTGTCGGATGCCACATATCCTCCTGTCACTTCGCACACGGTCCCGACAATGGAACCATTTGTTGACACAAACCCAGTCGATAGGGGTTTCCAACACTGTCGACACCAACCCACCGCGATCTCCCTGAGCACCGACCCAAACAGGTTTTATCCTGTCCAACAACACCTGCAGAGCAGATGAGGTCTCACCCGAGATGTTCAAGGGAGAGTCGACTGAACCATGTTTCCGCCGAATGAAGGAGGATGATGCGGCTCAATTACCCAACTTATTACAAGATTTCCGAAATAGATCTAAGTCTTTAACTCAAGCCTTATTCATATTCATAGCATCATTCAACAAAATAAGTCATAATTGCAACAAATATAACAATAAAGAATTAACCGAAGCAAGGAAACATCGCATCATTCAGATATTTGTATTGTGAAATGCATTGCCATAGATAAACAGGAAAACACATGGATTCTGCTTAATAACTCAATCACATCATATTAACTCCGCAAAAACCCAGATACAAAATATTCAGTTTTCAGCTCATACAGATCTAACAAATATCTCCAGATCTAAGATACACGATCCTAGATAATTCAACACTTACAAATCTATGTCTATTTATAAGCTTCTGCCTTTACATTGGTTGTCCACTTTCTAACTACTTCCTAACCGACACTTCAAAGAAAATGACCCAAAATCTATCTATTGTGGTCTAAATGACCCCAAAACCCGCATACTACGGTTCGACAGACCCAAAATTACATAAAATATCATCATTTGCGCCTGAATTCCCGCCTTCTTCGGTATATTTGGCCTTGTGCAGCATCCATAATGTTGTGATGCTGACTTTTCCAAACCGCCTGCCAACACTAGAAAGTGCACATGATCATCCAACTTCGAAGTAAAGGACTTTATAGAGTCACTATGGGGCTTGAAAGTGATCCAGGAGTTGTTGCACTAAAATCTAAATGGTTCAAGAGGATTGATGAAGCTTATGGTTTTCTTTGACTCGCTGTCCATCCATATCTTATATTCCATATTGATACTCTGACCACTCCAAATCAAGTATCGACAAAGCTAGAGTCTCTCTTTGGAAAGCAATATGAGTTCACAGGTAATCTATTGGAAATTGAGTTGATCTCACTTAGTACAAGCAATTTCAATTCAATGGAAGAATTCATCTCAAGATTCAAGAACCTAGTGATTCAACTCAAGAAGTGTGGCATATATAAGAGGGATGAGCAACTAATTATTACGATTCTATCAAAACTGAGTCCTGAATACTCAATTTTTGTATCTACATTTCATGTTGCAAAACTTGCAATTCCCAACCGGAATATGCCAACCTTGGATGAATTCATAGAATCGCTCACTAAGGATAAGGAAACGATAGTTCAAATGGGGGATCTGAAACCCTCCAAGGGCCTTTCACTTGTTGCTCATGGAGCAAAGAGTTCCAAGAATTTCAAATCCAAATGAAAACAAAATATGTTGTCAGATTAAGAGGACTCTACTGAAGATTCAAAAGCCAAGAATATGAAGAATAAGATGTAATGTCCCCTCCTATCATACCAGCATGATAGAGAGGATCATTGTGCTAAAACCGGGCAATTGGCCCCAATGCTTACTAAATGAAACATCCACATATATAAAAAGACAGGCATGCAGATGTACAATCTAAGCAAACACAGCAGAAGTAAATCATGTGCAGAATTAACACACATCCATCATACATTCCCGATTTTTATGCCATATCATCAATTTAAGCAATATCAAATTTGCAAATGAGAATACTTATCTTAAATCAAGTAATCCCTGAGCAACCAGCTATGCTTCTGCAACGTTCCACCCAACCGTAGGCCAGTGTGCTCCTCGATCTCTCAGCACCACTGCCACCCCCGAGCTGGGCATGATCTCCACAAGGAAAAGGGGAAAACAGGCTCTCACATAGCCAAAGGTATACCAGAATCAGCCAAGCCAATCAGCAATTGGGTTTCTCAGGCTGATAAGAGATGGATGCATATAACATCAAAAGCATAAGTGTTGGGCATGAGAAAAACGTTTTCCATAGTGGAATGCATGAGATGGGGTTTCAACTAACTCAGAAAAACGTGGGAACCCACAAAAACGAAATGGGGAGTTGGGGAACAATCCAGGTAAGCCAAATCCGTTTTTAGAAAAACGTCCTTGGACATTCAGGGCAAAAACGACCTCCATACAGTCCCCAAATCGTGGCCCTTCTTTCCCAAGCTACTGTATATGCAAAAACAAACTCCCAGGCATCGAAAAATGCAGGATTTTGATGAAAAACATGTAGGGAAAGACCCATCTAGCTCCCATTGCGTGAATGAGTGAAGACTGTCTGTTCCGAATGCTTTGGGCACCATTTCGTGGGCGTTTTCTTGCCCAAGGAGACAAAACACGAATTTCCAGGTTGATGGCTTTCCCATACACGAAAATGGCTGCCATACTTCTTCATTCCCAAGGCATTAACTGCCTCAACCAACTCTTGGAAGAATTAAATGATTGGGTGCATGAGACCAAATGGGTAGTTGAGAGTTCATGGGTTTCTTCAATGAAATGGCTTAACACCATGGCTCAAGGGTTTGGTTATTTTCCCTCCCTATTCCTTGTAAAGATCATGCCCCCATCTCTTTGTTGCATTGCGTAGCTGATTGTGGGGTTTTCATTAAAATTGCATATTTACATGATGTCCGATTTTACATTGTGCACCACTAGCACAAGAACTCCATGCATCTATTCTAATTGACGATACATAGAATGATAAATCAATGGCGGGGCCTTGGCCTTGAGCTCCTCACCATGACTAAATAACAATATTTACATCATTTACAATATTAATGCAATAGGGTCAAGCTGGGGACATTACACAAGAAAGATAAATAAAAGTTTTCTTATTGCTAAAAAGGTACCCATTTTGAGCAATATTGTTTCAAGAATAAATTGGGAATCATGGCCAATATGCTTGAAGAACATAATATTGATGTTCCTGATTTTGCAATAAAAAAACAAGGCAAGCTTTCTATAGAACAAGAACAGTGTCTCCAAGCAACTCACAAAGGTAATCATATTTTTGATTTGAGTGCAAGAGACAAAAATATTTATCATATATCTGATTTTGATTCACATTTTGATATATCAGAATTAGAAACCTTCACCTCTTCGTTGGAGAGATCTCCAATTACTTCACCAAAGTCTTCTCCCAAACCTAGTCATTTTTCACTAGCTTTTGACTTGTCTTCTGAAAGGTCCTTCCACCTCCACTCAAATATTTCATGTTCTGATTTTGAAGATGATATACAGTATGATATGTAGGTCATGACAGCTTCTGCACCATTTTCCCAACCATTGGATGCAAAAAAGACCCTACAACCCCCAAGTTCTCCAGTTAAGAAACCACACAATTCCATGGTTTCCTACATTGTGTCACTTGTCTCTGTTATTCTTGTCTATCATATCTTTCATTGGTTGGAAATACATTTATTTGGCCATCATTGGAATATTGTTCTACATGTATGGACCTGATCCCATCACTCATGGATCAAATTTCAAGTCCTCAAATCCTCCAGATTCGCTCAACTATCAGGGTGATCTAGTTTTTGGTGGTGCTTTCGCGCTCCAACAGGAAGAAAGGAGGGATCTACCGACTTGTGGAAGCCGAAGTAGAGAGCATAATAAAAAAAGGATTCTCGTAGCTCTATGTGTGAAATGCATGATAAACTGAAGTAAAAAACAAATAAAATTCAAACTAAACTATGAGAATAAGAAACATGAACCGAAATAAACCTAAGATATGGATGCGGTTATAATCAGTAAAAAATGAAAACTACCTATCTACCAGGATTTAATTCAGTAAAGAAGTAAAAAATTAGAACTATCAACCAGGGTTTACTTCAGTAAAAACACATGCATTATTTAAATCTCACACTCTCCACGCATTCATGAAGCATATATGGAAGAATTTTTTATATTATTCATAAACAGTTAGGTTACAATGGTAGCTGATCTAAGGGAATGTGAGCCAAGCCACCACAGGGTATGGACAGGCAATGTCTCAAATGGATGAGGGTGAAAGGAACAAAGTGGTGTTCAAATTTCACACAGGAGAATTTGCAGAAGGGGCAGCTTCAAAGAGATGGATTATTTTAAAGGAAAAATGGTTCGCATATGTCCATGAATGTAAAAAAATTCTATATATATAAATGCGGTTTAGGTTTTTTTTGAGAAACCTAAACCACGGTGGTTTTTGTTATCACCGCCGATAAAATTTGAATGTGGGCGGGAATTTTGATTTTGCGGGCATCATCCACTTTTGGTGGACTTCCCCCTTTTTTGGGGGAAACCCTTATTTTGGTGGAGGTTTCCTACTTTTTAGGGAGCTTGTCCAAAGTAGGTATCAGGACTTAGGACAACATGCATTTTGGGTTTTTGACATTATTTTTCATGTTTGAGGGTTTTAAACATAGGGATAGGGTGTGTATGGTGTATGGTCATTTTTTGGTGTTAGCATATTGCCCCCTGATGTGTGAGGTTAGGTGTTGATCGTATGACCGATATACATCATAGGAATTTCAAAGTAATTGTGTGGTGGTGGTGTCCTGGATTAGAGGTTGCTTTGGAGGAGAGCATATACTTCAGTAGAATGACATGAGCGATGCACTGTAAATACAATACTCATAATGAATGAGTTGCATATAATCTCAAGTATATATGGACAAGGTGGGAATTCCCATGATCGTATAAGTGACTCATGATGGTCCAAAGGGGAGACAAATCTGGGACATAATGGTCCAAAGGGGACACAAATATGGGACATACTCATGGTCCAACTATGAATGATATAAAGAGCTAAAACTTGAAACAATGGCATCCATCCTGTTGGGCCTGGCCCAAATAGGGAATTTTTGGATAAGTTAGTTTTTGGAACTGCGGAGCTGAGCGCAGTTCAGCTGAAGGGTTTTTGAACAAGTCCATTTTGGATGCTACAAAGTTGTGCACAGTGCAGCAGCAGAAGAGCTGTGAAGTCGATGATGCGAGGAGACAGTGCTATGATGTGTCCAGTCTACGTGGATCCAGAAAAGTAGAGTGTTGGATGAAAGATGGCACGTATTCTAGTTAGACCATCGGGGGTCTATTTTTGGTAAATATGCTCCAGGAGTACCAAGCGGTGGGTAGGAGAAAAGCGGAAAGAAAGCGACTAGTCACACATGTGGAAGAATCACTACCTGAACCAGCCGCACAAGATCGTTAGAGGAAGAATGGCTTGGTGAATGTGAACTATTAGCATGCATGAGACAAGAAGGCCAATAGCAATGTGAGGCATGCGCTGAGGGCAGCCTCAACGAAATATTCGCTACCAGAGACCAGCAATCTAGTTAAGGGAAAATCATGACAGTTTTGTAAAACTAAGGGTTTTTTCCTTCGAATTGTAAAGACATGACCTATGGGCATGATCTATAAATAAGGAATATTTTGTATGGGAAAGGGTTGTTGGGTTGTTGAATCTCTCGTTTTGTATTGTTATTGACTAGATAGATCTTTGTTGAGAGACAATTTTGTAAGGCTCTGCAAGCTATGTGTGCAGAGGCTGACTGAGAGAGAAGAGAGTCTGCAAGTTGAGTGTGCAGACAAAGAACTATTGTACCATTCCCAAAGACTAATACAACAATAGTTCTTGTGGATGTAGCCTCCATCCTGGGGGTGAACCATGTTAAATCCTTTGTAGTGTGATTGTTGGTGTATTTTCATTTGCTTATTTGCTTACATTGGATGTTTGGATTCTCATTTATTAGTTGTTATGTTAATGATTTTATATGTATTCGCCATAGGAGAAATATTGGAATAATATGTTAAGTATTACATGTATGGGTGGATGATGAATGCGTAGTATTCTAAGTCTATGAATGTATAAGTATGTTGAATAATCACGTATGCTCATAGAGTTTGGGTTGTATAACTCTTGACGTGCAGCATTGGGAGTGTGCAGTATTGTGTGTTTAATCTGTTTACATTGGTCATAAGGCTAAATAATCTAAGGCAGTAGATAGATGAATAAGTGTTAAGTGAAGTCTTCATAGTGGTTAAATCCGCAGAGGAAGCGTATAGATCAATTGTGTTGTCCTATTATTGGAATCATGTCCAAATCGCGCATTCCGTAGATACACTGGTTGCGCAAGTATCTAGGTTTGTGGAAGCAAGGACCATGACGCAGTCTATCATCATGCAGTCTTCAGTCCACAGCGCGAGCTCCATTGCACGCTGCGCAGTAGAGCTGTCCGAACAACTCATCACATCACTATGGAAACCTGAGTCCGTGGTACCCCTTTAGATACACCTTGGGTGAGACCTCAGCCTATTCGCAGGCTGTTGCCAGAAGGGCCGGTGAGAAGGGGTTTTCTTGGTTCCTTGAAACCGCGAAGAACCTGAGTCTATATTGGAAACCTCTAGATCAATATATAAGCCAACAAATGGTTCCCTTTCCATGCTAAGAATCCATGATGAGTTGAAGACGTGATGTGTGAAGTAGAAGAAGTTGAGCTAGGTGTCGACTTTTGGTATCCAGACAAGAAAGAAATATGGGGTTGGTGTGACAAGACAGAAAGAGACTTCGCAAGAAATGAGAATAGACACCCAAATCTCTCTAACATTTAGTGGTCGAATAAGTACCTGTGGAAAGACGTTCACAAGATATTTTGGGCATCTTTTGGAAAAGAGCTACACAAGTGGTTGTTAAGGGTCGTAGAACACAGAAACTGTACACCGCGAGACGTACCTACCGAGTGGACACTAGGGATTATTGAAAGGCTCAAAGCACTAGACAACCCATTCATGAGAGCAGTCAACTTTTGGTTTGATAGAACACTACAAATCTTTGTGACGGAGTTCGCTATGGACATGCTAAAGTCCTACAGCGCAACTGAAAGAGAGTTTTTCAAGGGATTCAAAGGTAAGTACTTGAACAACCTCAGTTTATACATCAAAATGCTTTGGAAGAGAAAGGTGTTTTTAGAATGCAGTGAAGTTTTGTTTAAATATGTCATGGTAGATAGTACATATAGTGGGTCTTACAAAGAAACCCATAACCTGAGAAGTGGAAAGAGATACAATTTCGTTGCGGAGACAAATCCTGGACCACATGGAATCCACGTAGACACCCAGATACCATGTGAGCTTGATAATCAAACTGCACCTTTGTCATCCACGTATCAGCCTATTATGCCACAGAATCCTCCAGTTGCACAAACCGTGCCTCCCTTATCTCAGAATCTGTCAGTTCAGAACCCGTCGGTTGTGAGCACCGCCCAATCCGCACCACAGAACATTAGTACTGGTAACACCACAAGAGTGGGTTCCTAGCCTCTTCCGACTCATCCTAGTCCATCTCAGGCTGTACCACTTCAGAACACTCAGAGTATTATCCCTAGCACCACTCAGACAACTGTGTCACCTAGAAGGAGGATGGCTGATGATATCAAATTGTCGATATTCAAAGGAATGGGTCTACAAGACCCTGATCAGCATTGGTTTCTATGTGAAGCCGTATGGAGTGTAAAGCAAGTACATGATGATGCTGTGAAGCAAGCGCAATTCGTTACCACTTTCAGAGACAGAGCCTTGCATTGGTTCATGAAATATTCATAGGGACATAATAGAACCCTGATAGAAATCAAGGCTGCACTCTTAGCAGAATTCAAGAAGCCGAAGTCAGAGTCACAATGTATAACAAAATTGAAAGAGATCAAACAGAAACCTAATGAAATAGTCTGGGAGTTTGATCAGAAATTAAAGACTCTGTTGGACCAAGTAAGCTTCATTATAGCACAGCAACAGCACAAGGAATGGTTTATAGCTGCGCTGTTGCCTCATATCAGACAGTCGTTGATGCAACAGAAGGTGGCTTCATAGGAAAAAGCCTTGGAGATCGCGATGAATTTAGAAGCTTCACCGATTGGAGAAAGTAGCACTGGGATGTCTCAGATTCAGAACTATTTGGCTACCCTGACACTACAACTACAAGATATTAAGAAAGGAAAACAAGACAGACAGGAAGTCTGGTGTAGAGGATGTAAGGGGGAAGGACACACTAAGGATCACTATCCTTTATTCCAAGATTTCCTTAACATGGGTAGACCAAACCCAAGGCTATGGTGTGAAATTTGTAGAACCAGAGGATACCGGCCAGAAGACTGCCACATGATATAGAAATATGTAAGAACACCTACGAACCTATATTGTAATTTATGTAAGTCAATTGGGCATGATGAATCCAATTGCCGCACAGATGAACTCATGTTAGAAAGAAAGAAAGATATTGAGAATATGTACGGAGGAATGTACAGAGTCCAAGAATAGACTCCACAGAAGCAAAATAATGCACAACATGATCAGGGAGCATACAGAGGCCGAGGAGGATACCGTCGGAGAGGAAGGAATAATGGCCCGACACAAGGACGAGGCCAAGGTCAAGTAATCTGTTATAACTATGGCCAAGAAGGCCATGTATCTAGAGATTGTACCAACTCATGCACTACGTGTAGTTATTGTAAATCATTTGATCATGTTATTGAAGACTTCCCAGTGTTAGAGGTAGAAATGCAGAAAAGAAAACGGCCAGAGGCACCGAACCCAAATATTTAGTTGATTGCAGCAGAGAGGAGACCTATGGATTCAAGTATCAATGTAGTGATGCGAAGTGGTGCTATGACAGGAAGAGATAGAGGAGCAGAAGCTTTGACTTCTTGAGACTTTAATACGAAAATGACTCCTCTTGAAACGATATGGATCAACAAAGTTGCTGGGAAAGCACTTGCTTTCGACTTGAAGAAAAACAGAGAAGTCTTTGAAGAAGCGCATGATATCTTCAAAGAATCAGCTCCCTAGTCGCTGAGAATCCCGTTGTGCAATGAAATACCACATATGGAAGATATGCCGAGTGCTTATGACGGAACGAGCGCCGCAGCAGAGACATGTACCTCTGTTGCGCAGTTCCTCAAGAGCTGCATGAAGTTGCTGAAGAGTCCAAATGTTATAGCAGAACTGCAGAAGCTATTAGATCAGTATGAACCACTCAGCGAAAGTGAAACTACCGATAGTGTAGTTCATTACATAAATAAACACAAGAGAACAGGTAGAGAAATGAGACTCGGTGCATAGATAGGAGACTATTAAATGGATCAGATCATTCTTGATCTAGGATTAGAAGTAAATGTCTTAACTAAACAGACATGGAAGCAGATGGGGAGACCAAAGCTGTTATGGTCACCTATCCAGTTGAGAATGGCCAACCAGGAGAAAGTCATACCCTTTGGATGGTTAGCCAACATGATTGTTGACATTGATGGAGTGTAGAGTTACGTAGATTTTGAGGTTATCGAGATTGTGGATGATAGTAAGCCTTTTCCTGCGCTGTTGAGAATTGACTGGGCTATCGATAACCTTGCTATCATAAACCTAGAGACAAAGAAAATGATCTTCGAAGGAAAGCATCTGAAGGTCATCACACCACTGGACCCTGTTGACGGAGACAGATAGAGTGAGCCGATTCAAAAAGAATCCAGAGCTCAAGATTTTGACTAATTATACAAGATGACTGCCAACCAGGAAGACTATTTTAATCCTACTGCAGATGGAGCACTTAGCTGGAGATGTGACAACTCTTGCATCTCAGACTCTGACGTAGGATTGGAAAATTGGAAAAGTTGTATGCACGAAGTATCTACAAGGAGATGCGCACAGGTTACAAAGTCACTGCGCTGGATTGGAAAGGAGGTAAGCCCAATCCCCACTTATGATGGTTTATATATTGTTTATTCCTTTATCAAAGAATATACTATATCAATTGCAGATGAACATCGCTTACCAGCACTAGATATGGCACTGCGCGAGACACCTGCTAGATGGTGGGCTACGCAGAAGCAGACATTGACCACATGGGATTAATGAAGAATCAAGATGCAGATCAAGTTTGCTGACGAGGTTACCCTACCCTATGAGAAATATAATGGACAGACAGATCCAAGACAACATATTGAGGTATGTTCACAAGCATGGGAGGAGAGACCAAAGACATAATGGGTGCATCTGTTTGTGCATAGGCTGGAGGAAGAAATTCCAAAAAAATGGTACTTAGACATGGAGTTGCACAGGGAAACTATTGATTGGCCTACTCTGACTGCGAACTTCCAAAAGAATTTCAGTTTTGAAGATGAGAGCCCTACCATAAATGATGCACTGCAGATTATTAAGGAAATAATATTCAAACCAGAATGTCCACATAAGAACATGAAATTAGAAGAATTCTTTGGAGCTGACAGTGTACCTGTAAGCCTACAGAAAGAAGGAAAGGAACAGGTAGAACATGCCATGGAATTTTATAACCTAGCTGAAGAAACTGAAGAAAAAGAAGGAAATGATGAGGAGGACCCACACAACATAAATATACCTGAGTCGGAAGGTGTGTACGAGGTAGAAGGACCTCCACTTGAAATCCTAGACATGAGTGGACTCGTGAAAACAAGAAAAGTGAACATTCGCACTAACGAAGAGCTAAAGTTCATGGCTATTGAAGACTACTGGGATGATCAGACCATTGCGAAGATCGCATACCTATTACATGAGTATCAGGAGTTGTTCCCAACAAAGTTTACAGAGATGAAGGGCATTTTGGGAGACTTAGGAGTTACGAAGATACCTCTTAAGCCAAGGGTGAAGCCAATTAAACAGAGGCCCTATAGACTAAATATGTGATACAAAGAACAAGTCAGGGAAGAACTTGATAAAATGCTTGACGCAGGGATCATCGAGCCAGTCGAAGAATCTGAGTGGATAAGCCCTATGGTTGTCCAAGATAAGAAGACAAAAAATGAGATCAGGATTTGTGTGGATCTTAGGAAGTTGAACGATGCATCAATACATGACCCATTTCCTACTCCTTTCACTGATGAGGTACTTGATAATGTTGGAGGAAATCAGGCATATTCATTTACTGATGGATTTTCGGGATATCATCTAATAAGAATTGATCTTGTGGATAGAGACAAGACAACCTTTGCCACCGAATGGGGGTTTTTCTAGTACACAGTAATGCCGTTTGGTCTGAAGAATGCGCCCGCCATCTTTTCTAGAGTTGTGGTCGCATCATTCAAATATTTCATGCATAATGTTTTAGAATCTTATTTCGATGATTGGACAGTATTCGGTTTGCTGAAGGACCATTGCAAAAACTTGAGATTGATGCTAGAAAAATGTAGACAGCATCAAATGTCTCTCAACCTGAAGAAGTGCATCTTTTGTATACCTTATGGAATTCTGTTAGGACATATTGTGTGCAAGCAGGGCTTGATGGTTGATCTTGCGAAGATCGCAGTCATTGTAAACTTTCCCACACCAAATTCAGTAAAGCAGATGCGCACTACATTGGGGCATACGGGTTACTACAGGAAATTTATAAAGGGTTATGCACATATAATCGCAGCAATGGAGAAGCTGTTGAAGAAAGATGTGCCATTCATTTGGAACGCAGAATGCGAACAAGGCTTTGATACATTAAAAGAGGAAATGGTGACTGCATCGATCCTAGTTTTTCCAGACTGGGAGAAGCCATTTCATGTCCATGTTGATGTGTCATGTATCGCATTGGGGGTTGTCTTAGCACAATTAGGAGAGGGAGGTATTGTCCATCCCATCGCATTTTCAAGCAGGAAGCTCTCATATGCAGAGAAGAATTATAACACTACTGAGAGAGAAGGCCTCGCTATGGTCTATGCACTGCAGAAGTTCAGGCACTATTTACTTGGTGCGCACTTCTATATGTTCACTAACCATTCTGCTTTGAAATACCTGGTCAACAATCCAATGTTAGGGGGGAGAATCTACAGATGGTTGTTACTATTCGAGGAGTATGATTTTGAAATAGTAGTTAAACCTGGCAGATTGAACTTAGGACTTGACCATCTGTCAAGAATCAAGTCAGGAGAAGAGCCTATGAATCTTGAAGACAATCTGCTTAACGTGCAGGTTTTTGCTATCCAAATAGCTGATGATTATTATAAATGCATCATAGACTTTTTTTACTACCGGGTTAGCACCCATAGAGTTCACTATGCAGCAAAAGAAGCAACTAGTAGTCCGAGCAGCAGACTTCACCATTATTGCAGGTCAGTTGTACAAACTAGGACCGGACGAAGTACTATGCAGATGTGTATTGGAGCATGAGAAGCCATTCATATTGGAAGATGAACATTTAGGAGTAGTAGGAGGTCACTACGCAGGAAGAGCCACCGTGTAGAAGATATTGCGGGCAGGGCTATGGTGGCCTACAATTCACAAAGACGCAAAGGAGCATTGCCAAAGCTATGATGTCTGTCAGAGGACAGGAAGGCCATCACGAAGATACGAGATGCCATTGAATCCATAGTTGACACTACAGGAATTTGAGAAATGGGAAATTGATTTTGTGGGACTGATAAACCCACCAGGAAAGAGAACTGGTGCGAGGTACATTATTACTGCGACTGATTACCTCACGAGATTGGAAGAAGCGAAACCAGTGAAGGACTGTAGCGCAGGTACTTCCGTGCAGTTCATATTTGAAGACATCCTTACAAGGTGTCAATGCCCAAAGATTTTGATGAGTGATCAAGGCACTCACTTTCTAAATAGAACCATTGAGTCATTGACAGAAGGGTTCCATATTCATCATCAGCGAAGTATGCCATATCACCCACAAGCAAATGGAACTATTGAAGCGTTCAATAAAGTACTGGAGAATGCGCTAACTAAGGTATGCAATGTAAATAGGGACGATTGGGACCTGCACATTCCCACTGTGTTATAGGCATATAGGACCACATGCAAGAAGTCGACTGGCCACACACCTTTTAGGCTGGCCTATGGACAAGAAGCAATAATGCCAATGGAGTACATTGTTCCCATCTTGAGAATAGATGCTTTTACAGGCATGGCAGATCACGATGCGCTAGAAGAAAGGATTCTACACTTGGTTGGTCTGGAGGAGGATCACTTCATCACAGGATTTCACCAACAAGTGTAGAAAGAAAGAGAAAAAGCATGGCATCATTGCCACATCAAGAACAAGTCTTTCCAGGTAAGTGATGTAGTCCTCCTGTATGATAGCAAGTTTATGAAGTTTCTTGGAAAGTTTAAAATGCATTTTCTTGGTCCATATACTATTGTACATGTTACTAATGGTGGCGCAGCTCAGTTAGCCACATTAGCAGGAAATAACTGGCCCATCCTAGTCAATGGGAGCAGACTAAAACCCTATTGGGATAGTCCTACTTCACAGAACCCTTAACAATTAGAAAGAAGGAAATTTCTAAGTTCTAGGTACAGTTGAAAGTGGGCACTGGAAATGGGAAATAGTCTATACGCAATGTATGATGAGGAACATGTATATACCGTGCAGCACTGTTAAGATGTGCCGCTGCACCAAAAAAAAAAAAAAACAATAGAAAAGAAAAGAAAAAGAAAAAGAAAAGAGGAGTCGTACAGTTGCGAAGTCCAAAAGGAAATTGCAAAGATCAAGTTGAATGAGGAAAGATGCTAAGTTCAGAGGCAGGAAGTAAGGCACCGTGAATTTATTGCACAGGAGTAATGATGACCTGTCGCACAGTTTGACACAACACTGCAGGAAAATAGCCGTTATAATGTTGGTCGAAAATATAGCCGTTATACAGTACTTTTCCAGTGACCACTTGGGCATTTCACGAACAAATATCCGTTCTAAATGAGTTTATGAAGGAAAGGACTGAAGAATCCACTGGATTTGGCCAACAGATACCGCATTTAATGCTTATCTAGCCATCGAGGGTAGCGGAGGGGGTTAGCTGCGCCTATATATAATGCTGCATTCAGACTCACGGGCATTACTGAACACTTAGAATTTTCTTGCGAGCACTACTTTGTGAGTTATTTTCAGTGATTTTTCCGAAATCCTATTGAGATTTGTCCAGTGAATGTTTGAGAGGTCTTCCATTGAAGAAGAGTTCACAGTCAAAGATACTGTGAAGGTATTCCAATAAGGAGGGATCGAAGGGTTAATGAGAAGCCCAGCCAAGAATGTCATCTTAGAACCAAGTCAAGCATCCAGAAGATCACCAAGACATGGTCCAATAATGCAAGACAAAGGCAAAGATCTAGTGGGGCCGAGAACGAAGCAACCAAATATGAGTTCGACAATGCTGAAGCCACTGATAGTTGATAAAGAGATACCATTGACAATGACCCTGGATTATATCTCACTACGTGCACTGGACGCACCGGTCTTCAAGCTAATGAAGAACGCCAAATATGACATTCCACTCTCGCCAATATCAAAGCATGTCGAAGTGGACAAAACCTTGTTGGGTAAAATTCCAGAGTGCAAGTGGGAAGACTATGATCTGCTTCAGATGCAGAAGGACCCCAATGAACCTAGGTTCCCACAGTTCCAACTCGACCATTACATGTGCTAGAAGAAAGATGTGAAGGGAGACCTCACCTTGGTCGCGGAAAGTTGGTTATCCAGAGTAGTCAAGTCGGGACTACTCAATCTACTCAGACTCCCGCATTTTGATAGATTCCCGGAGCTGAATGCGGTGGTGCGAATTCTGATGGCGCGCATTCACCAGGGATATTTGTGGCTTGACCGCAATGTTGACCTGACTATTGACATTATCCACCGCATCACTGGATTGAGAAAAAGGGGTAAAGATCCGAAGTAGTTTTTCCAAGGGAAAAGCAAAGATAAAGAAGTAGCCACGAAGATGAAGAAAACATAAACTATCATCAAAGGAAAGAGAGGCTTTCAGATGGATGACATAGAGGATAAAGTAATGATTTTCATCATGCAACTGTTAGCCGACAAGATTCTTAGAAAATGCAGGCCTTTGGAGGTACCCATAGGCGCAGTACTACTTGGTGACGTAGTCGCGGAGGGCGAGCAATTCAACTAGTGTCAATACTAATTGAATGAGTTACTGGAGGAACTAAATGACACATAGCTCAATGACGGAAATTTCCATTTTACATGGTTAATAGTGTTGATCACCTTCATAGGATGGAAAAATCCGAAGGATTATGTTGGCGTAATCACAGATTCCAATCACTGCAGAGGGGCCCATTACTAAAATCTCTGGGCAAATTTGAACTCACAAAGATAGCACGCGACAGTTGAGGTTTTCTATGCCTATTATGACTAGCTGCGCGTAGCAACCATGCCCACACCGCGGATAACAAAGTAGGTAATAAGTAAGTATATTCGCACTTTTGATTTTTATGCTGACATGCATTGCATTCACATTTTAGCCAAAGAACAGAAGAAGAACCTTGAATGGTACCCACGAAGGTACCACATGTATGAAGAAGATATTGATAATATCATGAAGGAATGGCCTGCCGAGTTTCGAGTCGAAATTGTAGATGTTTAAAGTGACTCCCGTGAGGACAACCCCATTCCATGTCCCATTGTTGAAGAAAAAGAAACAACAAAAAGGAAGGAAGTTGAGAGCCCGACACTGAAAAAGGGGGCACGGAAGAAGCAAAGAGTCGTTAAAGAGGTATCAGACACAGTACTCCATGATGATGATTATGAAATGATCACATAAAGGGTCATGGAGAAAATGGGAGATCTGATGAATGAGAAGGAGAAAAAGGACAAAGCGATTCAGGAAAGTCTGCAGAAGAATATGACCATGTTGTAGGGGATTACAGAAAAAATTGAAGAAGTACACAAAACATTACCCTTGCCATTGGTGTCAGAGTCTGAAGTAAAGTCAGGAGGAACTTCACAGCAGAAGACGCCTCACCTAACCATGACCATGCCTGCGAAGTCTCGCATTATCCATATGGATCCCTTAACAATAACGCTGCCACTGCCAGAACAACTAGTGTTGGACATGAAGTATGTAGAGCATGTGGAGCTCGATATTGCGAAAATACCACTTCCTAGTCTACACTACTTGCATCTCTAGATTGTTGAAGAAATGCATGAAAGAACTATCGACGTGTTGAAAGGACAGGCTGAGCTGCAAGCAGCTAATAAGCAGTTGAAGTAATCTAGCTCGCGGAGAGCTATGGAACTGCAAGATGAGCATGATCGTCAGAAAAGACTAGAGTCCACGATCACTACGGTCGCAGATGATATATCAGAATTTGAAGTACAGATGGACCCCGTGGATACTGTCGTGAAGATCGACGAACTAGTTAATGATCTTAAGGAGGAGATGCAAGATATGGAGATCATCCACGAAGCTAAGGTTGCTGCCTTGGAGGCACAGATTCATTCGCAGACTCCACTAGATCATGAGCAGTTAAGAGAAAAGGAAGTGAAGGGTGCAACAGAAAGTATAGCCACCAAGTTGGCTAAGTGCCAACATCTGTTAGATGAGGCGTCGAAGGCATTCACTTCCCTCAAGGAGGATCTAGGGTTGCTCGAAGTAAAGAAAACTGTGAAAGACCAGCAGACAACATTAGAACCGTTGGATGCAAAAGTTAAAGCCCTGCTACCAAGAGAAAGACTTCACAGGTACAAGGAAGTCAGCGCACTGAAGAAGGAAGTTCAGACCTCAATAGAAAAAGAGGTTGAAATGAGAAATAAATCGCAGCCCTTGTTGGAGGTAGCCAAGATGATCTCGTAGGAGATTGAGGAGAAGTTACGGGATTTTTGCGAGGGACAAGAACAAGTGTAAGGACAAGTGGGT
The DNA here is from genome assembly GCA_027924585.1 of Larix kaempferi. Taxonomy (NCBI): domain Eukaryota; kingdom Viridiplantae; phylum Streptophyta; class Pinopsida; order Pinales; family Pinaceae; genus Larix; species Larix kaempferi. The sequence continues at coordinate 5,445,906 of BSBM01000893.1, forward strand.
GATGAGATAACACTTAAGATGCTGGAAAAAATGAAACAAGTTGAGCAAGACACAAAGGAAGCAGTCGAAAAGTTGATTGTCACATACAACGAGTTCGTTGCGGAGCTCACTCCGTACCTGGAGAAGCAGCTAGGAGAAGTTGAAGTTGAAGGTGGCTCAAGGACAAGCCACATGTAAGTGTTAGGGGCCTGATGGGCCTGGACTAAATGGGGCATTTTTGGATAAGTCAGTTTTTTGAACTACGGAGCTGAGCACAGTTCAGCTGAAGAGTTTTTGAACAAGTCCATTTTGGATGCTGTGAAGTTGTGCCCAGCGCAGTGTCGGAAGAGCTGTGAAGTTGGTGTTGCAAGGAGACAGCGCTGCGATGTGTCCAGTCTACGTGGATCCGTCAAAGCAGAGTGTTGGATGGAATACGATACGTATTTCGGTTATACCATCAGGGGTCTATTTTTGTTAAATATGCTCCAGGAGTACCAAGCGGCGGGTAGGAGCAAAGCGGAAAGAAAGCTTCTAGTCGCACATGTGGAAGAAACACTACTTGAACCAGTCGCACAAGACCGTTAGAGGAAGAACGGATCGGTGAAAGTGACTTGTTGGCATGCATGCGACAGCAAGGACGATAGCGATGTGAGGAATGCGCTGAAGGCGCCCACGACGGAATATTCACTACCAAAAGCCAATAATCCGGTTAAGGGAAAACTGTGACAGTTTTGTAAACCTTAGGGTTTTTTACTTCGAATTGTAAATCCATGACCTATGGGAATGATCTATATATAAGGCATATTTTGTATGGGAAAGGGTTGTTGGGTTGTCGAATCTCTCGTTTTGTATTGTTATTGACTGGATAGATCTCTATTGAGAGATAATTTTGTAAGGCTCTGCAAACTATGTGCACAGAGGCCGACTGAGAGAGAAGAGAGTCTGCAATCTGAGTGCGCAAACAAAGAACTATTGTACCCTTCCCAAAGACTAATACAACAACAGTTCTTGTGGACGTAGCCTCCATCTTTGGGGTGAACCACGTTAAATCCCATGTAGTGTGATTGTTGGTGTGTTTGCATTTGCTTATTTGCTTACATTGGATGCTTGGATTCTCATTTATCAGTTGTTATGTTAATGCTTTTATATGTATTCTCCATAGGATAAATATGGGAATAATATGTTAAGTATTACATGTATGGGTGGATGATGAATGCATAGTATTCTAAGTGTGTGAAGATAGCATTCATATAGATCATCACTTATGTATATAGAGTTCGAGTTGTGTAACTCTCGTAGCACGTAGTATTGTGTTAAGTGAAGTCTTCATAGTGGTTAAATCCATAGAGGAAGTGTATAAGTCAATTGCGTTGTCCTATTATTGGCATTCTGTACGAACCACGCAGTCCATAGATACGATGGTTACACAAGTATCTTGGTTTGTGGAAGTAAGGACCGTGACACAGTCTATCGTCACGCAGTATTCAGTCCACAGCACGAGCCCCGCACCGCGTTGCATAGTAGTTCCATCCGAACAACTCATCACATTGCTGTGGAAACTTTATTCCGCAGTGCCCCCATTGCTACACCTCGGGTGAGACCTCAGCCTGTTCGCAGGCAGTTGCCGAAAGGGCCGGTGAGAAGGGTTTTTGTTGGTTCCTTGAAACTGCGAAGAACCTGGGTCTATATTGGAAAACTCTAGATTAGTATATAAGCCAACACATCCCAAATGCAGTACTGTAACAACTAATGCACTGTTGGATATGAAATGGTACAACAACTATATGGACTCACCGAATGAGAGTACACTGACTGCATATGAAATGGGTACTCTAGGAAGCATATCAATGGAGGGATTCCAAACACTATTGCCAATGCAACCCATATATCCATGGTAATATACAACTAGGGGTTCCAAATAGACTCACCAATGTGCTAGAGTTAGGGGACATACGGGGTCTTTTACCAATAACTGAAGGGACCAATACCCTGTATGAATATCAATGGTACGATGAGGGAGTTGGAGCCGAGCACGTGATCAAATATCAATTGTCGAGGCTCTAAGGGCTCCTTGTGGATGATCTGTAGGAACTCACCACCGATGGGGGTGAGTCCAATATACATGGACCTCTAGGTCTATCCTATGGAATAGATGTGATGGCGTCGACAAAGGGAGACCTGCAGCTACTAAGGAAATGAGGCTTCCTTGATAGGAGCGTGAAGTATATGACCAAGATGTGATAGTACTGGACCCAATATTGAGACACTTTGGAGGGATATGAGGGTCACAGAGTGATGGGAATCAAACTTCCTTTGTTTAGAGTATGATGGCAAAGCTAACCTGGTGGCATATGAAACTGATCTTGAGGGATGAGGACCATAGATTAAGGGATTAGGAACCATGAATGCAATGGGGGATACTCTGGGGGTAAGGGGGAACTGATTAATGATATCAGGAGACTCCATGTGTGACACATCATAGAATACTCTGAACAAAGGCGACAGTAGTTAGCAATGTTTCCATAACATGGGGCTGTACGTGATCTATCGTGGCGTTGAGAGGTACCATTTGGGCCTTCTTCATGGTTTATTGATCTCGAAGAAGGGATAGAAGTGCGATCGATATGGTATCGTTTTGTGTATTTTGTACGAGCCCATGACAATAAGTGCTCGTGGGTGCTTTCAATTTTATGGAGTCTGAAAGCGATAAGAAGACTCTGAAGTGGTGAGAAGATATTTTCTTATGGATTTATGTGAGCCCACGATGGTGAACACTCATGGTCGCTTTAAATTTCAGAGAGTATGGAAGCAATAAGAAGACTCCGAGGGGATTCGTTTTCTTAGATTAGTCGCCAAAGCCCGAAAAATCATAAAACTATGCCGTGGAGAACTCTTCTAGTCGGAGAGACTAGAGCATTCATTTTTCGTAATTAGTCCATTTGGTTCGGAAAAGGGGTAAACTTATCTTAAATAGACGCCATTTTAGATACTTTAACGAGCATGAAAGAAAGCAAGATTGCTCGATGATATTTTCATTTTTTAAGGAGTCAAAAAACAGCTTAACAAAAGCTCCATTATGGGAGCCCCGGGAAGGGCCAATGAGCGACGATATGAGGAACTACATACAACTTAAACTCAATATGTCCAACTAGAGGGGATCCCAATCCAAAGAGGGGATTAAATGACACGGGTTCCAAATGCAAGGGGTTCTAAGAACAGTCACCCATGTGGAGGGAGGCTCTACTGCTGAGTAGGGGAAAATGCAAGGGTTGTTGGGTGGGGCCACCAACTCGGACAGGGAGGGGGGTCCTATAGGTGCAAGAGAGAATACAATGGAAATGCAATAAATTTTAAAAGGGATAGGATGTCCTATATGCCATACAAGGGGTTATACATGTGGAGATTAGTTGTCAACTGAAACAAGTGGAGCTCAACGAGATTGGGACCTATACACAAAACAAGGATACTCGAGCATAAATGTGCGTCTGAAATATAAAAATTGCATAGAAATACATACAAACACGACTTGTTGTGATGATATGCAAAATGAGGAAGACCTAAAAAATGGTCCGGAGATGACTTCCCAAGAAAAATAAATGGATCCCATAGTTGGGAAGCACATAGAATGTTGATTCTGGTGGTGAAAATGAAACTTCAAACAAACGTCTTCTGACTTCTTGATACACGAAAGAAGACCAGGGCATGGACCTATAAAAGAGGGAGGGGACCACTTGACACATGCCATTTAAACTATTTGATTTGTGGAGAGTGTGTGGAGAGAATCAGAGAGATTTACCGTTATATTTCAATCGGAGTGACCATTTATGACTTCGCGACTTGCAAGTAAGAGGTGGTCAAATTTATCATTGATTGATGGTCATGTTTCTGATATTTGGCCTCCTAGGGGCCTAGATTGAGCTTATGAGGGTTTGAGGAAGGTAGGGAGCACCCTTCGAGGGAGAAGGAGTGTCCTATAGAACCCTTAAGTGGCTCACAGGAGCACCCTAGGGTTCTCTAAACGGCCTCCTAGGAGCGCTCTAGGGTGCTCTTATCAGCCTCCTATGAGCGCTCTAGGAGACTTCTTTCCCCAAACAGGAGTGCTCTAGGCCTTGAAGGAGGGTTGCATGTTGGGTGATGATGGGTGATTGATTTTGTTTGTGCAGGATGCCTAGGGTGGAGTGGTGGGAGAGAGACATGAGCAAACTTCATCGTGAAGTGGAGGAGGATCCACTAGTGAATAGTACTTTGTCACGGTATGGTCTATTGAAGTTCTTCCAGAACCCATTGATGAGGACTGCCAAGTTCCTTCTTGAAAAACTAGTGGAGTTTTGGGATCACAAATCATAGGTTTTCATCATCCAGGGGGAGAAGATTGAGATCATGATGCAGGATTTCTACTTCATGACGGGGCTATCGATGTATGGTGTGATAGGTGACACTCAACCGAAATTCCCAAAAAGCGTTTCGACAGAGGATCTAGTGTTGCACCACTATTATGCCACCATTATGGTGGACAAGACCTACCTACTGGTATGTGATATTGAGAGTCTAGAGACTCATGCGATAGCGGGTGCAGTGGTGAGGGTACTGGGTACTCACGAACCTCAAAAGGTCTCAGGAGGGCATAGGTTGATAGTGGAGTAGGTGGTGAGGGGTACCTACTTTGGGTGGGCTCAGATGTACTTGTCAGTCGTTCGAAATTTGTTGAACAAGGTGAGTTAGAGGGGTCGTGATTTCTACTTCCCATCATTCCTATGTGCATTCTTCTTTGAGCGTGTACCGACATTGAGACCACATCATCATGTGGACGAGGGAGCCCAAGATGAGGAGATGGTGTGAGTTGATGATTCATGAGGGGGGCGGTATGGTGGGACACTTCTTTATGCGAGAGCTCTTTGGGTAGCGGCTCCAGCTACCGATATTGATCCAGGACTTCCCATATGCAGATATGGACTACACGGGAGATCCCCAACTTCTTCGACCACCCGGTCATATTTGGGGTCTGGAAGGTATGTGTATACTTACTCCTTGGTCTTATGTTATATTTATGTCACTAGCTTATATGGTAGCCATTTTTTTATATATGATGGATGATAATGTACGCTTTTGTGATGTGTGTGAAGATGTGGGGCCAATACCGACAACGGGTGAGCGTCAGTGTCGAGGGAGGGTTTCCAAGGTTGACCCACTGGTGGAGTGCCTACGACACCGCAGAGATGCCGATGATACATTGGAATTGCTGCGGACTAGGATCGACCGTCTCTTAGGGGAGTTTCCAATGAGGGATGGCAGGAGCTACTTGATGATCTGATTGCCATATTCTAACAGGCTCTGCCCGAGTGGAAATCTACTATGTGGTGCATATCCATAGAAGCTGAGTATGTATGGGATGAATCTCGAGGGGACATGCCGTTAGATGAGGAGAGCTCTGATGAGTAGACAAATGATGAGGACTATGACTAGTCACTTAGCAGCTTATGGAGCTGCCCCCTAGTGTGATGAGCATAGGGATTTTTGTATCGACCTACTATATGTGATATTTTGATGAAGAAGTTGTTGGGTATCATCGTGTATGGACATGCCTATATAATGATGCATACATTATGATATTTTGATATGTATATGCACGTGGATGCACTTTTTATGTATTTTTTTTTATGTTAGGTGAGCCTCTTATGTGACGATGATGCCTATATGCTATGCATGTATATGTGAACCAAAAAATGATGCGATGATGCATGTTTATGATTTATTTCCTATATGTGGTGATTAATATTCCATTCTAGAATGTCGTTAGCCATTTGGTCTGTGACACTATTGTGATCTCGTGGGACATGTTTGAATGTAATGAATTCAGAATGCCTAACCAATTGTTTAGTGCATAGGAACTTTCTAAAAAGGAAAGTATCCGGGAGGAGTTCAATAGCAATGCCCAAGCTTGGGATTTGATATTCAATGGGGAGAATAGACTCCATGATGTGGACTAGGTGGAATGGGGTAAAACCAGTCGCAGTCTTGGTGGAGGTGCGGTAGGACCAAAGTGCTGGAAAGAGCATGTTGTGCCAGTTGGATTTGTGTTTATCCACCATACGCTGAAGCATGGTATTCATGATATTATTGACAACCTCAACTTGTCGATTACCACGAGGGTGGTAGGAGGAGGTGTACTAGTGTTCGAATTTTAAAAAGGTGGACAAATCTCTCCAGATGGCATCTTCAAAATGTCTTCCATGGTCCAAAATGAGTTGCTCAGGGACCTCGAAATGCGTAATGACGTGATTAAAGAAAAAACACGCTGCAGTATCAGCTTTGTAGTTAAATATGGGCATGGCCTCGGCCCATTTAGTAAAATAGTTGATGGCCACAATGATGTATTTATGACCGTTTTTTGAGGTTGTATTGCACTGCATGAAATCAATGTCCCATTTGCAGAATGGACCGATGGTGACGACGTGATGGACTGGTGTGGGGGGGTGTCCTTGATTTGGTGGAAAAGAGTTGGAAGTTATGATAGTGATTGAATTCCATGATGCAATCGGTAAAAAAGGTTGGCCAAAAATAGTTGGTGCAGATGACCTTTTGAGCAGTGGTCATTCCTGAAAAATGGCCACTGGAGGCTCCACTATGACAATCATTTAACACCTGTTCATCTTCGTTGGGTGTAAAGCATCGATGTAAAATGGTGTCGACACCCCGTCGATAAACGACATTGGCGATAAGGAGGTATCGGGAAGCTTGATGGAGTATGTGGCATTGATCATCACGAGTGAGTTGTGATCGGAGCTTTTGTGTGCATAGGTATATGAGAATGTCTTCGTACTAGGTCATCTGATGAAATAGTGATAAAATGTTCATCTGGAAAGTTGATCGCGATTGGGGGTGATGTTGTCGGGGAGGGTAGGTTGGTCATGAGTTGTGCCAAGGTGAGGGCCTTGGTACTCTTAGGTGTGACAAATTTGAGATTATACTCTTGAAGGATTACAATCCATTTGGCCACTCGGGCTTGAATGAGTCAGCGACTCAAGAGGTAGACCATAGGGTTAGAATCTACCACTATCGTGGTCCTACTCATGAGGATGTAATGGCATAATTTTTTAACCGAGAAGATGACGACGAGGTCCATTTTCTCTTCGTGTGGGTAGCATAGTAGTGCGATGAACAATGTTTGACTTACACAGTATATAACGTGTTCTTTACGGGAACTATCCTCTTAAACTAAGACTCCCGAAATTGCGTGCTCAGATGCCGAGACATAGAGTATAAAATCCTTCGAGAAGTTCGGGGGTGAGACCAAGGGAGCGGATGTCAGAGCTCGTTTTAATGCGTCAAGAGTGTCTTGTTCCTAATCATCCCAAACAAAAGGGACACTGGACCAAAGCAATCACAAGAAATCATGAGATTTTGCACCATAGTCTGGGATGAATTGCTGGAGGAAATTAGCCTTGCCTTGTAGGCTTTGAAATTAGCGTATGGTACGAGGGCATGGAAGGTCAAGGATAGATTGTACCTTCAATGGATCAACAGTGATCCCTTTCTAGTAAATAATGAAACCCAATAATTGACTAACCGGAATGCAAAATACGCACTTAAGAGGATTGTGAGAGGGTTCAAGCAGATATTGTATTTGTGACATCGGAGGAAGACTTTCCGTAGGTATTCCAAGTGGTTTGACCATTTTTTGGATCGAGCGGTGAGATCATCCAAATAGATAAGGATAATATGTTCCAAGTCATGGAAGCAAAAGGTCATGGCCTGCTTGAAAGTGGCTCTCGTATTTTTAATACTGAAGGGCATGACACGATAAGAGAAGGTGCCCCATGGGGTGGTGAATGCCATTTTTTATTGGTCCTCCTTCCAGATTTGAATTTGGTTATAACCGGAGAAACCATCCATGAAATATAGGGCCTCATGGCTTTCACATGAATCAATGAGTTGATCAATGAAGGGGGTAGGGAAGTTATCTTTGGGACATGTTAGATTCATATCTTGAAAATCAGTGAAAATGCGAATGGTGCCTTTTTTTTTATTTATTGGCATGGGATTGGATACCGATGTGGTATAGACAATAGGATAAACGAAACCAGATTGGCATAGTTTCTCAATTTCGGCTTTTACCACTAGAATTTTGGATGGATGTATTGGTCATTGCTTCTTGCAGAAGGGTGTAACGTCGGACCAAGTGTCGATGTGATGCTCAACAATAGCGAGGTTGAGGTCTGGCATGTCAGCATACAACCAAGCGAAGATTCCACAAAACTCTTCAAATTTGTTTATGTGTTTATTTCATCGGGCGTACATGATGCGCCTAATGTGATGTTCTCTACCACACCTGGTTTGATGGATATATCTACTTGGAGGGTGGTTGAGATATTGGCCATGTTACCTTCTTCAAAGGCGTTCAGATAGGGGATGGGGATTTTAAACCAATCCACATTGCCATGAATAAAATCTTTCATTTCAACCATAAATTGGTTGGCCGAAACTGTGGTAGGCTCCTCAGAAATGAAGTAGGATCGATGATGCATATCATCCCATGGGAAGTCTAGTTCAGTTAGTGCCTCGAGGATTTCCTTGTTGTTCCAAAAGCACCGAGTGGATAGGTTAAAGGGTTCACTGGTTGACACCATGTAGATGGTGTTTATCTCCACCTATAAGGATTCTGGGGGGTGGATCGCCTCGATAATAGTGATCGACGACTCTAAGGATGGTTGTCACATCTCATGGAGCACCAACCAGTACTCTGGTAATTCAGCGCAGTGATGGGAATAATGGCCATAAATGCCACTAACTGCACATGATTGATTGGTGCGCAGTTATTTTTTGCATACCTACGTGGGGTTGAAAATTGATCGATGGTAATGTTTTCGTTATCATCCAATGAATCCATATGGGCACAAAGGTCGAGTAATTTCAGACAGTTATGGGTAACATGACCCAACTCAGCCAAGGTATCACATAAAGCACATTTTGTGGGTGCAAGGGGTTGAGCAGAGGGGTTAACAACTTTGTTCGCAGTTGATGGGGTGTCATTTTTCATGGCTTTCCCCCCCAACTCTTTTGGGAGGGTGGGGAGTGAGTTTGTGGAAGGTTGTTTCCAACACGCTAGGAGGTGGGTGATTGGCAGTGTTAATTGGTTGAACCGGTTGAAGAATGACCTAGGGTGTTGGTGTCGGATTGGGTGCAGGTAGGTACCAGACAGGGAGCCCTAATGTCAATCCCGGAAGGTTCAGCATTTCCATGATTGGCACACTTATGATTCATGATGGGGGAAACAAGAAAGGGATTGTGTGGATTGGGGTTTCTCCCACACGACTAGGTATTGACGGTGGTTGAGGTTGAGGTGGCATTTGGTGTAGGGGTGGAGGTACCAGTTAAGCTATAGGCTATGTTGCAGGAGCCGGCTGTCCTGATGAAATAGTGCAAAAATCCAATATCTCTACAGCTGGCGGGTGTAATACCCCATTTTGACCCTTAGGATATATTAGATTTTAATGTAAATATTGTATACACGTGATGTATGCTTTCCTAGCGTGGAGCTCAAGGCCAAGGCCCCACTAGTGGAAGCTCGAATTTTATTTAAAGGCAAGTATTAGACATTATGTTGCCCATGTGCTATTTAGCCATGGAACATTGTAAAAATGATGTAAATAAACATCATGCAATAAAATACCAAAAGTGGCTATGGAGGCAACGAATGAGAAGGGGCCATGTGTATCCACTAGGGAGTGGTGAGGGGGCTGTGGGATTGAACCATAGGCTGCCATATGTCATTGTGAGAACCCATTTGACTTTCCTTGATGACATTTATTTCTGTTGTAAGAAAGTAGTTGAAGATTTCAGTCCATGGCTTCAATGGAGCATGGGAAGCCCATAAATTCGTATTTGCGAGTATGGGCTCTGTTTTCTTGTACCACAAGCCACTCTACCTCATGGGAGTTTCTTCTTCCTCATCCCCATTCCATTTTGGAAGTCACCAGCATCATTTTCCATCCAAAAAATGAATTGCCAGCATTGAGAAGAATCAAAAATCGTAACTGTGAAAGAACCCACGTTTTGAAGAGACATAAACGCCCAGAATTGGTATTGGATCGTGAAATACAATGGAGGATCCATAGGTATAAACCTTGGGGCAAATTTGGGAGCATTAGCTACCCTGAAATCCATTAGAAAACCCAGTTTTGATAGCCCAGAAACCCAGTGACGGGATTGAGTTATTTGTTGCCAGAATGGTGAGAAATCCAAGTGTGGAGGTTTGAACAGAGGATGGGATTGGTTGAATTGAGCTTGAGATGTCTGTATCTCTGTGGTTGAGCTCACGGGCTTAGCATCCTCATCATTTCCTTATTGCATGCTTGATAAACCCAGTTGTTTGCTGGCTTAGCATGACCGTTTGAGTGAATCCATGGCTGTGAGTGAGCCTGTCTAGTTCCTCCTTAGTGGATACACAGCCCAGCTCGGGGGTGATCTCTTAGCTGAAAGAATATAGGTTGGACAGAGATCTATGGTTGGGTGGAATGTTGCTCTCACGTAGCCAGTTGTTTGGACGTTTTCATTTCAAGATAAGTATTCTCTGTGGATTAATTTATTTGCATTATGTTTTCAACAATGTGTTAATCCTGTATGTTAAATTACTCATGTTACTTGGATGAAATGATTATATTAAGTTAGTTGGCATGATGCCTGTGTATAGCATGAGAATGGGATGGATTACTGTATGACTGTTTCATCATTCTGCCTGGAAGAAATAGGCTGATGCATCTCCTTCTGCTTGTATGTTATTATGATTATTCCATTGTGTTTATTAAATGAGTTGTGTTAATTCTATGTTATGTAATGTCTTAATTAGTGACTGTTGTTTATATGCTGAATGCATGATGAAATTATGTGCATCTATAATGTTTAATTCTGCTATGCTTGTTGAGTATGAATATGTATGCACAAGTTTTTATTTAACCATGCACTTCTTAAACATTTCGAATGGGGCTGAGATTGCTAATAAGCTCGGTATGTTGGTTCATGTTCTCTCCCCTGCATTGGGATGATGGGAGGGGATGTGACAGAGTGGTATCAGAGCCTAGCTTGCAGCACTGGGGCTGCTTGGGCCAGACTCTGAGTTTACAGGCATGTAGCAGGATGTTTTAGCATAGTATTGGGAAGTTGGGGGCAACATTTTGATTGGGGAAAATGGCATGATTAGATTTCTCAGATGTGGAAGAGGATCACAGAGGTGCATAGTTCTCTCCAAGAGATTTCCAACTGTACCAGACTCGTCCCATTTGGCTAAGGGATGAGGGAGTTATGAATCCCAAAAGCTACAGGAAACTCAGGTGTTTTCTACATTTTGGGCTTCGGGATGCGGGTTGTGGGATGGTCACATTCCAGGACTGCGACTTGGCTTCCTGATTCCGCATTTCGGGTTTCGGGATGCGGGTTGCGGGATGGTCGCATTCCGAGACCGCGACTTGGCTTCCCGATTCCGCATTACGGGTTGCGGGATGGTCACATTCCGGGACCTAGACTTGGCTTCCCGATCTCGCATTGCAGGTTGCGGGTTGCGGGATGGTCACATCCCCGTGACCGCAACTCGACGCTCCGAAACCGCAGTTTCGGGTTTCTGATTGCAGGTTGCGGGTTGCGGGACGGTCATGTCCCCGTGACCGCAACTTGACCCTCCGAACCCGTAGTTTCGAGTTTCGGGTTGCGGGTTGCGGGACGGTTACATCCCTGTGACCGAAACTTTACCTTCTGAACCGTCGTCTTTCAGGTTGCGGGTTGCGGCCTGCATTTGGCGAGAGAAAAAAAAATGAGTATAGATTCTGAAATTAGAATTTTGGATAGGAGGATCATGCAAGATCAGATTTTGATGAGGTCAGTGGCATTCTGAGGCCATCGATGGAGGCCATGAATGAACCAGTGAAGATCCCGAGCTCATTATGCTCCAATTTGGCATAAAATTGGAATTATTAGCTTTTAAAAATCAGTGTCTCGATGCTTGATGGAAGGTCGAATTGAGCCGAAATTGATATGGGACAGTCATGGAGCAGGCACGGTATTAAGTTTGGAGTTTTGGAGCCAAAATCCAAAGGATGTGGAGTCGGGGTGTGCAAGAAGGCCGAAAAGCACTATTCCGGGCCACATTTTGGGAATTTTGAAAACCTTGCAGTGATTGAAAGCGACCCTAGAATTCGGAATCAAGAAATTTACTAAACTCAATATTTCATATTCTCAGTAAACCAGACATTTCACGTTAGACAAAGATTTTCCAGAAATGCACCGTTTGGGAAATAACCATTTTTGGCCCAAAATTTGGAATTTTGGAAAAATGTGAAAAGTGGAAAGTAGTCAAACCCAGAATTTTATAGAAGATGAATGGTGCATCGGAATAGAGATCTGCAAGTTGCTAAGTGCTCCTCGTTATATGGAATAACTTCACCCGGTAGAAACATTTTCGTAATACCTCACAGAGTTTCTTCCACAAGTGGTTGAAGTTGGCATTCTGGACCAAAATGCAACTGTGTAAAAATGTGCAGAATTATTGGTAAAAGTTGTCATTTTTGAAGTGATGTAGTTCCCACACCTGATGTCAGAATGGAGCAAGTGGATAGGCATTGGAAATCTTATCCAGCAGGGATCAATGGTGCATAGGCAGAATGTAAAGGAGGTCATCAAACATCATAGATAATTGGAGCAGAAAAGTGCCAATGGTTGTTTTGGCAAAATTATTGTCAATATAGGCAAATTCTAGAATTGCATGCTTGGAAGTAGCATGCCATGAAATCGAACCATCTACGATGTGAAAGAGGAAGTTCATGCAAAGATGAGGGATTGGAAAAGGAGAATTCCTTAACCCCTATCTTGCTAACTGTATTTATGTTTTATAAGCTTTATGTGCATAAAATTATGGCATGATAATGCTGAAAATGTAAGAGATTAGATGAGTGGCATGAATATGCATTGATTGTCATATTAATAAACATTGCACAGTGCATGAGTATTTTTTTTGCATGCATATGACATTACATATTGGTAAAAGTAGTGAGACTTTACATATGCAGTGAACCACTAACGGTAAATATTGTGGTTGATAATCACTATTGGTGTTGGTATTGGTTGTAGGACCAAAGACAACAGAAGCATGGCTAAAGATGTTGATGATGTTGCTACATATGGCCAACAAAACTTATGAAGAAAAGGCTAGGGCAACAAATCCATGATCAAGAGATTGGTGGAAGAATGCTGCAATCTGCTGTAAGAAACCAACAAATCAGGTAACATCAAGTGATGTTAATGACAACCATGCAGGTAATGGTTATTGATGCATAATTGCATGAATGTTGAAAGAGGATTTGGTAAGATCCCTTCGACTATGTTTGAACTATGTTGATTTGGTTTGCATGTGGTATTGAGTGCTCGAATGGGAATGTTAACCTACTGAGTATGGTGAGGTGTGGGTAAGTGAAGAAAATGATCCTTACACCCTATACTTGCTTAGAATCTCAATGCATTCATATGAAATTATATCATGCCATTTGAGTATGTCGATTGTGAGTTTAACAACCAAAGCAAGTGAGGATCGGTGGTCCTGATTATGGTAATGCATGTTATACGAGATAGTCATGATTAAGTCATAATGTGCTTGAATGCATAGTACTCATGAAACAATACAAGGTGGCATTGAGTGGATGTGCATTGGGGGATTTTATAAATCTTGTAGTTAAGCATTGAGTGAATGCATATGAAAAACTTGAGTAAATGTTGTGAATATGCATGCATGTGGGTAGCTACACCTGAGGAGATGTATTGTGTGCATGCATGACTGTGATATATATATATGTCTCATTATAATTGAGCAATAGAAGAAATGATGAATTAATGATAATTCTAAGATCATTTCATAAGCTGTTATGAATGCAGGGGAAGAGTAGTAAGAGCATGAAGAAGTTAGTCATGATCGATGGACTGTCGGAATACTCTGTGGAAGGGCAGAGTTGTATAAATGATATAACTATGAAAGAATGAGTGTCTAAAGTTTCATTTAAATTCCATAAATGATATGAATGTACCTTACAATTTTAGTATGATAATGATTCACGTGAAGTGAATGAGTTTTGGTTATATTGATATGTTAATAGCTAGAAGTGTTTGAATTATGGAATGTTATAATTCTGGAAATGCTTCAGTGATTGTTGCAGCAATGAAATATTATATGCATGGAGACCTACAAAGTGTTTGGCTGATTGAAGTTTCAGATTTCAGGTAGATTGTTCTAGGCATGGAAATGTGGGTAAGTCCATGATGAAGGCTGGATTCTACCATGTGCGAAAGCCAAAGGTTATGAGAAGATTCTCATGGGTGTGAAATTTAACTTATGCACGAAACAAATCTGAAAATATTCTCATTTAAGTTTATGAGAATAATATCATGGTTGCAAATCTAATTTCTGTAGGGAGCAGATTTGAAAATTCGATTTAGAGCTTATGAGAAGGAATCTCATGGTTGAGAAATCTAAACTTTGTTAGAAAGAAGAATTGTAAATCTCAGATTTGTAAATTTTTCAGATTTGAAATTTTGCTTATAATTACTAATGACTGTTTGGCTTGTGTAAAATTGTGTCAGGAGGACATGTTGTAGGTGGATTTCCATGTGTGGAAACAAACATAAATCCATAATGGACTTAATGGTGCCACTTACAAGAGCCAAGCAATATGAGGATAGCCTCATGGCTAAGAAAATCAATTTATGTAGTAGATAGAGTTGCAAATTCATATTGAATTTAATTATTAGTGCCATTGATCGGTTATGAAACAATCAGATTTGAATTTTAATGTTAAATGTTGCTAACTGTTTGGCTATTTGATAAGTGTGCCAGGAAGACACATTGCAGTAAGACCAAGAGAGAGGGCCTACAGAATCCAAACTTCATGGGAAGGGATTCCATAATTTGGAAATGGGTTTCGAGTGAAATGCCATTAGACATTATTAATGTCTCATCTGCACTGCATGATTGGTAAACAATATGAGTGAGATGATAAAGATTATGATAGTAAGACATATGAGAGTTATGTAACATCAAAAGGAGTTGGGATGGAAAACCGAGGGACTGTCAACTCAGAGAAGCAGCCCCCATTCCTCATTAATCAAGAAGGACTAATCTGCAAATGGATAAGTGTTCTGTAAACCTTGAATGATATATATATATATATACATGTATATGTGCAAGTCTAATTGTTAGAATTACAATGTAGAGCATATTCCATTTGGTTATATTATTCAGACTGCTTGAAGTATGATTGGGACCTGCATAGTTCACATCAGTAATGAGTGCATGCCTTTCTGGTGCTGAGTTATGTTAGGGATGCCAATATTGATTACGCCGTAAGGGAATGGATGCATTCCTGGTGTTTCAATGTTGGATAGTGAATGCTATGAAATATGTTTACAGTTTTGGAGCAGCAATACTGATGAGCTTGCTTATACATTTTGTGTTGACAGTTAATACATATGAAATTTGGTGCTTCACATTAAAGGAAAAAGTGAAGAAAATGGTACTCAAGAGGACTATATGAGTAGTGGTAACCTTTGTGAAGTGTGAGTGGGTATCATGGGGCCATGATAGCCTATAGTTAATAAAGTCACCTAAAGAGTTCCTAAAGGGAACCGCCGGTTTGCACAAGAGAAGGAGTGCCACCCTTGTGTGGGTGAAGAATTGTTATGCGCATTGAGGGATTGTGATACATTTGAAAGGTTGATGCAAGCCTAAGGTAGAGTAGTAGATCCTTGACCTATAATGGTCGGTGGTGCAGTTACCTTCCATTGGCCAATGACCCAGATGGATGTGTTGGCTCGGCAATGGAGAGGGCCAAGGTATGGGACTGGTTGGGCACCACCAAATGCTTGGTAAATCCATTCGGTGTTAAGGTGTACTGGTTGGGAATTAATTACTTGATGTTTTGGAGCATCCCACGTGCTGGGCAAACATCACAGTCTGCGGGAGGATCCCAAGGCTTATAAAGTAAAAGCAAGACCCTGTGGACCAGAGAGGAAATGCAAAATACAGATTAAGTATTCAATTTCATTTATTTCTTGTTTGGAATAATGAAGATTTCAAGTATAAGTCTTGTAACAGTTAAGCTGATGCAATATTGTTTCTTTGTTGGAAACATTGGCCATTACAAGAGGCAAGGACCCTGAAAGAACTATAAATTGCTTGGTAAATCTAGAGAGTGACTGGTTGGGCATTAATTAGTTGATGGTTTGGAGAAGCTTGTGTGCTGGCCAAACATACAAGGTTATTTGATGATTTGGAGCAGCCTGTGTGCTGGCCAAACATACAAGGTTGTTTGATGTTGTGGAGCAGCTTGCGTGCTGCCAAACATACAAGATTATTTGGTGTTGTGGGGCAGCCTGCGCGTTGGCCAAACATCCAAGTCCATAGGAGATTCCAAGGCTTGTAAAGCAAAGAAGGACCCTATGGAATAAAGTGAAGACATCCAATGTAGATAAGTATTTGGTTACCTTGTAATTTTTTGCTTGTGAATATACATGTGTATATGATTTGGTTATGATTTCCTATGAAAATAAACTAAACATGTGAATTAATTCAATGTTTTAGTGTAGGTATTGCTGGAAGCAATGACTATGAGCATCTTAAGGATGCGTGTGGACATGTGACTGTCCTAAAACGGCTCAGCTTGCGCATAAATGAATGATGGTGCTATTGGACTTGTAGGGGACCTAGAAGCCAATGGAGTTGTAGACAAACCATGTGGAGAGACTCCATGGTTGAGAGGTTTGAAATAGACCAAAGACACTAAGTGTCATAGCCAAGAAAGGCTGGTCAAGCATTCACATGGAAATGAAAGAGGCTAGGAGCATGAAAACCACAGTGGTGGTGTGGGTTCCAAAATGGAACAAGACTAAGAGAAGAAAACTCTTACTGCTCTCTCTTTCCTCTTTATTGATGCATTTATAAAAACAAAAAAAGTTGTTGAATGCATGTATGGCTGAAAGTAGAATGTGTTTATTTGCTTGAAATAAATTGTGAATGCTGAAGTAATTAATTTATTTTGAATGTATGAACATGAAAGAATTCATGTGTATGTTGGAAAAGCTTGGAAAGTGTGAAAGTCTCATGAATAGAGCATGGGACCTCCATGTCAATTGGGGAAAAACAATTGACTAATTTTTAATGTTTAGGTTATGCTTGGCCTAACAAGATTTGTAATGATGAATTTCACAGGTGGGAAAGTGAAACTAGTTGTGGCAGTTGTTGCAAAGCAAGTGTTGTTTGTAAGTACAGTGAGAACCAGCTGCGCACAATGACCGTGGCAACAGACCATAGGCTGTTGAAATTGGTTGAAAGTCTTCTTCAAACAATTTACCAGAACCAAGAAAATCTTGGAGAGATGCTCAAGATACAGAAGAGGCAGAATGAGATGAACCATAAGGTTTTGCAGAACTCTACTGGTCTGCAAAGAGAGGTAAAAAGCATTATGAGAGCAATCAGTAAGGGAAAAGAAAGTGGATCAATGATGAGGCATTCGTCTAATCGGCCCATTAAGAAACGTTCCAGGCATGAAGACTCAAAGAAAATTGAGCAGGTAAAGATGAAGCAGTCAGTCAGATGTTGGAAATGTGGAGGACATCATTGCCTCTGCAACTGTCCAACAAGGAAACCTCAAGAGGGTAGCAGCCATAAAGTTTCCAGACTAGTGGATGAGATAAAAGATCGGAACCAGCAGGAGAAGCTCGTGGAAGTCAAAGGACTTGGTCCTAAAAGTTCAAAGTAAAGGATAGAATGCAGGGTAGACCCGTAAAGTTTTTGAAATTTTGGACATGTGTAAATTGTATATGTATTCCTAAGTCTTGGACTACTGAGGAGGGGATTGTAATACCCCATTTTGACCCTTAGGATATATTAGCTTTTAATGTAAATATTGTATACATGTGATGTATGTTTTCCTAGCGTGGAACTCAAGGCCAAGGCCCTGCTAGTGGAAGATCGAATTTTATTTAAAGGAAAGTATTATAGATTATGTTGCCCATGTGCTATTTAGCCATGGAACCTTGTAAAAATGATGTAAATAAACATCATGCAATAAAATACCAAAAGTGGCTATGGAGGCAACGAATGAGAAGGGGCCATGTGTATCCACTAGGGAGTGGTGAGGGGGTTGTGGGATTGAACCATAGGCTGCCATATGTCATTGTGAGAACCCATTTGACTTTCCTTGATGACATTTATTTATGTTGTAAGAAAGTAGTTGAAGATTTCAGTCCATGGCTTCAATAGAGCATGGGCAACCCATAAATTCTTTTTTTTAGGTATGGGCTCTGTTTTCTTGTACCACAAGCCACTCTACCTCATCGGAGTTGCTTCTTCCTCATCCCCATTCCATTGTGGAAGTTACCAGCATCATTTTCCATCCAAAAAATGAATTGCCAGTAGTGAGAAGAACCAGAAATCGTAACTGTGAAAGAACCCACATTTTGAAGAGCCATAAATGCCCAGAATTGGTATTGGATTGTGAAATCCAATGGAGGATCCACATGTATAAACCTTGGGGTGAATTTGGGAGCATTAGCTACCCTGAAATCCATTGGAAAAGCCAGTTTTGATAGCCCAGAAACCCAGTGACGGGATTGAGTTATTTGTTGCCAGAATGGTGAGAAATCCAAGTGTGGAGGTTTGAACAGAGGATGGGATTGCTTGAATTGAGCTTGAGATGTCTGTATCTCTGTGGTTGAGCTCACGGGCTTAGCATCCTCATCATTTCCTTATTGCATGCTTGATAAACCCAGTTGTTCGCTGGCGTAGCATGATCGTTTGAGTGAATCCATGGTTGTGAGTGAGCATGTCTAGTTCCTCCTTAGTGGATACATAGCCCAGCTCGAGGGTGATCTATTAGCTGAAATAATATAGGCTAGACAGAGATCTATGGTTGGGTGGAACGTTGCTCTCACGTAGCCAATTGTTTGGACGTTTGCATTTCAAGATAAGTATTCTCTGTGGATTAATTTATTTGCATTATGTGTTCAACAATGTGTTAATCCTGTATGTTAAATTACTCATGTTACTTGGATGAAATGATTATCTTAAGTTATTTGGCATGATGCCTGTGTATAGCATGAGAATGGGATGGATTACTATATGACCATTTCATCATTCTTCCTGGAAGAAATAGGCTAATGCATCTCCTTCTGCATGTATGTTATTATGATTATTCCACTGTGTTTATTAAATGAGTTGTGTTAATTCTATGTTCTGTAATGTCTTAATTAGTGACTGTTGTTTATATGCTGAATGCATGATGAAACTATGTGCATCTATAGTGTTTAATTCCGTTGTGCTTGTTGAGTACGGATATGTATGCACAAGTTTTTATTTAACCATGCATTTCTTAAACATTTCGAATGGGGCTGAGATTGCCAATAAGCCCGGTATGTTGGTTCATGTTCTCTCCCTTGCATTGGGATGACGGGAGGGGACGTGACAACGGGGATGGAGGTAAGGAAACAAAGGTGGAAGTCATGGGGGCCTCAGAGTAGAGACCTAGACCTATGGTGGAAATCAAAGAAGTAGGCGCGCCAAGTATAGGTTTGTATACCATGGGGAATACATTTTCTGGTCTCGCGGGAGCATTTGGGTCGTAGTAAGTGAATTTGTCAAGTTTGACAACCCGTACCTCATGGGGGAACATGGATGAGGTGATGACCTTCATCACGTACATGTAGCTACTTCCTAACAAGAGGTTATAGTCGAGTTGGGAGTTTATGACTTCTATGTCAATCAATATGGTTTTTCTGGTTAGTAGGACGGGGACATTGGCAAGTAGGCCTTATGGTTGGGCTGTGTGAACATCATAAGCTCGAAGGTTCGTCGTTGATGCTTGCAAAGGAAAGGATCCTAGTTTTTTCCATATGAACGTGGACATGATGCATGTGGAGGCGTTCTCATCGATGATGAATCGGTGTATAACTAGGTTTTAGATCGTCACTGAGATCTAAAATGCAAGAGACAAAGGCATGCAGGGTTTTGAATGATCTAAGTCAAATGCCATCAGTCTTGAGTCCAAAGGGTCAATCGCACCTAGTGCAGATAAAAATGCTTTTCGTTGTCTGGGGAAGTTCTTTAGAACTTCTAAGGTTGAAATGGAAGTGGGGGACTAGGCCAAGTCACCCACAATGTTATAATTGGGGGCGGCGCGAGCGTTGGGTTTATTAGTAATGCAATATAGAGGGAATTTGGGGGCTTTGAGAGCCCTTCGTTCGATGGTGGTGGAAGGGGTAATGAATGGTCAATAGGGGTTGACGTGGTTTCCTTATATGTTGGTATGGGATCCATAGCCAAACCATATTGGTTACGTTGAGTCTAGATATTGACATCATCCAATGACATCATTAGAAGGTGGTGTACTCCTGACTTAGAGACCTGGCTTGTGGATGCACGATAGGTGTAGGGTGGTTGTGTGGTGAGGACCCCTTATGTAGGTAGGGGGTTTTTCAATGTCATAGGTTGCGTCATAATGACCCCTTGTGTGGGTAAAGGGTTCTGTAACACCATAGGAGGCTATGTCATTGGAGGTAGTTGAGGTTGTGCCTAAGGAGCGGCAGTAGTGTTGTGGTGGTTAGCCTCGTCCCAAAGCTAGCGGGCTGTCACTAAGTGGGGGGAATGGTGAGTACAGTGTCCATAAACATTACAGAAGGAACATGAATGATTGGTTCATGACTGTGGGTTTTTACCTTATCAATGATGTTTGTTGGGGTATTGATTCACGGTATTGCGGCCATTATTAACCCGGGGGTTAGGGGGAGGTCCACCCCTCCCTTGGTGTTGATTGTTTCCATGATTCCGTCCGCATATTCTGTCTTATTGAACTTGTTGGTTGTTTGGGGTGGGTTGGTTTGGTTTCTGGTTATGCTGAGTATAAACCTATCGTTGAGGTGTAGGGGAAGCCTGAGGTTGAGTGGGAGCAGGTGGTGCCTGTGGTGGATAATAGGTCAAGAGAGCCTGAGTTTGTGGGGGAGCAGGAGTGGGAAACAGATGGTAGTAAGTTGGTGGGGCTACAAGAGGGGGGTATGACTTCTATTTATGACCATAGTTGGGTGCTTGTGTATGTGGGCCCATATGTTTGGGAATCGTGTGTCGATAGCACATATGAATATGTTGCTCCAAAATGGATTATTGTGCATGAAAATTTGAACCCGCATATCATAACAGGTTGTGTGGATGCAGGAGGCATATGTATGGAGGGTTAGTTGGTGATGCAATGTGGTGGATGATTCCATATTCAACATGGGATTCCTTCGATGCATCCTTACGAGAGGTATCGTCTCCTGGGGCATCGGGTAATACGGTGTATAGGTATCCTAATTGGGCGTAGATGAGGTCAAACTATTGGGCTTTAAGGATAGCATGTTCTTCATACTGTGGTCGTTCATATGCCACATCCTTAGCGATGGTTGGTATAAGAGATTTCAGGAACCAATCTAAAAATACGCGGTCATCTAATATAATCTTACACAAACTACAGTGTTTGAACCATTCATGGATATGGTCTGTGATATGGGTGGTTGTGTTTTGTCTACAAGATAGAGGGATCTCAACACCAACAATTAAACGAACTAGTAGATGGAAGAACAGCAGGAAGGTCGAAGCAAGGGACGTGAATGTGAAATGGGTGTCATGTGGTTGGTCAATGTACCACTTGGATGCATTGCTAGTGAGGGTTTATTGTAACAGATGTAAGCGAATAGAGTCATCCACTATGGAGTTAGAGGAACACCACAGGTGGAAAGACATGATATGGTTCTGTGAGTCTTCACTACCCTTCGCATTGAACTTAGGTGTGTCTGAAGGGATCTTCGTAGGTGTGGGAGGCTACATGGGATCATGTTGGATTGGGTCGTTGGTCAATCTAACCAGGCCAGAGAAGTTAATACTGACCATGAATGGAAAACTTACAGGATGATGTGACATGGATGGGCCGACCTGCATGCAATCCATGGTGGCTATCGTGGGGCCACCGCCATCGAAGCTGGGTATATGGGTGTTAGTCACAATGGGAATATAATAACTACCTATATGGGGGTGTTGGGCATGGCCCAAGTTGACACATTTTTGAAGAAGCACAATTTTGGCAGTTGCATAGTTCGGACTGCGAATTTTAAGTGGCACAGTTTTGTCAATGGCGCAGTTCATATTGCGAAGTCATATATGCATAACGAGCAGTGAGAAGTCGAGGCACAGTGCAGTTTTGCTGATGCGTAGTTCCAGCGCAACAACTATTTTGGAAAAAGAGTATAAGGAAAGGTCGATCAGATGAAAGTGACTCCATGATTCCCGACATTTGGGTAAGGAGCAGCATGGAAGCGAAGGAAAGAAACTTGTCAGTTAGAGTGGTAGAAAACCGTTCAAAAATAAGCCATGGGTCGACAACGACAGGAAGGCCAGAGGGGTGGAAAGCGACACACCATGATGTAGTTATAACAGTTTTATGATGACTGTGGCTGTCAGAAGGGCGTGTGAGCCACAAGTGGCCCAACAAGGTGGTTAGAAGCGAGTGGAGCAACTGTCGACTATGACAGGCAGGGTCGGTGGAGTAACCGCACCAGTTCTTGTTACTCTAGGGTTTTTGGACCATATTCATTGTAAAGACGTGACCTAAGGGCATGATCTATATAAGGGGGGATTTTCGTAAGGGAAAGGGTTGATTCTATTTGTAGATCTCTCATAGCATTGTTGTAAAATGATAAGTATTGTAAAGAGGGTCTGCAACTATGTGCACAGAGACCCACTAAAGAGAGAAAGAGGCTCTGCAGCTGTGTGCGAAGGGACCTATTGTAGAGAGAAGAGCCTGCAGCTAAGTGCGCAGGTTAGAACTGTTGAACCCTTCCCAATAATATAATCAATAGTTCCTATGGATGTAGGTCCCATCCTTGGGGTGAACCATGTAAATATCATGTTCTGTGATTAATTATGTGTGTTTGCTTTTGTTAATGGTTAAATTCATGCTTATAGTTACAAGTATCTTCGCTTTTATATGTATTCTCTATATGAATGAGTGATGAGAATAATATGCTAAGTGTTGAACATACATGATTGAATGTTGAATGTGCCAACAATTCTGAATATGATGAATGCATGAGTTATTTGGGTAACACTAAGTCAGCAAAGTCTGTGTAAGTGTGAATCCCTTGAAGCATAGCACAGAAAGTGTGCAGTTGCGTCGTAGTTCATCATGTTGCATAAGTTCATAAAGTACAAAGTCCAATATGCTTGTTGAATGCATAACCTATGCTAAGTAAAGTATGTTGAAGAGGTGTGATTGTTAAATAGATAGCACAGTCTCCAGTTGCATTGTCCTTTTGTTGAGTAGCCATTCCGAAGCGTGCAGTCCTTGTATGCGTGATAGCATAAGTGACAACCACGAAGTAAGTGGAACTTTGTGCAATCCCCCAGTCTGTTGAACCCCGCATCACCTGATTGAAAAAACCTTATTCTGTAATCCCCCCATAAACTTCACCTCGGGTGAGACCTCAGCTTGTTCGCAGGTTGTTGCCAAAAGGGACGGTGATGAAGGGTTTTGTTGGACCACAACTGCGCAGAACCTCGGTTAGCACAAGAAAGATAAAGAAGAAAGGGTTAGTAAGCCAACAAATGGTTCCATTGTTGTGCTTGAATTGGTGATCTGTTCAGAATATTGGCATCCCGAGAGGACAAAAATAAAGAACTAGGTGGAAAATACAGAGAAGGAGTTTGCAATAAAGGAGAACAAACATCCATGTTTCTTTGACAAAGAATGGTTGCAAAGATACCTATATTCTAATATTTATGAAATTTTCTCCACAACCTTTAGCAATGATCTATATGAGTGGTTGTTGATACTAGAAGAACAAAAAACCTGCTATTAGGGAGGAGAACCCATGACGTGGACTCCAGAACTGATTCAGAGGCTTAAAGCGATGGATAGTCCGATTTCACGACCGGTAGACTTCTGGGTAGATAGCATACTAGAAGGATACGTTACATAATTGATTGTGGACACACTGAATTGGTACAGCGCAGCAGAGGCATAATTCTTCAAAGGACTCAGAGGTGAGTACTTGAGCAATCTTAGCCTATATATTAAAATGTTGTTAGCAGAGAAAGGTGTTTTAAGAATGCAGTAAGATGCCTAGGAGTTTTGAGTCTGTAATGTTCAGAGCTAATGAGAGTGATACATAAGAACACATTCATACACTAAGAAGCAGTAAAATATACAAGTCTAGTGCATAAAAGAGGCCTAATGAACATGAACTTCGCATCTCTATAGAAACTGAGTTACAAGTTGAGACTGATAGCCAAACAGAACCTCGAGTAGCTTCCTATCAGCCCATCACTCCACAGAATCCTCCAGTTGACAATACTACTAACCCACAAAACACCAGTAGTAGTAACATCACCAAAGTGAGTACTCAGAACATTCTGAGCAATAGTGTCCCTAACACATCACAAAACACTGCACCTCCTAGAAGGAGAATGACAGATGATATCAAACTACCGATATTCAAAGGAACAGGTCTAGATGAATCTGAGCAACATTGGTTTTTGTGTGAAGCTATGTGGAACATTAAGCAAGTCCAGGATGATGCTATTAAGCAATCACAACTCGTCACTACATTCAGGGACAAAGACTTGAATTGGTTTATGAAATATTATGTTGGAGAGAATAGGACCCTATTGGATATCAAAGATGCCCTCCTAAGAGAATTCAAGAAGCCAAAGTCTGAGTCATGGTGTATCAAAGAGCTTAAAGAAATAAAACATAAAACGACTGAGTCAGTATGGGAATTTGACCAGAAGTTCAAAGCATTGTTAGACCAAGTAAGCTTTGACATAGCACCGCAACAGCACCAAGAGTACTTCATAGTTGCATTTTTACCACACATTAGACTACCATTGATGCAACAGAAGGTTGCTTCGCAGACAAAGGCCCTAGAGATTGCGATGAAACTAGAGGCTTCGCCAATAGGAGAGACTAGCACAGGAATGGTTCAGATACAGAACCAGCTTGCAAACCTAACACTACAACTACAAGACATTAAGAAAGGAAAAGAAATCACAGAAGAAGTTTGGTGTACAAAGTGTAAAAGAGAAGGACACCCAAAAGAACACTGTCCAGTATTCAAAGATTACCTCGATAATGGAGCACCAAATCCACTGAACCAACAACAAGGACTTGTTGTAGGTACAACAGATCCCATGTTCCAATGGAACACGGGAGCCCCAAGATTTTTCACTACAAAGGTAATGGTTTAAACTCCTCTGTCATTATGGGGTTTTATCATCTTTATCATGATTTCATGCCTTTCCATTGTTTTGATTTAAATTAGAATTTTCCCTTCGAAAATTCTTAGTTTTTTTTACTGTCTTTCTGAAGTTGCGGGAAGCCTTGAATTCTTTCAAAAGGTCATTTTTCAACCCCCAAGCACACAATTGTAGATTGCGGGAGCTTGTTTTTCTCTTTTGAGTTTTTCCCATCCCGCAACCCATAACTCACACGTTGCGGATTGCGGGAAGACCTTGTAAATATGTTTGTTGAACTTTTCGTTCTGCAACCCGCAACCCGCAATTGCGAATTGTGGATTGCAGAAAGTAGCTTGAATAATAAAATGCGTTACGTGTTTCTGCAACCCGCAACCCGCAATTGCAGATTGTGGATTGTGGAAAGGTTATTTCATATTAAAGGTTTTTGCATTCCCACATCCCGCAACCCGCAATTGCGGATTACAGGAAGTTGTTGAATAAATTTTCAAACTTTGCAATCCCGCAACCCACAACCCGCAATTTGCGGATTACAGATTGCGGAATTATCTTTTGATTCAATAAACGTAGTTTCGATCCCGCAACCAGCAAATGCGGAATGCAGATTGCGGAAAGGATATGCATACCTGCAAATTTGTCTCCCGCAATTTATTTCCCGCAAATCTCAACAACTGATCTTAGCCGTTGATTGGTTTAGATCTGACGGCTCAGATTTTACCCATTCGACTTATTAAATAGGTCATTTTTTCTTATTTTTTGCTATCATTTTTTTATTTGGAAAATTACCTTGCTGCTCGATTTTTACTGTGAATTTTTACCAGGGGTCCCTTGCCTGCCATTTTCAGCTGAAGCATGTTGGTTCTCTCTGTTCCTTTGTGCAGTTATTTACGGTTTTGATTATTTTGGATTGTTTTTTATTGTTGTTGTTCATTTGTCAAAATTTATCCAGTCTGCAAACATGTCACGCAACACACGCTCTAAGACTACCCAGAGAGAACAATTGAACAATGACCCAAATTTTGGCATATTCGCAGACACCAGTGGGAAAATTACTAAAACCTACCAGGTGGACTGGTGTAAAATCTATTTGATATTTGACAATGATGACCTATCCGACATTGAGAATGACCACCAAGCCTATGAGAAAATTAGGAACTCTCAGCTTCATGCAATTGCTGCCAGACCTGCCATCTTGCCTTATACCGACACAGTTAAGTGGATAGTACAACATGCCAACCCCAAAGACCGCTCATTCAATGATAGCGCGGGTTCACAGTTAAACACATTTCGTCTTGAGGTATTTATTAGGGCATTTTCCCTTATACCACCTGTGAAGATCCTTAATGCTGCATTCCTAGATTCCACCAACAACAGGTTCAATTTCAATGAAATGATTAAATCGTGGATGCACAAACCAACCAGCTTTTTGCACAGGCCTGATAACTTATACCTAGTGTCATGGTTTAAAGAACCCTACTCGTTATTGGTAGTTATGCTTTCTCAGCTTTATGGCCTTCCTAATTCCTCAATCTTAAAATATGAGTGGGCTCCTGTGGCTCATCATGTCTTGACTATAGGTGAATCTTTTCCTTAGGCTTCTATTTTGTCTTTTGAGCTTAAAACAACAATTGAAAAGTATCAGAAGTCCCCTGCTACACAGAAACCCTCTTTCTTTCTTTCATCCTATGTGATGGATGTGTTCTGTGCTGAATTTCAATATCCCAACATGGGATGGAATTGGACCCCCATTGCCCCTCCTGTTCACATATATTTTTCTTCACTGTGGGAGGATAGTTGTGTGCCTCTGTTACATGACACTTATGATCATTTCCTTGGTGCCATTTATCTCAAGATATTTAAGGAAGATGCACCCACTTTCTCAGCTGATGCAAATCTTTTCATTGCCACAATTGGAGATTGGTATGTAGGGGAAGCTTTCTCCTATGTCAGGATTTGGGGAAGCAGTGTTGTTCACCTTTTGCCCATAATTGTTCCAAATAGGTTGTTGATTGAAGAAGTATCATATGAGACTGTAATAGAAGGGTTTAATCTCAAACTTACAGGTCCTAAGAGGAGAGGATGGCCCAAATTCCCCTTGAACCTTGGACCTTTTTCTATCCCTACTTCCACCTGGGCTCAAGTATTGGGTAACAAGATTGCTTCTTTGAAACTAGGATATGCTCCAAAAAGAAGACATGATCCTAAAAAATTCTTAGATGCTCATTTCAAGCACAATCATATGAAGATGAGATATGAACATGAAGATCTCCCAGATGACTCCATCTACTTGGGAGTTAATAATTTTTCTGAAGTCCTGGAAAAGGCTAAAAGCAGGGATGAAAAGAACCAGATTTTTCTATACCAGAAAGAGATCAAAGATAAGGTTTTCAGCTATAGGAAAATGGAATTCAATTTGATTGAGAAGGTAAGAAGGGAAAGGGAAGAGAAGGAGGCTCAGCAAGCTAAAACTCCTCTCATGTTGAATTATCCTGATAGTGATAAAGGAAAAGGACTTATGGAGGAGCCTCCACAACTGAAGATTTCTGAACAATATAAAGAATTAATGCAGATTACCCAGCAAACAAAGAAATAACTAGTACAAATGACTTCAGTGTTGCACACCAAAGAAGTCAATCCACCTAGCTCAGTTGGTGATGTAGAGGTGATTGTGGTTACTAATCCAGCAAAGAGATAGAAGCTCATAACTTCTCCCTCTCAGATTCCCACTCTCGATATTGATAGTGATAGGGAGGATGAAGTAAGCTCTCATGTACCTATATTAGAAGAAATCACTGAAGGTTCACAGGCAGTCTCAGATTTGGTGAACACTATAACTATGGATGAACCTGCTTCAGGTGAAGGTATATATAAGGTTTCTACTTTTCTTGTTGCAATAACTTCAGCCGCATCACTTTCTTCAGCAGAAGTTCCTCATGTTATAACTTCTGAGGTGACACCTCCAACAACCTTGTCTCAGTTGTTTGATGTACTTTTCGTTACTACACCTTTAGTTTTGACAACTCCACTCCTTAATACCCCATCAACTATTATAGAGGTCCAGTCTTTGACTGACCCCGTGCAATCACCTCTGTCTCCTTCATTACCCTCTGCTACTGATGCTCCAGATCCCTTACCTCCTTCTTCACCATCAGTTGTTGCACTAAAGATCCATCACGGGAAGTTCTTACTTCCATTCCCTCACCAACCAATGTACCATCAACTAGTGAAGTTCTCCCCACTTCCCAAGCCTCATCCCATATTTCCACTTCAATTCCTATCCCTACTGTCACCCAGACACCCCCTTTGGTTACAACAACAGACGTGACCACATCATTTACTGATATGGTGGTTGCTTTTGAAGATGATATAATTGTTCCCTTGGGAGATTATTTTTACAGTAAGGCAACCAAGGAAGTCATGAGAAAAGGGAAAAAGAGAAGAAGAGATCATGGAGGATTGGAGGCACCCATTCCTGATCAAGTAATCTAGGCTAACCGGTCTGATGATTGTCGATGTATATGTAACTTTGGAATGTATTTCATCTATGTATTTCATATATATTTATTGTACCCTTATAAGAGATGTGTTATTCCTCTATAAGGAAGTGTCGTCATGTGTATTGACAAGTGTCGCAAGTGTGTGTACTTGGTGACAGGTTATTAGACCACCATGTGTGGGATCGGCCCTGAAATATATATTATATTGTGGATGTACCTAGCTAGACAAGTCAGCCCCATAAGGTCACTGGGCAAACAGGTTAGTATAAATAGAGATCGGGAGATCTCTATTTTGATCATTCGGAAACTCACACTTCTCTCACTCAGAAAGTGGCGCACTAGTAAGTAGGAGGATCATCTGCTACTAGGAGACTATCTCAGTGTATTTTGGTTCTACTTTGGTTGAGCCATTGCTCTCTCTATCTCTGAGGAAGTTGTGGGGTTTTTCACCTTAGGGTTTTCCCCACGGAAACTCTGTGTCTCTTGTCTCTCATGCTTTTGATTCTTGTGATGCTTGTCATGCTTATTGTGATTGTTATGCATTGATATACTATATATGTTATTCTCTCAGTGAAGATCCTAGAGTATTGTGAATTAATGCTCAAAAATCAACATGGTATCAGAGCTAACCTGAGAAGAAGACATTTTGCAATGATGGAAACTTGAGTTTCTTGTTTATTGGGTTTCTCTCCATAGATTTTGGAAAAGCAATATAGTAGATTGACTCTACTCATCGAGGATAATCTATTTGTCCAATCAGAATTTAGTTCTGGGCATTTTCAGATTTGGCCCTAAAAATTAGGGTTTCCACAAAATAGGAATTTTTGAAATCTGAAGACATATCTGGAAGCTCCTTGCAAAAATCGAAGTTTAAAGCTTTGGATCGAGATTTTTGGTTGGGTAGATATTCAGGAAACTCAAACCCTAATTCAGGGCTCTCCCTAGTGAACCCGAGAGGACAAAAAGGAAAATCTGAAGGGTAAAGCTTTGCTGATCTCAAATTCTGAATACACTAGGCTGATCAGCTCATCAAGGCGCATCTTTCTATCCTTTCAGAAAGTTGAAATTCACATTTTGAATTTTTAGGGTTTTTTCGACAAACCCTAATACGGTACTAGATCCAGTTTTTTAGCAATTCAAGTGGTAAGACCTAAATCTTTTCTATTTCCATTTGAAGTACTCTTAATATGTCTCACCACACCAAGCTTGAGGATAAGCTTGAAGGGGCTGATAACTTTCGAGCTTGGAAGTATAGGATTGGGTTAATCCTGGAAGAGAATGAGTTGGACTCTTCGATAAAAGAAGACATCCCTATCCTAGAGGATGAAGAGGCTAAAATATTGCATAAGAAGAACTTGGTCAAGGAAAAGAGAATCATTGTTAATTCTATCAAAGACCATCTCATACCCCATGTGTCTTCTCTAAAGACACCCAAAGAGATGTTTGACTCTTTTACCAAGTTATTTGAAGGGAAGAACATAAATCAGAAGATGACTCTGCGGAATCAATTGAAAGGGGTCAAGATGTTGAATGGAGAAACCATTCAATCTTACTTCTACAAGGTATCTCAGATCAAGGAACAACTTGAAGCTGTGGATGAAGTATTGGACAATGGTGAAATTGTTATGACCACTCTGAATGGCCTACCTAGGTCATGGGACTCCTTTATTCAAGAAATTTGTGCAAGAAAGAAATTGATCTCTTTCAGTAGACTGTGGGAGGAATGCTCTCAAGAAGAAGCTAAGCTTGTGGCCCGAGAAGAAAAGATGGGAAATGAAGATCAAGCTCTCACAGCACATGCCAGGAAAGGCAAGTCCAAGAAGGAATCATCTCATAACAGGAAATTCTCACACCAACATTATCATAAAGATAAGAAAGATATCATATGCTTCAATTGAAATGAGAAGGGACACTTTGCTTCAGATTGTCCCAAGAAGAAGAAAGACAACAACAACAACTTCAACAACAACAACAAGAATAACAAAATAAGATATCATGCTCATACTGTCGAAGATGATGAACCCCCAAAAAAGAAGGCAAGGGAAGAAAGTGATAATGATGATGACTCATCAAGTGAAGAAGAGTATGTTCTAATTTTTGCTCTCACAGGTACTATCTCCCATGGTTGTAATGATTGGTTGATTGACAGTGGGGCTTCCAAACACATGACTGGGTTTAAGGAATCTTTTGTGAATCTATCTGAACATGAATCACCCCATAAGGTGAAACTTGGGGATGATTATCAATACCCAATCAAAGGAAGTGGTGAAGCCTCCTACAACCTAGATTCTGGAAAATATTTGAAGATGAAAGAAGTCCTTTATATACCTGGGCTCAAGAAGAACTTACTCTCCATCTCTGCATTGGATGCAAAAGGTATGAGAGTTGCATTTATGGATGGCCAAGTCCTAATGTGGCCAAAGGGAAAGACCATAGATGAGGCAGTAGTGATTAGAGAGCAAGAGGGAGGTTTGTATAAATTGAAGGGTCAACCTGAACATGCCATGGTGCATGAATCCATGGAGCCAAGTGAACTTTGGCATAGAAGACTTGCTCATATGCACTATAGGGCACTTCCAATTGCAAGCAAGGTTGTAGAGGGTCTTCCTGAAATCAAGACCAAACATGAAGGTGTTTTCAAAGTATGTGTAAAAGGTAAGAACATTAAGAAGGCTTCCCAAGCAGTGAAAGCAAGGCAAAGGATATCCTGGAAATCATCCACTCAGATCTATGTGGTCCTATGTCATCCAGATCTCTAAGTGGGTATGTTTACTATGTCTCATTTATTGATGACTTCTCCAGGAAGACTTGGGTATACTTCTTGAAGAACAAAGATGAGGTGTTTGATAAGTTCAAGGAATTCAAAACCTTGATGGAGAATCAAACTGACAAGAAGATCAGAACATTCATATCTGACAATGGTGTAGAATTCACCTCAGGTGACTTCAAGAAGCTTTGCAGTGATTCAGGGTTTAAGAGGGAGTTCACTGCTCCTTATAATCCTCAACAGAATGGAGTTGCAGAAAGGAAGAACAGAACAATCATGGAAGCGACAAGGGAAATGTTGCATGACCAGGATCTACCTATGCATCTATGGGCAGAAGCAGCTAGAATAGTTGTATATCTGTAGAACAGAACACCCCACAAGATGTTGGACAACAAGACACCAGAAGAGGTCTTTTCTGGTAAGAAACCTGAAGTCATCCATCTCAGAATATTTGGTTGTCTAGTATACACTCATGTCCCAAAGGAAAAGAGGACCAAACTAGATCCTTCAGGAAAGAAGGGTATCTTTATGGGTTACAGTGAAAGCTCGAAGGCTTACAGAATATACTTTCTAGGGTTCAAGAAGATTGATGTCAGTAAGGATGTAACATTTGATGAAAAATCAGCATTCATCAAATCAAGGAAGGCACCTATCAAAGTTTATGAAGAACCTAAAGAAACTAGATTTCAAGACACTACCATGACTGAAGCAATTCCAGAAGTTGCTCGTGAGTTTGAAGATCCCCAAGAACCTGTAGATCCACCCCATGAGGATAACTCTCACAAGAGGAAACCTGCATGGGCTAGAGAGCTCATTCAAGATGCAGGAAGATTTGGCATTCCAGAAGAAGAACACAGAGCAAAGAAGAGAACTAGATCACATACCAGCTATGTTGCTCTACTCTGTGACATAATGAACAAAGAACCTTCCAGTTATAAAGAAGCAGCGGAAAAGACAGAATGGAAGGATGCCATGGTTGAGGAATACCAATCAATAATGAAGAATGATGTTTGGGATGTTGTCCCAAGACCTAAAGAGAAGTCTGTTGTGACTTCCAAATGGATCTTCAAAATCAAGCATGCTGCAGATGGCAGCGTAGAAAAATACAAAGCAAGATTCATAGCTCGTGGCTTCTCTCAGAAAGAGGGAATAGATTATGAAGAAACTTTTGCTCCTGTAGCTAGGTACACTTCCATCAGAACAGTACTTTCCCTGGCTGCAGCAATGAAATGGAAGATACACCAAATGGATGTCAAGACTGCCTTCTTGAATGGTGTAGTTGAAGAGGAAGTTTATGTGGAGCAGCCACTCGGGTTTGAAATACATGACAAGGAGTCATATGTATGCAGATTGAAGAAAGCCTTGTATGGCTTGAAGCAAGCTCCCAGAAATTGGTATGGTAGGATGGACAGTTTCCTATCTAGTTTGGGCCTTTACCAAGAGTAAAGCGGATTCCAACCTTTACTACAAGGTTGAGGAAGGGAATCCTGTGATTCTACTCCTGTATGTGGATGACTTATTTGTAATAGGTGATGACAGATTGATTGTAGATACTAAGAGGAAGCTTGTTGCTGAGTTTGATATGAAAGATTTGGGAATGATGCATTATTTCCTAGGTATGGAGGTGTGGCAGAGTGCAGGTGGGATCTTCTTTGGTCAAGAAAAGTACACAATAGATATCCTGAAGAGATTCGGGATGATGGATTTCAAGGCCATGGCCACACCTATGACATCGAATCTGAAGCTTCTATGCGATGCTTCATCTGAGCCGGTTGATGTCTCTATGTATTGTCAGATGATTGGGTCCTTGATGTACCTGACGAACACGAGACCAGATATTTGCTTTGCGGTGAACACATTGAGCCAGTTCTGGACGGATCCGAGGAGTGTTCACCTGGTTGCTGTAAAGCATGTTCTGAGGTACCTGAAGGGTATAGTGGATTATGGGCTCAAGTATGAAGCGAATCAAAAGTTTAACCTGTAGGGTTATGTTGATTCAGATTGGGCCGGCAGTGCTGTAGATAGGAAGAGCACATCTGGATGTTGTTTCATTATGGGATCAGATGTGATCTCTTGATTTAGCAGGAAGCAGTCCTGTGTAGCACTGAGTACAGTTGAGGTAGAGTATGGTGTAGCCTGTTCAGCTAGTTGTGAGGTAGTATGGCTACGGAAGCTACTGTCTGAGTTATTTGATCTCCTGTTGGATGCTACTGGTATCTTTTGTGATAACCAGAGTTGTGTCAAGCTGTCCGAGAACCCAGTGTTTAATGACAGGTCGAAACACATAGAGATCAAATATCACTATATCAGGGATATGGTGCAGAGAGGAGCTGTGAAGCTCCTGTATATTGCGACGGATGAGCAGATTGCAAATGTGCTGACGAAGCCACTAGACAGGATGAAGTTCGAGTACTTCAGGGAGAGGCTTGGTGTTCTTC
This sequence comes from Larix kaempferi, assembly GCA_027924585.1. Taxonomy (NCBI): domain Eukaryota; kingdom Viridiplantae; phylum Streptophyta; class Pinopsida; order Pinales; family Pinaceae; genus Larix; species Larix kaempferi. The sequence continues at coordinate 5,479,893 of BSBM01000893.1, forward strand.
AGATCAATGACACTTCGAGGAAGAAGTGATGGACACATTTGCAGAAGCCATTCGAAGCATGTTGTAAGGAGGATCCTTCACATGGCTGTGGATGTAAGTGCTGGGTGATGAGCATTAGGACGATGCTCCAGTTACTGCTCTATGTATGCATCATGTTGGATGATGGATATGATCAGTTGGATCATTTATATGTATATGTTGGATGTTGGATATGATCGGTTGGATCATTTGTATGTATTTTGTATATGCATCATGTTGGATGCTTGGACCATGTATCTATATATGTATCAGGTGGATACATTGTATGATCAGGTAGATCATGTATGTTGATATGTATCATGTATGATCATGTGGATCATGTATGATGATATGTATCAGGTAGATACTTGGTATGCATCAGGTAGATGCATTGTCTGATCAGGATGATCATGAGTGACGAGCTTCAGGATGTTGCTCCAGATGACATGTAGGAGGATGTTGCAGTGATGATGATCAAGATGATCATGTGTACATCAAGATGATGTATGGTGAGTATCAGGTTGATACTCTGTGGCCATGGAACAGGTTGTGCAGATAAGCATGTAATTTGTGCCCTGGGAGTTTTGCAGATAGTCTTTCGAGGTTTTGGCTATGGCATGTAATTTGTACCCTGGGATATCTAGCGAATGCTCTTTCGAGGTTTTGCTTGGGAGGACATATAATTTGTGCCCTGGGAGATCTGCAGATAGTCTTTCGAGGTTTTTCCTATGGCATGTAATATGTGCCCTGGGATATCTGGCAGATGCTCTTTCAAGGTTTTGTCCTATGGCATGTAATTTGTGCCCTGGGAGATCCGATAGGTTGAGTCGTGTGCTCGTAATCAGTCCTAGGATGCTCTTTCGAGGTTTTTCCATGACCACATGTAATTTGTGCCCTCGTAGATCCAATAGGTTGAGCCTTGTGCTCGTAATCAGTTTTGGGATGCTCTTTCAAGGTTTTGTGGTGACCACATGTAATTTGTGCCCTGGGAGATCCGATAGGTTGATCCTTATGCTCGTAATCAGTCCTGGGATTCTCTTTCGAGGTTTTCTGGTGGGGTCACATGTAATAAGTCCTGGAGATCTGGATAGGATGAAAAAGGCCTCAGATGCTCTTTAGGGTTCTTGCTAGTCAAGAGACTCTTTTAAGGTTTTGTGACGCACATAATAAGTCCTGAGATTTCCACAGTATGGCCAGTGATGACGAAGACCTGCAGTTGGTGGGCCTACATCCAATATGAAAAAGGACTGGCTCTGTAGAACTTCCTATGATGAGTAGAGTCAGATATTGGTTGAGATAGCAGTAGCAATGACAATGATGATGATGACACATCGATGACGATGATCCCGAGTAGAAGACTTGTCTAGTAGATTTGTGTCAAGAAATACCTTCATAGTTAAGAGGGAGTGTTGATGTATATGTAACTTCAGAATGTATTTCATCTATGTATTTCATATATATTTATTGTACCCTTATAAGAGATGTGTTATTCCTCTATAAGGAAGTGTCGTCATGTGTATTGACAAGTGTCGCAAGTGTGTGTACTTGGCGATGGGTTATTAGACCACCATGTGTGGGGTGGATCCTAAAATATATATTATATTGTGGATGTACCTAGCTAGACAAGTCAGCCCCATAAGGTCACTGGGAAAACAGGTTAGTATAAATAGAGATCGGGAGATCTCTATTTTGATCATTCGGAAACTCACACTTCTCTCACTCAAAAAGTGGCGCACTAGTAAGGAGGAGGATCATCTGCTACTAGGAGACTATCTCAGTGTATTTTGGTTGTACTTTGGTTGAGTCATTGCTCTCTCTATCTCTGAGGAAGTTGCAGGGTTTTTCACCTTAGGGTTTTCCCCACGAAAACTCTGTGTCTCTTGTCTCTCATGCTTTTGATTCTTGTGATGCTTGTGATGCTTATTGTGATTGTTATGCATTGATATACTATATATGCTATTCTCTCAGTGAAGATCCTAGAGTATTGTGAATTAATGCTCAAAATTTAACAATGATATCCAGGAAGAAGTAGTGGATGCAGCTCAAGCATTGGGTGCATTTGCAGGAGCAAATTTGGATTTAGTCAAGACCCTAAACAGGGAGATTGACTTGAAAAAAGAAGAACTAAAAAATATTCAAGAGCAATTGGAAACAACCAAGGAATAGCATGAGGTTTATGTTCAGGATCTAAGGAAGATATTTGAAGACAAGTTGGAAGATTTGCAGTTACAGAATGCTTCTCTCCAAGCTAAACTACATGATGCAGAAGCGAAAAATGATGTCAACGAGGAAAGAATTGTTGTACTTAAAAATCAACTTGAGGATGCAACTGCAAGTGCAGCCTCCTCTGTGTTTTCTAGGTTTTCATAGCAAGAGTTCAAGGACCTAGCTAATAAATTCAACCTGGAGCATCATCAACTTCTGGCTAAGCTATTCACTACCTTGGGTGAAATTCATGAGACCTACATCGTGTTTGATAAAATTTCTGGCACCTTGGGCCAGCAAGTAGAGAAAACAAAACAGGCTTCTAAAGCTATAGAAGACATCATTGATTAGAAGAAGTATATTGAAGATAAGCTAGCTGATATCCTTGAGTTGGATAGCCTCAAATTCCGAAGGATCAGAACTACTGTGTGAGCTTGGGAGAATGTTATTGAGATGGTAGAGGATACTATCAATCAGGCTCAAGCCCTTTGTAGAAGAATATGGTATGCCTCAGACAATCTCATGGAGATATTGGCATTTCCTGCAATGGGGCTCATTGAGGGGGTAGATCCTCCGAGATTAATGATAGAGCAGGTCAAAACCCATTGTGATCAAGTCAAAGAGAAAATCCTATGGATTGAACACATCCAAATTGAAGACGTGGATTGGTTGATTAAGAAACCTGTTTCCATGGAGGCAAAGATCTATCTGTTTATCCACATGTGGCATAAAATAACCAAAAATGAGATTGAAGGATTCATGTGTGATGCCTAGCTGGGGCTCGAATCTCCTCATTATCCAAATATAGATGAACTGATGAAAGTTTGGGACAAGTGGGAATATTTCCTCACTAAATAGAATATTCTGATTTTGTAATCTCTATTTAGGGGGAATTTATCCTTTGCATTATTTTTGTAATTTATTATTTAAGGGGTAGATCTTTCTTAGTCAAAGGGATGATCATTTTGGGGTAGAAATCGACAGAAGAAGACTGGAGATACTCTGTTTTATGTTGAGCTTGTAATTTCTTATAGAATTTCATTTATACAGTAATGTTATTCTCTCGCATCATATTTTGTTTATTGATCAAATTTATTTGAAAAATATCGGTTTTTACTGCAGACTGTTATCTATGATGTTTAATCCATTTGCAATTATTATTTCATGCAGAGATCTATGATCTGGATTTCTCCTTATGTTTCATATATGTATGCATTATGTTTCAATTGAATTTCTTCAACTAAAATATTTATCGATTTATGCAAATGATTCGTAGTAAAATATAAACTATGTTAATTTTTCAATTGGCATATCAGTTATAGGTTATTCTTGAATGAGCTTAAACACTTAATATTACATTCAGTTAATTTTAATTGATTGGTTGTAATTTAAGCAGATAAGAATTTAATCACTTTTACATTCCTGTCAAGTGGATGAACATACTTATCTATTTTCACATCAAGTTAATCTGCATTTAGACAAGACACCTTTCGGAGTAGGTCTAACATAGCTTAGATTTCCATATCTACGTAGATTTGTTTTCGAATTGAACACAATTTGCTTTCCTTCTTTGGAAGACAGATCCTTTCAGGTTCAAAACCAAAAGTGCCAATGGAGGCCTTTGTATCTATGGGAGATCACTATTCCAAACAGCTCGAGGATAGGGTAATACTTGCACAAGATTATCTGAAGCCTTTGGTTTGTTTTTCTTCCTCTGTTGAGAGATTTGGAACCCATTCCAGCACCCTACACACCCAAGGCCTCAAGAAATGGCACTAGAAGAAGGGCCAGTAGTAAACTACGTCTAAACAAAATACTCATAAACCTCCTCCAACAAGGACATCGTCGATTGTCACTCGTAGCCAATCACATGCATCTACATATGAACAACTAACTGTAGTTATTGGTACACCTGCAGCTGAGCAGGAAGATCGAAGGGATATCCTTATTATATCACCTACTAGAGGACCCCTTTCACTTGAACAAATACTAAAAATTTCTAATGATAGTGTTGCTAGAATACAACAAAGAATTACTGAACAACGAAATAGAAGAATAACAACAATTCAACAGAACACAATTTTGCAAACTGATAACCAAGAAGGTCAACAGACAGGTTACCAAAGCATTGAGAATCAAGATACAACTAATCGTCCAAGATCTCTTGAGTACAATCTTGATTCACTCTTTCAAGGAGTATTACAAGATCAACCTAACATTTCAACTGGTGGACCACCACCCACTCCTCCTTCATCATCATCCTCCTCCTCTGAAAGTGAACACTCCTCTAGTTCTTCATCAAAAGAAGAGGAAGAACAACCAATGGATGAAGAAGGCTAGAACAGACCTTGGCTTGACCAAGATGCTATATTTATACTTGGGGATCAACATATATTGCCTAAGAATCCGAAGAAGTGGATTCCTAAGTTCAATATAGATAATAAATCACCTGCATTAGATCACATCAAAACCTTTATGTAGGCCATTATACTTAGGAGTGCTGTCCATGAGGACGTGGTTTGCAGACTATTCCCTTACACATTTGAAGGAAAGGCATCCACATGGTATTTTTCCTTAGAGGCCAGATCCATAACTACCTGGGATGAGTTTGAAAAACTGTTTATCCAGAAGTTTGGGGATGATAAAACCCCACAATATCTAGTCTTAGAATTGTCTTGTATGAAGATGAGAGGTAAAGAGAGGGTCAAAGACTATAATCAAAGATTTTCTTATCTGAAAAATAGGATCCCTGCCACTCTTCTTCATGTAGAAGAACTATTGGTTGCTTATTATGAAAAGGGCTTGTATGTTCCTATTGCGATGTGGGTCAAGAGAGCACATAAAGACAACTTGTTTGAGGGATATGCTGAACCAATTCAGGTTGAAAAGGATATGTTCTGTTTGAAGGATAATCCTCATGTCTCGGAAGAAAAACCTTCCACATCAAGAAATAAAACTGATAATGCTCCCAAACCCACTACCCAAAAAAAATATACTTTTGCAATGACTGATATCAAGAAGTTTCTCCAGAAAATGTCTAATGATTTTGTTGATTTAAAAAAGAATAATAATCAAAATCAAAATAATAATAGAGGTTTTGTAACACCACGTTTCAGGAGACCTTATCAACCTCCCCGAAATCCATCACCTCCTAATCCTAATGAAGGACTAACATTTGAATAAATTTATTCTATCTTCAAAGTTATGGCCACTGAATCACAAAATGTCCCTAAACCCTCTGCTGATCAAATAAATCAAGATCCACAATTACTGGAAGAAGGAGAAGAAGAAGAGGATCCACAAATTAATATTGTAAGTTATTTTTCTGAACTCCCAATGAATGAAGAAGGAGAAGAGCCTGAGACAATATTCAATGTTCAACATCCTTACAATACTAGATCAAAAGGACAACCCTATCAGGAACCTTTATCTTCAATAGCAGTTCCCAACAAAAGTAAAACTGTTCCTCAAAAGGATACAATCATTCCTGAAATGGAGTACAGTTTGGTTGAAGATTTGAAAAGAGTCAAAGAAAATATTTTTTTGTTTGAACTTCTAAAAATCCCTTCTATGAGGGATTCTCTGCCTAATGTTAATTTTTTGATAAATGAATTCAAACATTATCTAGGATCCTACTAAGAGAATAAAAAGCACATCATTACAATCATAAACACAAGAGACGCAAAATTTCCTTGGGGAAAACCATGAAGGTGAAAAACCCTACAACTTCCTCATAGATAGAATAAACCCCAATACAAAGATCACAATGATCAAACCCAAAGATAGATAACTCTAGCAGCTACTCCTCCTCCACTTGTGCGCACTCCTCTCAAAACTAATGCGATTTGGATGAGTGAGTGAATGAATAGAATGAGACACACTCACTCTCTATTTATACACAACTTAACCTGCCTTTAATTCTAGCTAGGCCGACTTCCTAAGGAAGCCAAATAACCCACTCACATGACACAAGCAGGGCCGACCCCACACTAGTGGTTTAATAACCCATCAAATATAAGTTGCGACACTTGCAACACTTGCGACACTTACAAATACAAATGACGACACTTCTGATTGGAGGAATAATACATCTTCATCATGAATATAATCAAGTACAAGTTTAATAGATAGAATATCTTCTGAAGTTACAAGTACATCAACAGTCCCTCTTAACTAGGAAGGTATTCTCTAGACACAGGTCATCAATACATATTACCAGAAGTCTTCAATTCTGGAGCTGGATCATCGTCATTGGCTAACGGAGCATCATTGTCACTGCTGCTGTACTTTTCATCTCGATCATTGGGCTATCTCTCAATTCTTCTCGTCATAAGAAGTTCTACAGAGCCAACCCTTTTTCATGCTGGTTGTAGGCCTAGCCTCCTGTAGATCTTCATCATCTCTGCGAGCGGCCATCCTGTGGAATCCTCAAGGCTGATTACATGCATCAAAAAAACCTAGTAAGAGCATCCCAAGCCTGATTACGAGCTTATTGCTAACCTATCAGATCTCCTAGGGAGCTATTACATGTGACCTCGCAAAACCTAGCAAGAGCATCCCAGGACTTATTACGTGCCCAACACAACCTACAAGATCTCCCAGGGAGATATTATATGCAACCAAGCAAGCAAAACCTAGCAAGAGCATCTCAGGATTGGTTATGTGCCCAGAACAACCTGCAATATCTCCCAGGGAGCTATTACATGATGCCAAGCAAAGCCTAGCAAGAGCATCCCAGGACTGATTATGTGCCCAGCACAACCTGCAAGATCTCCCAGGGTGAAATTACATGCCACGGACAACACCTCAAAATAGCATTTGCTAGATCTCCCAGGGAGCTATTATATGCCATAGGAAAAACCTATCAAGAGTATCTGCAAACCTCCCAGGGCACTATTATATGTCCGTCTAAGCAAAACCTTGAAAGAGCATTTGCCAGATCTCCCATGAAGCTATTATATGCCATAGGAAAAACATAGCAAGAGTATCTGCAAATCTCCCAGGGCGCTATTATATGCTTATCTGCACAACATGTCCACAACCGTGGAGTATCATCCTGATACTCATGATCCACCTAATCATCCTCGCACGAAGCATCATCCTGATGCTCATGATCATACTGATCATCATCACATAGTACATCATCCTGATGTACATCATCATCGCATGATCATCCTAATCATCGTCACATCATCATCCTGATGCATATCATCATCGCATGATCATCCTGATCATCGTCATATCATCATCCTGATGCATATCATCTGGAGCATCTTCCTGATGCTCATCACACATGATCATCCTGATCATCATACATAGCATTAACCGGAGCATCGTCCTGGATCTCATCACACAGTGCTTACATCCACAGCCATGGGAAGGATCCTCTTACCACCATGCTTGGAATGGCTCCTACAAATGTGTCCCATCACTTCTTCCTCAATGTATCTTCTATCTGAATAACACCAAGCCTCTCTTTGAAGTACTCGAACTTCACTCTAGCTAGTGGTTTGGTCAACACATCTGCAATCTGCTCATCTGTCGCAACATACTAGAGCTTCACTGCTCCTCTCTGCACCATATCCCTGGTATAGTGATATTTGATCTCGATGTGCTTTGACCTGTCATGGAACACTGGGTTCTCTGACAACTTCACACAACTCTGGTTTTCACAATAGATACAGGTAGCATCCAATTGGAGATCAAATAAATCAGACAGTAGCTTCCTTAGCCATACTGCCTCACAACTAGCTGAACAAGCTGCAACATACTCTGCTTCGGATGTACTCAGTGCTATGTAGGATTGCTTCCTGCTAAACCAAGAGATCACACCTGATCCCATACTGAAGCAGCACCCTGAAGTGCTCTTCCAATCTACAGCACTGCCTACCCAATTTGAATCAACATAACCCTCTAGGTTAAAATTTTGATTCGCATCATACTTGAGCCCATAATCAATTGTACCCTTCAGGTACCTTAGAATATGCTTTACAGCAATCAGGTGAACATGTTTAGGATCTGTCAGAAACTTTCTCAAGGTGTTCAACGCAAAGCAAATATCTAGTCTCATGTTTTTCAGGTACATCAAGGATCTAATCATCTGATGATACACCGTGACATCAATCGAATCTGATGAAGCATCACTCAATAGCTTCAGGTTTGATGCCATAGGTGTGGACATGGCCTTGCAGTCCATCATCCCAAACCGCTTCAGGATCTCTACTGCATACTTCCCTTGTCCAAGGAAGATTCCATCTGCACTCTTCCACACCTCCATACCTATAAAGTAATGCATCATACCCAATCCCTTCATCTCGAACTCGAAAACAAGCTTCCTCTTTGTATCGACAATCAATCTATCCTCTCCTGTCAGAAACAGGTCATCCACATACAATAGGAGTATCACTAGATTTCCTTCCTCAACCTTGTAGTAAAGGTTGGAATCCGATTTACTCTTGGTAAAGCCCAAACTGGATAGGAAGCTATCTATCCTGCCGTACCATGTCCTTGGTGCTTGCTTCAATCCATACAGGGGTTTCTTCAATATGCACACATATGACTCCACGTCATGTGTCTCAAAACTGAGTGGCTACTCCAATACACTTCCTCTTCGACTACACCATTCAAGAAATCTGTCTTGACATCCATCTAGTGTATCTTCCATTTCATCACTACATCCAAACCAAGTATTGTTCTAATGGAAGTGTATCTTGCTATAAGAGAAAATGTTTCTTCATTATCTATCCCCTCTTTCTAGGAGAAGCCATGAGCTACAAATATTGCCTTGTATTTTTCTATGCTACCATCTGCAGCATGCTTGATCTTATAGATCCACTTGGAAGTAACAACAGACTTCCCTTCTAGTCTTGGGTCCACATCCCAAACATCATTCTTCATGATCGACTAGTATTCCTCGACCATGGCATCCTTCCATTCTTTCTTTTCCACTGTGTCTTCATAAATGGAAGGTTCTTTGTTCATAATGTCACAAAGTAAGGCAACATAGCTGGTGTGTGATCTTGTCCTTTTTCTTTATTTATGTTCCTCCTCTGGAATACCATATCTTTCTGCATCTTGGATGAGCTCTCTAGCCCATGTTGGTTTCCTCTTGTGAGAGTTCTCCTCATGGGGTGGATCTATAGGTTATTATGGATATTCTATTTCACGATCCACTTCTGGTATTGCTTCATTCATGGTGGTGTCTTCTGTTCTGGTTATCCTTGGTTCTTCATAGTCTTCAACAGGTGTCTTCCTTGATTTGATGTATGTTGAGTTTTCATCAAAAGTCACATCCATGCTGATGTCATTCTTCTTGAACACTGGAAAGTAGATTCTGTATGCCTTCGATCTTTCACTGTACCCCACAAATATACCCTTCTTTCCTGAAGGATATAGCTTTGTCCTCTTTTCTTTTGGAACATGTGTATATACTAGACATCCAAATATTCTGAGACGGCTAACTTTTGGTCTCTTACCAGAGAAGACTTCTTTTGGTGTCTTATTGTCAAGTATCTTGTGTGGTGTTCTGTTTTGTACATATACCATTGTTCTTGCTGCTTCTTCCCATAGGTGCATGGGTAGATCTGTTAAAATTCAATATGCTAAGACAGAAAATATCAGCATTACATTCCATTTCACAACAATAGCATATACAAGATCACTGAAATAAAAACAAGCACAGCATAAACACAAGAGACACAAATTTATCCTGGGAAACCCTCATGGGGAAGAAAACCCAGCAAAGCTTCCTCAATATAGATGACCAACAATACAGAAATGTAATCCACAAGCATGAGCTCCTTCTCCTCCATGGCAGATCTCTCTCTATCACTTATGCACCATTCATAAGTGAATGCAATGTTTGTTAAATGAGGAACACACCTCCTCTATTGATACACAACTCCGACTTGTATTTTATATTAACTCGGTCAGCCCCAACTTAACCACTGGGTTAAACACCCCATTACAACTGACTGGGCCGACCCCTCTAGGGTGGTCTAATAACCCTTTGACCCACATAACACATACAGGGCTGACCCCCACTAGGGAAGTCTAATAACCCAAGTTACCACATTCCAACGGAGGAATAAACATCTCCAGATATACAATAAGGTCTTCATGGAGGAATGAAACATCTCCGGAAAAATAAAGTACAAATATAATATTCTTTGAAGTTACAATATTTCAACACTCCCCCTTAACGAGAAGGATATTATAACAACATCTGCACGAGCAAGGAGTCATCAACTACATCATACATGATACATATATAAATCATTGGAAGCTTTCTCAACATCATCAGTAACTCAAGCAGTTACTGGAACATCTTAAATACTGGAACATCAACATCTTCAGTACTAAGTCTTCATATTCTGCAGCACTCGAACAACTACAGCAACATCATCATCTGGATCCTCACGATCATTAGCATCGTCATCACACGATCATCAATATCGTCATCACACGAACATCAGCATCATCATCACACGATCATCATCATCATCATCACATGATCATCAGCATCATCATCACACGATCATTAGCATCGTCATCACACGATCATAAACATCATCATCACATGATCATCAGCATTGTCATCACGCGATCATCATGATCAACAACATCATAGAATCATACCCTGCAATACACATGATCCATTTAAGACACCATAACATGTCTAGGGACGATATAGTCCACTCGTCAACTTAGACAAAGTCTAAGGACCACTTTCTCGTAGACATATGTCTATGGATCAATTCAGGGACCGAATTCTGGGGATGATACAATCCCCTCTCGTCCACTAGGGACCACTTCTCAAAGACATCTGTCTACTGATCAATTCAGGGACCGAAGTACGGGGATGATACAATCCCCTCTTGTACATTTTGAACTAGTGGTTCCGGTATGATGCAATCCGCATCACGTACATTTTGAACTAGTGGTTCCAGGATGATGCAATCCCCATCACGTACATTTTGAACTAGTGGTTCCAGGATGATGCAATCCCCATCACGTACATTTTGAACTAGTGGTTCCGGGATGATGCAATCCCCATCATGTACATTTTGAACTAGTGGTTCCGGGATGATGCAATCCCCCATCACGTACATTTTGAACTAGTGGTTCCAGGATGATGCAATCCCCATCACGCACATTTTGAACCAAGAATTCAGAAACGATGCAATCCTGACCACAGTGCCAATCCTTTTTCATACTGGATGTGACCTAGATTAAATCTAGGATTTTATCACCTGTGAATGATCACCTGCTGCAGTCTAGGAGTGAACATTACATCATTACAGGACCTGTGAATGATCACCTGCTGCTACACTGAGTAGTCCAGGAGTGAACATTACATCATTCCAGTCAACCATAGAGCCAGTACTATTTCAACTAGGGTGTGACCTAGATAAAATCTAGGATTTACAACCTGTGAATGATCACCTGCTAATCAAGAGTGAACATTACATCATTACAGTTTTCATGAATGATCACCCACTGCTGAGCAGTATAGGAGCGCACATTACATCATTCACCAACATCTTTCTCAAAGACAAGAGTCTATGGATCAATTCAGGGACTGAAGTCCACGGATGATACAATCCCTCCTTGTTTATTTATACAAATTCTAAGGACCATGCATTGACCTCATCGTCGTAATCAAAAACCTCATCATCGACCTCATCATCGGAATAGGTAACCTCATCATCGATACAGGTATCCTCAATGATACCAATAACCAAATATCATCATCGACCATATCACTCCCACTTTTGAGGGTCCTTTTGAACTACACCAAGCTTGTCTCGAAAATACTCAACCTTTACTCAAGAGAGAGGTTTGGTCAACACATTAGCAACTTGTTTGTCAGTGCTCACATACTCGAGCTTTGATAGCTCCTTTCTGCACCATATCCCGTATATATAAAAATATCAGATCTCTATGTGCTTTGACTTATCATGGAACATTGGATTCTCTGCCATCTTGATAAAACTCTGTTTGTCACACAGGATCATAGTTGGATCCATCTCTAAGTCAAACAATCCTTATAACAACTTCTGAAGCCATACCACTTCACAACTAGCAAAGCAAGTAGCTATATATTCCACTTCAACTGTGTTGAGAGCCACACTATATTGCTTCCTGCTAAACTTTTGGTAAAGCCCAAGTTTGTCAAGAAACTGTCAATTCTCCCTCTATGACTGAACATCATTCACACTTTGCATTGAGTGATCTTCTGCATATCTATCTATGCCATCTCTCGTCAGATGGGTCTACTGATATGCACCTCAAGATCATTTGAACTCTGTGGTGGTTTCCTTCTGTATATAGATACAATCTTCAACCTTGTAGCAAAAGTTGAAATCTGCATCACCCATTGTGATCATTAAGCTCATCAAATGACTATCGATCCTGGGTAGCCATACAGAGCTTTCTTCAATTGAATCCTAGGAGTTTTCTTAATTCGCTCTTCTTCTTCAATCACACCATTGAGAGAACAATATTTATCTAGCTACTTGGAGCAAAAATCTCGTCATGATCCTCTTCCTCTTTCTAAGAGAATCTTCTAGCCATGAGCCTTCTATAGTATGTTTGATTTGTAAATCTTCTTGTTGAACATCCATCACTTGTTCAGTGTTCATCATTCTTCATGATCTTTCCTACAAATCAAAATTAAGTACATGATTAGTAATACTTCATAATCATCAAATCATGTTGACATGATAACCTATTATGCATATAGATATGATTTTCATAGTTATGCTACTATCTTGACCAATACTTTGGCACAACACTTTTCCATATCATGTATGCATACAGTGGCTATCTAGATGCCTTCCATCTCTACTAGAACATACTATCGAGAGCATGCACAGCTCTCAGCATGTCAACAAAGAGGTTTCATTCTAGACAATCAACAATGGAATGTTTGTCCAACTTACCAATCATATGCATATTAGGAGTATACTATTCAATGCTATATGAATGCTTACACTTAGCATGATATATTCTAGGAATAGAAATATGCATACAACTATTACGAGCAATATCATAGACTATTCAGTAATTCAAATAACACTTCAAATACTTATCTTTTTATGTCTTGTGAGGTTGCATCCTTCTTGGTCTCGACTTCCCTTCCATGCCATGAGCTTCTATCCATCCTTGACCACTATGCATGCTTAAGTGTGCACTAGTGTCATCATCATGATCTCATACATAATCATACATTCATTAGTATAAACTTAATATTATCACAACATTATGATTCTAAGTAATCTTGAATATGTATGGTCATGATCATTCAATATATGGGTATACTAAGATCCTAGCACAAAGTAGGATTCTAACTTGACATAGGAAAACATACCTGGATTAGTATACATGCTTAGTTATGTCTAACATACCCAAACACTATCTTTATTCTCTTCAATGATTTGGAGACCTTGTGCTAGTAACCTGCATACCTCATAAGTTAAGCATAGTTGAAATAAATCATACATACCTCGTAAGTAGAGCTTCTAAAGACTATGGATAAGTCTTTTGTCTTTATGTCATCATGGTCATAGAACTTGATTTGTCATTCTTGATGTACCTATCTTTTGTTAGCAGACAACATCATCCTCATACAACACGATAGGTGCATTAGTACAATCATATAACCTTGATCAAAGAATGTCTTCTATCATTCACATGCAATCATACTTTTACTAGTGTGATAAGACAATTCTAAGATTAATCAAGATTGTACTGACCTCAATAATATGAAGACAAGCATATTATAAACCTAATCATGAACATATTTCAACAAATACCTGTATCTCCCAAGTCATACCTATCAGGCAATTCTTGTAGTCTTCTTATGTGAGGCCTTAGCCTCATCTCCCCTTGAAACTGGAACTAGAGCTCGATTAGGGTTTGTCAGAGAAACCCTAAAGATTCAAACTTTGACTTTCACACTTCTGAATGGATGGAAAGATGTGCCTTGCTGAGCTGATGAAGCTAGCATACTTCAATTTTGAAATCTCCAAAATTTGACCCCTCAAAATTGCCTTCGAAACTTCTGGATATTCTGGATAGGATCCCGAACTAGGGTTTGATGAAGCCCACCCTTCTTCCCAATCAAAAGGTTCTATCCAAAGCTCTAAACTTCCAACTTTTGCAGAAGCCCTAATTTTCCACCTTTCCGATCAAGGTCCAAACTAGGGTTTGATCAAGCCCACCCTTCTGACCAGCCAAAAAATTCAATCTTAGTCTCAAAATTTCAATTTTGCTGAGTAGCATTCATCCTTGGACTCTGATTCCAAAAATTCCAACTTTCTCCAAAACCCTAATTTTCCACAGTAGTGACGATTCAAGAATGAAGGTGCTCAAAATCCAAATATGTTTTGACAGAAATATGCACCTGATTGTTTCTAGTGTAACTCTGAAATTACAAATCCAAAGGGTCTGAAACTTCTTCTTGTGGTATTCCAAGCTATTCTCTTTCCAACCCCATAGGTCTGACCTCAATTGAATTCTCTGAGAGAGAGTTATGCCAAGTGTCGCAATGTGACCTGTTTATGGGATAAAACAGGAGATCAAACTTGTATGGCATTCCACGTGTCACTAGTTCAACTTATGCCTCTGAAAGCATTACATGCGATATTACAATCCGTGCAATAACTATCACTTTTTACAAAATTTCATTTGGAGATTCCTATCCCAAGTTATGACCTTTCTTCCTAGGTCACCTGATTATGACTGAGATATGGAAGAGGCAGAAACCCTAACTTGTATTGATCATAACTCACAAATTATAACGAATATTAGGGTTTCCTTTGGACACAAGGTACCTAGGGATGTTATCTACGACCAGTAAAGGTTTCAGATCTTGAACCTTTACCAAAATGGATTTATAGTGAAAGCTCCATGATGACTGGTGTTTGCTATACAAAACCCTAACCTTCAAATTGTCGCAAGTGAAGCAAGTGTTGTAAGTGCCATACATTTCCTTCCTTCAGGTTAGCTCTAATACCATGTTAAAATTAAATATGCTAAGATAGAAAATATCAGCATTACATTCCATTTCACAACAATAGCATATAAAGGATCACTCAAAGAACAACAAGCACAGCATAAAAACAAGAGACGCAGATTTATCCTGGGAAACCCTCATGGGGAAGAAAACCCAACAAAGCTTCCTCGATATAGATGACCAACAATACAGAGATGTAAACCATAAGCATGAGCTCCTTCTCCTCCATAGCATATCTCTCTCTCTCACTTATGCGCCATTCATAAGTGAATGCAATGTGTGTTAAATGAGGAACACACCTCCTCTATTTATACACAACTCCGACTTGTATTTTATATTAACTAGGTCGACCCCAACTTAACCACTGGGTTAAAAAACCCCATTACAACTGACTGGGATGACCCCTCTAGGGTGGTCTAATAACCCTTTGACCCACATAGCACATACAGGGCTGACCCCCACTAGGGAAGTCTAATAACCCAAGTTACCACATTCCGACGGAGGAATAAACATCTCCGGATATACAATAAGGTCTTCATGGAGGAATGAAACATCTCCAAAATAATAAAGTACAAATATAATATTCTTTGAAGTTACAATATTTCAACAAGATCTTGTCTTCCTTTCTGCAACCCCATTTTGTTGTGGATTGTAATGATTGGTCAACTCCCTCTTAATCCCTGAATCATTGCATAACTTCTTGAAGTCCCCTGAAGTGAATTCTTGGCCATTGTCGGATCTAAATATCTTGATCTCCTTATTAGTTTGATTTTCTATCAAGGCTTTGAATTCCTTGAACTTATCAAACATTTCATCTTTGTTCTTCAAGAAATAAACCCAAGTCTTCCTAGAGAAATCATCAATGAAAGAAACATAATATACATACCCACTCAGTGAACTAGATGACATTGGTCCACATACATCGGAGTGGACAATCTCCAATATTCCTTTTGATTTTCTTTCACTGCTTGGAAATGACTTCTTTGTGTTCTTTCCTTTTGCACATCCTTTGCAAACACCTTCATGCGTTGACTGGATTTCAAGAAGACCTTCTACTTCTTTTCTTGCAATTGGTAGTGCCCTATATTGCACATGAGCAAGCCTTCTATTCCAATATTCACTTGGCTCCATGGATTCATGTACCATGGCATGTTCAGGTTGTCCCTTCAATTTGTACAATCCTCCCTCTTTATCTCCAATCACTATTGCATCATCTATGGTCTTACCTTTTGGCCACATAAGTACTTGTTAGTTTTTCAGAATTTACTTCAATTTGATCTAGGATATTAACTGAGAGAAAAACATGTACAACATATCTACAACATATCAATCATGGACATAATAATGCAAGCACACAAGAGACAATAGACACACAGAGTTTCAATGGGGAAAACCATAAAGGTGAAAAACCCCACAACTTCCTCAGATATAGATAGAGCAATGATACAACCCAAGCATAAGAGATAGTCTTCTCCTAGCAGCAGCTTCTCCTCCTCCACAAGTGCGCCACTCTCCAATGAGAGTATGAGTGAGAAAGTGAATGATCCAATAGAGTGCCTCCCACACTCTATTTATACTTGACTTGACTTTCCTAATAACCTTTACTAGGTTGGCCTTAACTTAACCACATAACATAATGCTGGCAGGGCTGACCCCCAATAGGGTGGTCTAATAACCCTTTAACCCACATGACTTATACAGGTCTGACCCCAACAAGGTGGTCTAATAACCATCAAGTATAAGTTATGACACTTACAATATAAATGACGACACTTCTGTATAGAGGAATAATAACATCTCTCTATGAATACAAGCACTTCCGTATAGAGAAATAATAACATCTCTATAGGAATACAATATACATATATGAAATACATTCCGAAGTTACAAATACATCAACACTCCCTCTTAACGAGGAAGGTATTTCTCAACACAGGTATTCTAGCACAATTCTTCTTCTCTGGATCAACGTCACTGGATCATCGTCATCGAATCATCATCATCGAATCATCATCACTACTGCTATCTCAATCAATCTCCAATCTTCTTGTCATAGGAAGTTCTACATATTCAGTCCTTTTTCATACTAGATGTAGTCCCACCACCTGCAGGTCTTCATCACTGGCCATACTGTGGAATCCTCAAGACTTATAATGTGCATCAACAAAACCTCGAAAGAGCATCCCAGGCATTTTATGAGCACATAGCTCAACCTATCGGATCTCCCAGAATCTTTTACATGTGACTAACACAAAACCTTAAAAGAGTGTCTTGCCAAGCAAGATATCTAAAGAGCATCTGAGGCCTTTTTCATCCTATCCATATCTCTAGGACTTATTACATGTGACCCCTACCACAAAACCTTAAAAGAGTGTCTTTCCAATAAAGATCTTTAAAGAGCATCTGAGGCCTTTTTCATCCTACCCAGATCTCCAGGACTTATTACATATGGTCCCCACAAAACCTTAAAAGAGTGTCTTTCCAAGCAAGATCTCTAAAGAGTATCTGAGGCCTTTTTCATCCTATCCAGATCTCCAGGACTTATTACATGTGGTCTAGAAAAACCTTAAAAGAGTGTCTTGCCAAGCAAGATCTCTAAAGAGCATCTGAGGCCTTTTTCATCCTGTCTAGATCTCCAGGACTTATTACATGCTACCCTTGCAAAACCTGTCCACGACCACAAAGTATCAACCTAATACTCACCATACATCGTCCTGATATACATGGTCATCCTGATCATCATCACTGCATCGTCCTGATGCATGTCATCTGGAGCAACATCCTAAAGCTCGTCATCTATGAACATCCTGATCATACAATGCATCCACCTAATGCATACCAAGTATCTACCTGATACATATCATCATACATGATCGTCCTGATCATACAATGTATCCACCTGATACATACACAGATACATGATCCACTTGATCATACAATGTATCCACCTGATATATATCAACATACATGATCTACCTGATCATACAATCGTATCCACCTGATACATATATAGATACATGGTCCAATCATCCAACATGATGCATATACATATACATGATCCAACTGATCATAACAAGCATCCAACATGATGCATACACATATACATGATCTAACTGATCATAACAAGCATCCAACATGATGCATATACAGAGCAGTAACTGGCGCATCGTCTTGATGCTCATCATCCAGTGCTTATGTCCATAGCCATGGGAAGGATCATCTTCTCACCATGCTTCTAATGGATCTTGCAAATGTTTCCATCACTTCTTCCTCGAAGTGTCGTCAATCTGAAGAACACCAAGCCTCTCTCTGAAGTACTTGAACTTAACTCTGGCTAGTGGTTTTGTCAACACATCTGCAACCTGATCATCCATTGCAACATACAAGAGATTCACTGCACCTCTCTGCACCATATCCCTGATATAGTGATATTTGATCTCTATGTGCTTCGACCTGTCGTGGAACACCGAGTTCTTAGATAGCTTCACACAACTCTAGTTGTCACAAAAGATACCAGTAGCCTCCAACGGGAGATCAAATAGCTTAGATAGTAGCTTCTAGAGCCATACTGCCTCACAACTAGCTGAACAAGCTGCAACATACTCTGCTTCGGATGTACTTAGTGCTACACAGGACTTCTTCCTGCTAAACCAAGAGTTCACACCTGATCCTATACTGAAGCAACACCCAGATGTGCTCTTCCTATCTGCAGCACTGCCTTCCCAATATGAATCAACATAACCCTGCAGGTTAAATTTTTGATTTGCATCATACTTGAGCCCATTATCAATTGTACCCTTCAGATACCTCAGAATATGCTTTACAACAATGAGGTGAACACCTCTGGGATTCGTCAGGAACTGGCTCAATGTGTTCACCGCAAAGCAAATATCTGGTCTCGTGTTCATCAGGTACATCAAGGACCCAATCATATGACGATACACAGTGACATCAACTAGATCAGATGAAGCATCACACAAAAGCTTCAGGTTCGATTCCATGGGTGTGGCCATGGCCTTGTAGTCCATCATCCCGAACCTCTTCAGGATCTCTACTGCATACTTCCGTTGTCCAAGGAATATTCCATTTACACTTTTCCATACCTCCATGCGTAGAAAGTAGTGCATCATACCCAAGTCCTTCATCTTGAACTCGGCAGCAAGATTCCTCTTGGTATTGGCAATCAATCCATCCTCTCCTATTACAAACAGGTCATCCACATATAAGAGTAGTATCACTGGATTGCCTTCCTCAACCTTGTAGTAAAGGCTGGAATCCGCTTTACTCTTGGTAAAGCCCAAACTAGATAGGAATCCATCTATCCTGTCATACCAGGTCCTAGGTTCCTGTTTCAAACCATACAGGGCTTTCTTCAGTTTGCACACATGTGACTCTCGGTCATGTGTCTCAAACCTGAGTGGCTACTCCACATACACTTCCTCTTCAACTACACCATTCAAGAAAGTTGTCTTGACATCCATCTGGTGTACCTTCCATTTCATCACTGTAGCCAGAGCAAGTACTGATCTAATGGAAGTGTATCTTGGCTATAGGTGCAAAAGTCTCTTCATAGTCAATTCCTCTTTCTAGGAGAAGCCACGAGCTACAACCTCACTTTGTATTTCTCCATGCTACCATCTGCAACATGCTTGATCTTATAGATCCACTTGGAAGTCACAAAAAAATTCCCTTCAGGTATTGGGACCACATCCCAAACATGATTGATTGGTACTTCTCAACCATGGCATCCTTTTATTGTATCCCGTATCCTGGGAACTTCAAATTCTTCAATATCTTCAATAGATAGTTTGAACTTCATTGCTGTAACAAATATTGTAGTTCTTTTTTTGTAGGTGATGGTATACGATCTTTCCTACAAAACAAGTTAAATTAAATGATTAGAAAACATCTCATAGTTTTCAGAACAAATTCTTACACATAAAGAAATATGTCATACATTCATGCAATTATTTTAGCTAATGCTTCAATACAACATTTATCCATATCCCGTAACTTTCTAAATGCCTTCAAATCTCTACCAGAACATTGTTAAGAGTGTGCACAACTCCCAACATGTCAATGAAGAGGTTTCATTCTAGATAAGTAGCAATGGAATGTTGTACAGTGCCATAGGTGTTATAGCTTGAAATGACACCTCTCCGTCCGTGACGACACTTGCTTCCCTTGGTCGCATGACGACACTTCTTGAGATCAAGTTCAGTCACACAACAGGACATTTGTGGATGGAGGAGTCATTTGGGACACTAAAAATGGTTTAAATTACCTCATTCTTGACCCATTTGATGTATATGACCCTTAGGAACATTTTTCTAGACCAAACCATCTCCTGAAAATTAGCAGAAAAGCCTGTTTTTGGCCATTTTTCAACATGAGCGCGACTCCACTGTTATAATAGTAGCGTGTGTATGTGACTTTACCTCATTCAAAGTAGCGCCCATTGCCATGTGTACGCGACTTTGTCTACTATAGAGTAGCGTACACCCCTGTTTTGGTCAAAATCTCGAAATTCAAGTAAGTTAAGTTGGTTGGGAAACCTCTTGAGTGGTTGTAACTTCTTTTCCTCTTCCTCATTGACTATATAAGGAGGGTAGAAGGGTCATGTGAAAGGACTAAGCCCAATTACAAAGTTATACTGGAGGAATGGAGACCCTCATCCCCCTCTCTTATGCTTCAGTTTTGGTAAACCCTAGTACAATTGTTTAGAGGCTGGGATCCTTGGAGAACGGAAGCAGGAGATCTTGAATCTAGGTTTCGTGAAGTGCCAAGCTTGGAAGAAGGTATAACTTTATGTACTTGCTTTCATTCATCAATAAATATCAGACGTTCTTCTCTTTCCAAATATGACCTATTGATGTGTCTTATATTTGATTATAGTTCGATTATAGTTTGATGTCTTCTTCTATTATGAATATCAGTCTTATATATGTAGTCAAATGTGTTTGAGAAAGGTATCAAGTTGTTTTGCAGGTCTGGGCATTGCGATACTGGATAAGCATTGAAGAGCGAGGGAGGCAAAGCGAGGATCAACCTTCTGAATAAGGTGCCTACATCTCTAAACCCTAATCTCTTCATTTATTTATTGTACTTGCAGAATGCTTGTAAGTCTATCTTTATCACCATAAGTTGGTAGTTTCTCCCCTGAACTATAGGTGCATTTTCCCCACAACAGAATGGCGACTCTGCTGGGGAAAACCTAACTGCTTAGGGGTATCCAAGGTCATTTCTTCAGTCTTGTTTGATGGTCTTTGTTCATTTTCTTGATTAGGATTAGTTAGTAGGCTCTGTTTGACCCTCCTTGGCTCTTACAGACCCTTCCCAGCCCTTGCAAACCTTTGTGGACCCAGTTTGGGGGTTTTAACCCCGTTTTTTAGACTTTTTTTTCTTGTACGCTACTGTTTGTACCACACAGTAGCGCCCATACTGCTATGAGCGCTAGTTTCCTTCATACACAGTAGCGCTCAAAAATCTGGGTTTGATTTTTTTTGAGTTTTTGGGTTGTGGACCCAAATCTGGGGGTTGTGGCTGCATTTTTTGGGGTCCCTGATGACCTTAGGTCTGTGTTAAACCCCTATAAGTGGTCTTCCATCCTTGTACTGATCCTACTTTCATGATTTGAACCTCTTTTGATCATTTTGGGCTTGTTTGGAAAGTTTTGGGGTTTGTTGACCTAAGTTGGGGGTTGTGGACCTGTTTGGTGTTTTGTACCCTAATTTGAGTCTGACTGAACTTGCTTGCCCCATTTTCCACTGGATTTGAAACCTATTGAGTCTTCTTGACCCTGTTTGTATCTATTTGAGTGAAATTTCTCTTTTAGATTGGTTTTTTATCCTCCCTTATGCTTTTTAGTTTTCTTTTGTAGTGAAAGATCAAGTGTTTTGGCTGTTGTTCAAGACCTTGTTTGCATTGTTTATGTGTAGACCTGACTTTACCAAATCATACTTCTTAGTAGGTCATTTGCTTCGTTTGGGTCTAAAAGCAGTTTTTGTACTCTTTTCCCAATGTTTGGCATGCTTACATCAATAAGAATTTGAAAGTCATATTTGGTAGCTTTTACTGTTTCATAAAGAGAACCTGAAAGTTTCTTTGCTTTGCTTTGATAGTAGGTTAGTTTCAGTTTTGTTTCTTACCTTTGAAAAGCATAAAGAATTTTTATTTATCTTCTGAATAGAGTACCTTGCAAGTGGCTTAAAAGATTTTAGAGTGCTTTGCATAAAAAAGAACAAGTTTTCTTTTGCATACCTAGTTGCTTGAGTAGCTGCATTCTTAGGTTTTGAGTTTATTTTTGTACATTTAGAATTTATTTTTACCTTTTTTGCATTCAAAAGATTAAAAAATTGCATTTGCACATGCATTCTAGATCAGAATTTTAAGACTTGCATTGAAAAGAAAAAGATTTGTTTGGTGGTAAATATTTCATTTTCAGTACTCTATCTCTATTATAACCACTCTCACACACCCACTACCTTTTTGAGTAAGCAAGTAACCTTTAAAATGAACTAGCAACATTTTATTTTCTTGGTTACACTACACCAACTAGTTTTGGTTAGGATCTTGGGTTTAAAATACCTTAAACCACCCAAGATCACACATTGCGCAAAAAATCGTAGTGAGACTATCATCAGGTAAACCCACCTCACTCAAAATTTGCCTGGGATCTATGCAGTAGGTCATTGCGAGATCAGTTTGTGGGAATACTCCTCCTACTTTCTGTTCGAGCATACGCCAGGATTGGATTGTGTATTGGGGACTCTTTCAAGTTTCGGGCTTAGCTACCCTGCCCACGCTTTCTGATTCGACCGGTGACTGTTCCCCCAGGAGTTTTCGGTGTTGTGGTATCCTTAGTATCTGACTCTAGGTTCATACATAGGTGACATCAGAGGGTATATCTGCTGTACCTAAGACAGACGTGGGAGGAAATCCCTTGCAGGTCTTTGGGAGGGCGGTTGGGTGATTCCAGCGCTTGCACCCTTAGTCATTGTATTGTGGACCCCGGGTAACTGTCTTTCTTCCTTCGTTGATCTATTCTGGGCACTCATCATCCCAGACTCTTCTCCGGAAGGAACCTTTGTTTGCTTGGTTTGATTTACCTAGGACCTTTTTAGTGGTGTGCTCTTTGTGCTACTTGTTTTAGTTTGCCTTAGAGAACTTCTTGTTCATTTGAGCAGGAAATTATGTCTAGCATTCCGGCGAGTGCCAATCAAGGTACCCCTGTTCTGGGGGATCCTTGTGCTGTTCCATTCATTGGAAACATTGGTGCTCCCTTAATGGCTACTTTGAATCTTCCTGGATTCACTATTGGGCTTCCGGTTTGGTTGTTTTCCACTCTAAATTCCTTGCATGCTCCTGACGCTTCTTTTGTGAGCACCTCAAATCAAGAGCATCAGAACCCTGGGCCTTCTTTTCCAGTAACATCTTCTCCTCCTCCTTCTACCTCATGTGGCGAAAGTAGCAATACTAGTAACCAGCAGTCTAAAAGGAATAGATGGGTGAAGAATAGGAAGAAGATGCCAAAACAAGGGGGCAAGCACCCTACCTCTGCAAATCATGCAGGGGGCACCTACCCAGCCTTTGGAGGTCATGCTGGGAGAAAACTTTTAGTCAATGAAAATCATACTGAAAGTTTGTCTTCAACCACTGTCAGTCATGTTGAGGACATGTCATTGATCACTGCTAGTCATATTAATGACAAGTCACCAGTTCCTGTGAGTCATATTGGAGACACCAGATCAGCCACTGCAAGTCATGCTGAGGGAGTTGACATTGTCGACAAACCCAACAAACAGAAGCTTAAGTTCCCTTGTAAGTTTTGCGAGGGAGACCACCTTACTTACTTGTGCCCTGTACTTCCAAAAGTGCAAAAAGTGTGGTCCTTAGTTCAAAAGTCTTCTGCTTCTGAGCAACCAGCCTCTGTGAGTCATGCTGGGGGCAAGCTGTCAGCCAATGCTAGTCATGTTGAGAGTACTGATGTTGTAAAGGAGTCTAAACCTATAGGACGGAAACCAAAGTTCCCTTGTAAACTTTGTAAGGGAGATCACCTTACTCACCGATGCCCTGCCATTCCAGAGGCACAAAGAGTGTGGTCCATGTCTGAAGGAACCTCTATTCTTGAGTTGTCTATAGATTCCCTACAGTCAGATCAACCTTTGGTTGATAAAGTGGTTGAACCAATGAAATCTTTGGTCGACCCCACTCTTCCTTCGGAGAGTGAAGTGATCGAATCGATGCAATCTTAGACCGATCCCATCAGTCCTTCGGAGATTGATGCACCTACTACTGAAGTCTTCTGCATTACCAGTTTGGATGTTCCTGAAAAAGGGGGCACTTCATCTGTGCCATGTGAACCCCTACCAAGCCCTAGGATTGTTTCCTTTGATTGGAATAGTCTATCTGAGCCTTGTCTTCCTTCTTCGACACCTTTCCAGATAAAGGTTGATATCGAGAACCATACGGTAAATCGATGCATTGTTGATGAAGATGCTTCTGTTAGTATCTTATATGCTTATGCTTGGAGAGATTTGGGTTTCCCTAATGTTATTCCAGCTGTTAATTGGCCGTTGACCTTCGATAGAAGACCTAGTGAACTGATCGGATTTCTCCGTCAGGCACCTGTTACCTTGGGTGGAAAAACAGTCTTAGTTGATTTTATGGTTTTAAAGGACCCTGTGGACTTTGATATGATCCTCGGGCGTGATTACATTTATGCTATGCATGCTGTGGTGTATATGCTTTTTCGTGTGATGCATTTCCCTCATAATGAAAACATTGTCACCATCGACCAGCTTGCATTCGTTGATCCTCCTTATTACCCAACTGAAGATCAGTCTGATCCCTCGTCATTAGGCACTACTATGTCACATGAGCCTTATGTGGCATATTGTTGCTTGAGTTCAACTGCTACTGAGAAGAAGTATCTGAGTTCATGCTTACCTTCTCGGGACTTGGTCCCAGCTTTTGACCAAGTGACACCTCCATTTGAATGTTTAGATATGTGTTCTATCTGGGATGATATACTTCCTTCCGATGAAGTTTTCCTAGAGTCCATAATACAGTCTGCCATTCATTTGGATGTTGATCCAGTCACATTTATGTCCAGCCCCGGTTTGACCTTAAATTCTGATCTTCCTACTGTTGAGTCTTTGGACTCTCCTATAGATCCGCAAATCGGTGTTCCTACTGAGTTTGATTCTGCTTCTAGAATTGTCAACTCCCGTGATGATGAATTTGTTTCTGCAGATTCCATCATGACCTTCAACTTTTATCTTCATCCTGAATTTGATCTTGTTGATTGTAAGTCCTCGGGCTCGGGCACCATAGAGTCTTCATTTGAAAACTCTGCCTTGTTTATGCCTATTGTTGATGATAGCGAAGTTGAAAGTATTTCTACCACAGTGACTTGTATCGGGTCTTTCTTTACATATGTTTTAGATATGATCCTGGTACTAATGTTTCTTGGAGACAGGATTCTTAGCTGGATGTATACTTGCTTACTGGTCCTTTTCGACACCTTGTGAAACCATGTCAGGTATATTCGGAACCTTGCATATAGGTTTAGGCTTCCCCGCTGTTATGTTGCATTTGAACCTTTTGCCATCCGAATTCACCATAGGGTCAAACCTGTTGGATATTGGTGTGTTAGCCATCTCTTTATGCATTATGCACCAGTCCGACAGTAGAGCCTACCTAACATGGGTCACCCTAGTCAGCACCCTTATGCCATTTTGGTGCCCATGCTGAGTTTTTCTCATATGTTCGGGAGCCTTTTTAGATTTACCATGACTTTGAGAAGAAGCCTCATATATTTCTTCCTCATATATTTCTGGCCATCCCTGATAAGGCTCCCATCTTTGTGTTCAAATTGCATATGCATCTGTTATGATCCCTCTTGCGCTAATGAGCCTGAAGCCGGCTTCCATGCTTTTAGCCCATTGTATAAGCCTCCATCTCTGATCTCATTTCCGCTAAGCCCTGTATCATTTTTCCTTTTCAATTTGACACCTTTTATCTGGAGGAGACACACCCTGAGTGTCCTTATCTTGCTCATGTTCCTTGCATTAGGCATAGCTTTGTTCCATGCACTTGGAGCTAGTTTTGCATGTCCCTGACACTCGTCTCCTCCCATTTCGAGCATTCTTCTTTTACTTCGAGCTCATTAAAAACAATAAGTAGATTTCGAGCATTCTTCTTTTACTTCGAGCTCGTTAAAAACAGTAAGTAGGTTACGAGCATTTCTTCCACCTTTCCTTCGAGATCGTTAAAAATAGTAAGGAGGCTACGAGCATTTCTTCCACCTTTTCTTCGAGCTCATTAAAAACAGTAAGGAGGCTACGAGCATTTCTTTCATCTTCACTTCGAGCTCATTAAAAACAGTAAGGAAGTTGTGAGCATTTTCTGTATCTCCTTTGAGCTCGTTAAAAACAGTAAGGAGGTCATGAGTTTACTTTTCCGGACTCGTTAAACCTTTACGGAAAAGATCCTTATGGAGTTCTTTTAAGCCCTTTTCAGACTCCTTAAATAGGAAAAGTTTGCCAAGCATAGTTGTCTTTTCGGGCTCGTTAAAATAACTGAACCGACATCCACTTAGGTATAGATTTACCCCTTTTCCGGGCCTTGGTGGATTATTTACGGAAAAGGTATACTCTAGGTATACTCTTGTATGCGCTAGAAGAGTTCTTCTTCCATCATTTTACACTTTTTCGGGGAAGGAGACTAACTTTACGAAAAAGGACCTTTGGAGTCGTCTTTAGGGTTTTCAGACTCTCGAAATGTGAAAACACCAAGCGAGCATTCACCTACTCGGGCTCGATATAAAATCCACGGATAGGTGTATAGAGGACTGTTTAAGTTTTTCAACTCTATAAGCAAGAAAACACCGCCGAGCACAGACCAATCCAGGCTCGATATAAAATCCACGGATAGGTGTATGGAGTTTTCTTCTAGTTTTTTCAGACTCCTTAAATATGAAAATACCATCGAGCATGCTTTAGTTCTTTGTCAAGCTCGTTAAAAAATGAAAAAGGAAAGGGAAGGGAAGAATGTTAAAATATCTTTCAATATGATGGCAGCAAGTCTACTATCTCCTTGAACAAAGCACCTATTTTGAGTCTATCAAACAAGTTGGGTTCTAGTGTTGGCCTTAGGATAAACCTGATCTCAGAGTTCTTACTCCTCCGTTTGGTTAGTCTTACAATCATATGGAGAATCTGTTAAATGTCTCCTACATTGCAAACTTGCGTTGTGGTCCCTTTGTGTTCAAAGCTGCCTAAGTCACTCTTGTGTCGTGCTCACTGTTCAAGGATATAACCTGTGTCAACCATTCTGCAATTGCCTTGACCTCATGTGTCGGCCATTCCTTGGTGTCAGTATGTTTCATCATGTGTTCAGTCCTACTCCAAATCCGCTCATACCTGTTGAGTGTCCCTCGTGTTGGATGATGGAGGATGCATTAAGGCCTCCCTTCCAACGGATTTCTTCCCATCGACTTCAACTCATTGTGCTCTGGGAATGAAGTTTAGAGTTTCAGTTAGTACCTTGGGGATTGCAGTCATTAGTGGCAGTTTCCCTTGCTATTGGATAGATGGGAATACATTAATGTCTCCTATCCGATGGATTCTTCAAGTGTTCGACGAAAAGACCATCTATTCGCACTTGCTTGAATGTACTAGGTACCTTGGGTTCCATTTTCATTATTGGTGGACACCCTCGGATTTGTTAACGGTATACATCAATGACCGGTAATCAAACGATACCTCCCATGTTCGACAACACCTCATTTATTCGCATGGATAGGTTTGTACCATGGATTGTTTTTGGATGAAGACCTTGGGATCCTCGATAGCATCACCTTATTTATGTTATCGCCCAAGTTGCGCAAGACTGAGCTGCACTCTTTTTGGCTCTTGATGAGACATAGATCCAGCTTGTTATCTATGGCTATGTTCTCCAGTTTTGACATGGATCCACCTTGTATTTATGTGGCTATGTTTACACTTATGTTCCTCATGGATCCACGCTTGTATTTTAGTGGCCATGATATATGCATCAGTATTTGGATCATTATTGTATCCTCTTGGAGATCATGTTCCACCATTTGACCATGGACAGTTACCCCAAGGATAAGTTTGTCTGACTTTGCCTTTGCTTTTAGGTACTTCATTTGAGCCTATGATTCTTGGTTTCTCCGTTCCTCCATGATTCAACTCTTTTTTATTTATAATGTATTTCAGCCATCGTTTCTCGCACTCCCTTTGACCTCATACATTAGGGGGCATCTGTTATAGCTTGAAATGACACCTCTCCGTCCGTGACGACACTTGCTTCCCTTGGTCGCATGACGACACTTCTTGAGATCAAGTTTAGTCACACAACAGGACATTTGTGGATGGAGGAGTCATTTGGGACACTAAAAATGGTTGAAATTACCTCATTATTGACCCATTTGATGTATATGACCCTTAGGAACATTTTTCCAGACCAAACCATCTCCTGAAAATGAGCAGAAAAGCCTGTTTTTGGCCATTTTTCAACATGAGCGTGACTCCACTGTTATAATAGTAGCGTGTGTACGTGACTTTACCTCATTCAAAGTAGTGACCATTGCCATGTGTATGTGACTTTGTCTACTATAGAGTAGCGTACACCCCTGTTTTGGTCAAAATCTCGAAATTCAAGTAAGTTAAGTTGGTTGGGAAACCTCTTGAGTGGTTGTAACTTATTTTCCTCTTCCTCATTGACTATATAAGGAGGGTAGAAGGGTCATGTGAAAGGACTAAGCCCAATTACAAAGTTATGCTGGAGGAATGGAGACCCTCATCCCCCTCTCTTGTGCTTCAGTTTTGGTAAACCCTAGTACAATTGTTTAGAGGCTGGGATCCTTGGAGAACGGAAGCAGGAGATCTTGAATCTAGGTTTCGTGAAGTGCCAAGCTTGGAAGAAGGTATAACTTTATGTACTTGCTTTCATTCATCAATAAAGATCAGACGTTCTTCTCTTTCCAAATATGACCTATTGATGTGTCTTATATTTGATTACAGTTCGATTATAGTCTGATGTCTTCTTCTATTATGAATATCAGTCTTATATATGTAGTCAAATGTGTTTGAGAAAGGTATCAAGTTGTTTTGCAGGTCTGGGCATTGCGATACTGGATAAGCATTGAAGAGCGAGGGAGGCAAAGCGAGGATCA
Source organism: Larix kaempferi (assembly GCA_027924585.1). NCBI lineage: Eukaryota > Viridiplantae > Streptophyta > Pinopsida > Pinales > Pinaceae > Larix > Larix kaempferi. The sequence continues at coordinate 5,509,337 of BSBM01000893.1, forward strand.
ACCTTCTGAATAAGGTGCCTACATCTCTAAACCCTAATCTCTTCATTTATTTATTGTACTTGCAGAATGCTTGTAAGTCTATCTTTATCACCGTAAGTTGGTAGTTTCTCCCCTGAACTATAGGTGCATTTTCCCCACAACAATAGGCCACTTACCCATCACATGCATATTAGTAATATAATGTTCATTAATGCAATTATTCTAATATGCATAATGCACACCCTATGTCTAGGAACATAAGCATATGCATCATTGAACAATATTATTTAAAGAAACAAATATGCAAGAAATGACAATTCAAATACTTATCTTTGTTTGGTTTGTAGGGTGGACTCCCCCTCAATATTTTCTTTCTTGCAGGAACTATTGGAGTGTGCTCCCTCTTGATCTTTGCTTCATGGATTACCTGTCCTTGAACTTATATCCATCCTTGATCACTCATGCATACTTACTAGTATCATCATTGTGTTATCCTCGAGGTCTCATATAGAATCATACATTCATTAGTATAATCTCAATACTATAAAACATTATGATTCTAAGTAATCTTAAACATGTATAGTCAAGATCATTTCATACACAGATAATTTATCATAAGCACTCGTATGCAAGGTTTCAGGGAGCACTTCCTTTACTCATGCAAATTCTTACTTGACCATAGGAATCTTCTGGTTAGTCATATCACCGATTAACGTAAGAAACATAATATACCTAAAGCCATGATTACTCAAACCTATACCTTCATGAGTAATCATTATCAATCATACCATGTATACTTATATAAGAGATCCTATCACAAGGTAGGATTCTAACTTGATATAGGAAAAATATACCTGGATTAATGTGTTAGTTAGTTATGTCTAACATACCCACATGATGTCTTCTTGTTTTCTTCAATGACTTGTGCTAGTAACTTGCATATATCATAGGTTAAGCATTGTAGAACCAAATTATACATACCTCGTAAGTAGAGCTTCTATGTGATCAATGAAAATGGATGAATCTTTGTCTTCATGTCACCATGGTCATATGTTCTTGAACTAGAACATGATTTGTCTTTCTTGATGTACCTTTCATGTTAGCATACAACATCAACCTCATACAACACCACAATGCATTAGTACAATCATAAGTGTCAAAACCCTAATCAATGAATATCTGCATTCATAATTTTATTAAGGTGATACAACAAGTCTAAAGTTAATCAAGATTGTACTAACCTTAATGAAGACAAACATACCATAAACTTAATCATGAACATATCTCAAAACATACCTGGATAAGTCATACCTGTTGAGATTGCTTGTAATCTTCTTATGTAAGGCCTTAGCCTCAACTCCCTCTAAAATAGAAACTTCTTCACTTATGCAGGTGACTAATCCATTCTCTTCTAGGATTAACCCAATCCACTTTTAGTGTCAGAAACTGGATGTGGAGTTTGATTAGGGTTTGTCAAAGAAACCCTAAAAAATTAAACTTTGAATTTCAAACTTCTGAAAGGATAGAAAGATGCGCCTTTCTGAGCTGTTCAAGTTGGTATACTAAGAATTTGAAAACTGCAAAGTTTCTCCCCTCAAAATTGCCTTTTAGATTTCCGGTTTCACTAGGGAGGACCCTGAATTAGGGTTTGAGTTTCTTGGAGATTCACCCAACCAAATAGTTTGATCCAAATCTCTAAACTTTGATTTTTCCAAGGAGCTTCCAGCTATGGTCACATATTTCAAAAATTCCCATTTTTGCAGAAGCCCTAATTTTTCACCGTTCCGATCAAAGTCCCGAACTAGGGTTTGATCAAGCCCGGCCTTCTACCCAACCAAAAAATTTGATCTTGCTCTCTGAATTTCAATTTTTATGAGTAGCATTCAGCCATAGTCTCAGATTACAAAAATGCCAACTTTCTCCAAAACCCTAATTCCCGGAGCCATGAATGAAGGTGCTAAAAATCCAATTCTGTTTTGACAGAAATATACACCTGATTGTTTCTGGTGTAACTCCGAAATTACGAATCTACAGGGTCTGAAACTTTGACCTGTGGTAGCCTGACCTGTCATCTTTGCAACCCCATAGGTATGACCTCAATTGGATCCTCTAGAGAGAGAGTTATGCCAAGTGTCTCAACGTGACCTGTTTATGGGATAAAATAGGAGAGTGAACTTGTACGGTGTGGCACGTGTCACTAGTTCAACTTCGGCCTTTGAAACCTTACTTGAGAAACTACGATCCATGCCCTACCTGTCACTTTTTACTAAATTTCATTTGGATCTTCCTAGCCCAAGTTGTGACCTTTTTTCCCTGGTCACCTGATTATGACTGAGATCTGGAAGAGGCAGAAACCCTAGATTGTATAGATCATAAAACACAAAGTACAACGAATTAGAAGTTGTGCTTTGGAAATAAGGTACATGGGGATCTTATCTTCGACCTGTAAGAGATTTAGATCCTGAAACCTCGCTAAAATGGATTTATAGCGAAAGTTCTACGATGAATGGTTTTTTCTATATCAAGCCCTAGCTTCACAAGTGCAACAAGTGTCATAAATGCCATACCATGCCTTCTTTCAGGCCAACTATGATACCATGTTAGTTTTTTAGAATTTACTTCAATCTGATCTAGGATATTAACTGAGAGAACAACATGTACAACATATCTATAGCATATCAATCATGGACATAATAATGCAAGCACACAAGAGACAATAGACACACAGAGTTTCATTGGGGAAAACCATAAAGGTGAAAAACCCCACAACTTCCTCAGGTATAGATAGAGCAATGATACAACCCAAGTATGAGAGATAGTATTCTCCTAGCAACATCTTCTCTTCCTCCACAAGTGCGCCACTCTCCAATGAGAGTATGAGTGAGAAAGTGAATGATCCAATAGAGTGCCTCCTTTCTCTATTTATACTTGACTTGACTTGCCTAATAAACTTTACTAGGTCGGCCTTAACTTAACCACATAACATAATGCTGACAGGGCCGACCCCCAATAGGGTGGGCTAATAACCCTTTAACCCACATGACATATACAGGTCTGACCCCAACAAGGTGGTCTAATAACCTATCAAGTATAAGTTACGACACTTACAATATAAATGACGACACTTCCGTATAGAGGAATAATAACATCTCTATATGAATACAAGCACTTTCGTATAGAGGAATAATAACATCTCTATAGGAATACAATATACATATATGAAATACATTCTATAGTTACAAATACATCAACAGTACTTGGCCATCCACAAATGCAACTCTCATCCATTTTGCATCCAAAGATGATATGGAGAGAAGGTTCTTCTTGAGTTTAGGTACATATAGAACATCTTGCATCTTCAAAGACTTCCCAAAGTCTAACTTGTAGGAGGCTTCACCACTTCCTTTTATAGGGTATTTATAGTCATCCTCAAGTTTCACCTTATGAGGCGACTCATGTTCAAATAGGTCCATAAGAGATTCTTTGAATCCCATCATATGTTTAGAAGCCCCACTATCAATAAGCCAATCATTACACCCATGTGTAACAGTACCTGTGACAGTAGAGATTATAACATATTCATCATCACTTGAAGAGTATTCACTTTCTTCTCTATCCTTCTTCCTGGGAGGCTCATCATCCTCAGCAGCATGAGCATGATATCTCTTCTTGCTGTTCTTCTTCTTACTGTTGTTGAAGTCTCTTTTGTTCTTTGGACAATCTCGGGTAAAGTGTCCTTTCTCATTACATGTGAAGCATCTACCATGAGAGGTGTCTTTCTTAAATTTCTCCCTTTGATGATGTTGAGAATATTTCCTGATATTAGGTTTCTCCCTCTTGAACTTACTTCTTCTGGTGTGGGCAGTGAGAGCTTGGTCTTCACTTCCCATCTTTTCTTCTCGGGCCACAAGTATAGATTCTTCTTGTGAACATTCCTCCCATAGTCTACTGAAAGAGATCAATTTCTTTCTTGCACAAATACCTTGGATGAAGGAGTCCCATGACCTAGGTAGGCCATTCAATGTGGTCATGACAATTTCTCCATTCTCCACTACTTCATACACAACTTCAAGTTGTTATTTGATTTGAGATACCTTAATAAAGTAGGATTGAATGGTATCTCCAGTCTGGAACTTTACCCCTTTCAATTGGTTCCGCAGAGTCATCTTCCGATTTATATTCTTTCCTTCAAAAAAATTGGTCAAGGAGTCAAACATCTCCTTAGGTGTCTTTAGAGAAGACACATGGGGTATGAGATGGTCTTTTATAGAATTAGCAATGATTCTCTTGGCTTTGACCAAGTTCTTCTTATGTAAGGCCTTAGCCTCATCTCCTTCTGGAACTGGAACCTCTTCTTTTATGTAGGTGTCCAAATCATTTTCTTTTGGGATTAACCCAATCCTATACTTCCATGCTTGGAAGTTGTCATCTCCTTCAAGCTTATCCTCAAGCTTGGTGTGGTGAGACATCTTAATGAGAAACTCAAATGGAAATAAAAGATTTAGGTCTTACCACTTGATTTGCTGAAAAATGGATCTGGAGTTGGATTAGGGTTTGTTAGAGAAACCCTAAAAATTCAAACTTTGAATTCCAAACTTCTGAATGGATGGAAAGATGCACCTTATTGAGTTGATCAAGATGGTATACTTCAATTTTGAAATCTGCAAAATTTGACCCCTCAAAATTACTTTTGAAACTTCTGGATCTTCTAGACAAAATCCCGAACTAGGGTTTGATAATGCTCGGGGTTCTACCCAGCCAAAAGGTACAATATTGTGCTCTAAACTTTGATTTTTCTGAGGATCATCAAGCCGTGGTCACAGATTCCAAAATTTCAACTTTTGCAGAAACCCTAATTTTCCACCTTTCCAATAAAAATCCCGAACTAGGGTTTGATGATGCTCGAGGTTCTTCCCAACCAAAATATTTGAGCTTGGTCTCTAAAATTTGATTTTCTTGAGGAGTATCCAGCCGTGGTCTCAAATTCCAAAAATTCTAACTTTCTTCAAAACCCTAATTTCCCACAGTAGTGACAGGCCAAAAACTGAAAGTGCTCAGAATTGAATTTTGTCTAGACAGAAAGATGCGTCCTTGCAAGGAGAGTCAGCCTATCCTCCTTATTTTGATGATCTTAGGAAAGAAACCCAAAGATTAAGAATCCCTAGCTTTCACAACTACATAGTGTCTTCTTCTTAGCACAGCTCTGACCCCATGTTACTTTTTCGATAAATGCATTCAAACATTATCTAGGATCCTACTAAGAGAATAACAAGCACATCATAACAATCATAAACATAAGAGACACAAAGTTTCCTCAGGGAAAAGAAAGAAGGTGAAAACCCCGGCAACTTCCTCAGAGATAGAATAATCCCCAATATAAATATCACAATGATCAAACCCAAATATAGATAACTCCAGCATCTTCTCCTCCTCCACTTGTGCGCACTCCTCTCTCAACTAATGCTAGTTGGATGAGTGAGTGAATGAATAGAATGAGACACACTCACTCTCTATTTATACACAACTTAACCTGCCTTTAATTCTAGCTGGGTTGATTTCCTAAGGAAGGATAATAACCCACACACATGACACAAGTAGGGCCGACCCCACACTAGTGGTCTAATAACCCATCAAATATAAGTTGCGACACTTTCAACACTTACGACACTTGCAACACTTACAAATACAAATGACGACACTTCTGATTGGAGGAATAATACATCTCCATCATGAATATAATCAAGTACAAGTGTAATACATAGAAGAATATCTTCTAAAGTTACAAATACATCAATAGTGTCAAAAACCAAGGGAAACAAAAAACAATAACTTAGACTCTTTTACCAAACTAGATGATCAGAAATATGGAAGCAAGAGGACACCTCCTTTCTTGCTTACCTTTGAAATATTCAAAACAAATGTACACAATTTTATGATAGATTCAGGTGCCTCTTCCAATGTGATGCCCCGGTCTATCTGCATGAAACTAAATGCAACCTGAGAACCCTGTCCTACTCAGATTGTCCAACGTGACAGATTTAAAGTGAGAGTAGTGGGGAGATTAAGAAATGTGTTGTTGACATTATCTGTTGATCCCCAGATCCACCAGACCATAGATATCGTTGTAGCTGACATCCCTGAAGCCTATGGAATGTGGCTGAGTAGAGATTGGTCAGAGAAGCTCAAGGGCTACTTTGTTGTTGATTGGTCTCACTTGTGGCTACCCTATAATGGACAACAAAACTATATGAAGATCAGTAGGGAACCATTTATGAAGCAAAATAGTCACTGACCTTCATGACTCAAGTGAACCTGCTTGTTATTTCAGTTCACATATTGAGCATTTCACATTTGATACCTTCTTTGGGGATCTACCAGCTGATTCTTCACCAGATGAGAATGTACAAAATGAATCACAGATTACCAATGTTAATTTTGCACCATTATCTAGAACTATTGTACATAATGTTTATAATGTTAATACAAATTTTAGGATAGATCCCATTGCATGGACTTTATTCTTTAATGGCTCCAGATCTAAATATGGAGCTGGTGTAGGTTGTGTCCTTATTGACCCAAAAGGGACTAAAATCATGATTGCTTGCAGACTTGAGTTCGAATGTACCAATAATGTAGTTGAATATGAGGCCCTGGTGCAAGGACTCAAGAAGGCTATTGATTTGGGTGCACAAGTAATAGAATGTTTTGGATATTCCAAAATCATAGTTAAATAGGTAAGAAACAAGATACATTGTCTGTCTCCACGTTTAACAAATTATCAAAAAATGGTAAGAGATCTCACTAACTCTTTCTCTGCATTCAACATTAAGTTAGTCCCTAGGTCATAGAACTTTGATGCTAAACTCTTGGAAAATACAGCATCTAGGATGATTCCACTAGAAGTATTGTCACCTCAAACCTTTTCAATAGAACTTATTTACAAGCCTTCCATCCCTGATAATGCAACAAATTGGAAAGTGTTTGATGATGACTAGCAGATACTAGAATTTCTCACAGCCCAGGATACCTTTCAACCCATGGCAATAGATGAGGTTGAGCATGAGAAATCTCTGTCTGATCCTTCCAACATTATCCCCAAATCAGTGATCAACCTAGAGAAATTTTATGACTTGCAAGATAAGTTCAAACAGAAGACAAACTGCAAGACCCAAAGCTCATATCTGAATTATGAGCTAGTCAACCTTGGTCCTGAACAGAATCCCCGATTCATCAACCTTGGGGTTGATTGCTCTGTTGAATAAATAAGAGCTTTTATTAGATTGTGTAAAGAGTACAAAGATGTTTTTGCATGGACCTATGATAAACTAAAGACTTTTGACACTAGCATCTTGCATCATAACATATCGATGAAACCAAAAGTGAAACCCTACCAACAGAAACTAAGGAAGATGCATCCCAGTTTGGAACCCTCTGTAAAGAAAGAACTTGAAAACTTATTGACAGCTCGAATCATATTCCCTGTCAGACATACACAATGGATTTCCAACTTGGTGCCTGTTCGGAAAAAGAATGGGGAAATCAGATTTTGTGTCGATTTCAGAAATTTAAACAAAGATTTTGAAAAGGATAACTACCCTGTTCCTCCTATGGAGCAGATTATACAAAAGGTAGCAGGGTCGGAGATGTTATCTCTCTTGGATGGTTTCTCAGGTTACAACCAAGTCATGGTTTCCCTTGATGACCAACTAAAAACATCTTTCAGAACCCCTTGGGGTACCTTCGCCTACAAGCGAATTCCTTTTGGGATGATAGATGCAAGAGCCATATTCCATAGAGCTATGGATATAGCTTTCAGAGGTTTGATGCACAATTCTATCGTAGTATACTTAGATAATATCACTATTTATTCAAAAAAATGACATGAACATTTGTCTGCTTTGAAACAGGTATTTGAATGCTGCAGGAAGTACGGAATTTCGTTGAACCCCAAGAAGTCCATATTTGCAGTAATAGAAGGTAAGCTCTTGGGTTTCATTGTTTCTAAGTAAGGTATGATTATTGATCCTGAACACACTGAATCTATTTTAAAGATCGGTTTTCCTAGTTCACGCAAAGCCATGCAATCATTCCTCGGTAAGATTAATTTTGTATGTAGGTTTGTTCCAAATTTTGCACAAATTGTTAAGCCATTGCAGCAGTTAGTTAAAAAAGATGTACAGTTTAGCTGTTCTCAGGAACAAAAAGATGGATTTGTTGAAATTCATAGGGCCATTATAGAAGCCCCTGTTCTGATGTCCCCAGATTTCAACAAGGATTTTTTTTTTTTTTTTTTTTTTTTTTTCTGTATACCTTTTCTACTGATTTTTCTTATGCAACTGTCTTGACGCAGAAGCATGATAATGATACTGAGATTCCAATTTAGTTCATGAGATCAACTTTTAATGGATCATAACTTAACTACTCTCAAATTGACAAGCAGGCTTATGCGGTCTACAAGTCTATAAAATATTACAGACCGTACTTGTTGAAATATCGAACGAAAGTTATCGTTCCTTATATAGCCATCAGAAATGTGTTGGTCTAGAAAGAACTAGGTGAGAAAAGAGCCCATTGGATGACAAATTTGCAGGAATACGACCTGTAAATCAGACCATTGAAGATTGTAAAAGGACCAAGTTTGTTCCTACTCATCGCTCAGTCAAACGATCCTGTACAACAATAGACTAAATGGGAGTAGGAGGAAAATGTTCCTACAGGTTCTGTTAATGCCATAGATACTCCAACATCTGAATGGTACGATCATATTAAGCTTTTTCTAAACCATGGGTTTTCTCCTGAAACCATTGAGTTCAAAAAATGCAGAGCTTTAAGATTAAAGGCTGCTCCATATCAATTTATTAATGGAGTTTTCCTTAGATGTTTGGAGAAAAATGAAACTGATTACATTCTTTTACAATTTCATGGAGGACCTGTTGGAGGGCATTTTTTAGGTGAAACCATGGCCCAAAATATTCTCAGAGTAGGATATTACTCGCCTACTCTGTTTAAGGATGCCTATTCTCATGTCAGAAGATGTGAACCATGTCATAACTGTGCGGGGAAATTCAAGAAATTTTCTTTTCCTTTGTAGCCAGTTATAGTTCAATTTCCATTTCATCAATGGGGAATGGATTTTGTTGGACCAATTAATCATATTTTCTCCCTACAACATAGGTATATCTTGACAGCAACATACTACTTTACCAGATGGGTAGAGGCAGTCCCTCTCAGACAATGTAACACAAACCAAGTGATATCCTTCCTGGACAACCAAAGAATCACAAGGTTTGGTGCCCCTAAATGTCTTGTCTTTGACAATGCATCCTACTTTTCCTCCATTGATATCACAGAGTATGCCCTTGAAAAAGGGATCAAACTGAAATTTTCTGCCAATTATTATCCATAGGGTAATGGGCTTGTTGAATCTTCTAACAAGAACTTGATAAACATTTTGAAGAAGACAGTAGCCTCCCATCAAAAAGATTGGTATACACATCTTTGCAATGCTCTTTGGGCAGACCGAGATACCCCAAAGGAATCTATTCAAAATTCTCCCTATTGTCTAGTTTATGGCAAGGAAGCCATCCTACCATCTAATCTTACCATTCCCTCATTACAACTAGCCCAATCCATTCAAGAAGATGATTCCTCCCCCTTCCAGTGTGATAATCTGTAGGGATCTAGCAATTGTAACAAACTCACAATCTAACTCTTAGGATTATTTGCAAAGAAGAAGAAGCATGCATTCAATAATCACTCATAAACACATAATAATGGACAATGTCAATATCATACAATGAATAATGAATGTAGAGAATGTGTTACAATAATCAATGGTGAGGCATCATATAGGATTCAAATTAGCCAAGTAGGGCATTCGAATATGAGCTCAAAGTCTAGCATGAATAACTATGGAGATATCATCCATTCCTTAGTATCAGTCACAACTGGTAAGAGTCAGTCAAGTGTGACCAACTGAGTCTAACATAACCATCTAGCCATGAATCAGGAAATAAAGACTCCAAGGTGGGTGCATGAGGTTGTCTAACTCAAAGTCTATCTTTGATAACAATGAAGACATCATCCAGTCAATAATATCAGTCATAAATGGTAATAGTCAGTCAAGTGTGTCTAATTGAGTCTAACAGAACCATCTAGGCATAAATCAAGGAATGGAGACTCCAACGAGGGCGCATGAGGCTGTCAAATAGTCAAGTGGAACTCCAGAACCAGCTAACTAGAATCTACAAGCAGTCAGCATGAGCAATCAGTGGAAGAACTACTCAATCAATGCACTAACTGAATTATAACTCTCTGTAGGTGAGATAAGGCGCCCTAACTGAGTGATAAATGGTGGTAGGTGAGTAAAGGCACTCTAACTAATAGTGGTAGGTGAGAAGAGCGCACTTGCTAAGCAAAAAAGTCAAAGAGGGTGCATTAGGTAGGTAGGAGGCCAAATGGGGGCTAAAGACAACCTTTGGAGAGCTAGAAGCAAGCTCTAGGTGCTAGGGAGAACACCATGATGATGACTGGATGCATGTAGTGGCATGCAAAGCATGCAAAACATGCAGATTTGCATGCATGGATGCAAAATAAGAAATGATGGTGTGAATCCAACACCCCCCCCGCAATCTATACTATGAGATAATAACCAAAAACAAAATAGGGCCCTGGTGACTGAGACCAAAGGTCACCCTGTACAATCAATCTAAATAAACTAAGTGAGGAAAGAGGGACAACCTAGTGGGAAGAAATCCCTCCATCAAAATAAACTGAAGGATGCTAAAATAACATGTCATCACTCACCCCTGAAGGAGGTAAGTGTCCTTCTTTTCCAAACAAGGTCCGATTGATCTGAGATGGATCAGCAATGTGAGAAGGATGAAACCTTCCATTCTGAAAATATGATCTAGTTCTTCTATGATCATGCAGATCACCAAACAAATCATCGACAGATCGGAGTATAGTGGTTGCCCATCGAGGAAGAGGAGGAATATCAGGTGAGAGATCTTCAGGTTCTTGTGGATCTGGATCTAACATTCTACCATCATCATCACTATCTTCTGGATCCACAATATAGTGTGAAGATGCATCATCACATCCAAACTCTAAATCTGAAATCTCATGAGTAGGAGCAAGTAAAACTAGATCATCATATGCAAACTCTGAAATATCAAGAGGAGAATTAAGTAAATCTAGCTCACCATCGCTCGAAAGAGGAACATAAGAGTTGATGTCATGAAACGGCTCCAGAATATGTATTTAGTCCTCATCTAAACCAATGTGACTGTAATAAATAGAAGAACAAGGACTAGATGATGATGGATCTTCATTAAGATCAAAATAGGATGCAGCAGTAGAGGCCCATATTGAAGTGAGAGTTGGACAAACAGATGTTGGATCTTCAGGTTCTTATGGATCTGGATCTAGCATTTGCACTTCTTCAAGAGTCCTCTTTTTCTCAATCTCCTCTGATGTATCTTTTTCCTTTAGACAACCTTTGAAGGTGCCATGAACAAACTTGCTACTTAGAATACCATCAACCAAATTTTGATCTAGCTTATGGTTGAGATGAGATAGTCTACTCTCTTTATGAGCATGAGAGCGAAGAGCGGACTCCTTTGAGAGAGGCAAGAAGTGTGAAAACTCATAGAGTCTTGTCTCATGATTTGCAACTCCTTTTGCAATGATTTCCCCTGAAACCATGTCTTGTACCTCGACTTCATAAGGAGTAAAGATCACTCTTTTAGCCTCTCCAGTATGAGTCATTTGATACACTAAAAGGACATTCGGTGCAAGAGAAGGAACATAAATCACATCAGAAAAGTGACCATGATCAACATCGATTCTTCCAATCCCATGAGAGGAGACTTCTGCATCATTTCCCAAACTGATGGAAGGACCAATAGATCTTTCGAAACTAGAGAAGATATCTTTGGAGGAAGCCATGTGGCATGATGCTCCTGAATCTATGATGAAAGAAGAATTAGTTGATGCACTTGCTATGAAAGCATTACATCTTTCTTTGCTATCGGATCTAGAAGATTCAGTATCAGGATATTTCTTTCTTGCTGTTAACACCCAAAAAGTGCTCACTACCTCATCTCCCTCATTACATGACTCATTTGTCTATATTTCCTACTATATTTGCCTCCAAAACCTTAAAAAACCATTAAAAAGCCACCAAAAGGCCAAAAAACCCCTTTTTTCCCCCAAAATAATTTAAATTTCCTCCAAAAATAGCAAAACCCCTCTAAAAGGGCCCTAAATTCCCAAAAATCAAATAAAAGGGAATAGAAAATATAAAAAAGAGGGAAAAAAGAAGCAAAAACCCTATATAATTGACCTAAACCATATGGTGCCCAAAACCATGGGTGAACACTCCACCACTAAAAACCTATAAATAGGTGATGGAGGCTCCCCATTTCATATCCACAATCATCGTTATCCTCACTCTGCCAAAAATTCTCACGAAATCCTAGCTCTCCCTTTGGAGCTCATTTCCGCTTGAGAACCCCATTTGGCCCCATTTCCAAAACATCTTTGGAAGAAGGAGAAGGAACAACATTGAAGCTTGGAGGCAACCCTCCTGGACTACTACAAGAGCTTCACCAACCTCTACACTCGAGGTAATTTTTTTATACAAAAAGAGAGATCTTTACCATATTTTCATGTTTTGTTATTTCTGTTAATGCTCATGATAGGTTAAATTTCATACTTTTTTTTGCTTTAATTTACTGATTATTGAGTTGCTACTAAGGAGGCCCTTCTACTTAGTAGGTGCTAAATTGCACAAGCTAGGGTGAAAACCCTAGCTACAGTTTTGGCGACCTCCCTAGTGTTCCTTTGAATTTCTGGTTATAGTTTTTAAAAGTTTTTAATTTTCTGCAATATTTTTCTGTTTTTTCCTTTCGGATGCCCCTTTTGGCAGTCGGGTTTGCTGCCGTAAACTGCGTCTTTTGTCCCCGCAGTTGCGATCCAACCGTGTCTTTCAGACTGTTACCTGCGATCTGACCGCGGCTCTCAGACTCTTTCCCGCGATCTACCAACAGTTTTCAGTCTGTTACCTGTGATTTGACCACGGCTCTCAGCCTGTTTCGTGCGATCCGACCGTGGCTATTCACCCCTTTATTGCAATCTACCTACGACTTTCAACCATTTTCTAGCGATCTGCCTGCAGCTTTCAGCCATTTTCCAGTGATCCACTTGTGGCATTCAACCATTTTCCTACGACCCGCTTGTGACTTTCAGCCATTTTCCTGTGACCCGCCTGTGGATTTCAGCCCCTTTTCATGCGATCTACCTGTGGCTTTGAGCCATTTTCGTGCAATCTACCTGCGGCTTTCAGCCATTTTCCTGTGATCCGCCTGTGGCTTTCAGCCATTTTCCTGTAATCCGCCTGTGGCTTTCAACCATTTTGCTGCGATCCTCCTGCGGCTTTGGTCCATTTTCCTGCAATCTGCCTACGGCTTTGAGCCATTTTCCTGTGGTCCTCCTGCGACTGTCGACCTATTTCCCGCGATCCAACTGTGCAGTTTCGCCACAGACCCATGATCTTTTTTCTTCATTTTTCCCCTGTTTGAGCCCAGAACTTTGCTAGAATATTTTATGCACCTGCACAGCCACCTGTCATACCTGTAGCCATACTTACCTATAGCCTTTTCCTACAGTATTATTTCTGTTCCATTTACATAATTTTTTTAAATTTCAGCATTTTAATTGAAAAGAGAAAATTTTGCATTTCAAAGTTTAATTTCTGCATTGTTATTATTAGTTAGAAAGTTGCCCACCCTATGGCACTTTTCTTTGGGTTCATTATCTCACATGCACACACTCTGTCACCTAATTCAAGTGAGCCCTAAAATACTGCTTAACACAACCAACATTCTAACCCCACTTGGGGAACACAAAAGAATATTGTAGTTAGGTAGGGTCGGGGGGATAGGCATCCAAATAACACCCCTCGGTCGCTTACACTTGAGACATAGTTGTTGTCCATTAGGGAACCAAAACCCCCTAGTATTTTTTGACACGGTTTAAAACCAATTTATCGGGAAGGCCTCTCCCCTAGGAGGGTTGAAGTAGCTAGACTAGTTCCGGAAGACTGAGTGGAATACCACAATCCATTCAGTAACCGAAGGATACCTTTCATAGTTCTCGGTGTACTACCTGTATGGGAGTACAGCGGTGATAGAAACAAACTGCAGATTCACCCAACCGAACGTGTCATGAACGGAGTATCTTAGTTGCTTTTCTTCTAGGATTGACTACCTGGTGTCCCTCCCGGTAGGGGGATATCTTTAGCCACTTGGATCTACTATCCATATTGTCTGACTTGGATTTCATCACCTTGTAGAGGATATGTCTGGTTGAATCAGAATACTATTTAGCTAGGTGTTTGCATGCTCCCTTACCTCCCTTTGGTCTAGCGAGTCAACTATTTTTTATTTTTTAGGAAACCTGCTGCTTGTTGGTATTCTGACCATTTTTGTTGACGCTCCATTTATTGTAGCACAGCTGTTACAGTGAGGGTTTTGAGCTGGTTGTTGGCTTGAGTGCCATTTTTTTGCGCTCTCCTTCTGCACACTCGGCTGCATTAGGGTTTTTGAGTTGTTTTCCACTCGACACAACCCCCAAAGACTTGACACCATCTGTCACCATTGAGTCCCCAAGACATTCTCGGTGCCTCTGGGGCCAGCCCTCGCAGCACAACTCACTTGACACCACCCATCATAGACATGGAGCTTCATCACTCGACTCCACTCGTCGTAGACACAGAGCTCCGTCCCCCAACATTCAGAACCCCACTTACATTGCACCAACCAGCCCCATGGATGACATGACTTCTAACCCTTTCTTTGTAGGGACCATTGGTGGAACATCCACCACCACCCCAACCACCACACGCGCTTTGGGTATACCCTCGATGGGGGCCACATCCACGATTCCAGTCACTGTACCTATTCCAGTGACTGCCATACCAATACCAACTCCACCAGTGGCTCACACTACCCTTTGGCGGTGTAGGACCGTCCCATACCACCTTCGTTGCTCCACCTGGGGGCAACATCCCCAACCCGAACCCAGTTCCTCTACTTGGGGGCATTGACCCCAACATGGTCCCAACCACCAGTATGTCACATCCTTCTACTAGTTTTCCATTCATGGCTATTCTCAACCTTCCTGACCTGTCTAGACTGACTAACGACCCCATCAAACATGACCCTGCGTGGCCTCACATGGCCACCAAGCTCCCATCAGACATCCCAAAGTTTGAGGGCAAGGCAGGTGAAGACCCCCAGAACCATATTATGTCCTTCCATCTATGGTGTTCCTCCAACTCCATAGTAGATGACTCCGTCCGACTCTGTCTGTTACAGCGCACCCTCACTGGCTCTGCAGCTAAGTGGTACATTGAGTAGCCCCATGGGACCCATGCCACCTTTACTTCCCTTGCCTCGACCTTCCTACAGTTCTTTCAATTACCTGTCCCCTATGACGCGGGAGTTGAGATCCCACTTTCTTGTAGACAGAACATGGCCACCCACATCACTAATCACATTCATGAGTGGCGTCGACGCCGCAGCCTCTGCAAAATCAAGTTAGATGACAGTCTCTTCTTAGATTGGTTTCTAAAATCTCTCCTTCCTGTCATTGCCAAGGATGTGGCATCCGAGCGACCCCAGTCCGAAGAAGAGGCCATCCTCAAAGCCCAAAAATTTGACTTTATTTACGCCCAGTCTGGTTACCTATATTCCATCATCCCTGATGCCCCCCGTGATGATTCCTCCTAGCACAATGCATCGAGAGAATCCCATGCTGTAGATGGCATCATTGGCCGTATAACCTCACATAACCATCCCCTTTCCATAGCATGTCCTAGCCCTTGCCCCGACCTTTCGCGGGCTACATCCTAGTCTGGAGAAACCAATTCGTATGCCCCCATGGCACATCATCACCATTCCCACGGACCCTTATGTTCACCTCAGTGCTTTGGTCATGCATCCCCCGCTTACGCCCCCCCGGTTGCACCTAAGCCATATTAGCACCCGTAGGCCGCTCCAGCTCCTATATCCTCTCAAGCCCCACCTGCTTATTACCCGCCACAGGTAGCCCTTGCGGAAAACCCGCAACCCATCGCACAAGCATATCAGAAACCCCCACAAGGTTCAGCACTTGCACCGCCTCCACCTACTTATTATCCACCGTAGCCTACTCCCGCACCTACACAACCCTAGAACCCACCTGCCACCCAAGGGAAAGTGTATGCGCAACAGAATCTGCAACCCAACCAAAATAACCAACGCCAACAAGGCCAGCAAAACCACGGCAAAGGCCATAACCGTGGGAACAACCCCCCTCCAGATCAAGGCATTCAGCCTCCCAATCCCCAACCAACAATAACACGGCACCTGCCAGCCAGAACCCCGATCGGCCGCCCAAACAAGCCAAAAATCCTAATTTGTGAACAAACCATCCTTGTTCTATTTGTGGGGTCTATGGCCACTACACACATGCTTTCCCACATTTGGAGCGAGATCAGCCACTCTGGACTGATGATGCCCACCGCCAAGGGCACGCGGCTCCTCAGGCGCCGCCCAACCCCCCACCACCTCAGAATCAACCCTTGGTGCTACAAAACCCGTTACCAACCCAAGGCGTAGTGAACACTCAGTCATTGGCTCCCCCTCAAGGAAACACGCCTCCACAATAGCAAATCACTTATGCCGCTCCTAATCAACCCATGATAGACTCAGGTACCCATCACTTGTTAATGATGTCATCCATCGATGTCAACCTTCAAACCTGTCAGAACCAATATGGCTCCACCCCTGAAGCCCCTCCTGCCGACAAAAATACCAACGCTCATCCCACCGATCAGTCATTATGCATACCTCTGGATCCACTAGATGGTGCCTCCAAAGCCCCTCACTTCCCACTTCGCTGCATCAACAATAACCCCAATGCTCGCGCTGCGTCTAATTACAACATTGTAGATGACTTATCCCAGTCCCCCGCAGCCATGTCTGTGTTAGAGGTCTTAAAAAACTATCCAACATAGCACAAGACTTTGCTTTCAGACATTGGTGCTATTGACCCAAATGATTCACGAATGATGGTCTTCGATTTGGACCAATCTGAACCACGCCTGCCTTTCACTTTAGCATTCCAAGTTTTTGTATCTGTTCAGAATCTTGTCATCCATCGGTGCATTATCGATGAAGGTGCCTCTACATGCGTTATGTCCACATTCATTTGGCAGAAGTTGGGATCCCATACTCTCCAACAGTCCACCACTGCGTTGCGAGCCTACGACGGCCATTTGGCTCAACCCCAAGGTCTCTTCGCTAATGTCCCCATCCAGTTGGATGGCAAAACCGTGCTCATTGACATAGAGGTCATCAACGCCCAACTTGATTATAACCTCTTACTTGGCCACAGTTACATGTACGCCATGCGGGTGGTTGCCTCATTCATTTTTCGTACCATGATGTTCCCACATGACGGATGCGTGGTCAAGGTTGATCAACTCACCTATTATGATCCCAATGCCCCCGCTGCACCCGAAAATGTTCTCCCCATGGTTGAACAACCTACTTGCGGTGCAGCTACCTTGTTGGTTTGCTCAGTGGGACCTAGAGTCTACTCAAATACACCGATGACCTCAACATTCTAGGCCATTCCACCCTCGTCACGCACAACCGAAGTATCTGAATTATGTACCCTTTCCCACAATACACCAACACCCAACCATCAACTTCCCTTGCTACCTCAACGAACATTGGTACCTAGTCATGTTGGTGTTACACCCATCCATACAATTGCTTTCCTATTCCCCCCTTCAGGAGTAGTGAGTGCCCTGGTTATTGCTACCCTTAGCCTCCCCGGTTTAACCTTAGGATTACCCATATGGTACATTACGCCTCCCGTTACCCTTCCGACACCAAATGTCATCCTACAACCGGTGCAACCCATCACCACTACTAGTCAACCACCTCCCGGTGTCACTACCCCTTCATCATCCACTAATCCATCCCCTGTTATCAAGCACACTAGGGGCAGAGGCCCACAACCATACACTGCTTTACCCCCACCTAAACCAGTTAAGAATACCCCCGTGTTTCGTGCTCCTCCCAAATGCTCGTTGTGTGATGAGTTAGGCCATGCTACTCATCAATGTCCACAATTACCCGCATTACAGGAACACATGCAAATGCTTGATGACGAC
Organism: Larix kaempferi; assembly: GCA_027924585.1. Classification (NCBI taxonomy): domain Eukaryota; kingdom Viridiplantae; phylum Streptophyta; class Pinopsida; order Pinales; family Pinaceae; genus Larix; species Larix kaempferi. The sequence continues at coordinate 5,527,545 of BSBM01000893.1, forward strand.
CCCAACATCCCGATTGTTCAACTCGACCCAACCCCTAAGCCTTGTGATAAATCACTGCGTACCAACCACCTTTGTGCAATATGCGGTATTTACGACCATTACTCACATCAATGACCAGATCTCCCAGATTACAAAGCAGCTCTCTATGAGATGAATAATTTGGACCTTGAGACGGAGCCCCCCACCATTGAGGAGATCCACCCCCCAGTATCCCCCTCATCTAGAGAGATTAATACCATTTATATGATCTCTTCTACTACCATTCCCTCGTCAACCGATGTGACCACTCAAAGTTGCCACAATGATGAGGAGATTCTAGAGGCTCTTACTTCCCTTGATTACCCCTAGGAGGATATGCACCATCGTTTATATTTTCTCCCGGAGGCCTCCTCCTCCACCACAACCACCCAATTCTCGATTGAGTCCAAAGATTTCCTTCTTGCCAAATTCGATTGGTTTAAAGACCCCATTCCTACCCCCGACACCTTCGAGGAAGGTAGCATGGCCAACATCTCACCTGTCATCCACATTGATATCTCTGCCCCAAGTGGTGCTCCTAAAATCATTTCGTTAGGAGCTTCCTGCACCGAGCACGAGATCGGAGAGTACAAGAAACTTTTCCAAGAATTCCGTAATGTCTTCACCTAGTCCTATACCGAAATGCCTGGTCTTGACCCCACTATTATAGAGCATCACATTGACACATGGCTAGATGTACCCCCCGTTCACCAGAAAACAGCGCCCCATTCATCCATCAAAGCTCCCCGCCGTTAAAGCAGAGATTGAAAAACTTCGCACAGTAGGATTCATTTATCCTATTGCATACATCACTTGGGTTTCTAACCCCGTCCCTGTCAACAAGAAACAAGGCCCCATCAGAGTATGTACTGACTTCCGCAATTTAAACCGAGCATGTCCCAAAGACAACTTCTGCACGCCATTCATTGACCAACTCATTGATGCGTGTGTGGGCCATGAGGTCTTATCCTTCATGGATGGTTTCTCGGGATACAACCAGATTCAGATCCGCAAGGAAGATCAATACAAGACTGCCTTTAACACCTCATGGGGCACCTTTGCCTATCATGTCATGCCTTTCGGACTTAAAAATGCTGGTGCCACGTTCCAGCGGGCCATGACCTATTGTTTCCACGATTTGGTCCATATCCTGTTAGTCTATCTTGATGATCTTACAGCTCATTCCTGAAAATGATCAGACCACCTTAACGACCTCCGACAAGTCTTTCTGTGTTGTCGCAAATATCAAATCTGCTTGAACCCACTCAAGTGTTTCTTTTGCATTCCAATAGGCTGGTTGTTGGGTTTCATTGTTTCCCATAAAGGAATCATTGTTGATCCCCTCAAAGTCCAAGCCATCATAGACCTGCCCGCACCAAGCATGCTCCGGTAGCTCCAAAGTCTGCAGGGGAAATCTAATTTCCTCCGTCGCTTTGTTCCTGATTATGCCACCACAGTTCATGGTTTCTTACGCCTGCTTCGTACCCATATACCCTTTATTTGGGATGACCAGGCGCAAGCTGCATTCCAAGCCCTTATGAAATCTCTCACACAAGCCCCTTTGATCTCCCCTCTGGATTTCTCTCAGGACTTTATCCTTTACGTCTCAACATCCGATCATGCCGTGTCCGGAGTCCTTGTCCAAGAAGACGCTGCTCTCTAGAAGCATGTCATTTATTATGTTAGCCAAACCTTATCTGGACCACCCCTCCGTTACCCATATGAAGAGAGGCTGGCCCTTGCCATCGTCTTTTCTATCCAAACGTTGCGACATTACATTTTACTCAGTCATACCATAGTTGTCACCGAATCCAACCCCATGGTCTATCTCTTGAATCCGCGACTTCTGTAAGGTCGTGTTGCTAAATGGGTAATTATCCTCCAAGAATATGACCTCACTTTCACAACCCCTAAGAGCACTAAAGCCCTCATGTTTTCCCAGCTCATCACCGATCTGCCATCCCTTTTGTCGTCCCCACAAATCTCCGATGAGTTACTCGATAATCACTTGTTCATCATCTCGTCCGACGACCCATGGTACGGTGATATTTTTCTCTACCTTTGCACACAGAAGTTTCGACCCAACATAAATCGTGATGGACACCATCGTATCCGTCACCAGGCCTCTCGATATCTCCTCTTGGGAGATGTACTTTACAGGTGACGGGTTGACATGATTCTCCATCGTTGTCTTACACACAAGGAAGCCGAACAAGTCCTCAATGACTGTCATAGTGGCACCTACGGAGAACATTTCTCTGGAATGGCCACCACCCAAAAGGTCATCCACACCGGATACTTCTGGCCCACACTCTTTACCGACTGCATCACAGCAGTCAAACATTGCCATAATTGACAACTTTTTGCCCCTAAGGCTCGGAAACCACCCACCCCATTACACCTAGTCGTCACCGTTGGTCCCTTTTGTAAATAGGCCATCGACTTCATGGAATATAAACCCTCATCCGCAAACAACCATAAGTACATCATCATTGTCGTTGACTACTTCACCAAATGGGCTGAAGCCATGCCCACCTTCAATTGTAAAGCTAAACCGCTGCCCATTTCTTTTTAAACCATGTTATCACACGATTCGGGGTCCCCAAACAGCTGGTCTCAGACCATGGTTCACATTTTGAAGATTCCATTTGGCATGAGTTGTCCACTCTACTAAAGTTTGAACATCAGTATTCCTCTGCTTACTACCCCTAAGGGAACGGCCAAGTAGATGCCATCAATAAAATTTTAAAAGCCATCCTCCAACGCACTGTTGACCGGCATAAGTCCAATTGGCATCACATGCTTTTCCCTACATTATGGGATTACCGTACATCAACTAAGACTGCCACCGGTTTTACCCTGTTCCATTTGGTTCACGGTGTAGAGTCTATCCTCCCCATCGAGTGTCAGATAACTTCCTTACACATCGTCGTCGAGCTTCTCCCAGACACCTCCCCACTCGAGCAACATCTACTATCACTGGAGCACACTGATGAAGACCGTCACACCACCCTCCAAACCATTGAAGCTGCCAAGAACCGCTCCAAAGCTAGTTACAAAAAACATGTCCACCCTCGAACTTTCCGTGAAGGAGACCTTGTGCTCACTTATGACCAAGCCCACGACAAGACCGGTAAAGGAATGTTTGAATCCATGTGGCAAGGCCCTTACATCGTGAAAACCTGCCTCGAAAATGGGGCATATATTTTAACTAACTCCGAAGGCCACCCTTTGCGCAACTGCCGTAATGGGTTGTATCTTAAACGTTTTTATCCTTAAACAAACCTGTGGCCCCATTGGTCTGTATTGTACAGTTTGCTTTCTTTTTGTTTTTCACCTTTTTTACCACAACCTTACATTCATCACTTTTGCATGATTACAGATGGACCATCTTCCACCTCATTACATTGGCTTTTCCGATGGAGCGAGCTGCTAGTCTCCAAACCTGGCCCCTACAGCATGGGTCTTATATTCCCCCTCACAAGAGTTGATCCACCTCGATGGAATGTGCATAGGCGCTGCTACCAATAACCAGGCAGAGTATGATGTTGTGACTGGTCTCCTGACTACTGCCCTTCAGATGGGCATATGTCACCTTCATGTGTTCCTTGACTCCCAGCTACTTGTCTCCCAACTCAACAACTACTACTAGGTGCGTGATCCTTGCCTCTTTAGAAAGTTCCTGCGCACAAAACAACTTAGCCGACAATTTGAATCCATATCATTCACCCATGTCCCACGAGCTTAGAATAGTGTTGCAGATGAAATGGCTAACAACATACTAGATTGGCATATCAATCACACCATGTAAACCATCCATCATGCATCATCATGCCATATCTTCCCATCAAAAAACATCTAAAATCCCAACAAGATTGCATTTACAACAAGGGGCATCCACGTGCCTATCATCACATTACTATACAGGGTCATCCATGTGCCTATTATAACACATATTGTTGCATCCATGTGCAATACGTAAATACAAAATACACAAGAGGCATCCACGTGCCCATCATCCTACACTACTTGCATCCATGTGCAGTACAAACACATAACAAACCACAAGCGCATCCATGTGAGTACATTACATCATAATTGAAAAAGATGCATCCATGTGCATATATATATCAAAAAATAAACGTCAATGTTCTACACATGTCCTGAGTCCCTCAGCACTCAGCTATACAAAAAATGTATATACATCAACAAGCCTCATAGAATACAAGCTGTAAGCTACAAAAAACCCGGAGTGCCCATACACATAGGGGGGGAGTCCTCTGTACTCCCTACTGAGAGTCATAACCTCCATCGATTCCTGCATCGTTCACCTCCGAGTCCTCACCCCGCTCCTCCTCTGGCAGCTCCTCATCCCCTGCTAGATTATGTGCCCGACCCCTCTCTACCAAAATGGCCACCTGGATCGCGATCGATCAAAAATCCCGTGGCGCCCCAAGACATTCCTGAATCACCTCTTGATCCAAGTCCCACCACCCATCATCAGTCACTCCAACTAGCAAACGATCGAGAAGCACCTATACGAACTCCAGAGTCCCCTCAGAATCCCATCAACGCACCTCCCCTCGGCCTCGCAGGGCTGGTATCGCTGCATGACCCCGACGGTCTATGTGTCCCGGTGGTGGTCTCGGTCCCACATCTGCAGATCATACATTAGTCAGTACAAGCATATCAATATCTCAAACCTATCATATACAAAATATGACATACAAAACAATCAAGCATAGTAGATACATACCATCTGGGCCCCACGCCTGCCCTGGAGGCCGTGGTGCTTTTGGATATCCTGTGTAGTCCATATCACTGTATGGATAATCATCCAGTGTCAGTGGCATTTGCAACCACTGTAGGTAGAGCTCCTGGGTAAAGTATCTCCCAACCTCATCGCTGCCCCGTCGGTGCATCATCTCTCCCCACCACACCATGTGTGGCTCCCTCAGTCCTCCCGCCCTGACCAGCACCCATGGCCACAATGTAGGTACCCACTCCATGAAGAAGGAAGAAAGAAAGGATCCGTAGTAGAATCCTTTGCCAGATTCCTTCACCGAGGTCAGCCGCCACTGAACGCAGGTGAGGAACATCTGGCCCCAAGCGAAGTAGATACCATCCAGCACTCGCTCCACCAGCTGCATCTGTCCCCCTTACACTCACTCGGGCGCCTGAGACCCTAAAACTCAAACCACACATGCAGCAATCGCCCTCACTGATGGCTCTTCCAGGTCCACAATCCGGGGTGCATTCCTATGCACTATAGCCTCTGGAACGTAGTACCGCTCCAACATATACTCCACGTGCATGTCTGTAGACACTCGTGGCTGCGTATCAGCGACCCTACCCAGACAGGGAAACCCTATCAAAAAATATACATCTGCAAGGGTGAGATCCACTCTCTCCCCCTGCACCATGAAATCCTATATTTCGGGCTCCCAGAAGCCCACCAACCTGTTCAACAGTAATCATGCTGAACGAATCATGGGAACCTGTGCGCACTTCAGAAGCCCGCACAACCCCAAAGTAGACCGCACATGCTGAAGCCTCCGGATGACCTCCACTATGTCATACAAGACCTCCCTCTCCCGCCATAGCACTACTGGCATCCTGTCAATCAAACAATGCAAACTCATCACACCCACATCAAATAAATAACCCTCCCCCCCGGGAAAACCCTAAAGCTTGATCTAGATCACACCTTTAGGACCCCTTGCCACACTCTCAGATCGTGGCTATCAGGGATACAGTCGCGGTCGCATACCGCGTATTTCTCGATTCGAGTCGCGATCTGGGACCGCTACTATAGGTGCCAAACTCGCAATCCAAGACCGCGTGTTCGTCAATGGAACTAGTGGTCCCAGACCGTGATTCCACCCTGGAAACCCATGGTCCACACCCTCGTGGACCATACAAGACACCCCTGGGGACCCACCACCTCCCTGAACAAAAAAAAAAATGCAGGTATGAGTTTAACGGAATACCTACAACTCTCAGATCTAAAATCGGTCGGTCGGATTGTCCAGAAACACCACCTAAGCTCTGGGTCTACTCTGATCTCTAGTCAAAGTCAACAAGTCCAACTGACACTTGTCATGTTGGGCCCACTTACTCTTTATACCCCGTTGACTTTTCTTGTTTCGGCCATTCTAAACCCATACGAAGTCCATTTTTCGAACCGTTTCCACCCCTGGAATTAGCACAACGAAACCGTCATGATGGTCGACTCGTTTTCTTATTTTTTCCACACCATTTTTTGAGCATTTTTTCTAGACACCCCTCGTTGCCTCGGTTTGTGCACCACATCGGTCATAGTTCATTTTTGATATATGATCAGATTCATTTTTCTGAGCCTATTATGATACTTGAGGTCATTTCTTGCTCTCACCCCCAGATTTCTCGGGTATTTTTCCCAAAACACCCCCCATCACCTCGGTTTGTGAGCCACCTCGACCGTTCTCCATTTTTGACACTTTTTATGTCACCGAATTCAGTTTTCCAAGCTTGTGATGATGCTTGAGATCATTTCTCGCTCTCACCAGGTACAATTTCAACATTGTGTCCTAACACCTTGCTGCCTCAGTTTGCATGCCACATCGACCGCCATCGGATTGTTACATATTTTTACATGAGCTAGTCACTCCACTCATACTGCAATTATTTCGTTATTTTTCCACCATTCACCATCCTGCAAGGAGGCCCACCAGTGATCCCCCCCACCCTCGTTCTTGGTTCTCATCAATGATTCCTTGATTGAGCACTTCCTCCTTGCCTGGCCATTCCTTTTGTTCGGTATAATTTTATCCCTTTTTTGGGCCAGACAAGTCCTTTACGAAAAAAGGCACTTAGGGAGTTTCTGTTAAGCTCTTTTCTGACTCCTAAAATAATGAAAATATCATCGAGCAATCTTGCTTCCTTTCATGCTCGTGAAATTACCTGAAAGGGCATCTATCTGGTATAAGTTTAACCCTTTTCTGGACCTGGTAGACTAATTACGAAAAAATGAATACTCTAGTCACACCGGCTAGAAGAGTTCTTCATTGCATCCTTTTATGCTTCTTCGGGCCTTGGAGACTAACACACAAAAAAGAACTCCCGTGGAGTCTTCTTATTTCTTTTAGACTCTCTAAAATTGAAAGCAACCACGAGCACGCACCGTCTTGGGCTCGTAAAAATCCACACGACGGTACCATTCCATTATTTCAGAGTCTTCTTATTGCTTTCAGACTCCTTAAAATTGAAAGCAATCACAAGCATGAACTATCCCAGGCTCATATAAATCCACATGACAGTACCATTTTGGACACACTTCTTCTAGTTCCTTAACCCATGAAGAAGTCCCCCCGTGCCTCTTGGCACTATGATTGATCACAATGGCAACACCCCCAATAAGGTCGCCTTTGTTCAGAGTATTCTGCAGTCTCTTTCCATCTTACACCAACTTGAGTAACACTCATACCAGTCACTATCCTTGATCCGTTACAAGATATGATCCCTTTCCCACCAGTCAGTTTCATTTGCTGCCCGATCATCCCCACCATCATACTCTGAACAAAGGAAGTTTGAGTCCACCCACTCTACTTGCCCAGTTATCCCCCATAGTACGTCAGTCCTACCATTAGTACTCTCACACTTCGGTTCTCCACCTCGTGCTCCTATCAAGGAAACGTCATTGCCTTGCTAGTTACAGGTCTCCCTCTGTCGACGACAGCCCCTCTATTCCAGAGGATAGACCTAGAGGTCCCTGTGCCTTGGACCCATCACCATCTGTGGTGAGTGCGTATGGACCATTTTGAGAGGAGTCATCAATGCCTCTCCGAGTGGTTTTTTCTCACATGCTCGACTTCAACACCTTGATTGCATCATTGAGAATCACACAGGGTATATATCCCTTCAGTTATTGGTTGAAGACCCCGGATTTCCCCCAACTCTAGCACATTGGTGAGTCACTTCGGAACGCCTAGTTATATGTTCCCGTGGATGTCTGGGTTGCATTGGCGATTGTATTCGAAATCCATCTAGTTATATGATTCCTTGAGTAACCAATTTAGTTCCAATTCAGTGTACCATTGAGGGTATAACTCCCCGTCACTATGATCCAGCAGTTCATCAGTTCCTCTGGTACCACACTCAGCAGCACTATTGTTATTTCAGTGTATTAGTTCTTCAGCTCAGACATTGTCAGCCCAGCAGTACATCTCAGATTCGGTGTCCCCTCTAGACCCTTATGATGTACACAATGGTTCCCCATGTATCTTTCAGGTCCCCATTTTTGGACCTCATTGTTATTTTTTATATATCTTGATACGATCATGGGTATGCCCACCTCATCGATATATTGAGATTCTTCCTCATTCATTATTTGAGGCCATGTATCTTTCAGGTCCCCATTTTTTGGACCTCATTGTTATTGTTATAGATCTTGATATGAGCATGGGTATGCTCGCCTCGTCCATATATTGAGATTCTTCCTCATTAATTATTTGAGTCCATGTATCTTTCAGGTCCCCATTTTTTGGACCTCAGTGTTATTGTTATAGATCTTGATACGAGCATGGGTATGCCCACCTCGTCCATATGTTCAGATTATTCCTCATTCATTATTGAGGTCATGTATTTTCAGTTTTTGCAGTTTGTTCGGGACCATTGTTCCAGGATCTAGTTCGTTTCTTCTCCTCTCCACATCCCATGAAAACATAAAAGACCTATGATGTCTATTGGCCATACGATGAGCTCCTTCCCTCACACATCAGGGGGCAATCTGTTAACACCCAAAAAGTGCTCACTACCTCATCTCCCTCATTACATGACTCATTTGTCTATATTTCCTACCATATTTGCCTCCAAAACTTTAAAAAACCATTAAAAATCCACCAAAAGGCCAAAAAACCCCCCTTTTCCCCCAAAATAATTTAAATTTCCTCCAAAAATAGCAAAAACCCTCTAAAAGGGCCCTAAATTCTCAAAAATCAAATAAAAGGGAATAGAAAATATAAAAAAGAGGGAAAAAAGAAGCAAAAACCCTATACAATTGACATAAACCATATGGTGCCCAAAACCATGGGTCAACACTCCACCACTAAAAACCTATAAATAGGTGATGGAGGCTTCCCATTTCATATCCACAATCATCCTTATCCTCACTCTGCCAAAAATTCTCACGAAATCCTAGCTCTCCCTTTGGAGCTCATTTCCACTTGAGAACCCCATTTGGCCCGATTTCCAAAACATCTTTCAAAGAAGGAGAAGGAACAACATTGGAGCTTGGAAGCAACCCTCCTAGACTGCTGCAAGAGCATCACCAACCTCTACACCTGAGGTAATTTTTTAATACAAAAAGAGAGATCTTTACCATATTTTCATGTTTTGTTATTTATGTTAATGTTCATGCTAGGTTAAATTTCATATTGTTTTTTTGCTTTAATTTACTAATTATTGAACTGCTACTAAGGAGGGCATTCTCCTTAGTAGGTGCTCATTTTCACAAGCTAGGGTGAAAACCCTAGCTACACTTGCACATGCTGGTATGGGAATATTTTTCTTCTCAAGTAACTAATCCATCAAATCTATAGTATTTCTCATGCATGAACTCTTAGGATGAAAAACTATAGTACAATAGGTGCACTTGGTCTTTCCCTTCTGAGAATGCTTGGTCTTCCTTGAGTTCGAAGCTCCATCTGACTGGTATGGATTTTCTGTAGGCCTTGTATCATTCGATCTCTTGTCATAAATCTTTTGCTTTCCTTTACCATTCGCTCTCTTTGCAACTGTGAGGGATGAATCCAATTTGGGTTTGACCATTCCCATAGAGATCAACTTCTCTTCCTCGTGAGTAAGAGATTGGATGAAATCATCAAATGAGGGGAACTTCCATCTTGGAATGGACAACATAGCTAATTGGAAAGTAGAGACAAAAACTGAGAAGTTTTCCCCCAACTTTGAGAGAATGGAAAGTATAAGCTGCTTGTCTTCTTTCACTATCTCATATCTTTTCAACTATGATATCAATCTTTTGAACTTGGTGAGGAAGGAATTGATAGATTCGAAGCTGTCTGGACTCAAACATATGAGCTCATTCTCCAATTTGTGTCCTTGCATATCATCTTTCAGTCGAAAAAGAGATTCGAGCTTGTCCCAAACCTCTTTAGGATATGTAAGATCGATGACATGGAAGTGAATATCTTTAGAAATTGAGAGAAGGAGCAAGCCAATTACTTCATCAAGCCTATCCAAGTACTTGGAATTTTCAATTGCACATAGAGGTTCTACCATCGTCCCGTTGAGTATTTGGGTGTAGCTCTTTGATCTCATGAAGAGAGTCATCTTGGCTTTCCACTCAACATAGTTGGAAGATGTAAGATTTAGATCCATCTGAACAGAGAAGGTCGAATAGTTAAAGAAGATTCTGAATGGGTGAATAAACCTACAAAACAAGAGAATTTTTGCAAATGGAGAATGCTACACTTCGACTGAACACTACCTTAGGGAAACTTGGCACATAGACTAAGTCCTTCACACCTATATAGAACTCACTCGATTTCTCCAATGAATTCAAGTAATAGCACCAGGATTTGCTATGGAAACTCAAAGGCTTCTTGTGCACAAGTGAAAAGATAGCTGCTCAAAGAAATGTTGCAACTGCTACAATGGATGCAATTTGAATAGTTGCTTACTGCTCTGATACCATGTGATAATCTGCAGGGATCTAGCAACTGTAACAAACTCACAATCTAACTCTCGGGATTATTTGCAAAGAAGAAGAAGCATGCATTCAATAATCACTCATCAACACAGAATAATGGACAATGTCAATATCATAAGATGAATAAGAATGTAGAGAATGTGTTACAATAATAAATGATGAGGCATCATATAGGATCCGAATTAGCCAAGTAGGGAATTTGAATATGAGCTCAAAGTCTAGCATGAATAACTATGGATATATCATCCATTCCGTAGTATCAGTCACAACTGGTAAGAGTCAGTCAAGTGTGACCAATTGAGTCTAACAGAACCATCTAGCCATAAATCAGGGAATGGAGACTCCAAGGTGGGTGCATGAGGATGTCTAACTCAAAGTCTAGCTTGGATAACAATGAAGACATCATCCAGTCAATGGTATCAGTCATAAATGGTAATAGTCAGTCAAGTGTGTCTAACTGAGTCTAACATAACCATCTAGGCATAAATCAAGGAATGGAGACTCCAAGGAGGGCGTATGAGGCTGTCAAATAGTCAAGTGGAACTCTAGAACTAGCTAACTAGAAGCTACAAGTAGTCAGCATCAGAAATCAATGGAATAACTACTAAATCAATGCACTAACTGAATGATAACTCCTGGTAGGTGAGATAAGGTGCCCTAACTAAGTGATAACTGGTGGTAGGTGAGTAAAGGCACTCTAACTGACAGTGGTAGGTGAGAAGAGTGCACTTTCTAAGCAAAAAAGTCAAAGAGGGCGCATTAGGTAGGTAGCAGGACAAATGGGGGCTAAAGATAGGCTCTGGAGAGCTAGAAGCAAGCTTTAGGTGCTCGGGAGATAGCCACGATGATGAATGGATGCATGGAGTGGCATGCAAAGCATGCAGATTTGCATGTATGCATGCAAAATACAAAATGAAGGTGTTGTTGGGCCTGGCCCAAGGGGGTCAAATTTTGAACACATTAAGTTTTGGGAACTGTGAAGCTAAGCGCAGCATGGAGGGAAATGTTTTGTGAAAAATAGTTTTTGGAACCTGCGAGGATAAGCGCAACACAGTTTGTGTATGCTGCGAAGTTGAGTGCAATGTAGTGTCAAAAGCACTGCGAAGTTGGTGTTGTGAGGATTACAACGCCGCGATGTGCCACGTCGATGGAGATCCAGCTAAGCAGAGCATTGGATGGATGACAGTAGTTATTTTGGTTAGGTCATAGGACACCTATTTTTAGCAAAGATCGTCGATAAACTACCAAGCGGTGGGTAGGTACAGATCGAGATAGACAACTGGTCACACAAACAGAGAACTACTAGTTGAACCAATTGTCAAAAATAGTGAAAGAAGGAACATCTTGGAAGAAGAAAGCTGTTGGAATGCATGACAGAGGAGCGGATAGCACCGTGTCTACACAGAGGATAGACGTAACTGAAGATCCGCTACTAGACACCAGCAGTCCAGTTTTGGGAAACCGTGACAGTTTTGTAAACCTAAGGGTTTTGCCTTCATAATGTAAAGACATGACCTACGGGCATGACATATATATAAGGAATTTTTGTATGGGAAAGGGTTATGCTTTTTGTATTTGGGTATATTGAATACTGTTAGAATATTTGAGCATGAATCCATTGTAAAGGCTCTGCAGCTGAGTGCGCAGAGACCTAATTTTGAGGAAGAAGCATGTCTGCAGCTGAGTGCGCAGATGAAGAATTGTTGTACCCTTTCCTAAGATAATAAAACAACAGTTCTTGTGGATGTAGCTTCCCATCTAGGGGAGTGAACCATGTTAAATCTTGTGTTATGTGATTGTTGTGTATGGTTTCTATTATTCAGTTCCTTGAATTATTTACAGTATGAATGCTTGAAATTACAGTTATCTAATATGTGTTTACTTTTATTTGTATTCGTCGTGGAAGGGATGGAATAAGATGTTAGGTAGCTCATATATGGATGAGTGTTAATGATCAATATCTCTAAGTATTTGGATGCATGAACCTGTTAAATAATCACAGAGTTAATAATAAGGAGTTGAGTGCTGCATCAGGGTGCACAGCATTGCACAAATCATTCCATTACATATGTTTGAAATTGGTCTAACTGTGGATGAATGATTAAGATTGTTAAGAAAGTTTGAATAAGTCTTGCAGTGAATGCACAGTCTGGTTGACATGCCGATCCTTGATAAGATCTACATTGTTTCACCGTGGTAGCCTAGCAGTACCGCGCAGCCCCATTGACGCAAAGTATAAGACTTCGCACAACTCCTTTCCCACAGCATGGAAGCTCCATACCGCACTGCGCATCAGTTAGTTAAGCACTCGTATCACCAGGTTGTGGAAACCTGATTCTGCAACCAGCCCCTCAACTTCTCCTTGGGTGAGAGTTCAGACTACTCGTAGTCTGTTGTCGAAAGGGATGGTGAATAGGGGTTTTGTTGGTATTTTGTACCATGAAGTACCTGAGTCTACATTGGAAACCTCTAGAACAGTATTGCAACCAACAAATGGTTCCATTGCCGCGCTAAGACTCAGTGATGTGATAGTGAGTTTTGGAAAGTAATGTGTGAAGAAGAAAACAAACTCCCATTAGGATCAGACAGTTTCCATCTAGAACAAAAAGAGATATGGACTTGGTGCGATAAGATTGAAAGACATTTTGCAAAGAAAGAAAACAAACACCCACGTCTATCTAACGTAGAGTGGTTGAATAGATATTTGTGGAGGGACATCCACGAGATTTTCTGGGTGTCGTTTCCAAATGAATTGCACGAGTGGATATCACGCCTAGCAGAAAGAAAGAATTGTTCACAAGGAGGAGTACCTATAGAGTGGAGTCCAGAGCTTATTGATAGACAGCCCACTGTCACGAGCAGTCAACTTAAGGGTTGATAGCATACTTGAAGGATTTGTGATCGAGTTTGTTGTAGACACACTGAAATCCTATAGCTAGGCTGAAGCATATGATCAAACATGCACTGCACTAGATACACAGACTTTTGTTGCACAGTTCCTAAGGAGTTGCATCAAATTATTAAAGAACAAAGACACACTTATGGAATTTGAAAAAATTGTAAATCAGTATGAATCACACAGTAAGAGGAGGATTGCCCATGGCGCAGTTCATAACATTAGGAGTCTGAAAAAAAGCGGGGGAGAAATGCGGTTCACTGCACATATTGGAGACTACGAGATGGACGAGATCATCCTTGATCTCAGATATGAAGTAAATGTCTTGACTAAGCAGACATGGTAGGCGATGGGGAAACCAAAGTTACAATGGTCACCTATACAGTTAAGAATGGATAATCAAGGCATAGTTATACCCTTGGGGAGGTTACCCAACATCATTGTTGACATTGATGGAGTGCAAATTTATGCAAACTTCGAAGTAATTGAAATTGTGGATGATAGTAATCCTTATCCAGCGCTGCTAGGTATCGATTGGGCAATGACAAAATCCACAATCATAAACCTGAAGACAATGAAAATGATATTTGAAGGCAATGACATAAGGGTCGTCACACCGCTGAACCCTTCACAAGGGGAGCGATATGTTGAATCGATTCAAGAGGAGTACAGAGCTCAAGATCTTGACCGTATCTATAAGATGACAACAAATATCGCAAATTATACTCATCCTACTGCCGATGGAACGCTCAGCTGGCGCTGTGATAGTTCTTGCATCTCAGACTCTGAAGCAGGATTAGAAAACTGGCAACATAGAATGCATGAAGTATCTTCCAGGAGATGCGCAACAATTACAAAGTCACTCCATTAGATTAGAAAAAAGGTAAGTCCAATCCCCACTTACGATGGTGCAGCTAACGTCTATTCATTTATCAAAAAATGCACTACAGCAATTGCAGATGAACATGGCGTCTCAGCATTAGACATGGCACTGCGAGAAACACCTGCCAGATGGTGGGCTATGCATAAAAAGACATTGATAACTTGGGAACAGTATAGAATAAAACTATAGATCAGATTCACTGATAAGGTCGCACTACCATTTGAAAAATATAATGTTCAGATGGATCCAAGAGACCATATCGCAGCTTGTGTAGAAGCTTGGAAGGAAAGACCATATATAGAATGGGTACATCTCTTTGTGCATACGCTGGAGGAGCCTATTACAAAGAAATGGTATCTAGAAGAGGAGCTATGCACAAGAACCACGGATTGGTATGTCCTCACTGCGACCTTCCAGAAGGATTTTAGTTTTGAAGATGACCATCCAACTATCCATGACGCGCTGCAGCTGATCAAGCAAAAGATATTTAGCCCACATCGCAGGGAGGACAACATAAAACTAGAAGAGTTCTTTGAAACAAACAATGTACTTGCGGATCTACAACCAGATTGGATAGAATAGATAGAGCAGGCCTTGGACTGCTACAACATAGCTGAAGAAGTTGGATATAGCGACAAGGAGGACCCGCGCAACATAAAAATCCCAGAATCAGAAGGAGTACACGAGGCAGAAGGACCTCCACTAGAAATTCCAAATATGAGTGGACCGGTTAAAACAAAGAAAGTGAACATCGGCACCCGTGAAGAGCCAAAGTTCGCAGCAATCAGAGATTATTGGGATGATAATATAGTTGCAGAGATCTCGAGTATATTACAAGAATATCAGAAATTATTCCCAACCAAGTTCACCGAGATGAAAGGCATTTTGGGAGACTTAGGAGTGATGAAAATCCCTCTTTAGCCTGGCTCTAAACCCGTGAAGCAAATACCATATAGATTAAATCCGCGCTACAAAGGACGAGTTAAGGCAGAACTCGACAAGATGCTTGACACAGGGATTATTGAGCCGGTTGAAGAATCTGAATGGATAAGCCCGATGGTTGTCCAAGATAAGAAAAAAAAAAGGTGAGCTCCGGATCTGTGTTGATCTAAGAAAACTAAATGATGCTTCAATGCATGACCCATTTCCTACTCCTTTTGTGTTGGAGAAAACTCACTATGGCTTGGGAGACCACTACAGACAGCTGACTACTAGAAATTAACTCAATTTTCAGAACTGTGCTATTATAAATGACAATGCTAAGATAATGGAGAATGTAAGCAACCTCAATCCAAACATTTGATGTAGATCCCCGTTGGATATTTTCCAATCTATGCACTTGAATCTGCAAATTAGTTTTGACAACCAATATAAAACAATTACATAATATATATAAACGACATTAACATCATCAATAGAAATGGCCCATGATATAACAAGTAAATTCAACCCAATGTAAGATAAACAACATTTACAACATTAATGGAAGAGAATATGAGTATTTCTATTAACAAACAAGAAGAAGGACAATGTGATATAAACTCTTGCCAAAAACCAATATGAGCCAAGATATGGATCAATCCACTTGTGCCTCCACCACTTCAATCCTCCATGAATGGCAAACTCAAACTATGGTAGGAGTTTGGAAGGTGAACATAAAGGGGTTCACAACTACAAGGATCAATGAGTGTAGACTCAAGATAGGGCAAAAATCCACTAGAGTTCTCTTGCTCTTCTTTCTCCTCCCATCCATAAGCCATATGTGATCAATATATAGTCCTCTCAAAGGTAGGTGAAAGGAAACATCGAGGCATTACTCAGGTAGATGGAGGGTCAAAGGTCACCCAATAACCGCTTTTGGGGATTAAAAAGTAATTAACTAGTGATTTTTACCATTTTACATGCTAGCCGTGGGTTATAGTGATGCAACTCGTGGGTATGCTTGCTATAGTGATGCAACAAGCGGGTAAGAGGAAAAATGAGGAAATAGTATGTCTGAAGGATATAAAGTGGATCTGAGTCAGTGAAATGGATCCTACAGGCCAAAGAATGTTGATGCTCACAAGGTGGACAATTATGTTGTAACAGATGCCCCCTAATGTGTGAGGTCAAAGACTGATGCTATGATGGCCTAAATACATTATAAAACTTAGATGTGGAGTGATGGAAACACAATTGGAAAGAGCAGCTCACTCATCATAGTACAATAGTGTCTCTGAATACATGTCGGTATAGTACAACAATCTGATACAATGGCCATGAATAGGAAGTACATAATGGGTATATGTCATAAGTGATCATAGCTATGATCCCTCTACAGTAAGATATAGTCTCCTGCTGAAAAGGAAACAACTGGTGCAAACTGGAGGTACAATCTGCTGATACCTGAGAGGTGATATCTCATATGTAAAGTCAAAGTCATAGGTAGCATACTGAATGCCACCATCGTCTGAGGTCTTCTACACAAGTCTTTGATGGTGCAAGTCCCATCAAGTGAATAAAGGAGTTGGGGTCGAACCTGATGTGACATCATCTGATTATCGGTCAATGATGTATATCGTTAATAGACACGAGATGACTCACCAATAATGAAAATGGGCATCAAGGCATAGAGCACAATCATCGAAGTGTGAATAAATGAGTTTAAGTCGAACACTAGGATGAATCCATCGATCAGGAGACATTGATGTATTCCCAAAACTGTCGATGGAAAGAGAACCTGCCACTAATGACTACAAGCCTCAAGGTACTCAAGCGAACTCTAAGCCTCAAGTTCTGGAATAAATGGGTTGAAGTCGACGGAACGAGACTCGCTGGAAGGAGGGCATTAATACATCCCCCATCAATCAACAAGAGGTACCAGCTACGCTAAAAGATTTGGAAGAACTCAGGTGGAACGGACTGACTCAATAAGGATGTCCGACATGCAATAGTCAAGAGATCTGAGGAGTGGCCGACATTGGTCTCAGGACTTCCTTTGAACAAGAGCATGAGCAGATGGATAGACTGAGGCAACATAGACTTAATATAAACTATGCAATGCAGGAGGCATCACAAAGGGCTCCATAATGACTGGAAGCTTAACCAATCGGTGGAGAAACTGAGATATAAGTACATCTCCTAAGGTCCAACTATAGTCTCGAATCATAATGTATGGAATGGAATGAATGCTCTATTCAAAGAAGACACAACAGCTTCCAACTAGAAGTAGTAACCATAATCCCATCAAGCTTTTTGGAATATTTGATTTTTTTTTGTCTTTTTCATATTTGGAGAAAGCTTGAAAAAGAATAAAATTGCTTATAGTACAACAAGTGAGGGAATGAGTGTCAAATAGCGAGCAGACTAGTCCCAAGCAGTGGAACATACCTATGATCAATGCAAAAATGCATATGCAACATGTAGACACTCGGGGGAATGTTCCCTCAGGGTAAAGGGTCATCAAGTTGCGAAAGATAAATTAAGGCTCTGCTTGGCTCGGAAGGTAAAGTGCTCAAGCACATGGCTAATAAGTGAGTAAGCAGGAGTCGGCACAAGGCTCAAACGACAAGTAGGATAATGCAATGCAATCACAACTCGACATAAAAGGGAATTCCTTTTTCGTAAAGTTAGTCTCCGCACCCGAAAAAGTGTAAAACAATGAGAGAAGAACTCTTCTAGTCACATATTACTAGAGTATACCTTTTTCGTAATTAATCCACAAAGGTCCGAAAAAGGGGTAAACTTATACCTAAGTGAATGTTGCTTCAAATCCTTTAACGAGTCTAAAATGACAAGTGTACTCGAAAATCTTGTTTGATTTGAAAAAGTCTAACAAGGGCTTAAAAAAGAATTTATAAAAATCTTTTCCATAAAGGTTTAACGAGCCCGAAAAAGTAAACTCGTGACCTTCTTACTATTTTTAACGATCTCGAAGTAAAGGTGGAAGAATGCTCGTAATGGGGGTAGATGAGTGTCAGGGGCATGTGAAACTAGTTCCAAGCGCATGGAACAAAGCTATGCATAATGCAAGGAACATGAGCAAGATAAGGACACTCAGGGAGTGTCTGCGAATTCAGATAGTAATAGTTTCAAATGCATCATAACAATGGGGAGGCCTAAACCTATATGCAAGGTTCTGAATATTCCTTCCATGGATGAAGCAAATGTCGAAAAGGACTAGTAAACAAGTATAAGTCCAGCTAAGAATCCTGTCTCCAAGAAACTTAAGTACCAAGATCATCTCTAAAACATACGTAAAGAAAAATCTGATACAGGTCACTATGGTAGAAAAATTTTCAGCTTCACTATTATCACCCTGATACATAATGCAGGGAGAACTAACCACTAAAGGTGCCATAGTACCAACACCCGAGGGACCAAAATGATCAACTTTGGAATGAAGAGCAAAGCTAAAGGACGTGGAGAAATCTGCAGTGGCAAATTCATCATCACGGGAGTTGGAAATTCTAGAAGTAGAATCGAACTCATCAGGATCACCGATTCAGGAATTGATAGGAGAGTCTACAGACTCGTCACTAGGGAGATCAGAATTTAATGTCAAACTGGGGCTAGACAAAAATATGCCTGGATCAAAATCCAAATGCATGGCAGCTTGTACTCGAGGCTCATCTTGTTCAGTAAGATCAAGGGTAGGAAGGAAATAAAATTGATGATGAGAATCCTCCCAAGGCTTGTCATTACCATTCATAGCCTCAATAAAAACTTCATCTAAAGGTAGAATACCATCGAGGCAATCATGTGAACAAGATGGGTCAAATGCACACGTGGGCAGCATAACGGGATCTTCTTCCCCTATCCGTGAAGAAGAGAGATCTGGCTCTGAAGTGGCTTGTTGAATATCTTGGTAAGCAAGCTCAGCAACAGGCAGTGGCATAGACATCCTGACATGCGCAATGTCTCTAGACATAGAACTCGTTTACGGTAAAGTCCATGGATCATCAAAATATGAAGTCCAGAATGGTACATTATGCAAAGGAGGAGACGCATCGTCGAAAATGGTTCCGATAAAGTTCACAGGTGCAAAAAGAGTATAAGTTCCCATCAATGAAGGGTACATACCAACACCTATGTTCCCAGTTGCCGGCTGAGAATCAGTAACTTGTGGGACTATGGATCCCATGGATGCTGTTGAAGGAGTGTTAACAAAATCTAGCTAATCGATGGTCACAATCTTGCCTTCATGGGGAAAGCAGATAACTCTGAATATAGTGGACGCGACAACCTTCATAGCATACATCCAATTCTGACCCAGTAACAGGTTGTAGTTGATGGGCGCATCAACCACCTCCACTTCAATAGGAACAAACTTACCTCCCAAGCAGACAACAAGGGAAGGGATAATTCCATGTGGCTTAAAATACCAACCATTGAATGCAGTGAGCGTGGTTCTAGACGCGAGTAGAGGAGGAGAACCAAGAGCTTTCCAACAAGTTAACAACATTACTAATGCGGAAGCACCTTCGTCAACCATAGTACGTTTGACCAAACTCTGAAGGCACACCACCTAGATTTGAAAATCCATGTGGTAAGGTAAGCGAGGTTGTACATCAGTAGTATCGAACTTTATAACACTAGGATTTCCCCCATCCTGAACTCCTAACGCACTCAAAAGGGCATGCTTCTAAGAAGTACAGGCCTACAAAAATTTGAGAGCCGACATGGCACACGGAGTTTGGCCCAAATCTTCTACAATGGAGTAGTTTTGGGCGACTTGAGCATTAGGATTATGTGTAGAGCACTTGAGAACATATATCGGTATCTGTGGCATATTATAGGGCTTCTCGATATGCAAGGAATTGTCAGGAGGAGGGGGAGGCTCACTCCCCATATTAGGTTTTGGTGCACCATAATCGCGTTGATGAGTAGCAACACAAACCTCCGACTGAACCATGTTCACACATCCATAACCACTAGTATCGGAAGAAGCCGTTGCCATTTCACTAGGTCCATAACCAGTGGTGGGAGCATGCGAAGCCATGTTTTGATGATGAGGAAGGGTATCCTTCAACATAGTTGGGCTATGTGCCAAATGCTTCGATGCTTCTTCAATTCGAGGACATGAGTGAGTAAGATGATCTTCCCCACATAGCTTGCAAGGGAATTTCACCTTACGCCTAGGTTTACGATCCTTGCCAGCATTTTCGCCCTCCCAAGGAGGGTTGGCATTCTCTTTACGAGGAGTATTACGATTGCTATTATTATTACTTCCATTGTTTCCACCCCTACGATTATTTCTCCCCTTTTCCTTACCACCAGGTTGATGGTTACTTGATGATTTCGTTGATTTCACATTGTGTACATCAGATGACAGAGTGGAAGTGGACAAGGTGTGAACCTGTCTAGGAGTAGACTGGTTTAGTGAAAAATTTTGCATTTTATTGGCTACCAAATCTATAGGGTGAGTGCTTGCGGATCCCATGATGCCATCGGCATGTGGTTCAGGAACTGACGTGGGCTCATGTCATGTTCTCGGTGCGTCAGGAATAATGTCATATAAAATGCTAGACTGAGAGTATAATAGGTCTAACTGTTGGACTTTCAAGATAGCTTGTTCCTCAGTCACAATGTCGGACATCGAAACATCCTTAGCAATGTAAGGGAGTAGACACTTAAGGAACCATTCCAACATAAACTCTGGAGGAATGTTGGCTTTCACTAATCTCTTCTACCGACGCCACTCTTGAACGTGGTCAGAAATATGTGTGGCCTTATTCTGACAGAAGGTAGACAACAGTTTAGTACTAGTATCATAATGAACTGGCAACTGGAAATGGTCTAAGAAAACCAAATCAATCTCGTTGAATCCCCTATAGGTGTTCCCGAGAAACTCCACATACCACTTCACAGCTGCCCCCGTGAGGGTGCGTTGAAATAGTTGTAATCTAACAGAATCATGATTCAATGAGTTGGAGGAGCACCAAAGGTGAAACATTGTGACATGATCGCCTGGATCCTCACCACCTTTCCCCTCAAACTTAGGAATGTCCGAAGGGATCTTGATAGGGACTGGGGGCCAACTAAGGTCATGACACACCGGATCATTCATGAGCTTCGAAAGATCCGAAAGATTCAAACGTGCAAGGAATGGGAGCTGCGGCTGGAAAGCTTGATTATAAGCTCCTATAAAAGGTTGGTTGAATGGAACCGGATTATAAGGTGGACCAAAATCTTGACCATGAGCATTAAACGACTGATAATGAGGACCTGACAGACTAGAAGCTTGACCATGACCATAAGGTGGATAACCTCCCCCAACTTGACCCGTATGAGATTAAGCAGGCATATGTGTGTTTTGGGCACCACACTGAGGTGGGTTGAACTGGTGGCCAACACCGACTGTGTTATAGTAAGGGTTGCCACCATAAGTATGGGGCATATATGTACTATTCGTAGCGGGAACCAAGTTGTAATGACCATAATGGTGAGGCATTTTCCCACCCCCAGCATTAGGATTAGCGTGAGCAGTCATGTGGTGACCATGAGTATGAGAAGTATTCCCAGCCCCAACGTTGGTGTTACTAGTAGCAGGAATGGTGGCATTATAATCATGAGGATAAGATACATTCCCACCTCCTATATTAGCATTACTAGTAGCGGTGGTGGATGCAAAAGTGTGTGGTACTTGTCCACCCCCATAGTTAGGAGGAGCATTAACATTTGTGAAAGTGGTTCTAGGTTGACGGGTAGCGATATGTGTGTTAGGTGGTGGATGGTGAGTCATGTTTTGAACAATGTTCCTATTGGGTTGGGCAGTCCTAGGAGGTGGTCGTCTTCCAACATTAGCATTGTTAGGAGGATTATGACTAGTCCTCATATTATGTCCGTGAGTGGACAACGTGGTGCCCCTAGCAAGGGTATTTCCCCTAGTGGGTGTAGTGTTGCTAACACCATGACTAGTGCCATCATGACTACCAAAAGCAGTGGGAGGATCACTTGTGCTGAAACCGGGCATACTATATGAGAATGGTTTAACGCTGATTGCAGGATATTCATCTTTGTCTTCATGTAAGGTAGGCATCCCATAAAGATAATTATCCAGATTCGAAGGATCGAACGGATCATTCTCAAGTGGATTCGGCCAAATAGAACCAGGTTGAGTCTCAGGTGGATCACCCCCCCAGGCCTCACGAGGTGTGGGGGTATCTGAAGTATGTTCGACTCCACCCGATGGAATCATGGGGATGTTCTCCATGTCGGAATGTGAAACCATCATAATGTTGGCTATGTATGTCTCATAAGAATCTAAAGACTAAGAGGGAGCCCCTCGGCGTCCCTGAGCAACACGACGTGAAAACTCGGTCGGTTTTAAACCAGCTAACCGACAGGAACGGCAGAGAGTAGGACTCCGTTCCATGATATCTTCAAAGAGAATATAAAATCACAACGTCTCCTATGGCCAACTATCGATAAAAAATAATAAATCAAAAGCACACACCTAGAGAAACTATAGCCAAGAGCAGACAAACAGAGTGGCTAAATGAGCTCCCGACACTAGAGCCAGTATATCTCGCCTAGGAGAGGCTTGAGACTCCCAAACTATAGCCGGAGGTAACAGAATCAGTTATAGAGACACCCAGGCTTCACTGCGTGCACAGGGTCAAGTCCATTGTACAAACACAACTGTGTTGTCCAATCCCTATCTAACTCAAGACACAAACAGCATAACCACTACAAGTACCCTATGTGATACCTACATAAGGAAACTATGGTCACCACAATATAACCAATTCTTAGGGGGACAGTCGCAGGTGGGATTCGTCATATGGGCAGGGTAGCTAAGCCTGAAGCACAAGAGGACAAACCTCTGATACCCGCAGATACGAACAAACCCTGGAAATATCTCCCATGTTCATCCTGTATCAAAGGGATATCCCTTCAACCAACCTCCCGTGACCTCACGCTTAACTCTGGTTTGAGTAGAGCTTCCTAAGAACACCAATATATACCATGGATTGATCCACTCCCTCGTCAGACACCTAATGTTTCGTCTAGTAGTATTGGATTGTTAACTCACAATGATCTATTCCAAGACTCTAAACCTATGCTAGTTGGTGTACCCTATAAATAAAATCAGTCTAATCAATTTTAAGATTAAGCATTAATTTTAATGGTTGTGGTTACTCAAAGGATATGGTCGTGAAACTAGTGATGTGTATTACTCAATAGTATGCAAAATCGTCCAATTCTAGACTCATATATCCAATAAAACAATGTCACTAAC
The DNA here is from genome assembly GCA_027924585.1 of Larix kaempferi. Classification (NCBI taxonomy): domain Eukaryota; kingdom Viridiplantae; phylum Streptophyta; class Pinopsida; order Pinales; family Pinaceae; genus Larix; species Larix kaempferi. Next base: position 5,551,273 of record BSBM01000893.1, read on the forward strand.
ATGCACAATCAACCCAACGAATTTGAAATAAAAATGCAATCCTTTTATATTTTCGATGCACAATCAAAACCTAAATGAAAGTAGCAAGCACTCAATGCAGGATGCAGTACATGAAAGTAAATTTTTTGTTTTGTATTTTCTCTTATAAACAAAAGAAAAATGCAAAACTATATGTATTTTTTTTTTGTATTTTTCAATATAAAGAAATGAAAAATGCAAGCAAAATCCTACTATTTAGTCATTGAAGTGCCGAGAAGATCACTAAAACAACCCAGCAGCTTCCAAACAGTAAGACTCAGCCAAAGGAATGAGCTCAAAAGGAAAAAACCAACAAGGCTCAACAAAGAGAAACGAAGAGTTCTGGTCACAACCAAGGCATGGAATAGTCAAGAAACAAGCCATCAAAGACTCAAGATCATCCAAAGCCAACCCAACAACAACCAATAGTCATAAATCAACCAAAGCCGGAGTTGTACGCTACTGTCGAACGAAAACCTGCGGGTACCCGTGAGTAGCAGTGTAAACAGAGGTAGGTATACACGGGCAGAGCTAAGCTAGCCCACCGGTGAGTAAAGGAAAATGGGAAATCAAAGAGTCTAATGGCTCAAAAAAAGCAAGTTTCCTATAGTGTATCTTAATGGCCAATCAATGACACAGATCTTCGACAAACAACAACTCTAATTATGGAATAATGCTCAAAAAAAATTCCCAAACATGGATGTTTTCCCCAGCGGAGTCGCCATTTCTGTGTTGGAGAAAACTCACTATGGCTTGGGAGACCACTACAGACAGCTGACTACAAGAAATTAACTCAATTCTCAGAACTATGCTATTATAAATGACAATGCTAAGATAATGGAGAATGTAACCAACCTCGATCCAAACGTTTGATGTAGATCCCTGTTGGATCTTTTCCAATCCGTGCACTTGAATCTGCAAATTAGTCTTGATAGCCAATATACAACAAGTACATAATATATATAAACGACATTAACATCATCAATAGTAATGGCCCATGATATAACAAGTAAATGCAACCCAATGTAAGATAAACAACATTTACAACATTAATGGACGAGAATATGAGTATTTCTATTAATAAACAAGAAGAAGTACAATGTGATACGACCTCTTGTCGGCAACCAATTTGAACCAAGATCTGGATCAATCCACTTGTGCCTCCACCACTTCAATCCTCCATGAATGGCAAACTCAAACTATGGTAGGAGTTTGGAAGGTGAACATAAAAGGGTTCACAACTACAAGGATCAATGAGTGTAGACTCAAGATAGGGAAAAAATCCACTAGAGTTCTCTTGCTCTTCTTTCTCCTCCCGTCCATAAGCCATATGTGATCAATATATAGTCCTCTCAAAGGTAGGTGAAAGGACACATCGAGGCGTTACTCGGGTAGATGGAGGGTCAAAGGTCACCCAATAACCGCTTTTGGGGAGTAAAAAGTAATTAACTAGTGATTTTTACCATTTTACATGCTACCCGTGGGTTATAGTGATGCAACAAGTGGGTAAGAGGAAAAATGAGGAAATAGTATGTCTGAAGGATATAAAGTGGATCTGAGTCAATGAAATGGATCCTATAGGCCAAAGAATGTTGATGCTCACAAGGTGGACAATTACGTTGTAACACCTTTTACCGACGAAGTACTTGATAATGTGGGAGGCAACGAGGCATACTCTTTTACTGATGGGTTTTCTGGATACGATCAGATTAGAATTGATCCAGTAGACAAACACAAGACTACTTTTGCAACACAATGGGGTTCGTTCCAGTATACAATAATGCCATTTGGTCTGAAGAACGCACCAGCCATATTTTCTAGAGTGGTGATTGTAGCATTTAAAGAATCGATACACAAGTTTTTAGAGGTTTACTTTGATGATTGGACCATTTTTGGATTATTGAAGAACCATCCCGCAAACCTCATGATGATGCTAGAAAAATGCAGATAGCACCAAATTTCTTTGAATTTGAAGAAATGTATTTCCTGTGTTCCTTATGGGATTCTCTTGGGACACACTGTGTGTAAGCATGGATTAATGGTTGACCCTGCGAAGATCGCAGTTATTGTAAATTTTCCAACTCCAAAATCAGTTAAGCAATTGCACACTACACTAGGGCATACTGGTTTACTTAGGAAATTCATAAAAGGGTATGTGCAAATAACCGCAGCAATGGAGATTCTTTTAAAGAAAGATGCACCATTCATTAGGAATGAGGACTGTGAGAAAGGATTCGACACATTAAAAGAGAAGATGGTCACTGCGTCGATCCTAGTTTTTCCAGACTGGGAAAATCCATTTCACGTCCATGTTGATGCTTCATGTATAACATTGGGCGTTGTTCTTGCCCAGCCAGGGGAAGGAGGCATTGATCATCCCATTACATTTTCCAACAAAAAATTGTCATCTGCTGAGAAGAGCTATACCACTACTGAAAGAGAAGGACTCGCAATGGTATATGCACTACGTAAGTTCAGACACTATTTTCTTAGTGCACACTTCTCTATGTTTATTGACCATTCTGCATTGAAATACCTGGTCAATAAGCCAGTGTTAGGGGGGTAGATATGCAGGTGGCTACTACTCTTCCAAGAGTATGATTTTGAAATAGTGGTTAACCCAGGAAAGTTAAACTTAGGACCCAATCGTTTGTCTAGGATCGAGTCAGGAGAAGAGCCAACGAATCTTGAAGACACCCTACCTAACACGCAGTTGTTCTCTATACCGGTAGCCGATGAGTATTATGAAGACATAATCCACTTCTGAACCACAGGGTTCGCACCTGAAGAATTCACTACATAGCAGAAGAAACAAATGGTAGTACGAGCCACGGACTTCACCATTATTGCGGGTCAACTGTACAAATTAGGACCTGATGAAGTACTGCAAAGGTGCGTATTAGAGCATGAAAATCCATATATACTAGCCCATGCACATTCAGGAGCAGCAGGAGGCCACTATGCAGGAAGAGCTACTGCACAGAAGGTATTGCGCACAGGGCTATGGTGGCCAACAATCCATAAAGATTCAAAGGAACATTGCCAGAGCTGCGATGTCTGTCAGAGGATAGGAAAATCGTCATGAAGAGATGAAATGCCATTGAATCCTCAGCTGACCTTACATGCATTCGAAAAATGGGCAATTGATTTTGTGGGATCCATCAACCCACCGAGGAAAAGAACTAGTGCGAGGTACATTATTACTGCAACTGACTACCTCACCAGATGGGCATAATCAAAACCAGTAAAAAACTGCACCACAGCCACAGCTACCGAGTTTATCTTTGGAAACATCCTTACACGATTTGGATGCCCAAAAATTTTGATGAGAGATCAGGGTACTCATTTTCTGAACAGAACTATTGAAGCTTTGACTAAAGAATTCTACATACATCATCAGCGTAGTACGCCTTATCACCCACAAGCAAATGGAACTGTTGAAGCGTTCAATAAAGTACTCGAGAATGCGCTAACCAAGATATGCAACGTAAACCGCGACGACTGGGATCTACGCATTCCATCTATATTATGGGAATACATAACAACATGCAAGAAATTAACTGGACATACACCATTCAGATTGGATTATGGGAAGGAAGCAATAATGCCAATGGAGTATATTATTCCTAGCTTGAGGATAGTTACATTCACAGGAATGACAGATCGTGCAGCACTGGAAGAAAGACTGTTACACTTGGTTGGTCTAGAAGAGGATCACTTCATCACAAGATTCCACCAATAAGTACAGAAAGAGCATGAGAAAGCATGGCACGATCGCCACATCAACAGCAAGTCTTTCTAGGTAGGGGATCTAGTCCTCCTGTATGATAGTAAATTCATGAAATTTCCAGGGAAGTTTAAAGTGCATTGGCTTGGACCATATACTGTCATACATGTTACTAATGGTGGCGCAGTCCAGTTATCTACTTTAGCCAGTGATCCATTACCCAATATAATAAATTGAAGCAGACTAAAGCTTTACCGTGATAGTCCTGCTTCGTAGCATCTAGTATGATCAAGAAGGGGAAAATTTTCTAAGTGCCAAGTATAGTGGAATTGGGAACTAGAAACTGTGAAGATTCTATACACAAAGTGTAAGCATAGATCTATGTACTGTGTAGCATTACTGAAGCTGCGCGACAAAAAGAAAAACCACATTGTTGCGGTGCTCAAAAGGAAACCGCATAGAGAAAAGAAATGAAATACTACGAAGCAAATGCGCAGGACCTATGATCACCTACTGCGCCGTTTGACGCAATGCTCCAATAAAATAACCGTTACAGTGTCAGTCAATAATATAACCTTTAAACAGTACTTTCCTATCGATCGCTTGGGCATTTAGAGAAAATATAACCATTCTAAACCAGTTAATGATGGAAAGGACCGATATCTTTCATAGATTTGGCTAACAACTACACCATTTAATGCGTATCTAACCGTTAGAAGGAGCAGAGAAAGGCTAGCTACGCCTATAAATACCACTGTCTCTGTCTCGTGGGCATTACCAAACACTTAGAATTTCTTGCAGACATTTTTTTCTAAGTTATTCTGCAAGCTAAAGGTACCCTATTGAGAAAGCCCCAAGTGAATGTCTGAAAAATCTTCAGTAGAGCAAGAACTCATGCTACTGGAAGCTGTGAAGGTATTTCAATACGGAGGTATTGAAGGGTTAATGAGAACCCCTATAAAGAATATTGTCAAAGATAAGCCCGAAGCATCTCGAAGATCACTGAGGCACGTTGTATCCATGGAGCCCAAAGGAAAAAAATAGGAGCAGAAAGTGAAATTACCACCAATAAGATCGGTACTGCAGAAGGGTCCGCATACCACTAAGGAAATTCCACTCAGGTTCATGCCTAACTATATCTCACCGAGGGTAGAGGGTGCGCCAACACTGAAGCTACCAAATAACACAAAATACGATATTCCACTGTCACCAATCTCAAAACATGTGAAGTTAGCAGATAATCTCCTAGGTAAAATACAATAATGTAAATGGGAATACTATGACCTACTACAAATACAGAAGGACGACAATGAACCAAGGTTTCCACAGTTCCAGCCAGACAGGTATATGTGCTAGAAGAAAGATGTAAAAGGAAACTAGAACTTAGTTGCAGAAAGCTGGTTATCTGGAGTTGCAAAGTCGGGATTGTTAAATCTATTATGACTCCTGCATTTTGATAGGTTGCCAAAAAAGGGGATGATGTTTAACTAGTAGATGACATCATCCCCCTTGGTGAGGTGGCATTGCATGAGTTAAGAATGCTTATTTGTCAAATTTTCTATGGTGGATGAAAACACATAGTTAACCAAGGTAGTGGTGTAAGTACTTTTAAGTCATAAAGTAAAGTACTCATAATGATAGTCTTTTCATAAAATAATATTATTGTCATTTTCAAGTAAAGTAATCATAATGAATGTCTTTTCACACTTTCACATAAAATAATATTATTGTTATTTTCAAGTGAAGTACTCTTAATTCATAAAGAAAGTCCTTTCACATTTTTTTATAAAATAATATATTATCATTTTTATGTTTTTAATTTTAAATTATGTATTCACTTCATTCTATTTAATAACATAATGTCAAACTAAAAAAGAATAATAATAGATTTAATAAATAATAATAATAATAATAATGCAATGTGGATTATAATAATATTATTGACATTTTACATGTAAATAAATTCTCAATTAAATTACATTATTAAATTCATGAGAAAAGTACTAAATGTAAAAAGTCAACATAAATTTTTAAAAAAGCTCTTAAAAATGTTTTTTATTATTTAATTTCATTTGCAAGTTCAAGACAAATAAATGTTAAAGGACAATACATTTTTGGGAATTTACAATGAATCTTAGTCACATCAATGTAGACTTATTTTATTAATTTTATTTATAGTGAATTTTGAAAAGTAACTCAACCATGGTTATTTATATTGTGCATAGAAAATAGTGTGGGAGGTGACTTGTCATATATACCTACCCCATAAAACCCCCAATTCATAATATTTTAATATATCTCATATTTTTGTAATACATCTCTTAGGAGGCCCTTTTTTGACCTCAAAATCTCTCTAATGAATCTCGGCAAAGGTGCAAAGGAAGAACATAGAATGGTTCGAGGGACACTATCACATGATAGAGGAAAATATTGATCTTCTCATGAAAGAATGGTCTGCGTAGTATGGGTCGAGATATTTGATGTCCTAAGCGATGATGGGGAGGACAATCCAATTCCATGCCCCATTACTGAAGAACCAACAAAGAGGAAGGAACCTGAAATTCCACTACACCACAAGGGACAACGGAAAAAGTCCAAAGCAAGCAAGGAAAAAATTGATACAGTACTTAAAGAGGACGATTATGAAATAATCGCTCAGGTCATCAATGAAAAGATGGAAGACATGATGATTGAGAAGGAGAAGAAGGAAAAGGTGCTTCACGAAACCTTGAAGGAGAACATTAATAAGTTGGAGGTGATTATGGAGAAATTTGAATAGATACAGTAGAGATTTCCAGCACAGAAAGACTCAGACTCCAAGGCAAAATCAGGAGGCACTCCGCAGATACGAACACTATTGTTGATTCTAGCGGAACTGACAAAGTCCTGCATTGCCCATTTATAACCATTAGCAGTGAGGTTGCTGCTATCTAACCAAATAATGTTGGATACAAAGGATGTAGACCGCGTGGAACTCGATCTTGTGAAGATCACATTGCCAGGCCTACATTACTTGCAGTTGCAAGTTTTTGAAGAGATGCATGACATAACCACTGATGCATTGAAAGGGCAAGCAGAACTGCAGACAATCTACAAAGAGTTGGAGGAAACTAGCTTGTGGAGAGCTATGGAGCTTCAAGATGAACATGATCATCAGAAAAGGCTAGAATCCACGATCACTGAGGTTGCGGATGAGATACCAGAATTTGAAGTACAAACGGAGCCTGCGGATATTGTTATCAAGATGGACCAGATCGTGAACAAACTTAAGGAAGACATAGATGATATGGAGATAAACCACAAAGCAGATATTTTTGCATTAAAAGGTCAACTTGAGCAAAAGATAATACCGACTGAGGAAGAAATAAGGGCAAAGGAAGTAAACGCAGTGGCATAAAGCATAGCCAGGGAAGTATCCAAATGTGAAAGTTTATTAGAAGCGGCCTGTAAGGCATTCGCTACCCTTCAGGAGGACCTAGAGTGGCTAGAAGCAAAGAATACTCTCAAAACTAAGCAGACAGAATTCGAAAAATTGGATGAGGAAGTTAAAGCGTTACCAGCACAAGAACGAATCCACAGATACAAGGAGGTCAATGTGCTGAAGAAAGAAGTGTAGAATTTAAGAGAGAAAGAGGCTTCAATTGGGGATAAAACATAGCCCTTCCTAGAAAAAGCCAACCTCATGTCATAGGAGATCGAGGAGAAGCTAAAAGAGTTGCAAGATAGTTAGCAAGAAGTAGAAGAGCAGGAAGGACAAGAGATAATACTTGAAATGCTCGACATAGTAAGGTAAGTAAAAAAGTACTCCAAGGAAGCAGTCAAGGAGTTGATTGTTGAATACAATGACTTTGTTGCGTCGACCGGACCACCAGAGGAGGAACAACTAGAAGATGCCGAAGTTGCAGGTGGCTCGAGGGCAAGCCACATGTAAGTGTTAGGGGCATGTTGGGCATGGCCCAAGCAGGTCAAATTTTGAACACATTAATTTTTGGGAACTACAAAGCTAAGCGCAGCATGGAGGGAGACCTTTTGTGAAAATAATTTTTTGGAAGCTGCGAGGATAAGCACAGCACAGTTTGTGTATGCTACGAAGTTGAGCGCAGCACAGTGTCGGAAGCACTGTGAAGTCAGTGCTGCGAGGATTACAACACCGCGATGTGCCACGTCGATGAATATCCAGCTAAGCATAGCGTTGGATGGATGACGACAGTTATTTTGGTTAGGTCACAGGAGACCTATTTTTAGCAAAGATCATCGATAAACTACCAAGTAGTGGGTAGGTGCAGATTGAGATAGACAACTAGTCACACAAACAGAGAACTAATAGTTGAACCAATTGTCAAAGACCGTGAAAGAAGGAACAGCTTGGCAGAAGCAAGCTTTTGGTGCACATGACAGGGGAGTGGATAGCAACGTGTCTACACAGAGGATAACCGCAACCGAAGATCTGCTACCAGACACCAGCAGTCCAGTTTTGGGAAACCATGATAGTTTTGTAAACCTAAGGGTTTTTCCTTCGTAATGTAAAGACATGACCTATGGGCATGATATATATAAGTCATTTTTGTATGGGAAAGGGTTATGCTTTTTGTATTTGGGTATATTGAATACTGTTAGAATATTTGAGCAAGAAGCCATTGTAAAGGCTCTACAACTGAGTGTGCAGAGACCTAATTTTGAGGAAGAAGCACGTCTGCAGCTAAGTGCGCAAACGAAGAACAATTGTACCCTTTGCTAAGATAATAAAAAAACAATTCTTGTGGACGTACCTTCCCATCCGGGGGAGTGAACCACGTTAAATCTTGTGTTATGTGATTGCTGTGTATGGTTTCTATTATTCAGTTCCTTGAATAATTTACAATATGAATGCTTGAAATTACAGTTATCTGATATGTGTTTACTTTTATCTGTTTTCGTCATGGAAGGGATGGAATAAAATGTTAGGTAGCTCATATATGGATGAATGTTAATGATCAATATCTCTAAGTATTTGGATGCATGAACCTGTTAAATAATCATCGAGTTAATAATAAGGAGTTGAGTGCTTCATCAGGGTGCGCAGCATTACACAAATCATTCCATTACATATGTTTGAAATTGGTCTAAGTGTGGATGAATGATTAACACTATTAAGAAAGATTGATTAGTTTGATTAAGTCTTGCAGTGAACGCGTGGTCTGGTTGACACGCCGATCCTTGATAAGAGCTGTGTTGTCTCGACGCAGTAGCCTAGTAGTATCGCGCAGCCCCATTGACACAAAGTATAATACTTTGCATAGCCCCTTTCCCGCAGCGTGGAAGCTTCATATCGCACTGTGCATCAGTTAGTTAAGCACTCGCATCACCAGGTTGTGGAACCTGTTTCCGAAACCACCCCCTCAATTTCACCTTGGGTGAGACTTCAGACTGCTCGCAGTCTGTTGCCGAAAGGGCCGGTGAATAGGGGTTTTGTTGGTATTTTGTACCACGAAGTACCTGGGTCTACATTGGAAACCTCTAGAATAGTATTGTGACCAACAGGTGTGCATATTCCAACATGCAGCAGAGAATTGAGACCTTGCTTAAGTTGGAGGAAGAAAAGGAAACTGCTAAAAACAAATTGTATCAACATCAACAGATGGTTAAAAGATGGTTCGATGAGACATCCTCCTCTGACAGAGAGTTTTCAATAGATGATTTGGTATTGAGATGGCATAAACAACATAAGGACAAAAATGAATACACAAAATTTCAATGCCTTTGGCTAGGACCTTTCATTGTTACAAAAAATATTGGTCCTAGTACTGTTCGGTTGCAGACATTGGAGGGGGTCATTGACACTTATCGAGTGAATGTTTCTCTGCTCAAGAAGTATTTTGTCTGAACAATTTGATGCATTGTGTACATAAGTTTTGTGTGTTTTATTTTCTTTTGATTTGATTGTTGTTCCCTTTTATCATTTTGTGTCTGAATAACTCCCACACACATTTGGAAATGGTTGATCAATCAGTTTGTCTCAAGATTGACATAGTCTGAAAGTTCTTAGAATGCATGGTCAATTTTAGCTTTCCTCAGCCTATGGCAGAACTTGTTTCATATAGGAGTCATAATCAATAATTGCAGAGCCTTGATTGATACTTTCCCACCTTGATCCATATTTACATATGTTTTATTTGTTTAATTGAGGTATGGGGAATGACTGGTGTTTCTTATATTATGTTTCATTGGTAAAGTAGCATATCTTAATAACCTGGTTAGCTTTATCTGCTCCAACTCCTATTACAGTCACTTTGATAATAATTTTCCTAATAATTGTAGATTACAAGATGGGGGGTCTTATCATAATCCAACCCATTAGGTTCATAGGTGCTTAGTGGAATGACATATTCACATCAAGCCACCAAATTTGGGAGATGACTTTCAGTTTTAGCTTAAAGATGGAAGATCCTATCATAGGTTGGTCCATTCATGATCTGCAAAGCACTGGTGAGTAACACTACTGTTATATGGTTACCAAGCCATGGTATTGTCTTGTAATTTACACTCTAATAAATCTTTGTTTTCTTTTATAAGACACTTGTTGTATATGAGGATAGGGGGTTCTTATCACAAGCCATCCCTACCATGATCATGGGTTTGATTTTGGACTGAAATTATGATTATGTGGTCACTAAGCCATGATAGTTGCTTTCATTCTCACAGTTGGAAGACAAGGAGTCTCCTTCCTGAGCTAGCTTGATCAGTTTCCAGATCAGGTCTGTGAATGGCATTGCTAACATCTGGTTACCAAGTTAGGGTAGTGGTCTTATATCAACAAGTTCTTATGTACAATTTTCTATTTTGTTTCAAAAGAAAAGAGAAGTATAAAAAATAAAGAGGAGAAAAAGAGAAAAAATATATATATTGCCAAAAATTATTTGTATATAAATAAAGAAATTAATGAATCAAGGTGGTCTATAATTTGGATATCCAGAGCAGTTTTAAGTTTGCCTCTAGGTTCAACTCAACCTGGCTTCCCATGATTGCATAATGGTAATAGATTCTTGTTATTTATTACACCTCCTTATCAAATTTGCATCATTTTTTAATGATTAAGGGATGGGAGTATATTAATCATATGTTGAACTTTGCTTGTTGTTTGTATTTCTTTATGACCATCTTTAAAAATTTTAGGTTGGAATATTAGTTGACTGACATGTTTTCTTTAACTAAGGTTTTATTCACAGAGATAATTGATTCATCCCATCGAGTCGCCATTTGTTGTAGGTACAACAGATCCCATGTTCGAATGGAACATGGGAGCCCCAAGATTTTTCACTACAAAGGTAATGGTTTAAATTCCTCTGTCATTATGGGGTTTTATCATCTTTATTATGATTTCATGCCTTTCCATTGTTTTGATTTAAATTAGAATTTTCCCTTCGAAAATTCTTAGTTTTTTTTACTGTCTTTTTGAAGTTGCAGGAAGCCTTGAATTCTTTCAGAAGGTCATTTTTCAACCCGCAAGCCCACAATTGCAGATTGCGGGAGCTTCTTTTTCTCTTTTGAGTTTTTCTCTTACGGGAAGACCTTTTATGTTTGTTGAACTTTTCGTTCCACAACCCGCAATTGTGAATTGCGGATTACGAAAAGTAGCTTCAATAATAAAATGTGTTGTTTGTTTCCGCAACCCGCAACCCACAATTTCGAATTGCGGATTGCAGAAAGGTTATTTCATATCAAAGGTTGTTTGCATTCCCGCATCCTGCAACCCGCAATTGCGGATTGTGGATTGCGGAAAGGATTTGCATACCTATGAATTTGTCTCCCGCAATTTATTTCCCACAAATCTTAACAATTGATCTCAGCCGTTGATTGGTTTAGATCTGACGGCTCAGATTTTACCTGTTCAATTTATTAAATAGGTCATTCTTTCTTTTTTTTTCTATCATTTTCGAATTTGGAAAATTACCTTGCTGCTCAATTTTTACTGTGAATTTTTACCTAAGGGTCCCTTGCCTGCCATTTTTAACTGAAGCATGTTGGTTTTCTCTATTCCTTTGTTCAGTTATTTACGGTTTTGATTATTTTGGATTTTTTTTATTGTTGTTGTTCATTCGTTAGAATTTCTCCAGTTTGCAAACATGTCACGCAACAAACACTCTAAGACTACTCATAGAGACCAATTGAACAAGGACCCAAATTTTGGGCATCTTCTAAGACACCAGTGGGAAAATTACTGAAACCTACCAAGTGGACTGGTCTAAAATCTATTCGATATTTGACAATGATGACCTATTCAACATTGAGAATTATGGCCAAGCCTATGAGAAAATTAGGAACTCTTAGCTTCATGCAATTGCTACCAGACCTGCCATCTTTCCTTATACCAACATAGTTAAGTGGATAGTACAACATGCCAACCCCAAAGACAGCTCATTCAATGATAGCGCAGGTTCACAGTTAACCACATTTCGTCCTGAGGTATTTATAAGGGCATTTTCCCTTAAACCACCTGTGCAGATCCTTAATGTTGCATTCCTAGATTCCGCCTGTTAACACCCAAAATGTACCCAAAGGTTGTGAAAGGGCAGAATCGGTGTAACCACTAACCACTTTGGACTTATGCTACTGACCCAACATAGTCTGAGAGGGATCTCTATTAAACTTATGAAAAAACTGGAAATACTCAACTTCGTCAGCAATGAACAAACACACCAGCCTTCATTACTCAAAATATTCATACACAACTCATTCAAAAGGTCAGATTTCCATTAGGACAAATCATTTTTATAAATTGTTGGTTGGAAAACAGTATGGATCTTTATTGGGCGATGGAGTCAAATCAAACAAGACATGAACATTATTGACAGACGCTTTGCAAATACATTCACACAGGGGCAAGGTAGCCACTAGCTTGCAGTTAAAGAGCTTTTAGTTGGTGAGTTAGAAGTGAAATGATCAGTCCATCAATATAAAGCATGGAAAAATGAATTCTATATTGACTTTAGTAGAAAATAATTATGGAATGCTTGGTATGATCAGAATGGAGCATGATCTCTATGAATTCCATTCAGATACTACACTGAACCAAACATGAATAAAGCATTAAAGAATGGATTTACTATGAAAGAAACACAATTCATATCGGAAAAAGAAGGAACAGACTGCAAGACCAATCACACAGGAATCCGTGATAAAACACTTGCTCAACTCTGTCAATTTTATTCAAAACAACTCAAAATGTCATACACAGAGCAATATGTAAGCCTCCAAAAAGTTTTCAACCTTTTCTTCATTCAATTACATAGCATATATAGCTTCTTAGAGTCTCCTGCTCGACTCATTTGGACCGGAAAACAATTATAACAAAGTGACACATCATCAAGACATATTTGCCACTACCCCTACAAAACAAAAATGGGCAGGGCGGGTCCAACTGTTTTTTACTTTCACCATTATTTCTTACTAAATGACGTTTACTTCAAATAGAAAGATGAAAGGGCAGCGAATTAATTGTTCCAACTGGCTATTTCCAGTAGCTTCCTCAAAAAATATTACAATTTCTTTAAATTGAAAATGTCTCAGAAGTCTTTGAAAATAACCACAACTCTTTGAAAATAAAAACAACAACTACTAAGAAGTATGAAGTGAGTACTTCAACTTCGCATATTCCTCAACATAACTCCATTGGTCAGCCATGATGCTTTCATGTAGCACAATTTCTTTGACTGAGACCTTCAGCTCCACATTCTCTTCGCTAGAAATAATAGGGATTCTTTTGCTTACGCTCTTCAGCAGGTTCATGATCTCGAAATCTTTAGCAAGATTCTCTAATAATATTTTCCCTGTAAGCACATGATTTAGATTCTCAAACTTTTTGTGATTCATTCTTATCATGAACAATAGGATTTTGTAATCGTTATGGGGAATCAGTTCACCATCATCACCCCAAAAGGAGGGAAACCCCTTTTGGAAAACCTTCTCAAACTTTTCCTTTATACCAACAACCTGTTCTGTCATCGATGCATAGCGAGCCTCGATATCCTCTACATAAGTGTACTTTCCCAGCATCTTTCTTGCCCAAGTGATCGCTGTAATTCTATTTTTGATCCCCAAAGTAATTAACTCCTCCTCTGATAAGACTCTCAAAAAATCTATAGCATCTTGAGCTATTTCTTTGGGCCTTTTTCTTAGACTATCCCTTGTTGGTGTGCATCTTTTCAGAGCTTCTTTTATTTCCTTCCCTCTAGCCCTTATGGCCGTTAAAAAGGGTCTAAGATTGGTGGTTGTCTCTATAATACTATCCCATATTATGTGATTGCACCCCTGCATTGGGATCTGTCCAATTACATAGGGAATAAACCTTTGATTTGTTTCCACCAACCCTTTATTCTTACTCTGCAACTCCCTTATTTCTTCATCCATTTTCATTTTCTGCTCCTCTAGTTTCAGAGCCCTTTCCTTCAACTCTTTAATTTCTACGTCTTTCAAGCTGACCTGGGACATAGCCCGTGAAAGACTGTCAACCTGCATCCTAAATTACATTTGACAGCCAAATGCCCAAAGTGGGCAAGTTACTCTTTATATCATCAACCTGCTTTTCCAAACTCAACTTATCTTTCTCCCATTCGGTCCTCTTCTCAATCAATTTCAACAATTCTGCCCTGCTTTCACTGAGTTCTTTGGCTAAAACCTCTTTCTCTTGTTCCAACTTAGACTCCTCGGCAGCCTAAATTACTTGAGTGTTCGGGACCTTCATTTTCTTTTGCAATGTTTGAATTAAGTTGTTCTTCTCTGTCAGCAACTTCTTACCAGCCTTGCCGCCGCCATCACTTGCAACCAATTCAAATTGCAATTTCTGGACGTGCTGTTGATGGGATTTATTTTCCATTCTCTCCTATCTCAACTGACTATCCATTCTACTTAGAATTCCCTCCAGCTTTTTGACCCTCAAAATAGACTGTATATAATCTTCATAGATAACCTCCCTGATCTGTTTGTGCAACTGGATCTTATCCGGAGCTGATATCTTCTTCAAATCGTATTTCACTTCAGTCAATTTGTTTGGGGTGGCTACTGCTAGTTTCAAGGTGCCTTCTTTGACACTTTGGATTGTCACCAATGTGACATCTGACTTCGCTAAGATTCTCACTTTGGGAAACAAACTATATACAACTTGAGCAGAAGTTTGCTTGTTCTGACCATACTGCTCAAACATCTCATCTCTTGACGATAATTTAATTGTGTCTCCGCTTCCGCTGGCCTCCTGAAAATTGTATTCTTGTATCTGTACATTTGGGATTGGGATCTCCCCTTCATTACCAACCTCACTATTTAACAAAGCAACTGATTCTGGTTGTGCACCGACGAACTCTCGAGTCTTAGTTCTAGCCCTTTTTTATCCCTCTCCTTCCTCATCATACTCATAAAGTATTTCTTGCAGACTCCTTTTTTCTCCTACTTCTGCAACCTTTGCTATGACCTCCATTTCAACTACTGCTTCCAACAAAGTGAGATCTTGTTCCTCTAAATCCGATGTTGCTTCCACCTCCGACTCGTATTGCAATAGATTCCTTTCCCCTAATGACCCTTCAACTTCCATGTGTTCAAAACCGCTAAGGTTATTCAATCTTTTCCTCTAGAAATAATGTGGAAAGGGTCATAGTCCATCGCTATGTCCTTCTTGAATTCCAGGACTTCCAACAAACTCTGCACCTATGAAATGGCTTCCTTGCTTTTTACAATGAATGGACCGATCGTCCAGGGATACTTCAAGTCGGATCCCTTCTTGAACTTCAAAAATGTTTCATCCTCTAGAATAAAATTTTGCCTGATAAACTCCAAAGAAACAATTCTTACAGTTAGAAAGGCAGGTAGTATGTATGGCTCATGTACGAAACCATACAGCCTAATGACAGTGGAATCCTTCGATAAAAACCAGTCTCCCATGGCCACCTGTTTCTTCAACTACAACAGGGTCTTCATTTCAGGTAGGACCCTCGGCAAATATTCTTTGAAAAATAATTTGTACAACACAGAAAAAATGGAATTGATGTAATTGAACATAATATATTCTAAAGCGCCTGCATAAACCTCAGGTGTGAAATGCAATTCATCTTGATTACTAACCATGACCATCTTCATCAAATGGGCTTGAAACCGGAAACATCTAGTATTTGGAAAAATAGCCAATTGAGAGTTAATGGATTCCACCACAAATTCTTCAAACCTCAGACTCATAACTGACTCATAATCGACCAAGGGTGAACCGACACTTATCCTAAACAGCAGACTTAACTGCAACTCTGTTACCAACCTATCACTATCAAGACCTAAAAACTGTGCAAGTAACGAAAGGACTAACTGGGTATTAACATTGAACAGACTAACATCTAACGGGTAGGGAGTATCCTCAGTCTCCAGGTCTGGCTTAAGGAAAGTGGTAAAAAAGGCTTGTCGACTTTCGGGAGGAACTTCACGATAGAGGGTTACAATTGCTTCTTCAGAGAAACTTTCAGACTCTGGGACCCGTGACTCGGGGATTTCAAAAGACCTACTGATGGCTGACGGCTCAATAGAACAAACAAGTCTACTCTTCAGACCATTCATAATAACCTTGTGGTTTGCTTCATAGTGGGACACACACCAGGAGACGAACTCAGGAAACAACATGATTTGGTTCCAGCAAAATAAAATGAAAGAGGATTTGAACATCCTATGTACATCTTTTCCCCCGAAACGCAAAGGTCTCAATCTTCTCTTAATCTCAGCTATGGGAAACTAAATATCTGGGTCAAAAATGTTAAAGTCTCTGTCTTCCAAGGCACTTCTAACCCTACTCATGCTTACACCCGTATCTTCTTCCATTATCCTACTATGAAGACACTTATATTACGGATGAAGTCAGTTGGAAGGACTTACCTTTCACTCGCAATCTCTGAAACTGCTCTGTCGAAAACCCTGTTGCCCTTATCGTCTCCCACACGCCGAGAAGCTTTTGACTTCGATAGTTCTAATGAGCGAATGTCAACTACACATGCTGACAACCATATATATAAACCGTATCCACTTATCCAATGATCTTATTTGCCAGTTGTCCCCCCAATATCAGTCATTGATCCCTCGCACGTTGATCTCTGCCATTAGATCTGGTCCCCACTTAGCCATTGATTTGACAACCACTCCTTGTCTATCGTTGGATCGTCCCTTTATATTCCATCCGCAACATTCATCTTGGCACCACGTGTCCACAAAGTGGTATCATAAACACCTCAAAGCGGTCTCTAATACCATTTTCCTTTCCTTCGACCAGCCCCGGAGTTGACACCTATCGAATGGTTTCACCCGTCTCGACCACCATTTCCTCTACCCAGCGTGCTTCTTATCGATGTGTCGATCATCGTGAACCGTTGATCGCTTCTTGCCTCACATCTACAGTGAGGGATTGTCCTATGTTTAATTTCTTAGACCTTTTCACCAACGGGGTCCACCTTGGTTATCTCCCGTGTAGCTTCGACGTCGCATCACCGTCGGTTTGACTCTCCTTGCATCCTAGACCATTGATCACTTGTATCCTGCATGGTGTAATATTAAATTTAGTTTCGCACTGTCAGATCTATGACAATAAAGCTCAGGCACCGATCTTTAGTGCCCTACTCCGTCAACGTGGTATTGCACGCCCCTGCAGCGGTTTTGCTTACCACCTATGCCACCATGCAATGGGCTCTCTAGTCGCCACCTGTCCAGTGGTAAAATCCATCGCAAGCACCCTCATGACTATCCACCGCACTCTTTGGCCATGCGACTCTCAATGAGGACCATTCATCTCACACCCATGCCCAATCGACGGTGCCTTTACCAATGATGGTTAACCCCTATGATATTTAACTGTCGGACTATAGGATTTGGGATTATTCCAGTCATTTTAAGTGTAATTTAATACCTTTGTTTACCATTTCCTGAGATGCACCATATTCAACACTTCTACACCAACTTTCTCATACCCTAGCACCCAGCCATGGAGAACAAAGGTGACTTTGGGCATCCACCAGGTAACTTTTTAACTCTTCACCCCCCATGATTGGTATTTATGCTACAAAAATAGTTAGGTGCTAAAACTTGGCTCCAAATGGGGATTCTATCCTCCCTACTAGGTAGCAAAGAACCCCGTAGACCGAGTGCCTGATCCATTGGGCAAAACTTCACATTCTGAACTAAAGACTTTAGGCTGAAAATTAAAACTGTACATACTGCAAATCCGTGCTGAACATACAAGTAAAAAAAAAAACATGGCTATCCCTCCAGACCTTAGGTCCTTCACTTCGGGCTTCAAATTCTTTAGGCTCGCCATATATACTCAAATCAATTACAAAACGAAATATATACAGGTTATGGTACAAAAGTTACCTTCCTTCTCTAGGATAGATAATGCTTAAAAAATCTCCCATTTACTGGACCTCCTATCCAGGGAGACCCGTCCTGATGTTCCAAGATGAAAGAATTCACTCCTTTTTTTGCTGCAATAACATAAGGCCCCATCCACATATGGTCAAATTTTCCATGCTTATCTTCCTTAGGGGCATCCCATTTCAAGACCAAATCATTCACCTAAAACTGCTCCTCTTTCACCTTCCTGTCAAAGGTGCCCTTCATCTTTTCTTAGTGCATATGTACCTTGTCATAGGCCCTATTTCTTAGTTTGTTCAATTCAACTATTTGATTCACCCTCCTCTACATGTGATTCAGCTCTTTGTCCATTCCCTGTAATAAACTCATAACTGGTAACCCCAAGGATACCGGAAATACCACCTCAGCTCCGTATACTAGTTGAAAATGAGGCATTCCAATGGCTTTCTTTGTACTGATTCTATCAGCCCGCAAAGCATATCTTAATTTTGTGTACCAAGCCCTCTTATTTTCCTCCAATAATTTTTTGATGATCCTTACTAGGCTTTTGTTAGAGGACTCTGCTAGTCGATTTTCCTAACGGTAGTATGCTATAGAATGGTTTGGACTGATATGGTACTTGTGATAGAAGTTTATCATCTTCTTAGAATTAAATGCTGGAGCATTGTCTGTCACTATCCTCTTGGGACAGCCAAATCTAGACAGGATGTTATCTTCTAGAAAATCCATGATGACACCCTTAGTTGCATTCTTGGTGGGGATGGCTTCGATCCATTTAGTAAAATAATCAGTAGCTGTCAAAATCCAACTATGCATGCCAGAGGAGTTAGGGTTTATTTCTCCAATAAAATCTAGCCCCCATTGCTGAAAAGGTGCCTCAACTATGATTGGATGCAAGGGAAGTGAAACAACCTTCCTCTTACCTTCAAAGATCTGGCACTAGTGACAGGTAACGGTCTCCTTGTATACATCAGCAAACATGGTAGGCTAGTAGAACCTCTCCCTTAAGATCTTGTTGACCGTTACTTTCCAAGAATGATGTCCACCACAATTGTCACCTACCCAAACTTTGAGAATATTATTTTATTTGCAAAATACTTTATGTTAAATTATAATTACAAGTTTTGTAATTATGACCAAGTTTGGTCAAGGATGATTGTAATTACTGATTATTATTATTTAATAAATTAAAATAGGAGACAAACACCCAAGGGAACTGTTAAATGAGTGTTCACTAACCCACTAGGAGGAATGGAAGCTGTTAGAAGGCATGGGACAGATGGTAGCATTTACACTCCACCACTAACTGTTGGTTATGGGAGAACTACCCCTAAATTTGTGGCATTATCTCCCAGGTGGGTGGAAGAGAACAGGCAGCTCATTAATGATCAATTAACCACTAAAAGGCCTAGGCAGCCTAGATAAGGCAATTCGAATTGGGTAGGTAGCCGTACAATATTTTCTACAAAATATTCCTCAAGTGCATTAGGTGATCACTAAGAGATTCGAATAGGGAGGGTATGTGAGAGTGCAACTGTGAGTCTGCTAGTTATACTGAGAAGGAAAACCAGAGCTACCGGTGCAGGTCTCTTTAACTGTTGAGTCTTGATGACTGGATAATCTATATTCTACTGCAAGTTGATGTACTAAGGCTTCCATAGAATCTTCCTCTTGGTGGTTCAGTGAACAGGCTCGGGGGTCCTAAGGAAAGTAACTTGGCTGTCTTCAGGAATAGGTTGGGTGAACAGGTTCCTTGGGCTATTTGTTTCTCCTATAATTAACCAGGTTCTACTGTTCTTACTTTTTCTTACAGTTAAATGTTTCTATATGGTAGAATTATTAATTATAGTCATACAGAAGAAAACTATTATATTTTTTGATTTAAAGATGATTTGTTTTTAAGAATGATTAAGTATTTTAAATGAATGATTAAATTATTTTATGTATTTTTCCCATACTGTTATTTGTATAGTAGTCTAGTACAAAAAAAAAAATATATATATATATAGAGATGAGAGATAGGCAGAATGCCATTGAATGAAAAGATGAATACAGTAGTGTTCTTGTTAAATTCTGTCATTTCAATCATATGTTTTAGAACGCGGGAAATATTACAGAATAATATAAATAGATGCATAGCATTTATCTATTTCTTATATAAAAGAAAAATGCATTTTATTTCTGCACAGATCTCTATTTTCCCATTTAACTCTATCTATTTCAGATAGTAATCATATTCATTTCAATATTATAAATTCCATGTTTTCAAGCATTTATATTTTAAGAGATATAACATCTATAAAACTATTCTCTGTACAGAATTGTTATAAGTAAGCACATATTGTTTCTTCACTAACTATCACATTTGATTTCATTTATTAAATACAAATACCTGCATAGTAGCATCAAACCCTATGTTATTACAGACCCTAGATTCTAATTACAGAGTTCATAAAATTCTCATCAAGCCATTCATGGAAAACTTTAGACATTTATTTCTGAATTTATAACATACATGAATTTCCAAACCCTAACTAATATTTTGTATAACCATACCATCTTTTAAACATATCAAGACTACTGACAAGACAATAAGCATCACTTAGCAGAAAGCACGATTCAGTTTCAATGTCTAACAATAGCTCACAACCATAGCAAGAAAACATACACAGTATCGAAACTCTTAGAGACATGAGTTAAGACTTAGTTCACGATTCCAAGGTAGCCAACAAAACCTACAGGGTAGGGTTTCATTATTTTAAACAAAATCGAACACTGTGGCATAGCCATTTCAAAAACGTACAACAGACCGAACTTTATCTCATCACGATTCCAATACATAAATATCAGCAATGATAATTAAGTACCAGAAACATCTACCAACAGTTATGCAAACCATAACTCTCGGCCAAAGACAACTATCGTTGTTCGCCACCACTTTAACAGTTATTTAAATAATTTCTCAACCATTACTTTAAAACACAACGTTCCATTACAAAACGAGCCATGGTTTTATAAGCGCAAGTGAACCCTCAACTCTTGGTTCCCCATTAAAAAAAATTATAATAGAGTTTACATTGTGGACTTGTCAAGGTTCCAACAGTACACATGGTCTATCCTTTATCAACTAAAAACATTAAAATGAGGTCAAGGTTCCAAAAACTACACAGAGTTTTACCCTTAACAAACAATAGTACAAAAAAAAGTTCGAAGTTCTTTTCAAAAGATGCATCCAGGCCTCACAAAGCCGAATAGCAACTTAAACAACTGAGAGTTATCCTCTCTACAACAATTATCATTTAAAAACAATCATCACCACGGCCAAGGAAACCTTGTTAAAACTCTAAAAGTAACAAACTCATTCTAAACAAAAGAACATCGGCCAAATCGTGCCCAAAGTACCTACAAGGAAGTGAACCTCTAAGGCTTACCCAGTGGTTGAGCAACTCCTTCTCCTCTAGGCCCGCAAACCTGGCAACTTCAACGACATTTGTTATATATATCTGTCACACAATATTAAAGATATTAAACGAGGATACAAATATCAAGAAAGACTTTAAACATTAATAAGTTAATACAAGTATCGAAACATTACCAACATTATAACTACAAGAGAAAGATGCCTATAACTTTCGATGATAGTATCACCTTATGAAAACTGTATGAAGGAAGGAAAATCACTCTGAAACACTAGTGGCTCGACTCTCCAGTTTTCATGACACCTTGAACTAGCAGGTTCTTCCCACAGGTCTCAGGATCGAAACCTTATGAGAAATACTCTTACAAACCCTACATGTTAGCAGCCTGTCGGCCTCACAAATCCAACTCTAATGTAAAAATGAAGACCGGGAGACCCTCCATCAATACTTACAATGAGGTTTTAGGGTTCTCCTTCAACAATCACGATCTTGTGAGATCGATGAGCGTGATGTTGCCAACCAGATACGATGAGAGTCAAGCAACCATCACATTTATATCTCATTAATTATAACAACCACGATGATGCCAGCATCACACATCAAGGGACAACATTGTGTACGGCTCAGAGGAAAATCGATATGTTAATTATGCACAGCTCGGATCATAGTTGTATTATCAACCAAGTTCACGTGGGTGGATTACGTGGATTGACAGCAGCACATTCCACTTTGGAGTTTGGTGAGAACCATTAATACTTGGACAGGACACTGTCAACCTGCCAGTTCATTTCAACAACCAATTTAATAACTGTCAAATCCTTACCAACAACGATTTCGATTGCATAGTGTAATATCATACAATGTCAAAGCTTAGAATAAAAGCTAGGGTTGCATATTGTGGATCTTATCATTGCAATAGTATATCCATAAGTGCACATTCTTTTTATTGTTCAAAGATTTGATTTAGGCATCATAACATTTATATTATATGCCAATGTATTATGTGGATGCATAGTCACTATAGAATATTTCTATTTCATTTCTATAGTTTTTGTATAGCGATCGGATGAAGTTTTATATATAATGTTATCCATTTGATAAATGAAGGCTTTAGATATAGTCTAAGTTATGTTAATGCATTATATAATGCTAGTTCATAGCATAAGCACTATATTCACAATATGTAATTCCTATATTATCTATGTATTGAAATCAACGGATAAGAGTAAGACTTTAGGTAAAGTTTGCATGCACATCATAATGTTAATTTATAGCGTTTGTACTATAACTACTATATATTTCATATATCATTAATCAAATGATATTTGTGAGACTTTAGAATAGTCTAAGTTCTGTAGATGCAAAACGTATTGATAGTTCAATAGTATAAACATTATTTCTACAAGTTCTCTAATGGAATTACCAATGGACATTGGTTTCACTGCTTTTGATATTAATGACAATAGTCATATGATAATGAACATAGTATTATAAAAACAAATGGACAATGTGAATTTATAACACTGAAGAGTTTGAAAGTCAGCACATAAACTAGAATTGAAACTACATATCCATATCTCCAGTAATTTGTTTCGCAAGGAAGTACTTAGCATTTTATTATAACATTCACGATGAATTGAAAGACACATGTACTCTTAACACATGGTTGTCGTAGAAATTCTTACCTGCGTTCTGCACATGGAAACATGATTCAAATGCCTTAGCTCAACATAGCTAAGTAAACCCCAGGGTACCTCGTAGGACCCTTTCATCATCATACAAACAAACTACCAGCACATCATTAAGAACATCATAATAATACAAATCTATGTACAACATGTAATCACATTTAGAACTTAAGCAGATCTGAAAATTGTATTCTTGTGCATAATCATAAAAAATATTTCGTTAAGGAGATTAGCATCCATTTAAATCTGAACTAGAAAATACAACTACATCATATTTTATTTTGAGAAATATGATGTGTCATCGTTATTTATTATCCTAGTTAAGAATTTTAATTATTTTATATGTTCTGCATTAACAACTTCGATAATTATTGCTATTTTAAATTTTTTAAATTTTCGGTATTTTTATGGGATGTTACATTTGGTATCAGAGCTCACGTTCAAACTCTAGGCCTGAAAAGGTCCAAGAACATGCAATAGAAAATTTTATTACAACAGAAATCTTACTAATTCAAATTTAAACCATTTGTGTTATTTAGAAATTGTTTTTAAGCTACATGTATGGAAGGATCAGTTGAACATATAGAGGACAGATTTTGACCTAACAGTCATAGCACTAAACAACATTATGAAGAAAAAGTCCATGGCGAATTAAATGACAATTCATCGGAATTGTTACGTGCATTCCAAGAGTTAAAAGCAGAAATCAGATCTGTAAAACAAGACAACGAGAAAATTCTGAACGCACAAGAGGAACTTAATCAAGTACTATTCGAACAATGCCCAACTGATAAACATGATAGAGAAATTGAAAATACCTCCAAGATTGAAGAATGACCTCATTGCGACAGGGGTAAGAAAATGAAAACTAATGATGCGGACAGTATTTCAACATCATCAGAAGCTGCCCATGAAAAATGCAAAAAGAAACGAAATTATTTAAGTGATAGCAGTGAAGGCAACTACAAACCCAAAAGAAAAAGTCACAAATAGTATGAATAGATCTCTGGGGAGTTCAAGAAAATCAAACCCCCAACCTTCAATGGTGAAATTGAGAAAGGAGAGACAGCAGAAGCATGGCTGTATGACATGAAAAATTACTTCCAAATTTATGATTATTCAGAATCATTGAAGGAAAATATGGCAATATACAACTTGATTGAGAAGGCATATATTTGGTGGCAGAACATCAAAAGAGTGAAGGGCATCAAAGACAAATATGTAAATTGGAGCACTTTTAAAAGATACTTCAAGAAGAATTTCTTATTTGAACAATAATATGAAGAAAAATCCAAGGAATTCTATGATTTAAAGCTGGGAAGTATGAACATGAAAGAGATGAATAGTAAATTTTGGAATTTACTGATGTATGTGCCATACCTTGTGGAAGAAAAAATGAAGATTCAAATATACCTGAGTTGTCTACCTTTCAACATCAAGGATAGAATCGAGTATGACAATCCAAAGACCTTAGAAGAGGCCATGAGGAAAGCAACTTTCTGTTATGACACTAATCGGAAAACCGAAGGGATATCAAACTGGAAAAATCATAAACCCAGTAATTTTGAGCTGAAAAAGAAAAATTTCAGGTTTAGTGGAAATTCTGGTTTCCAAAAGAAAAAATTTTAGAATCGGAATTTTCAAGGAAACAATCCCAAAAATAATCAGCCACAGAATTTTACAGCTCCTAGAAATACTCCCAATACTACCAGAACTAATGACAAAAGGGAACCTATCAAATGTTTTGAGTGTTAAGGTCCTCATTATGCTTCAGAATGCCCCAAGAGGAAGCGGATAGCTAACAATATTCATTCCATACAGACTGAACCTATAGTTTTATACTTGGCAAGGGAGATGCCCAGAATTAATGCAGCACTTGACAACAGGCAAGCAGATCATCAAGTCTCTATGGTAGAGATTGAAGGTATGTTACAAAACCGTCATGTTACTATGTTGATTGATCCAGGTGCTAGATTGAATTATATATCACGAGATATTGTAGAAAATTTTAAATTGAAGACAGAAAAATTCAATAAATCCTGGTTAGTTAGACTAGCAACATGAACGAAAAAGAAAAGTATCTGATTTTATTGAAAGTTGTGCTTTATCTATAAATCAGTTAAAGACACAAACCAAGTTGAATGTTTTACCTTTAGGATCCTATGATATCATAATTGGAATGGACTGGTTAGAATCCCATAATGTTAATTTATAGCGTTATTACTATAACTACTATATATTTCATATATCATTAATCAAATGATAATTGTTAGACTTTAGAATAGTGTTAACACCCAAAAAGTGCTCACTAGCTCATTCCCTTATTCACATGATCCATTTGTCCACTTTTCCACCATTTGAGCCTCTAAAGCCATCAAAAGGTCACCAAAAAGACCATAATACACCTTTTTCCCCTAAAAATATATATTTTTCCTTAAAAAACACAAAAAACCCTCAAAAAGGGTCTTGAATTCCCAAAAAATATTAAAAGGGAATAAAAATATTCAAAATATTCAAGAAAGGAAAAAAGAGGGAAAAAAGACCTAAACCATGTTGGTTAATACCATTGGTTTCCTTAAAACCACAATGGTATCCCCATCACCAAAAACTATAAAAAGGTGATAGAGGCTCCTCGCTATCGATCCATCATCCTATCCTCATGCTGTCAAAATCTCTCTTGAGTTCTTTGACCATTGTAGAAATCTTGAAGAAGAGACCATTGGAGCCCGGAGCATCTCAACCTTAGAGCTGCTCAACACCAAACATCCTCACCATTTGAGGTATTATAATACAAAAGTCATTTTTTATTTCGTTTCTTGTTCTTGTTCTTTAATCTTTTCAAGTTTATTGTTATATGCACATGTTAGATTCAGATTAATTTATAGTTGTATTTTATTTCAATTTGAAAACTGCTACTACAAGTTAGTAGGTGCATCCCTGCACATGCTTGGTTGAAAAACCAAGCAACAATTTTTTGGTGACTTCGTTGGGTTTCAAGCTTTAAATTTTTACAATTTGTTTCTTTAGATCTTAGTTTTTTACTTGTTTACCATTCCAATTAGCAGATCTTCCATACTAGATAGCATCCGCATTGCTTCCCTAGCTATTGGCCCTTTCTGTAGCCTTTAACAGACCGAAATTTCACTTTTCGGTTTCGTTTCTGGCGAGTCGATTTTCCATTTTCGCATCAAGACTTTTTGCCCCACAGTCGCCCGGCTCATCGTGACCTCGCGGCTTTTTCCTACGCTGCGCATCGCGACTTCACAGAATTTTACCGCGCTGCACATCACGACTTTGCGGTCGTTTTCCGCACTGCACATCGTGGCTTCGCGTCCTTTTTCCGCACTGCCCATCGCAACTGCGCAGCATTTTTCCATGTTGCACATCATGGCTTCGAGACGCAAACCCATGATGCCCATCGCGGCTTTTGCTCAAAAACCTGCGATGCTGCGTTTTTTTGTTCGACCGATTTTTTAGAAAAATTTTTGTTGCATTATTGCCCATTTAGCCTATTTTTCCAGCATTATTTTTTCCCTATAATTTTTTCCAGCATTCAGTTTTAATTATTGCAGCAATAGTGAATCGTTTTCTATTACAAATGTTCCATTAAAATCTTTTTCAAAATTTTCAATAAGTAAAAGAAAGGTTTTTTGCACTCTGTTTAGATCATAGATTTCACTTCAGATTTGCTCAATAGTTTTTCCCAAGCAAACACTTAGAAATCCATTTATTTCTTACAATTTTTACAATATTTGCTTTCCTTGAAAAAATTATTTCGAAAATCCATAGTTTTTAAATTATTTTTGTTAAAGCATTTACATTTCAGAAAATGCCTTTATTTTTTGCAAATTGGAATCGCCTTGTTTTTCATTTGTAATCAATCGCCCAAGCGAGGCAAATCATTTTCAGTTAAATAATCACACTTGCACCCAACCTGCCACATTTTTAATTAACTGAGCCTTAAAATCTACCTTAACTCAACAAACGTTTTTAACCCCACTTGGGGAGCACTTAAAAGAATCTTGTAGTTAAGTAGGATTGAGGGGATAGGTGTTCCAATAACACCCCTCAATTATTTACATTTGAGACATAGTGGTTGTCCTTTAGGGTACCAAAAATCCCTTATAATTTTGACATGGTTATCAACCAATTTATCGGGAAGGCCTCTCCCTTAGGAGGGTTGAAGTAGCCAGACTGGTTCTAGAAGCCTGAGTGGAATATCGCAATCCATTCAATAACCAAAGGATACCTTTCGAAGTTCTCGGTGTACACCCATATGGGGGTACAGCGGCGATAGAACCAAACTGCAAATTCACCCAACTAAACGTGTCATGAACGGGGTATCTTAGTAGCCATACTTCTAGGATTGTCTACTCGGTGTCCCTCCCGGTAGGGGGATATCTAGCCGTTGATTCTACACTCTACATTGTCTGACTTGGATTTCATCACCCTGCAGAGAATATAGTTTTTCGACTCACAATACTTCTACTTAGGTGTTTGCATGATACAATACCCACCTTTGGTCTAATGAGCACCATTTTTTCTAGGAACTGTTTGATTTTTGGTATTCTGACCACTTTTCTTGATTCCTCCACTTATTATAGCACAGCTGTTATAATAAGTGCTTTTGGGGTTGGTTGTTGGCCTGAGAGCCATTATTTTTCACACTCCCCTCCTGCACACATTGTTGCACTAGGGTTTTTGAGTTTTTATCTCACCACCATCCATTGGTATTTCTAGACATATCTAACCATTGAGAACTTAAGATGATCCCGCCGTTTTCAGGGTCAACCCCCTTAGTTCGGTACACTTGACTCTACACGTCATAGATGTAGAGCTTTGTCCTTTGACTCCACATGTCATCAGCATAGAACCTAGTCATCCGATTCTGACACGCCTAATTTCACATCTGATTCTGAGGCTGAATCCGAACAACCTACCGAGACATCACCAACCAACACCATGGATGGATCACAATATGACCCCCTTTTCACCAATGTTATTGGAGCTACATCAACAAACCCCACTACTACCATGACAACCACGGTAGACACAACCCCTTTAGGCATGTCAAACATGGGGGCCACACCCCCTCTAGGCATGCCCAACACAGGTCCAATGCCTATTTTAGGTATGCCCAACATGGGCATCAACCCCCCCTCATCACCACTACCCAGATCCCAGTGATTACTGGAACCATTCCTAACCCATCTACAACCCATGTTGCACTTGGGAGCGTTGGCCCCTCCCACACAACATCAGCCGAAGGTAACATCCCTTTCACACCTAACATACCCTTAGGGGGAACTGGACCACTCCATAATGCTAACATTAATAGTTATGCCCCAGTGACCATGCCACACCCATCTGCCATTCTGCCATACATGGCTAGTCTAAACCTACCAGACCTAGCAGGGTTAACCAATGACCCTATTAGACACAACCCTACGTGGCCACCCATGCGACAAAACTTCCCTCAGATATCCCAAAATTTGAAGGAAAAGCTGGGGAGGATCCCCAAAACCACATCATGTCATTTCACCTATGGTGTTACTCTAACTCCATAGTAGATGATTCCATTAGACTGAGACTTTTACAACGAACCTTCACTGGCTCTACAACCAAGTGGTACATTGAGCAGCGACATGGGACCCACAACACATTTACGTCCCTCGCCTCAAACTTCCTCCAGTTTTTCAACTACCTGTACGCTATGATGCAGGAGTAGAAATACTTTTGTCCTGTAGACAAAACACTGCTACACACATCACTGATTATATCCATGAATGGCGTAAGCGTTGTAGCCTCTGCAAGATAAAACTTGACGACCGAATCTTTTTGGACTGGTTTCTTAAATCACTCCTCCCCCTCATAGCCCAAGATATAGCTTCCGAACGACCCTAGTCAGAAGAAGAAGCTATCTTAAAAGCTCAACAATTCGACCTCATATATGCCCAGTTAGCATATCTATACACTATTTCACCTGATGCCCCGCGCAGCAATCCATCCTGCCATGATGCACCGGGGGAATCCCATGCTGTCGACGATATTATTGGCCAGTTTACGGTGCAAAACAAACCTTTTACCATGATGAGTACAAACAATGCCCCAGACCTTTCTAGGGCTTCATCTCATTCTGGAGCTACAACTTCGTATGCTCCAGTAACGCACACCCACCACACTCATGGACCCTCATGTCCACCACAGTGTTATGGGCAAGCACCATCATCTTATGCACCACCTTCATACTATAACTAGCAGGCCCACCAGACTTCAATTCAGCCACAAGCCCAAGTGGCTTATTATCCTCAACAGGCAGCACCTCTTGCTCCAACACTTCCAGCAGCTCAAGGTTACCCACAACCACAACAAGAAATAGGTCCACCTCATCATGCACCTTCAGCCTATCCACCTCTGGTTTCACCCCCTACGTATTACCATTAGTAGGACACACATGCTCATGTTCACTCACAAGCCCCAGCGGCTTATTACCCACCACAAGCAGTGCTTGCTGCACCACAACCTCCAGTCGCTCAGACTTATCCTCCAAACAACAACAACGCTACCCCCACCAACCAAAACCCTGATCGACCACCGAAACAGGGTAAGAACCCCAATTTATGAACAAACCACCCATGTTCCATATGCGGGGTATACGACCATTACACACACAATTTCCCCCATTTGGAGCGAGCGTTCCAACTGTGGTTTAATGATGCCCAACGCCAAGGACACATGGCACAACCAACGCCACCTCCTCAACCACAACCCATGGTGTTGTAGAATCCTTTTCCCACACAAGGAGTGGCGAACACTCGTCCGTTGGATCCTCCTCAAGGAACCACAGCACCACAACAACAAATCACATACGTTGCACATACAAACCAACCGATGGATTCAAGTACTCATCATCTCCTTATGATGACATCGTCCGACATGAAACCCCAAATGCATCAAAACCATTATGCCCCTGCTGCACCTAAAAATGTTCTCCCTATGAGTGAACAACCAGTTCATAACGCACCTACATCGTTCGTCTCCATAGTCAGACCCGGATTATACTCGGAATCACTTATGACTTCCACATTCCAATCCATCCCACCCCCTTTGAAGATAAATGAGATATCTGATTTGTGCACCCTCTTGCACAACACACAGGTACCAAAGCAACAACCCCCATTACTCCCGCAACCACCCTCAGTGCCAACTCACGTAGGAGCCACACCAATTCATAATATCCCATTTTTATTTGCCCCTTCAGGCGCCATCAACACACTAGTCATGGCTACACTTAATCCCCTAGGATTAACATTAGGACTACCTATGTGGTACCTACCTGACCCAACCCCTCCCCCAACACCGAATGTCATTTTACAACTGGTGCAACCCATCAATACTTCGAACCGTCTACCCCCTGGTGTAGCAAACATCCAGAACCGACCACCTCCAACAGGAGCCACTGCATCAACATCTAGTAATGCTCCCCCTAAACTCCACTACAATGGGAGCATAGGCCAACAAACCTACACCACTGGACCCACAACCCACACTGCCCCACCGACTCCCAAGTTGGCGAAGAATCCCCCAACAATCCATGCTCCCCCCAAGTGCTCTTTGTGCGATGATATAGGCCATGCTACCTATCAATGTCCACAATTATCGGCACTTCAAGAGCATATGCAAATGTTGGATGATGACACTAACATTCCAGTTTTCAAACTCGAATTACCACCTCAACCTCATGATAAATGATTGCGCACAAACCATCTTTGTGCAATATGCAGAATCTACGGCCATTAATCACATCACTGCCCCAATCTCCCAGATTACAGAGCAGCACTATGCGAATTGAATGATGACGACCTAGAGATATCCCCTCCTCTCATTGAGGAAATTCATCCCCCACCATCTTCCTCCTTAGAAGATATTAACACAATTTACATGGTTTCCAATGGAGACCCCTTTGTCCAGTCGACCCCTTCCATTGATCCCTCCGAACCACATATTCAACCCTTTCAAATCGACGAGGAAACCACATGTCCACAACATGGGGGTAGGCCCAAAACCTTTCCTACTCATCATCATTGTGATTCTCATCGGAGATACTGGGGGCATCCACCCCACAAGGGGAATCCCCCATCATCATATCATCACTTTAGTATGCCACCACGGCCCATAGCCTCATGGTATACCCCTCCGCCAGCAGTTGTTCAATGCCCTATTGATCCCTCTCTAAGACAACATCTACACCACATTGACACCTCTGAGTTAGGGGGCATAATAGATTACCTCGGCCCTAGGATAGGGGGCATGATCAATCATTTTGAACCTTTCCCATCACATCTATCTCAGTATTTCAATGACCCCATTGTTCAAACCAACACATATGTGATCCACAATCATAAACCCCATGCACATAGCATGGGGGCAGGTTATTAACCCTGCTCACTTTTTCACATGCGTGATCTCAACCATTTTTGAGGTCACATGTCATTTTTGGGCTCACCTTTATTTGTAGCCATTTTTTAACCTAGTTATTTCCTTTGACCATTCTAGAGTCCTTATGACCTCCGTTTTTTGCACCATTTGCACCGTCGGATTCATATTTCTGAGCTTGTGATGATGCTTGAAACCATTTCTCGCTGTCACCACCAATTTTCTCGAGCATTTTTTCCCATGCCCCTCGTCGCCTTGATTTGTGTGCCACTTCTGTCGTCGTCCATTTTTGACGAGTTTTATATCATCGGATTCAGTTTTCCGCACTCGTGACGATGCTTGAGATCATTCCTCGCTCTCACCCCCATAATTTTTTGAACATTTTTTCAAAATACCACTCATTACCTCGGTTTGCATGCCACATCGGTCGTTGCCCATTTTTCACAAGTTTTATGTCGTCGGATTCATTTTTCCATGCTTTTGATGATGCTTGAGATCATTCCTCGCTCTCACCACCATATTTTTTGGGCATTTCTTCACCCGCCCCTCGTCGCCTCGGTTTGTGTGCCACATCGGTCGTTGTCCATTTTTGAAGTTCTTTATATCGTTGAATTTTGTTTTTCATGCTTGTGATGATGCTTGAGATCATTTCTTGCTCTCACCAGAAACCCTTTTTGACATTGTGTCCCTACACCTTGTTACCTCGATTTGCGGGCCACATCAACCACTGTTGAGTTTTACAATTTTGTGCATCACAACTTATACATGAGCCATCCACTCCATCCATACCCTAATTATGGCATTGTTTTTCTACCATTCATCAACCCGCAAGGAGGCCCCATTAGTGTTCCCCCTATCACCGTGCTTGATCCCCATACTTGCCCTTTGATTGAACACTTCCTCCTTGCTTCTCCATTACTTTTGTTCAGTATAATTTTATCCCTTTTTCAGGCCGAGCATTTCCTTTACGAAAAAGGCACTTAGGGAGTTTCTGTTAAGCTCTTTTTTTACTCCTAAAACAATGAGAAGATTGCCGAGCAACCTTGCTTCCTTTCATGCTTGCTAAAAGTATTTGAAAGGGCGTCTACCTGGCATAAGTTTACCCCTTTTCCGGACCTTGTAGACTAATTACGAAAAAGGAATACTCTAGTCACATTAGCTAGAAGAGTTCTCCATTTGCATCATTTTATGCTTTTTCAGGCCTTGGAGACTAACTTATGAAAAAGAACACCAATGGAGTCTACTTACCACTTTTAGACTCTCAAAAAATGAAAGCAACCACGAGCAATCACTATCTTGGGCTCATATAAATCCACAAGACGGTACTCCGCCACCATTGCAGAGGCTTCTTATTGTTTTCAGACTCCCTAAAAATGAAAACACTCACGAGCACGAACAGTCCTGGACTCACAAAATCCACAGGACAGTACCATTTCAGAGCACACTTTTATCCCTTCTTGGAGCTCATTAAAACTACGAAGAAGGACCCAATGGTGCTTCTCGGTGCCACAACAGATCATGTCTACTCATATGGCAGCTTCCCCATCTTGGTCACCTTTGTTCAGAGCTTTCTGCAGTATGTCACCCTGAGAGTCTCCCGAAAGCATCCATCAGCTTGTCCCCCCCAGAGTCACTCCAATACGCAATAGATACCCCTAATTCTTTAAGCTATGTTCCCCACACCTAAAAATCAATTTCCTATGCTGCCAAGTCAACCATGTCATCATGCTCTGAACAAGGGAAGTTTGAGTCCACCCACTCTATGACCCCAGTCATTCCCCATCCTCACAATATATCAGTCCTACCATCAGTACTATCACACTTTAGTTATACACCTCACGCTCCTACCAAGGAAACATCATTTCCTTAGTAGTTGCTGGTCTCCCTCTGTCGACGCCAACCAAACCTATTCCAGAGGATAGACCCAGAGGCCCCTGTGCCTTGGACTCATCACCATTAGTGATTAGTGCCTACGGATCATTTCGAAAGGAGTCCTCAGTGCCCCTCCAAATGATTGTTTCTCACATGCTCGACTTCAACACCTTGATCGCATCGTTGAGACTCGTACAGGGTATCGGTCCTTTTAGTTATTTGTTGAAGACCCCAGATATCATCTGACTCTACCACATATGAGAGTCTAATTAAGGATACAACCAATTACAATTTCCTATAGATATTTGGGCTGCGTTTACCGATAGTTTTGTACTCCCTTGAGTATACAGTTATATAACTCCTCAGAGTTGACTCACAGTTATTGAGTACCTACAGATGTTGGACACCTTCAGTTTCAGGAGTTCATCAACCCTTCTGATACCTTATTCATAATGGTTGGTCCCCTTTTCCAATGTATCATTTTTTTCAGATTAGTCATGATATGACCATGAGTATGTCCCAGCATTGTGTCCCCTCTGGACCATTATTATGTACCAACAGATTTTTATGTATTTCTTCAGGCCCCCCTTCATGGGCCTAATTGTTATGTATATGTCTTGATACGAGCATGGGAATGCCAACCTCGTCCATAATCACAGATTATTTCTCATTCATTTTGAGGACATGTATTTTTTTATTTTTTTGTAGCTTCCAAGGAGCCGTTGCTCCAGTCTCCAACCGATCTCTTCTCTTCTCCAAACCCCAGGAAACAATACAAAAGAACTATGATGTCTATCGGCCATAAGATGAGCTCCTGCCCTCACACATCAGGGGGCAATATGTTAACACCCAAAAAGTGCTCACTAGCTCATTCCCTTATTCACATGACCCATTTGTCCACTTTTCCACCATTTGAGCCTCTAAACCCATCAAAAGCTCACCAAAAAGACCATAATACACCTTTTCCCCCTCAAAATATATAATTTTCCTCAAAAAACCCTCAAAAAGGGTCCAGAATTCTCAAAAAATATAAAAAGGGAATAAAAATATTCAAAATATTCAAAAAAGAAAAAAAGAGGGAAAAAAGACCTAAACCATGTTGGTTAATACCATTGGTTTCCTAAAAACCACAAGGGTATTCCCCATCACCAAAAACTATAAAAAGGTGATAGGGGCTCCTCACTATCGATCCATCATCCTATCCTCATGCTGTCCAAATCTCTCTTGAGTTCTTTGACCATTGTAGCAATCTTGGAGAAGAGAACATTGAAGCCTGGAGCATCTCAACCTTGGAGCTGCTCAACACCAAACATCCTCACCATTTGAGGTATTAGAATACAAAAGTCATTTTTTATTTCGTTTCTTGTTCTTGTTCTTAAATCTTTTCAAGTTTATTGTTATATGCACATATTAGATTTAGGTTAATTTATAGTTGTATTTGATTTCAATTTGAAAACTGCTACTACAAGTTAGTAGGTACATCCTTGCACATGCTTGGTTGAAAAGCCAAGCAACAAATAGTCTAAGTTATGTAGATGCAAAATGTATTGATAGTTCAATAGTATAAACATTATTTCTACAAGTTCTCTAATGGAATTACCAATGGACATTGGTTTCACTGCTTTTGATATTAATGACAATAGTAATATGATAATGAACATAGTATTATAAAAACAAATGGACGACGTGAATTTATAACACTAAAGAGATTGAAAGTCAGCACATAAACTAGAATTGAAACTAAATATCCATACCTCCAGTAATTTGTTTCGCAAGGAAGTACTTAGCATTTTATTATAACATTGATGATGAAGTGAAAGACACATGTACTCTTAACACATGGTTGTCGTAGAAATTCTTACCTGCGGTCTGCACATGGAAACATGATTCAAATGCCTTGGCTAAACATAGCTAAGTAAACCCCAGGCTACCTCGTAGGACCCCTTCATCATCATACAAACAAACTGTCAGCACATCATCAAGAACATCATAATAGTACAAATCTATGTACAGCATGTAATTGCATTTAGAACTTAAGCAGATCTGAAAATTGTATTCTTGTGCATAATCATAAAAGATCTTTCGTTAAGGAGATTAGCATCCATTTAAATTTGAAATAGAAAATACAACTACATCATATTTTATTTTGAGAAATATGACGTGTCATCATTATTTATTATCCTAGTTAAGAATTTTAATTATTTTATATGTTCTCCATTAACAACTTCGATAATTATTGCTATTTTAAAAAAATTTAAATTTTGGTATTTTGATGGGATGTTACATGTGGTATCAGATCTCACGTTCGAACTCTAGGCCTAAAAAGATCCAAGAACACGAAATATAAAATTTTATTACAGCAGAAATCTTACTAATTCAAATTTAAACCATTTGTGTTATTCGGAAATTGTTTTTAAGCTACATGTATGGAAGGATCAGCTGAACATATAGAGGACATATTTTGACCTAACAGTCATAGCACAGGACAACATTATGAAGAAGAAGTCCATGGCGAATTAAATGAAAATTCATCAGATTTGTTACATGCATTTCAAGAGTTAAAAACAGAAATCAGATCTGTAAAACAAGACAACGAGAAAATTCTGAAGGCACTAGACGAACTTAATCAAGTACCATTCGAACAATGGCCAACTAATGAACAGGATAGAGAAATTGAAAATACCTCCAAGATTGAAGATTTACCTCATCGCAACAGGAGTAAGAAAATAAAAACTAATGATGTGGACCATATTTCAACATCATCAGAAGCTGCCCATGAAAAATGCAAAAAGAAATGAAATTATTCAAGTGATAGCAGTGAAGGAGACTACAAACCCAAAAGAAAAAGTCGCAAACAGTATGAAGTGATTTCTGTCGAGTTCAAGAAAATCAAACCCCAAACCTTCAATGGTGAAACTGAGAAAGGAGAGATAGCATAAGCATGGCTGTCCGGCATGAAACAATACTTCCAAATTTATGATTATTCAGAATCATTGAAGGCAAAGATGGCAATATACAATTCGATTGGGAAGGAAGATATTTGGTGGCAAGACATCCAAAGAGTGAAGGGCATCAAAGACAAAGATGTAAATTGGAGCACTTTTAAAAGATACTTCAAGAAGTTCTTATCTGAACAATACTATGAAGAAAAATCCAAGGAATTTTATGAGTTAAAGCTGGGAAGTATGAACATGAAAGAGATGAACAGTAAATTTCTGAATTTACTGAGGTATGTGCCATACCTCGTGGAAGAAAAACCAAAGATTCAAAAATACCTGAGTTGTCTACCTTTCAACATCAATGACAGAATCGAGTATGATAATCCAAAGACATTAGAAGAGGCCATGAGGAAAGCAACTTTCTATTATGACACTAATCGGAAAAGAGAAGGGATATCAAACTGGAAAAATCATAAACCTAGCAATTTTGAGCTGAAAAAGAAATATTTCAGGTTTAGTGGAAATTCTGGTTTCCAAAAGAAAAAAATTCAGAATCGGAATTTTCGAGGAAACAATCCCAGAAATAATTAGCAGCAGAATATTACAACTCCTAGAAATACTCCCAGTACTACCAGAACTAATGACCAAAAGGCACCTATCAAATGTTTTGAGTGTCAAGGTCCTCATTATGCTTCAAAATGCCCCAAGAGGAAGTGGATAGATAACAATATTCATTCCATACAGACTGAACCTACAGTTTTAGACTTGGAAAGGGAGATGCCTAGAATTAATGCAGCACTAGACAACAAGCAAGTAGATCATCAAATCTCTATGGTAGAGATTGAAGGTATGCTACAAAACCATCCTATTACTATTTTGATTGATTGAGGTGCTAGCCTGACTTATATATCACCAGATATTGTAGAATGTTTTAAATTGAAGACAAAAAAATTCAATAATTCCTGGTTAGTTAGACTAGCAACAGGAATGAAAAGGAAAGTATCCGATTTTATTGAAAGTTGTGCTTTATCAATAAATCAGTTAAAGACACAAACCAAGTTGAATGTTTTACCTTTAGGATCCTATGATATCATAATCGGAATGGACTGGTTAGAATCCCATCATGTCATTCTGAATTGTTATTAGAAACGTTTTACATGTTTAAATGATGAAGGAGAAATAGTATAAGTAAAAGGTATTCCAAGAAAGATATCCCTTAAGCACATTTCAGCTATGCAAGTAAAGAGAGCAGTTAGAAAAGGATGTCAAATGCTTGTAGTGAATGTAGTGAATGATGAGTTGATTAATAAAGAGGACAAACTAAAAACTAGAAGATATACCTGTCCTAAAAGATTTCAAAGATGTTTTTTCTGAGGAGATTCCAGGATTACCCCCTACGAGAGATCTAGATTTTACCATCGATTTAATATCGGGAGCGTTACCGAATTCTAAAGCTCCATATAGGATGAATATAATGGAATTAAATGAGTTGAAATCACAATTGAAGGAACTGATTGATAAAAACTATATAAGACCCAGCATGTCTCCTTGGGGAGCACCTATTATATTTGTTAAGAAGAAAGATGGCACTTTAAGACTGTGCATAGATTATCACTAGCTGAATAAGATGACAATCAAGAATTGATATACGTTGCCCCGCATAGATGATCTATTTGATCAGTTGCGTGGAGCAACGATATTTTCAAAGATTGATTTAAGGTCAGGATATCATCAAGTTTGTGTGAAGGATGAGGATATTTTTAAAATAGCCTTGAGAACTCGATATGGAGATTATGAGTTTGTAGTCATGCCATTTGGATTGACTAATGCCCCGACTGTATTTATGTCTTTAATGAACAATATTCTGCACAAATACTTAGATAAGTTTTCTATTGTGTTCATAGACGACATTCTAGTGTATTCTAAAAGCAAAAAAGAGCATGACGAACATCTGCGTATTATTTTACAAGTTTTGAGAGATCATCAACTATACACTAAGTTTAGTAAGTCTGACTTTCACAAGGATAAAATTTAGTATTTAAGACACATAATTTCCAAGGAAGGAATCTCGGTTGACCCCGATAAGATAAAAGCCATTAATGATTGACTGGTTCCTAAGGATGTGTCTGATGTACGATCATTTATGGGTATTACTAGATATTATAGAAAATTTATAGAGGGTTTTTCAAAGATTGCAAACCCAATAACCTCCTTACAAAAGAAAGGGAAGAAATTTGTGTGGGATTAGAAATGTTCAGATAGTTTTAAGAAGTTAAAGGAATTACTAACTACAGCGCCTATTCTGAGGATTGCAGATCCTAATAAGGATTTTATAGTATGCACCGATGCATGTAATGATAGACTCGGTGGATTCCTAACACAAGAGGGAAATGTTGTTGCATACGAGTCTAGAAAGATAAAAATACATGAGAAGAACTACTCTACTTATGATTTGGAGTTATTAGCAGTAATTCACGCTTTAAAAATGTGGCGTCACCACCTTATTTGCAGAAAATATACTTTGTTGACAGATAACATGGGTTTGAAGTATTTATTAGATCAGACAAATTTGAATGCCAAATAAGCTAGATGGTTCACTTTTCTAAGTGAATATGATTTTTAAATTGAACATATTAAAGGGAAAGAGAACAAGGTTGCTGATGCATTAAGTCGTAAATCAAAGTTGAATTTTATTTCATCCATCAGTACATACTCAACAGATTTAGAAAATTAGATCCTTGAAAGGAGTGAAACGGATGAAGAATACAAAAAATTACAAGAAAAGACAGAAAATAGCAATTTTGAAAATTATATGGCAGATTACAGTTTAAAGGAAAATGGATTTTTATTATACAAAAATAGATTGTATGTACCTAACATACCAGAAGTAAAAACTCTGATTTTAGATGAGATGCACAAAAGCCATTACTCTGGTCATCCAAGTTATCAGAAAACCATCCCTATGCTATGGAAAGAGTAATATTGGCCCATAATGAAGGATGAAGTAGAAGAATACATAGCTAAGTGTTTGGACTATCAAAAAGAGAAGGTTGAACATCAACATCCGGCTGGACTGTTGCAGTCATTGCCTATACCTAGCTGGAAATGGGAAGTTATAAGCATAGATTTTATTACTGAACTACCCAAAAAATCAGAAACAAAATGACTCTATCATGGTGGTAGTGGATAAAATCAGCAAAGCAGCACACTTTATACTTGTGAAGACTACTCATAAGGCTCCAAACATTGCAAAAATCATGAAGCAGATTTTTCAATTACATGGGATACCAAAAGTGGTAATTTCAGACCGTGATTCTAAGTTCACTGGAATCTTCTGGAGGTATTTGTTTAAAGGGTTGAATACAACCTTAAACTTCAGTATAGCATTTCATCCACAAACGGATGGACAAACAGAAAGAGTGAATCAGGTATTGGAAGACATGCTTAGGATATATGTTAAGGATCAGCCTGGTAAATGGGGAGACTACCTGCATTTAGCAGAATTTGCATATAATAACCATTATCATGCATCAGCCAGGCTTATCCCTTTTGAAATTATTTATGGTAGGAAATGTGATACACCTGTTTCTTGGAATGACCCAGTAAATAGTGTTATTCTAGGACCTGAATTGTTGCAGGAATTAGAACTAATTGTGAAACAGGTACAAAGAAATCTTAAAGCTGCCCAAGATAGGCAAAAGAGTCAAGCAAATCTTAGAAGGACTCATAAAGAGTTCCAGGTTGGTGAACATTTTTTTCTCAAGGTAAGACCCAAAAAGAGTTCAATGAAATTGGGAAGCTGTACCAAGTTGGCACCCAGGTATTGTGGTCTTTTTGAAATTTTGTCAAGGGTTGGACCAGTGGCATACCAATTGGCTTTGCCACCAAATCTAAAGATACATAATGTTTTCCATATATCATTTTTAAAGAAGTATGTACACGATGCTACTCATGTTGTAAATTGGAATGATGTACAGGTGGGACAAGACGGCAATTTTCAGGTGGAACTGGACTCTATCCTCGAAAGGAGGGAAACTCTACTTTGAAATCGCACAATTGGGTAGGTAAAGGTGCAATGGAAGCACTTTAGCCCAGAAGAGGGAACCTGTGAGTTGGAGAGTAGTATGTGGGCAGCATACCCAACTCTGTTTCAGGAACACTCAGAGAGTGATTAAACAACATCAAGGATGATGTTGAGACTTAAGGGGGGGTGTATGTCACCTACCCAAACTTTGAGAATATTATTTTATTTGCAAAATACTTTATGTTAAATTATAATTACAAGTTTTGTAATTATGACCAAGTTTGGTCAAGGATGATTGTAATTACTGATTATTATTATTTAATAAATTAAAATAGCTAACAAACACCAAGGAAATTGTTAAATGAGTGTTCACTGCCCCATTAGGAGGAATGGAAGTTGTTAAAAGGCAAGGGACAGATGGTAGCATTTGCACTACACCACTAGCTATTGGTTATGGGACAACTACCCCTAAATTTGTGGCATTATCCCCCAGGTGGGTGGAAGAGAGCAGGCAACTCATTAATGACCAGTTAACCACTAAAAGGCCTAGGCAGCCTAGATAAGGCAATTCGAATTGGGCAGGCAGCCCTACAATATTTTCTACAGAAATATTCCTCAAGTGCATCAGGTGATCACTAAGAGATTCGAATAGGGAGGCTATGTGAGTGCAACTGTGAGTCTACTAGTTATACTGAGAAGGAAAACCAGAGGTGCTGGTGCAGGTCTCTTTAATTGTTCAGTCTTGATGACTGGATAATCTATATTCTACTACAAATTGTGTACTAAGGATTCTACAGAATCTTCCTCCTGGTGGTTCAGTGAACAGGCTTGGGGGTCCTAAGGCAAGTAACTTGGCTGTCTTCAGGAATAAGTTGGGTGGAACAGGTTCCTTGGGATGTTTGTTTCTCCTACAGTCAACTAGGTTCTATCGTTCTTACTTTTGTTTACAGTTAATTTTTTTTGTATGGTAGAATTATTAATTACAGTCATACAAAAGAAAACTATTCTATTTCCTGATTTAAAGATGATTTGTATTTAAGAATGATTAAGTATTTTAAATGAACGATTAAATTATTTTCTGTATTTTTCCCATACTATTATTTGTATAGTACTCTCGTACGAAAAAGCAAAATTTATAGAGATGAGAGATAGACAGAATTCCATTAAATGAAAAAATGAATACACTAGTGTTCTTGTTAAATTCTGTCATTTCAATCATATGTTTTAAAATGCAGGAAATATTACAAAATAGTATATATAGATGCATAGAATTCATCTATTTCTTATATAAAAGAAAAATGCAT
This sequence comes from Larix kaempferi, assembly GCA_027924585.1. Taxonomy (NCBI): domain Eukaryota; kingdom Viridiplantae; phylum Streptophyta; class Pinopsida; order Pinales; family Pinaceae; genus Larix; species Larix kaempferi. Next base: position 5,593,067 of record BSBM01000893.1, read on the forward strand.
TTTATTTCTGCACAGATCTCTATTTTCCCATTTAACTCTATCTATTTCAAATAGTAATCATATTCATTTCAATATTAAAAATTCCATGTTTTCAAGCATTTATATTTTAAGAAATATAACAGCTGTAAAACTATTCTCTGTATAGAATTGTTATAAGTAAGCACATATTGTTTCTTCTCTAACTATCACATTTGATTTCATTTATTAAATACAAATACTTGCACAGTAGCATCAAACCCTATGTTATTACAGACCCTAGATTCTAATTACACAGTTCATAAACTTCTCATCAAGCCATTCATGGAAAACTTTAGACATTTATTTATGAAGTTATAACAGACATGAATTTCCAAACCCTAACTAACATTTTGTATAACCATACCATCTTTTAAACATATTGAGACTACTAACAAGACAATAAGCATCACATAGTAGAAAGCAGGATTCAGTTTCAATGTCTAATAATAGCTCACAACCCTAGCAAGAAAACATACACTGTATCAAAACTCTTAGAGACACGAGTTAAGACTCAGTTCATGATTCCAAGGTAGCCAACAAAACCTACAGGGTAGGGTTTCATTCTTTTAAAGAAAATCGAACACTGTGGCATAGCCATTTCAAAAACATACAACAGACCGAACTTTATCTCGTCATGATTCCAATTCATAAATATCGGCAATGATAATTAAGTACTGGAAACATCTACCAACAGTTATGCAAACCATAACTCTAGGCCGAAGACAACTATCGTTGTTCGGCACCACTTTAACAGTTATTTAAACAATTTTTCAACCATTACTTTAAAACACAACGTTCCATTACAAAACAGGCCATGGTTTTATAAGCGCAAGTGAACCCTCGTCTCTTGGTTTCCCATTCAAAAAAATTATAACAAAGTTTACATTGCGGACCTGTCAAGGTTCCAACAGTACACATGGTCTATCCTTTATCAACCAGAAACATTAAAATGAGGTCAAGGTTTCACAAACTACATAGGGTTTTACCCTTAACAAACAGCAGTACAAAAACAAGTTCGAAGTTCTTTTCAAATGATGCAGCCAGGCCTCACAGAGTCAAATAGAGACTTAAACAACTAAGGGTTGTCATCTCTACAACAATTATCATTTAAAAACAATCATCACTGCGGCCAAGGAAACCTTTCCAAAACTCTGAAAGTAATAGAATCATTCTAAACAAAATAACTTCGGCCACATCTTGCCTAGGGTACCTACGAGGAAGTGAACCTCCGAGGCTTACTCGGTGGTTGAGCAACTCCTTCTCCTCTAGTCCCACAAACCTGGCAACTTCATCGACGTTTTTTATATATACCTGTCACACATTATTAAAGAGATTAAATGAGGATACAAATCTCAAGAAATGCTTTAAACATTAATACGTTAAACTAGTATGGAAACATTACTAGCATTGTAACTACGAGAGAAAGATGCCTGTAACTTTCGATGATAGTATCACCTTGTGAAAACTGTACGAAGGAAAATCACTCTGAAACACCAGTGGCTTGGCTCTCCAGTTTTCATGACACCTTGAACTAGCAGGTTCTTCACATAGGTCTCAGGATCGAAACCTTCTGAGAAATACTCTTACAAACCCTACATGTTAGCATCCTGCGGCCTCACAACTCCAACTCTAACGTAAAAATGAAGACCAGGAGACCCTCCATCAATACTTACAACGAGGTTTTAGGGTTCTATTTCAACGATCAAGATCTTGTGAGATCGACGAGCATGATGGTGCGAACCAGATACATTGAGAGTCGGGCAACCATCACATTTATATCTCATTAATTATAACAACCACGACGATGCCAGCATCACATATCAAGGGACAACACCATGTACAGCTCGGAGGAAAATCGATATGTTAACCCTGCACAGCTCGGATTCATAGTTGTATTATCAACCAAGTTCACGTGGGTGTATTATGTGGATTTACAGCAGCACATTCCACTGTGGAGTTTGGTCAGAACCATTAATACTTGGATGGGACACTGTCAACCTGCCAGTTCATTTCAACAACCAATTTAATAACCGTCAAATCCTTACCAACAACGATTTCGATTGCATAGTGTAATATCATACAATGTCAAAGCTTAGAATAAAAGCTAGGGTTGCATATTGGATCGTATCATTGCAATAGTAGATCCATAAGTGCACATTATTTTTATAGTTCAAAGACTTGATTTAGGCATCATAACATTTATATTATATGCCAATGTATTATGTGGATGCATAGTCACTATAGAATATTTCTATTTCATTTCTATATTTTTTGTATAGCAATAGGATGAAGTTTTCTATATAATGTTATCCATTTGATAAATGAAGACTTTAGATATAGTCTAAGTTATGTTATTGCATTATATAATGCTAGTTCATAGAAAAAGCACTATATTCACAATATGTAATTCCTATATTATCTATGTATTGAAATCAATGGATAAGAGTAAGACTTTGGGTAAAGTTTGCATGCACATCATAATGTTAATTTATAGCGTTAGTACTATAACTACTATATATTTCGTATATCATTAATCAAATGATAATTGTGAGACTTTAGAATAGTGTAAGTTCTGTAGATGCAAAATGTATTGATAGTTCAATAGTATAAACATTATTTCTACAAGTTCTCTAATGGAATTACCAATGGACATTGGTTTCATTGCTTTTGATATTAATGACAATAGTCATATGATAATGAACATAGTATTATAAAAACAAATGGACGACGTGAATTTATAACACCGAAGAGTTTGAAAGTCAGCACATAAACTTGAATCGAAACTAAATATACATACCTCCAGTAATTTTTTTCGCAAGGAAGTACTGAGCATTTTATTATAACATTGACGATGAATTGAAAGACACATGTACTCTTAACACATGGTTGTCGTAGAAATTCTTACCTGCGGTCTGCACATGGAAACATGATTCAAATGCCTTAGCTAAACATAGCTAAGTAAACTCTAGGGTACCTCTTGTTGATGTATATGTAACTTCGGAATGTATTTCACATATATGTATATTGTATTCCTATAGAGATGTTATTATTCCTCTATACGGAAGTATCGTCATTTATATTGTAAGTGTCATAACTTATACTTGATGGGTTGTTAGACCACCTTATTGGGGTCAGTTCTGTATAAGTCATGTAGGTCAAAGCGTTATAAGACCACCCTATTGGGGATCGGCCCAGTCAACATTATGTTATGTGGTTAAGTTAAGGCCGACGTAGTAAAGTTTATTAGGCAAGTCAAGTCAAGTATAAATAGAGTGCGGGAGGCACTCTATTTGATCATTCTATTCTCTCTCACACTCTTTGGAGAGTTGTGCACTTATGGAGAAGGAGAAGCTACTGCTGGAGATGTCTATCTCTTATGCTTGGGTTGTATCATTGCTCTATCTATCTCTCAGGAAGTTATTAGGGTTTTTCACCTTTATGGTTTTCCCCAAGTAAACTTTGTGTCTCTTGTGAGCTTGCATTATTGTCCATGATTGAGATGTTGTAGATATGTGGTACATGTTGTTCTCTCAGTTAAGATCCTAGATTAGATTGAATTAAATTATGAAAACTAACATGGTATCAGAGCTAGCCTGAAAGAAGGCATGGTATGGCATGTATGACACTTGTTGCACTTGCGATGCTAGGGCTTGATATAGAAAAAACCAGGCATCGTAGAACTTTTGCTATAAATACATTTTGGAGAAGTTTTTGGATCTGAAACTTTTACAGGTAGAATATCAAATCTCCATGTACCTTGTGTCCAAAGGACAACTTCTAATTCATTGAAATTTGTATTTTATGATCTGTACAATCTAGGGTTTCTGCCTCTTCTAGATCTGAGTCATAAACAGGCTACCTAGGAAAAAAGGTCATAACTTGGGATAGGAAGCTCCAAATGAAATTTTGTAAAAAGAGACAGGTAGAGCACAGGCTTCACTTTCACAGGCTGAAAGTTCATAGGCTGAAAGTGAACCAGTGACACATGGCACTCCGTACAATTTCTCTCTCCTATTTTATCCCATAAACAGGTCATGTTGCAACACTTGGCATAACTCTCGTTCAAAGAATCCAATTGAGGTCAGACCTATGGGGTTCAAAAGATGACTGGACGGGCTACCACAGGTAGAAGTTTCACACCTTGTGGATTCGTAATTTCAGAGTTACACTAGAAACAATCAGGTGCATATTTATGTCAAAATAGACTTGGATTTTGAGCACCTTCATTCATGGCTCTGGGAATTAGGGTTTCGGAGAAAGTTGGTATTTTTGTACTCAGAGACCACGGCTGAATGATACTCCTCAAAATTAAATTTAGAGACCAAGATTAAATTTTTTGGTTGGGTAGAAGGACGGGCTTGATCCAACCCTAGTTCGAGACTTTGATCGAAAAAAATGGAAAATTAGGGCTTCTATAAAAGTTGGAATTTTTTAAGTCTGTGACCACGGCTGAAAGCCCCTCAGAAAAATCAAAATTGAGAGCTTTGGATTGAACCTTTTGGTTGGGAAGAAGGGTGGGATTTATCAAACCCAAGTTTGGGATCTTGTCCAGAAGATCTGGAAATTTCAAAAGGCAATTTTGAGGGGTGAAACTTTGCAGTTTTCAAATTCTAAGTATACCGGCTTGATCAGCTCATCAAGGTGCATCTTTCTATCCTTTCAGAAGTTTGAAATTCAAAGTTTGAATTTTTAGGGTTTCTCTGACAAACCATAATCCAGCTCTAGATCTAGTTCCTGCAAATCAAGTGGATTAGGTTCATCCTAGAAGAGAATCGATTGGTCACCTGCATAAGTGAAGAAGTTCCTGTTTTAGAGGGAGATGAGGCTAAGGCCTTACATAAGAAGATTACAAAGCAATCTCGACAGGTATGTTTCGAATTCTATTCATAATTAAGTTTATGATATGTTTGTCTTCATATTATTATGGTTAGTACAATCTTGGTTATTTTTTAGACTTGTCGTATCACCTTAATAAAATTATGAATGCATGATAGAAGATATTCATTGATTAGGGTTTTTGACATTTATGTCTATACTAATGCATTGTGATGTTGTATGAGGTTGATGTTGTCCACTAACATGAAAGGTACATCAAGAAAGACAAATCATGTTCTATTTCAAGAACATATTACCATGGTGACATGAAGACAAAGGTTCATCCATTGCCATGGATCACATAGAAGATCTACTTACGAGGCATGTATAACTTGGTTCTATAATGGTTAACCTATGAGATATGCGGGTAACTAGCACAAGTCATTGAAGAAAACAAGAAGACATTATGCAGGTATGTTAGACATAACTATCTAGCATGCTAATCCAGGTATGTTTTTCCTATATCAAGTTAGAATCCTACCTTGTGTTAGGATCTCTTATATCAGTATACATGGCATGATTGATAATGATTATTTGTGAAGTTAGAAATTTAAGTAATGCAGGGTTTATGCATATTATGTCTCTTACCTTGATTGATGATATGACTAACCAGAAAAGTCTTTTGGTCAAATATGAATATGCATGAGTAAGAGAAGTCTTCCTTAAAACATTGAATGCTAATGCTTATTATCTGTGTTTGAAATGATCATGACTATACATGTTTAAGATTATTCTAGTATTGAGAATGTATGATTATGTATGAGATCTCGAGGATATCACAATAATGATACTTGTAAGCATGCATATCTTGATGTATATGTAACTTCGGAATGTATTTCATCTGTGTATTTTATATATATTTATTGTACCCTTATAAGAGGTGTCGTTCCTCTATAAGGAAGTGTCATCATGTGGATTGACAAGTGTCGCAAGTGTGTGTACTTGCCGATGGGTTATTAGACCACCATGTGGGGTCGGCCCTAAATTATATATATTATAATGTGGATGTACCTATCTAGACAAGTCAGCCCCATAAGGTCACTGGGAAAAAAGGTTAATATAAATAGAGATCGGAGATCTCTATTTTACTCATTCGGAAAAGTAATTCACTCTCACTCAGAAAGTGGCACACTAGTGAGGAGGAGGATCATCTGCTACTAGGAGACTATCTCAGTGTATTTTGGTTGTACTTTGGTTGAGCCATTGCTCTCTCTATCTCTGAGGAAGTTGTGGGGTTTTTCACCTTAGGGTTTTCCCCACGGAAACTCTGTGTCTCTTGTCTCTCATGCTTTTGATTCTTGTGATGCTTGTCATGCATTGATATACTATATATGTTATTCTCTCAATAAAGATCCTAGAGTATTGTGAATTAATGCTCAAAATTTAACATGGTATCAGAGCTAACCTGAGAAGAAGACATTTTGTAGTGACGGAAACTTGAGTTTCTCGTTTATTGGGTTTCTCTCCACAGATTTTGCAAAATCAGTATATTAGATTGACTCTACTCATCAAGGCGCATCTATCTGTCCAATCAGAATTCAATTCTGAGCATTTTCAGATTTGGCCCTAAAAATTAGGGTTTCCACAAAAATAGGAATTTCTGGAATCTGAAGACACAGCTGGAAGCTCCTTGCAAAAATCAAAGTTTAGAGCTTTGGATCGATATTTTTGGCTGGGTAGATCTCCGGGAAACTCAAACCCTAATTCAGGGCTCTCCCCAATGAACCCGGGAGGACAAAAAGTCAAATCTGGAGGGTAAAAATTTGCTGATCTCAAATTCTGAATGCACCAGGCTGATCATCTCATCAAAGCGCATCTTTCTATCCTTTTAGAAATTTGAAATTCACATTTTGAATTTTTAGGGTTTTTCCGACAAACCCTAATACGGGACGAGATCCAGTTTTCAGCATTTCATGTGGTAAGACCTAAATATTTTCTATTTCCATTTGAAGTACTCTTTAAGATGTCTCTCCACACCAAGCATGAGGATAAGCTTGAAGGGGATAATAACTTCTGATCCTGGAAGTATAGGATTGGATTAATCCTGGAAGAGAATGAGTTAGACTCATATATAAAAGAAGACATTCCTATCCCAGAGGATGAAGAGGCCAATGTATTGCATAAGAAGAACTTGGTCAAGGAAAAGAGAATCATTGTTGATTCTATTAAAGACCATCTCATACCCCATGTGTCCTCTCTAAAGACACCCAAGGAGATGTTTGACTCTTTGACTAAGCTATTTGAAGGGAAGAACATAAATCAGAAGATGACCCTGCGGAACCAACTGAAAGGAGTAAAGTTTCAAAATGGAGAAACCATTCAATCTTATTTTTCAAGGGTCTCCCAGATCAAGGAACAACTAGAAGCAATGGATGAAATGGTGGAGAATGGTGAAGTGGTGATGACCACTCTAAATGTCCTACCCAGGTCATGGGATTCCTTTATTCAAGAAATTTGAGCAAGGAAGAAGTTGATATCCTTCAACAAATTGCGGGAAGAATGCTCTCAAGAAGAAGCTATACTTATAGCTCATGAGGAAAAGATGGGAGGTGAAGATCAAGCTCTTGCAGCTCACACCAAAAGAAGCAAGTCCAAGAAGGAGGACTCTCACCACAAGAGATCCTATCAAAAGAATAAGAAGGATCTAAGATGCTTCACATGCAATGAGAAGGGTCACTTTGCTTCAGATTGTCCCAAGAACAAAAGGGATAATAACAACAACTTCAACAAGAAGAAGAAGGGCAGCAAAATAAAGTTCCATGCTCATGCTGCTGAAGATGATGAACCTCCAAAGAAGAAGGATAGGGCAGAAAGTGATGATGACTCATCAAGTGAAGAAGAGTATGTTCTAATCTCTTCTCTCACAGGTACTATCTCCCATGGTTGTAATGATTGGTTGATTGATAGTGGGGCTTCCAAACACATGACTGGGTTTAAGGAATCTTTTGTGAATCTATCTGAACATGAATCACCCCATAAGGTGAAACTTGGGGATGATTATCAATACCCAATCAAAGGAAGTGGTGAAGCCTCCTACAACCTAGATTCTGGAAAATCTTTGAAGATGAAAGAAGTCCTTTATGTACCTAGGCTCAAGAAGAACTTACTCTCCATCTCTGCATTGGATGCAAAAGGTATGAGGGTTGCATTTGTGGATGGCTAAGTCCTAATGTGGCCAAAGGGAAAGACCATAGATGATGCAGTAGTGATTGGAGAGCAAGAGGGAGGATTGTATAAATTGAAGGGACGACCTGAACATGCCATGGTGACATAAAGACAAAGATTCATCCATAGTCATGGATCACATAGAGGTATGTATAATTTGTTTTTGCAAAAGTTGACTAATGAGTTATGCAGGTCATTGAAGAGAATAAGAACACATTGCTAGACATAACTAGCAAATATGGTGACCAAGTATTTGTTTCTTATATCATAGGATCTATCATGATTGTTCATAAAGTCATAAGTTTGAATAATCATGGGTATATGCATATTATGTGTCTTACCTTAATTAATGATATGACTAACCAGAAGAGTCATAGGTTTGAGTAATTACAGGTTTAGACATGTTATGTTTCTTATGATATTACTAACCATAAGAGTCCTATATAAACCTTGAATGCTAATGGTTATTATTTCTGTTTGAAATGATCATGACTATACATGCTTCAAATTATTGTGTTTTAATAGTATACTAATGAATGTATGATTTTGTATGAGATCACAAGGATAACACAATCATGATACTAATAAGCATGCATAGGGATCAAGGATGAATATGAGTTCAAGAACAGGTAATCCAAGAAGAAAAGATCAAGAGGGAGCACACTCCAGTGGTTTCTGCAAGGGTGCAGATATTCAGAGGGAGTTGTCTATGTCTCTACATTCCACAACAGAAAGGTGTAGAAGGACTCTAGTAGCTCCTGCAAGGAAGCAAAGACTCAGAGGGAGTCCACCCAACAAACAAACAAAGATAAGTATTTTAATTATCATTTCTTGCAAATTTGTTTGCTTAAATAAAATTGTTCAATGATGTATATGCTCATGTTCCTAGACTTAGGATATGTATTGTAAATATTAGAATGATTGCATTAATGAACAGTATACTACTAATATGCATGTGTTGGGTAAGTGGCCTATGGCACTGTACAACATTCTAGTGCTACTTATCTAGAATGAAACCTCTTTGCTGACATGTTGGGAGTAGTGCAAGCTCTTAACAATGTTCTGGTAGAGACTGGAAGGCATCTAGAAAGTTGTGGAACATGGATAAATGTTGTATTGAAGCATTGGCTAAGATAACTGCATGACTGTATGACATATTTCTTTATGTGTAAAGAATTTGTTTTGAAAATTATGAGATGTTTCTAATCATGCAATTTAACTTGTTTTGTAGGAAAGACCGTATATCTTCACCTACAAAAGAAGGACTACAACATTTGTTCCAGCAACAAAGATATCTATTGAAGATATTGAAGTTCCCAGGATCTGGGATGAAGAAATGGAATGCCATGATCCGTCGATCATGAAGAATGATGTTTGGGATGTAGTCCCAAGACCTGAAGAGAAGTTTTGTTATGACTTCCATATGGATCTATCAGATCAAGCATGCTACAGATGGCAGCATAGAGAAATATAAAAGTGATGAAATAGAAGATACACTAGATGGATTTCAAGACTGCCTTCTTGAATGGTGTAGTTGAAGAGGAAGTATATGTGGAGTAGCCAGTCGGTTTTGAAATACATGACAGGGATTCATATGTATGTAGATTGAAGAAAGCCTTGTATGGCTTGAATCAAGCTCCCAGAACTTGGTATGGTAGGATGGATAGTTTCCTATCTAGTTTGGGCTTTACCAAGAGTAAAGCGGATTCCAACCTTTACTACAAGGTTGAAGAAAAGAATCCTATGGTTCTACTCCTGTATGTGGATGACTTATTTGTAACAGGAGATGACAGATTGATTGCAGATACTAAGAGGAAGCTTGCTGCTAAGTTCGATATGAAATATTTGGGAATGATGCATTATTTCCTAGTTATGGAGGTGTGGTAGAGTGCAGGTGGGATCTTCCTTGGTCAAGGGAAGTACACAGTAGATATCCTGAAGATATTTGGGATGATGGATTGCAAGGCCATGGCCACACCTATGGCATCGAATATGAAGCTTCTATGTGATGCTTCATCTGAGCCGGTTGATGTCTCTATGTATCTTCAGATGATTGGGTCCTTGATGTACCTGACGAACATGAGACCAGATATTTGCTTTGTTGTGAACACATTGAGCCACTTCCTGATGGATCTGAGGAGTGTTCACCTTGTTGTTGTAAAGCATGTTCTGAGGTACCTGAAGGGTACAGTGGATTATGGGCTCAAGTATGAAGCGAATCAACAGTTTAACCTGCAGGGTTATGTTGATTCAGATTGGGCTAGCAGTGCTGCAGATAGGAAGAGCACATCTGGATGCTACTTCAGTATGGGATCAGGTGTGATCTCTTGGTTTAGCAGGAAGCAGTCCTACGTAGAATGAGTACAGCTGAGGCAGAGTATGTTGCAGCCTGTTCAACTAGTTGTGAGACAGTATGGCTATGGAAGCTACTATCTGAGTTATTTGATCTCCCGTTGGATGCTACTGGTATCTTCTGTGATAACCAGAGTTGTGTGAAGCTGTACGAGAACCCAGTGTTTCATGATAGGTCGAAACACATAGAGATCAAATATCACTATATTAGGGATATGGTGCAAAGAAGAGCTGTGAAGCTCCTATATGTTGCGATGGACGAGCAGATTGCAGATGTGCTGACGAAGCCACTAGCCAGGGTGAAGTTCGAGTACTTCAGAGAGAGGCTTGGCGTTCTTCAGATCGAGGACACTTCGAGGAAGAAGTTATGGACACATTTGTTGAAGCCATTCCAAGCATGTTGGAAGGAGGATCCTTCACATGGCTGTGGATGTAAGTGCTGGATGATGAACATCAGGATGATGTTCTGGTTTCTGCTTTGTATGATCAGTTGGATCATTTTTATATGTATGCATCATGTTGGATGCTGGATATGATCAGTTGGATCATTTATATGTATATGTATGTATGCATCATGTTGGATGTTGGATATGATCAGTTGGATCATTTATATATGTACGCATCATGTTGGATGCTGGATATGATCGGTTGGATCATTTGTATGTATATGCATCATGTTGGATGCTTGGACCATGTATTTGTATGATCAAGTAGATCATGTATATTGATATGTATCAGGCATGATCAGGTAGATCATGTATGTTGATGGATACATTGTGTGGATCATGTATCTATGTATCAAGTGGATACACTATGTATGATGATATGTATCAGGTAGATACTTGGTGTGCATCAGATGGATGCATTGTATGATCAGGATGATCATGGATGACGAGCTTCTCCAGATGACATGCAATAGGATGTTGCAGTGATGATGATCAGGGTGATCATGTGTACATCAGGATGATGTATGATGAGTATCAGATGATACTCTGTGGCCATGGAACAGGTTGTGCAGGTAAGCATGTAATTTGTGCCCTGGGATATTTGCAGATGGTCTTTCGAGGTTTTGCCTATGGCATGTAATTCGTACCCTGGGACATCTGGAAAATGCTCTTTCGAGGTTTTTCTTGGGAGGACATATAATTTGTGCCTTGGGAGATCTGCAGATAGTCTTTCAAGGTTTTTCCTATGGCATGTAATTTGTGCCCTGGGATATCTGGGAGATGCTCTTTCGAGGTTTTGTCCTATGGCATGTAATTTGCTCCTAGGAGATTTGGACATGATGAAAAAGGCCTCAGATGCTTCAGCCTGGTTTTTCCATGACCACATGTAATTTTCTCATGGGAGATCTGGACAGGATGAAAAAGGCCTCAGATGTTTCAGCCAGGTTTTGTGGTGGACCACATGTAATGTGCTCCTGGGAGATCTGACAGGTAGAGCTGTGTGCTCGTAACAACCTGGGATGCTTCAGCCAGGTTTTGTGGTGAGATCACATGTAATGTGCTCCTGGGAGATCCGACAGGTAGAGATGTGTGCTCGTAATAGCCTGGGATGCTTCAGCTAGGTTTTGTGATGGATCACATGTAATGTGCTCCTAGGATATCCTACAGGTAGAGCTGTGTGCTTGTAATAGCCTAGGATGCTGCAGCCAGGTTTTGTGATGCACGTAATAAGTCCTAAGAATTCCACAGTATGGCCAGTGATGATGAAGACCTGCAGGTGGTGGGCCTACATCTAGTATGAAAAAGGACTTGCTCTGTAGAACTTCCTATGACGAGTAGATTCAGAGATTGGTTGAGATAGCAGCAGCAGTGACGATGATGATGACGATGATCCCGAGAAGAAGACTTGTCTAGCAGAACTGTGTCAAGAAATACCTTCCTAGTTAAGAGGGAGTGTTGATGTATATGTAACTTTGGAATGTATTTCATCTATGTAATTTATATATATTTATTGTACCCTTATAAGAGATGTGTCATTCCTCTATAAGGAAGTGTCTTCATGTGGATTGACAAGTGTCGCAAGTGTGTGTACTTGTCGATGGGTTATTAGACCACCATGTGGGGTCGGCCCTAAATTATATATATTATAATGTGGATGTACCTAGCTAGACAAGTCGGCCCCATAAGGTCACTGGGAAAAAAGGTTAGTATAAATAGAGATCGGAGATCTCTATTTTACTCATTCAAAAAATTAACTCACTCTCACTCAGAAAGTGGCGCACTAGTGAGGAGGAGGATCATCTGCTACTAGGAGACTATCTCAGTGTATTTTGGTTGTACTTTAATTGAGCCATTGCTCTCTCTATCTCTGAGGAAGTTGTGGGGTTTTTCACCTTAGGGTTTTCCCCACGGAAACTCTGTGTCTCTTGTCTCTCATGCTTTTGATTCTTGTGATGCTTGTCATGCATTGATATACTGTATATGTTATTCTCTCAGTAAAGATCCTAGATTATTGTGAATTAATGCTCAAAATTTAGCAACATAGTGATCGAGGATGGATATAAGTTCAAGGATAGGTAATCTAGGAAGCAAAGATCAAGAGGGAGCACACTCCAGTAGTTTCTGCAAGGATGCAGATATTCAGAGGGAATCGACCACTTCTCACAATCCACATCAGAATGGAGTTACAAAGATTCAAAGGGAGTCCACCCAACAACCAAACAAAGATAAGTATTTGAATTGTCATTTCTTACATCTTTGTTTGTTTAAATAATGTTGTTCAATGATGTATATGCTTATGTTCCTAGACTTAGGTTGTGTATTATGCATATTAGAATAATTGCATTAATGAACAGTATACTATTAATATGCATGTGATGGGTAAGTGGCCTATGGCACTGTAGAACATTCCATTGCTACTTATCTAGAATGAAACCTCTTTGCTAACATGTTGGGAGTAGTGGAAACTCTTAACAATGTTCTGGTAGAGATTGGAAGGCATCTAGAAAGTTACAGGATATGGATGAATGTTGTATTGAAGCATTGGCTAAAATAATTACATGATAGTATGGCATATTTATTTATGTGTAAGAATTTGTTCTGAAAACTATGAGATGTTTCTAATCATGCAATTTAACTTGTTTTGTAGGAAAGATCTTATACCTTCACCTACAAAAGAAGGACTACAACATTTGTTCCAGCAACAAAGATATCTATTGAAGATATTGAAGATATTGAAGTTCCCAGGATCTGGGATGAAGTAATGGAAGAATGCCATGATGAGTCGATCATGAAGAATGATGTTTGGGATGCAGTCCCAAGACCTGATGGGAAGTCTGCTATGAGTTCCAAATGGATCTATAAGATCAAGCATGTTGTAGGTGGTAGCATGGAGAAATACAAAACTAGGTTTGTAGCTCGTGGCTTCTCCCAAAAAAAGGGATTGAATATGAAGAGACTTCTACACCTATAGCCAGGCACACTTCCATTAGATAAGTACTTGCTCTGGCTGCAGTGATGAAATGGAAGATACACTAGATGGATGTCAAGAAAACTTTCTTGAATGGTGTAGTCGAAAAGAAAGTGTATGTGGAGCATCCACTTGGTTTTGAGACACATGACAGGAAGTCATATATGTGCAGAACTTGGTATGGTAGGATAGACAGCTTTCTATCCAGTTTCGGATTTACCAAGAGTAAAGCGGATTCCAACCTTTACTACAAGGTTGAGGAAGGCAATCGAGTGATACTACTTTTGTATGCGGATAACCTGTTTGTTACAGGTGAGGATAGATTGATTGCCGACACACAGCAGAAGCTTGCTGCTGAATTCGAGATGAAGGACTTGGGGATGATGTATTATTTTCTAGGCATGGAGGTGTGGCAGAGTACAGATGGAATCTTCCTTGGACAAGGGAAGTATGTAGTGGAGATCCTGAAGAGTTTCGGGATGATGGACTGCAAGGCCATGGCCACATGTATGGCATCGAACCTGAAGCTTCTATGTGATGCTTCTTCTGATCCAGTTGATGTCACAGTGTTTCGTCAAATGATTGGGTCCTTGATGTACCTGACGAACAATAGACTAGATATTTGCTTTGCGGTGAACACATTGAGCCAGTTCCTGACAGATCCCAAAGGTGTTCATCTGGTTGCTGTAAAGCATATTCTGAGGTACCTGAAGGGTACAGTTGATTATGGGCTCAAGTATGATGCGAATCAAAAGTTTAACCTGCAGGGTTATGTTGATTCTTTTTGGGCAGGCAATGCTGTAGATAGGAAGAGAACATTTGGGTGTTGCTTCAGTATGGGATCAGGTGTGATCTCTTGGTTTAGCAAAAAGCAATCCTGCATAGCATTGAGTACAGCTGAAGCAGAGTATGTTGCAGCATGTTCGGCTAGTTGTGAAACAGTATGGCTCCGGAAGCTGTTGTCTGAGTTATTTGATCTCCCGTTAGAGGCTACTAGTATCTTTTGTTACAACCAGAGCTATGTGAAGCTATCTGAGAACCCGGTGTTCCATGACAGGTCGAAGCACATCGAGATCAAATATCACTATATCATGGATATGGTGCAGATAGGAGCAGTGAAGCTCCTGTATGTCGCAACAATCGAGCAGTGTAATGCTCCGGTTTTCCAAGAGAGCCCTAAGTCATTTTCTATGTATTAATCTTACCCTAATCTAGTTCAGAAAATTTCCAATGAAATTTTATGTTGTTCAAATGAAATTTCGTATACATTTCTGATAAATTGATCGCTATTCAAATGAAAATTTCCTAACCTTATTTCATGTACATATTTTAGCATAAGAGTATAAGAGTATGTTTCAGCATAATAAACTAATAATTGACAAGGAAAATACCTGTTGCCCGAAGTTTGAAGTTTGTAGATTGTCTCATAGCTTGCTGTAGATTTCCTTCCAGATTTTTGTCCTTAAAGCTTAGCAACCGATTGAATGAACCACCCTACCAACCAGCTCTTATCATGCTGGCCCTAGGAAACCGACGGGTTTCCTAGCCCCCGAGCCCACAAACCGATAATCCCGAGAGCATCATTCCTTACTATACTTCCATAGGTGCAGTTTTCCCTATGATTTTTCCACCTCCTCCTTGGAGTTGGAGTTTACCCCTTCCTCAGCTTCACCTCCAAAATCACAGTTCTCCCCCAAAGAAAAAAAAACCTCCCATCATAACCTACGTCCTCCATCCTCCCTATCCTTCCTCTGCTAGTACAAAAGTGGATGTCGGACTCACCGACCTGACCACATAGAACCTGAGAGCGATAGCGTCGGCTGAACAGCGGACCTATCCTCCCCTAGCAGGCATCCGACCATCATCATCACAACAACATGGGGAGCGTGTCTCAGCACGGCCCTCCCACGACCTCGGGTATCATGGAAACCTAGGGTGGGAAACACATCCATCCCTCTCAACATACTGGGCCTACGCCCTTATCGACTCATACTTTGCTGCTATCGAGATTATCGGTTTGTGTCATCGTATCATCAATTTTGGTTGCTAAGCTTTTACTGCATGGGAAAGTTCTTATCCCATGTATTAGATCAAGTATCTCGCTATCCCATAGCCCTTGTATCCTGTAGGTTAGTATTTCGCAAAATACACATTTTATAACAAGCATTTCCATTCGATCGCCAATTGATCTATATCATCAACATCGTTTTATTTCACGCCACAATTTTAGCTCATCACAGGTATGCATGACATATAACAATTCAATCAATTTCATCATAGGATGGCATCCACGTATAACATCATATATTTCACATTCCATTAATGAAAACGTTAAAACATATATATCGTCATCATAAAAGAAACGAATCTCATGATAACCATAACCTATTAACTGCATGAACATAGTAAGATCATAATATCATAACATCATATTCATAACATAATAACGACATACACATGGTAGCAACATATAATCGGGTGTATCGTGTCATAAGTATAGTTTACCCAGTCTAGTTAAGTCCAACAGATAATAAGAAAATAAAGTTCAATATGTGTCACGGATAAACCTGTCTAGTCGAAATATGGGGCGTTACAAGCAGATTGCAGATGTGCTGACGAAACCAATAGCCGGAGTGAAGTTCAAGTACTTCAGAGAGAGGCTTGGTGTTATTCAGATTGACGACACTTCAAGGAAGAAGTGATGGACACATTTGCAGAAGCCATTCCAAGCATGGTGAGATGAGGACCCTTCCCATGGCTATGGATGTAAGCGCTGGATGATGCTCCAGTTACTGCTCTATATATGCATCATGTTGGATGCTTTGATCAGTGTGATCATGTATTTGTATATGCATCATGTTGGATGCTTTGATCAGTGTGATCATGTATTTGTATATGCATCATGTTGGATGCTTGTTATGATCAGTTGGATCATGGATTTGTATATGTATCAGGTAGGTACTTGTATGATCAGGTAGATCATATATTTGTATATGTATTAGGTGGATGCATTATATGATCAGGTATATCATGTACTTATGTATGTATCAGGTGGATGCAGTGTATGATCAGGTAGATCATGTACTAATGTATGTATCAGGAGGATGCACGGTATGATCGGGTAGATCATGTACTGATCTATGTATCAGGAGGATGCACTGTAGGATCAGGTAGATCATGTATGATGATATGTATCAGGTAGATACTTCGTATGCATCAGATGGTGATCAGGATGATCACAAATGACGAGCTTCAGGATGTTGCTCCAAATGATATGCATCAGGTTGATGCTGTGATGATGATCAGGATGATCACAGATGATGAGCTTTAGGATGTTGCTCCGGATGATATGTATTAGGTTGATGCTATGATGATGATGATCAAGATGATCACAGATGTCGAGCTTCATGATGTTTTGTCCAGATGATATGCATATGGTTGATGCTATGATGATGATTAGGTTGATCATGTGATGATGTACATCAGGATGATGTACATCAGGATGATGTACATCAGGATGATGTATGGTGACTATCAGTTCAATACTCTGTGGCCGTGGAAAGGTTGTGCAAGTAGCATAGAAAAATTCCTTTAAAATCTGGACAGGTAGAGCGGTGTGCTCGTAACATCCTGGGATGCTCTATCGAGATCCAAACAGGTAGAACGGTGTGCTTGTAACATCCTAGGATTCTCTGAGTAGGTTTTGCTATAGTTTTGCATAAAAAAGATCCTTTAAAATCCAGACAAGTAGAGTGGTGTGCTCGTAATAGCCTGGGATGCTCTATCGAGATTCAGACAGGTAGAGTGGTTTGTTTATAATAGCCTAGGATGCTCTGAGTAGGTTTTGCGAAAGTTCACATAGAAAAGATCCTTTAAAATATGGACAAGTAGAGCGGTGTGCTCGTAACAGCCTAGGATGCTCTATCGAGATCCAGACAGGTAGAGCGGTTTGCTTGTAACATCCTTGGATGCTCTGAGTAGGTTTTGTGAAGGTCAACATGTACAAGATCCTGGGAGATCTGATAGGTTGAGTAGTGTGCTCGTAATCAGTCCTGGGATGCTCTTTCGAGGTTTTGTTGAGGAACGTAATCAGTCCTGAGTATTCCACAGTATGGCCAGGGATGATGAATACCTACAGGTGGTGGGCCTACATCCAGTATGAAAAACGACTGGCTCTGTAGAACTTCCTATAACGAGTAGATTCAGAGATTGATTGAGATAGTAGCAGCAGTGATGATGACAATGATTCTCTAACGATGATCTAAAGAAGAAGACTTGTGCTAGACACCTGTGTCAAGAAATACCTTCCTAGTTAAGAGGGAGTGTTGATGTATATGTAACTTCAGAATGTATTTCACATATATGTATATTGTATTCCTATAGAGATGTGATTATTCCTCTATACAAAAGTATCGTCATGTATATTGTAAGTGTCGTAACTTATACTTGATGGTTTATTAGACCACCTTATTGGGGCCGGCCCTGTATAACTCATGTGGGTCAAAGGGTTATTAGACCACCCTATTGGGGGTTGGCCCAGTCAACATTATGTTATGTGGTTAATTTAAGGTCGACCTAGTAAAGGTTATTAGGCAAGTCAAGTAAAGTATAAGTAGAGTGCGGGAGGCACTCTATTTGATCATTCTATTCTCTCTCAAACTCTTTGGAGAGTGGCACACTTGTGGAGGAGGAGAAGCTGCTGCTAGGAGATGTCCATCTCTTATGCTTGGGTTGTATCATTGCTTTATCTATCTCTGAGGAAGTTATTGGGGTTTTTCACCTTTATGGTTTTCCCCAAGTAAACTTTGTGTCTCTGTTGTGCTTACATTATTGTCCATGATTGATATGTTGTACATGTTGTTCTCTCAGTTAAGATCCTAGATCAGATTGAACTAAATTCTGAAAACTAACACATCATAGGACCCCTTCATCATCATACAAACAAACTGTCAGCACATCATCAAGAACATCATAATAATACAAATCTATGTACAACATGTAATCACATTTAGAACTTAAGCAAATCTGAAAATTGTATTCTTGTGCATAATCATAAAAGATCTTTCGTTAAGGAGATTAGCATCCATTTAAATTTGAAATAGAAAATACAACTACATCATATTTTATTTTCAGAAATATGACGTGTCATCGTTATTTATTATCCTAGTTAATAATTTTAATTATTTTATATGTTCCGCATTAACAACTTTGATAATTATTGCTATTTAAAAAAAAAAAAATTGATATTTTTATGGGATCTTACATGTGGTATCGGAGCTCACATTCGAACTCTAGGCCTAAAAAGGTCCAAGAACACGCAATAGAAAATTTTATTACAGCAGAAATATTACTAATTCAAATTTAAACCATTTGTGTTATTCAGAAATTGTTTTTAAGCTACATGTATGGAAGGATTAGCTAAACATATAGAGGACAGATTTCGACCTAACAGTCATAGCATGGGACAACATTATGAAGAAGAATTCCATGGCGAATTAAATGACAATTCATCAGAATTGTTACGTGCATTTCAAGAGTTAAAAGCAAAAATCAGATCTGTAAAACAAGACAACGATAAAATTATGAAGGCACTAAAGGAACTTAATCAAGTACCGTTCGAGCAATACCCAACTGATGAATAGGATAGAGAAATTGAAAATACTTCCAAGATTGAAGATTTACCTCATCGCTACAGGGGTAAGAAAATGAAAACTGATGATGTGGACAGTATTTCAACATCATCAGAAGCTGCCCATGAAAACGCAAGAAGAAAAGAAATTATTCAAGTGATAGCAGCGAAGGAGACTACAAACCCAAAAGAAAAAGTCACAAACAGTATGAACAGATTTCTGGGGAGTTCAAGAAAATCAAACCCCCAACCTTCAATGGTGAAACTGAGAAAGGAGAGACAGCAGAAGCATGGTTGTCTGGTATGAAAAAGTACTTCCAAATTTATGATTATTCAGAATCATTGAAGGCAAAGATGGCAATATACAACTTGATTGGGAAGGAATATATTTGGTGGCAGGACATCAAAAGAGTGAAGGGTATCAAAGGAAAAGATGTAAATTGGAGCACTTTTAAAAGATACTTCAAGAAGAAGTTCTTATCTAAACAATACTATGAAGAAAAATCCAAGGAATTCTATGATGTAAAGCTGGGAAGTATGAACATGAAAGAGATGGACAGTAAATTTCTGAATTTACTAAGGTATGTGCCATACCTCGTGGAAGAAAAACTGAAGATTCAAAGATATCCAAGTTGTCTACCTTTCAACATCAAGGACATAATCGAGTATGACAATCCAAAGACCTTATAAGAGACCATGAGGAAAGCAACTTTCTGTTATAACACTAATCAAAAAAGAGAAGGGATATCAAACTAGAAAAATCATAAACCTAGCAATTTTGAGCTGAAAAAGAAAAATTTCAGGTTTAGTGGAAATGCTGGTTTCCAAAAGAAAAAATTTCAGAATCGGAATTTTCGAGGAAACAATCCCATAAATAATCAACAGCAGAATATTATAGCTCCTAGAAATACTCCCAGTACTACAAGAACTAATGACCAAAGGGCACCTATCAAATGTTTTGAGTGTCAAGGTCCTCATTATGCTTCAGAATGCCACAAGAGGAAGCGGATAGCTAACAATATTCATTCCATAGAGACTGAACCTATAGTTTTAGACTTGGCAAGGGAGATGCCCAGAATTAATGTAGCACTGGACAATAGGCAAGCAGATCATCAAGTCTCTATGGTAGAGATTGAAGGTATGCTACAAAACCATCCTGTTACTATCTTGATTGATCCAGGTGCTAGCCTAAGTTACATATCACCAGATATTGTAGAACATTTTAAATTGAAGATAGAAAAATTCAATAAATCCTGGTTAGTTAGAATAGCAACAGGAACGAAAAGGAAAGTATATGATTTTATTGAAAGTTGTGCTTTATCCATACATCAGTTAAATACGCAAACCAAGTTGAATGTTTTACCTTTAGGATCCTATGATATCATAATCAGAATGGACTGGTTAGAATCCCATCATGTCATTCTGAATTGTTATGAGAAAAGTTTTACATGTTTAAATGATGAAGGAGAAACAGTATAATTAAAACGTATTCCAAGAAAGACATCCCTTAGGCATATTTTAGCTATGCAAATAAAGAGAGCAGTTAGAAAAGGATGTCAAATGTTTGCAGTGAATGTAGTGAATGATGAGTTGATTAATAAAGAGGACAAACTAAAACTAGAAGATATACATGTCCTAAAAGATTTCAAAGATGTTTTTCCTAAGGATATTCCAAGATTGCCCCCTAAGAGAGATCTAGATTTTACCATCGAGTTAATACCGGGAGCGGTACCAAATTCTAAAGCTCCATATAGGATGAATATACTGGGATTAAATGGGTTGAAATCACAGATGAAGGAACTGATTGATAAAACCTATATAAGACCCAGCGTGTCTCCTTGGGGAGCACCTGCTATATTTGTTAAGAAGAAAGATGGCACTTTAAGACTATGCATAGATTATCGCCAGCTGAATAAGATCACAATCAAGAATCGATATCTGCTGCCCCGCATAGATGATCTATTTGATCAATAGTATGGAGAAACGATATTTTCAAAGATTGATTTAAGGTCAGGATATCATCAAGTTCGTGTGAAGGATGAGGATATTTTTAAAATAGCCTTTAGAAATCGATATGGACATTATGAGTTCGTAGTCATGCCATTTGGATTGACTAATGCCCTGACTATATTTATGTGTTTAATGAACAATATTCTACACAAATACTTAGATAAGTTTGCTATTGTGTTCATAGACAACATTCTAGTGTATTCTAAAAGCAAAGAAGAGCATGACAAACATCTGCATATTATTTTACAAGTTCTGAGAAATCATCAACTATATGCTAAGTTTAGTAAGTGTGACTTTCACAAGGATAAAATTCAGTATTTAGGACACATAATTTCCAAGGAAGGAATCTCGATTGACCCCAATAAGATAAAATCCATTAATGATTGCCCGGTTCCTGTTGGTCACTCTATATGTCAGTTAATTAAAGCTAACACACAGGATGGTCAATATAAATTGTCAAACCCAGGGAGGTCTTTTGTTTCAGAGGCAATAAGCACAATCTATGCATAAACAAATCAAGCAGTTGATTTGTTGAATGTAAATGATGATCCTACCTATGTGTCCAGCCAATTCATTCCTTAAGAACACTAATCTAATTCACACATCTAAGAATCCAAATGAAACAACTTCCCTACATAAATAAATCCAGCAAGTTAATGATCTAATGATGAAATGAAACTAGATTACTTTTGCAAGAAGTTAAATCCTATAATTATCAAACTACAACATTCAATATTTACCAAAATGATATATCCAATGGCTACTGTAATTCTACCATTAATTGTCTAATCTATGAATGCAATTGAAGATACAACAACAACCAGAATTAAAACATAAGCTTGAACTCTAACTGATAATCACTAGAAATCCTAGAAAGCATAAACAACTAGAAGATAATTGGAATGGAGCTTGGCTGTCACAGCTAATTAAAACACACATGCAAACTAAGTAAATTGTCCTACAAAGTCGACTGTCACACCACTCTGCTACAGCTATTCAAGATGCAGTGATAAACTACCAGAAAGGAGAGCTAATCTATGTTATAGCTACCAGCAATAATTGCAATCATTCCACACCACACAACAGAAGTAAAACTGACTACTCTACCTACCTAAATCGGCTATCTCTGTGAGAATGTGGGCCCTGGCCTTCCAACAGATCCGTTGAGAGTCACAGCTAATTAAAACACAGAAGTGAAGAACTCTACTCTCATATTATTAATGGAATATGATGAGTCTCAATGCTTCTGTTACAGCTTACACAAGTAATGATTGTCCAACCCCAGACTACGAAAGCCTTCTGGAATTTATACAAAGGAAATACAGTTTCAGATCCACAAAAATCGCACAGCAATGAAGATCTATGATCTTCATGCTACGGAGTTACAGCTAACTGATACAGCGTGTTGAACAGGGCTGTTAATTCTGAAAGATGTTGTTGTTCTGATAGTAATTGGATCAATAGACTCAGCAGCTAGAATGCCACCTATCTGTCACAGCTAAGCTCTTCTTCAATGTGATCTGCTATAGTGGGAATCTGTTACAGCTTGCATGGAAGATGTGCTATCTCTTGGAATATGAGGAGCTGACGCTTCAAGAGTCACAGCTCGCACTGCTGGGCTGATACACCTGCGCTTTAGACCTTGGCTAAATGAAGTCACACAAATTAGTATAAACCAAGGACTAAGATCCATAATCTTTAACAATTTTAGGCATAAAAACAAATAAAGTAATAGCAAATTATACTTGTCAATATCATAGATTGATTTGGAAAGACATGGATATAGCTCATGAAAATAGGATGGAATTAGGGCAAAAAGGTGTAATAAAGGTATCCAAAAAGGGGCATTTCCTGGACCCAACATCACCCCCCAACTATCCAATTGCATGTCCTCATGCAACAACCTCCCTTAGTCAAAATCTGAATCTAAGTGAAATCTGTGGAGATTTGTGATATTATAAGCAAATTATGGTGCGTCCCCTCGAGGGACAAACCCATAGCAGTATACCCAATGCTCCCACCAACTCTCTTCTTCTTCTAATGTTAGAGCATAGCTGGTTCTGTAAGAATTGCTTATAGGAAACCAAATGAGGGGGAATTTAAATCTTAAACCAATCCACCAAGGCCCACACCTTTGCATCCACTGCACATATCTAGGCATCCTTGTCAAGGCTTTCTTGAAATTTTTTAAGCCATATGGATCCATTTCCTTTAGAGATGAGGAGGAGTATAGCCATCTATATTCACTGCCTTCCAGGGAATCCTACTGCATATTAAGAATCATTGGGACACATGTAGTAAGGATTTTATCTCGCAGGCTCTCAAAATGTCGAGCAATTGAAGGAACCCTGAGGGATTTAGCATGACTTGCCATGAATGCTGGTGGATTCTGAGGTTCCCCTCTAATCCAGAGAGTAGAATTCTCCTCATTCCTGAGGATGGTTTGGAAAGCATCCTTCCATCTTACATGGTTGATGACGAAGGAGGAAAATGCCCTCAGCTGAACATCCCCAAGGAAAGGTAAAGGATCAGATGGAAAGGTAATATAACAATCCCTGTCATGCAAATATAACTCACATAACAAATGTTGATCCTCAAAGTCACTCTTCAGAAAAGTCTCCAGAAATTGATCAACTATTGCCAAATCAAATGATCTTCCACCTTTGAGAACCTTCAATTTAACTAAGGTTGTCTGCTCATAGAGAAAGACAGGGTAAGAGGGGGATGTAGCTCTGCAACTTAAAAATTCTATGGAAAGATTATACATTTTGTTTTTGTCCTGCTGCAGGGACTCAAGCTTCTTCAAACCTTCCAATTTTTCTTGGAGTTTCTCCCACCGGAGTTTCTGAAAGAATAAATCCATAGCCCATTTTTCTCTTAGTCCCTTAATGACATTCCTATGTTCCTGGAGAGAGATCATACCTGCTTTGGACTGTTCAATCCACTTGAGCCATTTATCCAGCTCAACATTTAACTAGAGAACCTTCTTCTACAGTCGTTGAATCTTTATGTCTTCTACCTCCTTCTCATCATCAGAATCCAGATCAATGACTTCTTTATCGTGTGTTAGCACTGTGATAGTTTCATCCTCTAGTGGGGTTGCAGTGGCCTATGCATGTAGTGCAGTCTCAGCCATGGGTTTTAGGGATGCTAGTTCTTGTGTAACAACATTCTCTATTTCCATATTCTCCTCAGCTTCCTCAGTCTGTGTTACAGTCTCAGTCACTATTCTTAGGACTGTCGGTTCTTGTGTAGAAGCATCCTCCTTTTCCATTTCAATCTCAGCCATCTCAGTTTGTGTTGCCACTGTAGCAAATGATTTTGGAAACATTGGTTCTTGTGTAATAGTGTTTTTATCCTGGTCCTTGATCTTAGATGTTGCTATCTGGCTTGCAGCTTCACTAAACATTTTCAAGGGTACTGGTTCTTGTGTAACACCTATTTCCTGATTTATTTGAGCTGCTAAGATTGTTTATGGTTTATATCACATTGTTCTGACTGTTGAGACTGATCCCGAAGAAGCTCAGTATCCCCTGATGGCTAGGACTGTAGTGTCTCATCCCCTAAATTCACATCAAGGATCTCTTCAATTCTTGGCTCATTTTCCTCTATCGACTCGATTCTTGGCATTCCTTCTTCCATCTCCTTTATTTGTACATGAATCTGTGATGCAAGTCCCAACACAACAACTCTGTGTCCTGTTGAAGAAAATATATCTCCACATTCTGGGAAAATAGTCTCCCCATACTTCTCATTTTCAAATGCAAAAGATGGATTTTCCAGCAAATTTGTAGCATTTGCTAATGTATTCAAATTTTTCTCAGCTTGTCTTCCAGCTACTCCCTTCCACTTTTCCAACTCCTTTCGTAATATCTGCACTTCTTCCTTTAATAATTCATTTTCAAACATGAGATTTTCAATTTGGGGTTCTTCACTGGAGGGTTCCTGCGTAGCAATCGAAAATTTGGGGTTCAAAATAGGAATCTCTATATCTACCCCTACTGTATGTGCTTCTTCTAATGTAGGTGACCCCCTATTCCCTTTAGTTGCTCCTATCATTTCTGATAAGGGTGTTCCACTGTTACCCCCAATTGCATCCACTGTATCAGCTTCTTCTGTTGTCTCTGTTAATTCTGCTGCTATTGCAGCTACTTCTGCTGCTGCTATTGTCACATATGCTTCCGCTGCTGCTACTGAACGAGTTCTTCTTTTCCTCATCAATCCTACTGGGTGTTCCTCACCACTTGCTGCTACTGATGCTTTGATAGTCTGACTCTTCCTCCTCTTTGCTGCAATGGGTGTCTAACCCCTGTTTCTTGATTCTATTCTTCATTTCTTTGACACAAGG
This sequence comes from Larix kaempferi, assembly GCA_027924585.1. Taxonomy (NCBI): domain Eukaryota; kingdom Viridiplantae; phylum Streptophyta; class Pinopsida; order Pinales; family Pinaceae; genus Larix; species Larix kaempferi. The sequence continues at coordinate 5,618,878 of BSBM01000893.1, forward strand.
GTGTTCACCTTGGTTTCTTCTTCTTCAATAATGGTACCACTTATCTCTGAAGAGGACTCAACTTCCAAGACTTCCACAGTCCCTTCTGCTACTGTTCCTGGCCGATATCCTTCCTTTTGAATCCCCACTTCTGCAATTGCAGCTTCAACTGTCGCAGCTTCAACAACTGCTCTAGTTTTATCTCCTTTTAATTGAGTATTGGCCTCTCCAGTTACAGATTCTAATTTTTCTACCTCATGCTCCAGGGTTTCCATCACACTTTCTGCAATTATAAGGTTTTCGGTTACTCCAGCCTCTCATTTATCTACTTCCCCTTCATCATTGGCCTAGCTTTCTTCTACACCAGCCTCCCCCCCAACTGGATTTGAGGAACTCTGGTCCTCACTATCCTCACCAGCACCCCGCTCTTCTAATACGGGTTGTATGATTGGCGCATCCCCAACCAAAAATTGTTCCTGAGTTAAATTATGAATTGCAATCGCTCGTAGGACCAGTAACTTAATTAAGCCATGATTAGTAAGGGAGTAAATTGGGTGTTGGGCGGTTCTTGCATATCCAGCCATGGTTTGTAGGGCTTTAAGCAGATAGAATGGTATATTTACTAGGTTGCCATGGCGTAAATGAGACAATAAGGAAAGCTCAGAGAAGGAAACAACTTGGTACCTACCTCCACATGAAATATATCTTTTCACAAAAATTGCTACTTGATTCCAGGGTGGTGGTAAGGAAGCCAGTTCCAGCCCATGGCACTTTGGAATAACCTGCTCTCCAACTGACAAAAACTCCCTCACCACATTTGCATTATGTGCCTTCCATCCAAATAGCCTCTTCCCAACCATGGGTAAACCAGTAACTGTAGCTATGATCTCCTCTGTAGCATCCACGCGCAGTCCTCTCACCTCAGAGTGAGTATCCGTCAGGTTGAGCGCAAATTGTAATGTGGTTTCTGTGTGAAACCCATTCAACCGTTCAAAATATGCCATCCATCCTGCTATTATAAAAATATTAAGAACCTCTACATTGGCACGTATAGCATCTGTATTTACTGGTTCATGTCTGACTGGATTTCCCATTTTAACCTCTCCTCAAGGTTTATACTTCAATAATTTCTGATTCGGACGTGGAGAGTTGCAGCTTATAAACATGCAAAGGGTCGTTGGGTTTCAAAAATAAGGTTTCAGGCCAGTCTGTGCTAGTATGAATGTTCTATGGAAGCGATGAGGTTGGTAGATAGGAGTAACAGGTGCAAAATCAGGTAAGCTGACAGAAAAACAATCACAATTATGACCTTGACATAATCTTTAAAGTGTGATTTGAATGGGTTCATTAATCGAAGGTTATGAAAGGACATAATTTTTATTACCGTATTAATTCTCTGCCAAATCATGTAAAACATAGGATCCGTACCTTGCGTTTATGAGTTTGAGCCATGAATTAATCATTGCAATCAGTCTTCATCCTTGAGGGTGTAATTGCACATGTGCCGAAGTACGTGGCCATTGCCACCCGGGCTGACAGCTACTCAAGGCATCCAAAATTTCCTTCGTGGTGGATCATGATTGGACCTTATGGAGCAAACACCAAAACTGACGCCTAGTCACATTGTTATTGGTATCACTAATCGGAGAGCAGACAAACTGGCAGAGTATCAGCTGTGAAATCTAGCAAAATAAACGAAAAATGGTAGAGTCGCAACTGTACGGAAGGAGCGAGAATGAAGTGGAAGGATCAGAGTCGCGACTACTAAGTTTTAGTGGAATGGACAAAAGTAGCGGAGTCTCAACTTCTAGATTTAGTGGAGTGGACAAAGGTAGTGGAGTCTCAGCTGCTAGGAAGGAGTAAAAATGAGGCGGAAATGGCGGAGTAGCAGCTGCCAACCTAGAAAGATAAGCAGAAATAGCGGAGTCACAGCTGAGGAATTTGGTCGAATGAGCAAAAGTGGCGCAGTCTCAGCTGTGACATTTGGCAGAATAGGTAAATGTGGAGGAGTCGCAGCTGCGTCCAATTGTAGTATAAGCAAATTTTATCTGTGAAAGACCATGAATTATCCAACTTCTTCAAAGAGATTTATTAGATCAAGAATAAATATGGGGTGTCTACAGTTGTCTAGCCCATTCACGGCTGATGCTCCTCCAATAAGTTCCTGCACACACTTCTTCAAAACAAACCGATCAAGTGCAAAAAAAATTAAAAATAGATAAAATACATAATGAAAGAAAAACCAATTATTTATGTACAAAAATATGTGTGGAAACTGCAACTTTTAGGAATTCACAGGGTTTAAAAATCCCTGTCCTAACGTTAACTGATACTCTAGATCAGCTGCAACTTGTGAAATAAAATCCTCCCTTGAGATCGGCCTGTGCTACAGTCGCAGCCGATGACCATTTGCGAATAATGGTACTTTGTTCTCATCAATGGTGATCAACCAGACTGTTCCATTATCAAATACCCGATCTATCTGATAGGGTCCCAACCAACGGGTGTGCAATTTTCCTTTAAAGTCCCTCATGAATCATGAATCATACAACAGGGCCCAGTCTCCTTCCTGGAAGACTCTTTTTTTTATGAATCTATCATGCCATCTAGAGCATTGTTGTTGGATTAAGGCTATATGGTGCACTGCAGCTGTGTGCTTCTCATCCAATTCATTGAGCTGATTCAGTCAATTCCTCTGTGCCTCTGATAGATCTAGGTTTGCTTCAACAGCTATTTTTAAAGTTCTAATTTCAAATTCGATTGGAAAAACAACATTCTTGCCATACACTAGCTCGTATGGGGAAAAACCAGTGGTATTATGCCAAGTGGTAGGATAGGCCCACAGTGCCTCTGGAATTATTTTAGCCCAGTCTTTACAATAGCTCTTCACTGTCTTTGTCAGAATAGCCTCAATAACCTTGTTTGTGCTCTCCACCTTCCCATTGACCTGTGGATGATATGGTGAGGTTATTATGTGCTGAATATGAAATTTATGCAATAGTGCTTCCAGCTTATGAGATACAAACTGTGGTCCACCATCTGTAACAATCTCCTTAGTTACTCCAAACCAAGTAAAAATCTCTTTATATAGGAAATCAATCACAGCCTGATCATTGGCCTTGACTAAGGCTACAACTTCTACCCATTTGGTCATGTAGTCTGTGCAAACCAAGATATGAACTTTCTGCTTTGAAGGAGGGTTGATAGGCCCCACAAAATCTAGAGCCCACCTATCAAATGGTTCAACCACAAGCTATGGTTGTAACGGCATCTCATCTAATCTGTTGGGTTGGCCCATCCTTTGGTAGTGTTAAATTTTCAGAATTTACTTCAATCTGATCTAGGATCTTAATTGAGAGAACAACATGTACAACAAATCTACATCATATCAACCATGGACACAATAATGCAAGCACACAAGAGACATAGAGTTTACTTGGGGAAAACCATAAAGGTGAAAAACCCCAATAACTTCCTCAGAGATAGATAGAGCAATGATACAATTAGAATACAAGAGATAGTCTTCTCCTAGCAGCAGAGCCTCCTCCTCCACAAGTGCGCCACTCTCCCAAGTGTGAGTGAGAGAATAGAATGTATAAAATGAGAGAGACACACTCTCTATTTATACACTAACTTGACTTGACCTTTACTCAACTAGTTCGGCCTCAACTTAACCACTTAACATAATGCTGACTAGGTCGACCCCCACTAGGGTGGTCTAATAACCCATCAAGTATAAGTTACAACACTTACAATATAAATGACGACACTTCCGTATAGAGGAATAATAACATCTCTAAAGGAATACAATATACATATATGTGAAATACATTCTGAAGTTACATATACATCAACACTCCCTCTTAACTAGGAAGGTATTTCTCGACACAGGTCTTCTAGCACAAGTCTTCTTCTCTGGATCATCGTCACTAGATAATCGTCATCGAGTCATCATCATCGTCACTGCTGCTGCTATCTCAACCAATCTCTAAATCTACTCGTCATAGGAAGTTCTACAGAGCCAGTCCTTTTTCATACTGGATGTAGGCCCACCACCTATAGGTCTTCGTCATCACTGGCCATACTGTGGAGTCGTCAGGACTTATTACGTGCGTCACAAAACCTGGCTGCAGCATCCCAGGATATTACAAGCACACAGCTCTACCTGTCGAATATCCCAGGAGCACATTACATGTGACCGATCACAAAACCTGGCTGAAGCATCCCAAGCTGTTATGAGCACACAGCTCTACCTGTCGGATCTCCCAGGAGCACATTACATGTGATCTCACCACAAAACCTAGCTAAAGCATCCCAGGCTATTACGAGCACACAGCTCTACATGTCGGATCTCCCAGGAGCACATTACATGTGGTCTACCACAAAACCTGGCTGAAGCATCTGAGGCCTTTTTCATCCTGTCCAGATATCCCAGGAGCAAATTACATGTGGTCATGACAAAACCTAGCTGAAGCATCTAAGGCCTTTTTCATCCTATCCAGATCTCCCAGGAGAAAATTACATGCCATAGGACAAAACCTCGCAAGAGCATCTCAGGATGTTATGGGTACACAACTCCGACCTGAAGATCTCCCAGGGCACAAATTACATGTCCTCCCAGAGAAATGTCTCAAAAGAGCATCCCATTCTATTACGGGTACACAACTCCGACCTATAGGATCTCCCAAACATGCTCATCAGCACAACCTGATCCACAGACACAAAGTATCATCCTGATACTCACCATACATCATCCTGATGTACACATGATCATCCTGATCATTATCACCGTATCGTCCTAATGCATGTCACCTGGAGAAGCTTGTCATCCACGATCATCCTGATCATACAATGCATCCACCTGATGCATACCAAGTATCTACCTGATACATATCATCATACATGATCTATCTGATCATACAATGTATCCACCTAATACATACAGAGATACATGATCCACACAATGTATCCACTTGATACATATCAACATACATGATCTCAGTATCCACCTGATACATATACACATACATGGTCCAAGCATCCAACATGATGCATATACAAAATACATACAAATGATCCAACTGATCATATCCAACATCTAACATGATGCATACATACATAAATGATTCAACTGATCATATCCAGCATCCAACATGATGCATATACATATACAGAGTAGTAACTGGCGCATCGTCCTGATGCTCATCATCAATGATCCTCTTGATCATCATAGCATCGTCCTCTTCAGATCATCTCATCGTCCACGAAGCACAGCCCAAATGTACATCATCCAGCACTTACACCACCGACATGGGAGCACACATCTACCACTATTCGGGGAAGGCTCCATCCCTTACTTTTTCACCATGGGAGAACACATCTACCACCATGTGAAAAATGGCTCAGCAATTACATCACGACCAAGGGAGAACACATAAACCATGTCAGAAAAGCTCATGTGCATATGCATCTTCCGGACTCATCACTTCCCTTTGGAAGGAACCTCGATCTGAAGTGCACCAAGCCTCTCTCTGAAGTACTCAAACTGCACTCTGGCCAACGGCTTGGTCAATACATCTACAACCTGCTCATACATCGCAACATACTCTGCTTGGGCTGTACTCAGTGCTACGCAGGACTGCTTCCTGCTAAACCAAGAGATCACACCTGATCCCTATCTGCAGCACTGCCTGCCCAATCTGAATCAACATAACCCTACAGGTCAAACTTTTGATTCGCATCGTACTTGAGTCCATAATCAACCGGATCAGATGGAGCATCACACAGAAGCTTCAGGTTTGATTCCATAGGTGTGGCCATAGCCTTATAGTCCATCATCCCGAACCTCTTCAAGATCTCTACTGCATACTTCCCTTGTCCAAGGAAGATTCCATCTGCACTCTGCCACACCTTCATGCCAAAAACAAATAGTGCATCATCCCCAAGTTCTGCACACATATATGACTACAGCATTCAAGAAAGTTGTCTTGAAATCCATCTGGTGTATCTTCTATTTCATCACTTTTATATTTCTCTATGCTGCCATCTGCAGCATGCTTGATCTGATAGTTCCATTTGGAAGTCCAACAGACTTCCCTTCAGCTCTTGGGACCACATCCCAAACATCGTTCTTCATGATCGATGGATCATGGCATTCTTCCCATATCTTGGGAACTTCAATATCTTCAATAGATAACTTTGTTGCTTGAACAAATGTTGTAGTCCTTCTTTTGTAGGTGAAGGTATACGGTCTTTCCTACAAAACAAGTTAAATTGCATGATTAGAAACATCTCATAATTTTCAGAACAAATTCTTTACACATAAAGAAATATGTCATACAGTCATGCAGTTATCTTAGCCAATGCTTCAATACAACATTCATCCATGTTCCACAACTTTCTAGATGCCTTCCAGTCTCTACCAGAACATTGTTAAGAGTTTGCACTACTCCCAACATGTCAGCAAAGAGGTTTCATTGTAGATAAGTAGCACTAGAATGTTGTACAGTGCCATAGGCCACTTACCCATCACATGCATATTAGTAGTATATTGTTCATTAATGCAATCATTCTAATATGCACAATACATATCCTAAGTCTAGGAACATGAGCATATACATCATTGAACAATTTTATTTAAACAAACAAATATGCAAGAAATGATAATAAAAATACTTATCTTTGTTTGATTGTTGGGTTGACTCCCTCTCAGTCTTTGCTTCTTTTTCTGCAACTCCATTCTGATGTGGATTGTTAGAAGTGGTCAACTCCCTCTGAATATCTGCATCCTTGCATAAACTACTGGAGTGTGCTCCCTCTTGATCTTTGCTTCCTGGATTACCTATTCTTGAACTTATATTCATTCTCGATCCTTATGCATGCTTGTTAGTATCATCATTGTTTTATCCTTGAGGACTCATACATAATCACACATTTATTAGTATAATCTTAATACTATCAAAACACAATAATCTTAAGCATGTATAGTCATGATCATTTCAAACAGAAATAATAAGCATTAGTATTTAAGGTTTCAGGGAAGTCTTCTTTTACTCATGCATATTCTTATTTGATCATAGAACTCTTCTTGTTAGTTAAATCATCAATCAAGATAAGAGATATAATATGCATAAAACCCATGATTACTCAAACCTATACCTTCATGATTCTTCTGGTTAGTCATATCATCAATTATGGTAAGAAACATAATATGCATACAACCATGACTATTCAAACCTATGACTTCATGAATAATCATTATCAACAATGAAACAGTATAAGATCCTAACACAAGTTAGGATTCTAGCTTAATATAGGAAAAACATACATGGATTACCATGCTAGCTAGTTATCTCTAACATACCCGCATAATGTCTACTGGTTCTCTTCAGTGACTTGTGCTAGTAACCTGCATGTCTCATAAGTTAACCATTGTAGAACCAAGTTATACATACCTCGTAAGTAGATCTTCTATGTGATCCATGAAAATGGATGAATCTTTGTCTCCATGTCACCATGATCATATGTTCTTGAAGTAGAACATGATTTGTCTTTCTTGGTGTACCTTTTATGTTAGCGAACAACATAAACCTCATACAACATCACAATGCATTAGTACATTCATAACTGTCAAAATCTTAATCAATGAACATCTTCTATTAAGGTGATATGACAAGTCTAGTAATTAATCAAGATTGTACTGTAATGATAAACATATGATAAAATTAACCATGAAACATACCTGTAAGCCATGCCTGTCAAGATTTCTTGTAATCTTCTTATGGAAGGCCTTAGCCTCATCTCCCTCTGAGACAAGAACTTCTTCACTTATGCAGGTGACCAATCCATCCTCTTCTAGGATTAACCCAATCCACTTGATTTACAGGAACTGGATCTGGAGCTGTAATAGGGCTTGTCAGAGAAATCCCAAAAATTCAAACTTTGAATTTCAAACTTCTGAAAGGATAGAAATATGTGCCTTGATGAGTTGATCAAGCTGGTATATTCAGAATTTGAAAACTACAAAGTTTCACTCAATTTTTCCTTTGAAACTTTCAGATTCACTGGACGTGACCTCGAACCAGGGTTTGATGAAGCCCACTCTTCTTCCCAATCAAAAGGTTTGATCCAAAGCTCTAAGCTTATATTTTTATGAGGAGCTTCCAACCGTGGTCACAAATTTCAAAAATTCCCATTTTTGCAGAAGCCCTAATTTTCCACTTTTCTATTCAAAGTCCCGAACTAGGGTCTGATCAAGCCCGACCTTCTTCCCAACCAAAAATTCTGATCTTGGTCTCTAAATTTCGATTTTGATGAGTAGCATTCAGCCGTGGTCTCTGATTACAAAAATTCCAACTTTCTCCGAAGCCCTAAATTCCTGAAGCCATGAATGAAGGTGCTCAAAAATAATTCTGATTTGACAGAAATATGTACCTGATTGTTTCTGGTTGAACTCTGAACTTTTCGATCCACAGGGTCTGAAAAATTTTCCTAAGATAGCTCGACCTGTCATCTTTCCATCCTGATAGGTCTGACCTCAATTGGATTCTCTGAGAGAGGGTTATGCCAAGTGACGCAACGTGACCTGTTTATGCGATAATACAGGAGAGCGAACTTGTACGGCATGCCACATGTCACTGGTTCAACTTTGGCCTCTAAATTTTTTTATTGAGATAGCCCGACCTGTTATATTTCCATCCCGATAGGTCTGAACTCAATTGGATTCTCTGAGAGAGAGTTATTCCAAGTGTCACAACGTGACCTGTTTATGGGATAATACAAGAGAGAAAACTTGTACGGCGTTCCACGTGTCACTGGTTCAACTTCGGCCTCTAAACAATTTTCCTGCGATAGTGCAATCTATGTACTACCTGTCACTTTTTACGAAATTTCATTTGGAGCTTCCTAGCCCAGGTTATGACCTTTTTCCCAAGGTCACCTGATGTTTACTCAGATCTGGAAGAGGCAGAAACCCTATATTGTACAGATCATAAATCACAAATTACAACGAATTAGAGGTTGTCCTTTGGACACAAGGTACATGGGGATCTGATCTTCGACTTGTAAAAGTTTCAGATCCGAAAACTTTTCCAAAACGGATTTATAGTGAAAGTGCTACAATGACTGGTTTTTGCTATATCAAGCCCTAGCATCGTAAGTGCAACAAGTGTCATACATGCCATATCATGCCTTCTTTCAGGCTAGCTCTGATACCATGTTAAATTTTCAGAATTTACTTCAATCTGATCTAGGATCTTAACTGAGAGAACAACATGTACAACAAATCTATAGCATATCAACCATGGACACAATAATGCAAGCACACAAGAGACACAGAGTTTACTTGGGGAAAACCATAAAGGTGAAAAACCCCAATAACTTCCTCAGAGATAGATAGAGCAATGACACAACCAGAATACAAGAGATAGTCTTCTCCTAGCAGCAGAGCCTCCTCCTCCACAAGTGTGCCACTCTCCCAAGTGTGAGTGAGAGAATAGAATGTATAAAATGAGAGAGACACACTCTTTATTTATACACTAACTTGACTTGACCTTTACTCAACTAGGTCGGCCTCAACTTAACCACTTAGCATAATGCTGACTAGGCCGACCTCCACTAGGGTGGTCTAATAACCCTTTGACCCACATGGCCGACCCCCAATAGGGTGGTCTAATAACCCATTGATCCACATGACTTATACAGGGACGACCCCAACAAGGTGGTCTAATAACCCATCAAGTATAAGTTACAACACTTACAATATAAATGACAACACTTCCGTATAGAGGAATAATAACATCTCTATAGGAATACAATATACATATATGTGAAATACATTCCGAAGTTACATATACATCAACATGTAGCTATCACATGCCTGAACATACTTCTTTGCATCCATGAACAATGTAGGCCAGAAATAGCCCATTCTCAAAACTTTATGACCTATCCTTTTTTCAGCAAAATGTCCCCCACAGGGCTCATCATGGCAAGCTTTAAGAATGCTGAAGATTTCATCTTCTCTAACACATCTTCTGATTTCTAAATCTAGCCTTGTGTAGAAAAGATGGCCATCAATCCAACAGTATCTAGCACTCTGTTGTATGATCTTCCTTCTTTCTCTCTTTGACATATGTGCTGGAAGCTTACCTGCAGCCAAAAAGTTAGCAATATCTGCATACCATGGGGAATGAGCTAATACTGCAAACAAATGTTCGTTAGGGAAGGAATCTTCGACTAGTAAATTGTCATCAATGTTAGTAAGCCGAGATAAGAAATCTGCAACAACATTTTCCTTTCCTGGTCTATCAATAATTGTAATATCAAATTCCTGTAACAGTAACAGCCATCTAGTAACTCTAGCATTCGTGATTGATTTATTCATTAAATACTTGATAGCAAAATGATCAATGTGCACAAAAGTGGAATATCCAGTAATATAATGTCTAAACTTATTGATGGCATAAACAATGGCAAGAAATTATTTTTCTGTGACAGTATAATTCAACTCAGCAGGAGACAGATTTTTACTAATATAATAAATAGCATAAGGAGCATTACCTTCCTGCTGTCCCAAAACTGCTCCAATGGCAGTGTCTGAAGCATCTTAAGAAATATGGAAAGGCAGAGCCCAATTGGGTCCTCTTAAAATGGGTGCTATGGATAGCCTTTTCTTTAGCTCAGTAAATGTTGTTTGGCATGCATCATTCCAGACAAACTGTGCATCCTTCATCAACAGAGTGAACAAAGGAGAAGCTAGTTTGGAAAAAAAAATTATGAACCTTCTATAATAGCCAGCATGCCCCACGAAGCTACGTACATCCTTCTATGTTCCAGGAGTTGGTATATTTTCAATTACCTTGATTTTGGATGGGTCTACCTGGATACCATTAGAAGAGATGAAGTGCCCCAACACTATGCCTTCACTCATCATCATGTTGCACTTTTCAGTGATTAAAGAGAGCTGGCTTTGTTCACAGCATTTCAGGACCTTTTCTAAGTTCTTCAGTGCTTCTTCATAACTGTCACCATATGGAGTAAAGTCATCAATAAAAATTTCCATGCAATCATTCACCATTTCTGAAAAGATTCCAATCACTGCCCTCTAAAATGTAGCTGGTGCATTGCACAACCCAAAAGGAAGTACTCGGTATGCAAAAGTCCCCCAAGGACAAGTGAAAGTAGTTTTGTCTTGATCTTCTGGAGCAATCTGAATTTGATTATAGCCACTAAAGCCATCCAGAAAAGAGAAATACTTTTTTCCAGACAAGGTATCAAGGACCTGATCGATGAAAGGTAAGGGGAAATGGTCTTTCTGCGTTGCCTTGTTCAATTCTCTGTAATCCACGCAGACCCTCCATTTCCCATTCTTCTTTGGCACGATCACAAGTGGAGAAACCCACTCACTGTCTGAAATTGGATATATGAATCCATATTCCAACAATTTCTGGATTTTCTCTTTCTTTATGTCTCTCAGGTTTGGGTTCATCCTTCGTTGGGGTTGGCATACAGGTCTAGAGTCGCTTTTAATATAGATGTGATGAGTGCACAGATGAGAGGGAATTCCTTTCATGTTTGTGTACTCCCAAGCAAAATCTCCCCTACGCTGTTTCAACAAAGTGACTAGCTGTTCCAGCTCGCTAGGTGCCAGATTAGAATTGATATTCAATGTTTTTCCTGGTTCAATTTCCATTGGAACACTCTTCGAATTCTTAAGTACTGGAATTACATTGTCATCACCGATCAGAGTTTCTTCTATAAGATTTTCTTGTTCTGTTGCAGCTAAAGTACTGTCCAAGATTTGATAAACATTCTTATTGACTAACGTGGGCTCACTGGTGAAACTATTAATGGCATCATCCTTTGCTTCATCTTTAAATGTCAAGGCTCTCCCTATGGTTAATAGTGGCTGAACACCCTCTTCCTCCTCCAAATATTCCCATAATGGAGTATTAGCTTCTGTGCTTGGTCGAGCTGGAGGGTATAGGGTCAGATTCTTGATCTCAGTCTCATCTCAAATGGTCATAGAACCTGACCGACAGCTGATACAGGCATCAACTGTAGCCAACCATGGTCTTCTTAGGATCAGTGGGTGTCCCCCCAACTGAGTTTTTGGTTGTAACACCAAAAAGTATGCAGGGTATTCCCACGAGTCCACTGAGATTACAAGGTCATCTAGAATTCCTTCAGGCTTGATCGTTGATCTATTAGCAAGTTCCAAAATAGTAGGGGTTAGCCACATATTAATGAGTCCCAATTTCTTCACAGTCTCTATGGTCATAACATTAATAGCGGCGCCCAAATCCACCAAGACATTTGGAATCCGTGTGTTCCCTATGTGCACTGTAATAGTTGGGTTCCTAGGGTCATCATACTTTGCCACAAGGGCCTTTCCCATTATTAATTCTGAAAGTTTTCCCAGCACGTGGACAGTGGGAGGATCCTTGGGCCTTCTTCCTGGTTTCTTAACACACAAATATTTAACTGTCTTATCATAAATAGGCACATCATGATGGGCCTGTAACAGTGGAATTTTAACATATAAATTTTTCAACTCTCCCACGAGATCAAATCGGGGCTGTTCCATTATCTTCTACAGCTGCAATCGTTCAGGATATGGTGGTTCTCTGTTCAACTATGTAGGCTGTGGAAGATCGTGTGTTGCTTCCTGAGTTTCAGCTGCTGCTTCAGTAGGAGTATCAACATCCTCAATAATGGGGCTTGCTGGATAGTGCTGACTTACTCCAGTTCCAATCACCGGGGATGACACATCCTCAGTGATAATAGGCTCCACTACCCTCCCTGATCGTAATTGTATATCATTGCAGGGAATCTGAGTAATGGAATAAGTAGGCATGTTGGCAGTCTCAAATTGATGGACTGATTTATTGTTTGGGTTCGGGTTAGGTTGTGCAGGTAGCTATGGTCGAAGTGGTGCATTCATAGGTGCGGAATTGTTCTGGAAAGGGAGTTGTGGTTGCTGATACTGTTGAGGAGGGTATTGTTGATACTGAGTTTGGTGATGGGGAAAGTTATTTCCTTGGTGAGAGTTTCTCCAGTTGGAATTCCAAGGAGCTTGGTTTGACTGTTGTGGCCATGGTGTCCATGAATTAGGATTTTGCATTGGGTTCTGAGATGGATGCCATTGGATGTTGGAATAAGGTGAGGGGAATTGTGTATTCATATTATGCATGTTTTTCATTCCATTCATATTATGCAGGAAAAATGCTAGATCTGGATTCATACCTTGGTTTCTAGGATGCCATGGCTTCTTCTGTGCCATAAAGTATGTTGGCTCCACATCCGGAATAGATTCCTGCAGGACCGCTTTAACCTTAGGTAATGAAGGACACTCCTTAGTTTCATGCTCAAGTACACATATCCTACACACCTATGCTTTATCCAACGGGCACTCCTTCAATGGATGCTTTCTACATTTAGGACAGAATACTTCAAGTGTAAGATCTTCTACTAATTGTTTCTATTTTTCCTTCATGGCATCTAGCTCTGAGGACAGGGAACTCATCATATATGTTTCAAAGATCTCCAGTAGGTTGCCTATTTCTGCTCGAGTGGCACCTCAACTAGCTGACTTCTGAGTCCTAATGAAGACATCCTGGTCTCGATCCTTGTCTCGTTTGCTGGTTCTGGAGAATCCCTTGGAATACCTTTGACATAATTCAACAATCTTTTCAAAAGGTTCCTTCGAGATATTCCCTTTTCCTAGCAGATTCAACATATCAAGGAAATATTCCCTAATTCCTCTAAGTAAGATGATCTTGAGCACATCCTTGCCAATCTCAGCATGACCATATCTTTGCAAATTGTACAGCAATCTCTCCACAAAGTCTTCCAAACTCTCTTCATCCTTTTGAACCATTTTGAACAACTCTTCCTTTCTGTCTCTAGTTCTGCAATATTCTTGATATTTAGAAAGAAAGGTGTTCTTCATTTGGTCCCAAGTAGTAATGGTCTCATGACCCAAACTCATGAACCAACACAGAGCATTTCCTTTCAAGGTGGCTGGGAATAGCTTCAGCTTCTGAGCACTGGAGGTGTAATCATAGCTGCGACAGAGGATATCAAATTCAAAAAGAAACTCATCAGGATCCTTAGAGGACTTACCATGAAAATTAGGGAGCACTGATGGTGAAATTTTCTTCATAGGAGTTGCTCCAGGTGTTTGAAGGATGGGGAATTCTAATGTAGCCACAGTATTACCAGGCTGATTATTTTCTCCTTCTTCCTCCCAGCGATCCTCATGTTCATTCTCACCCCCCTTTTCTCTACCAGCCACAGTTCTGGTCCAAAATTCAATAGTCTCTTTTATGCATTCCTCCTCTGCCCTAGCTTCTTCTTCTTTTCTCCTCTCTTCTCTTTTCCTTCTCTCTACCTCTTCTATTCTACGAGTCTCCAACCACACCTCTTTAGTAACTCTGGTTCCGTCAATGTGATAAATCTCCTCTCTATCTGGTGCACCTACAGCACTTCCCTTATCTTTAGTAGGTTTACTTTCTGCAACAGGAGTTGAAGGTCTCATTGTATTCTCCACTATGGATGCTAAATGTTCAAGATTAGGAGGAACAGAATTTTCCCTGCCTGTAGAGTTCCGCTGTGGTCTAGTAGAAGAATCAGCTCTAGCAATTATCTCATCAATATATGTGTGTCTTCCCTGACCTGCATTACGACCTTGACCTCTTCCACCTGCAATGTTAGTATTGAAAGGGGGTTCCCGATTTGTTTTTCTTGTATTCATGCATGCTGTAAAAATTGAACTAAAATAAAATCAAATGAAACCAACTACTAACTCTGTCTATCTATTACCATCCCCGGCAATGACGCCAAAATGTTGGTCACTCTATATGTCAGTTAATTAAAGCTAACACACAGGATTGTCAATATAAATTGTCAAACCTGGGGAGGTCTTTTGTTTCAAAGGCAATAAGCACAAGCTATGCATAAATAGATCAAGCAGTTGATTTGATGAATGTAAATGATGATCCTACTTATGTGTCCAGCCAATTCATTCCTTAAGAACACTAATCTAATTCACACATCTAAGAATCCAAATGAAACAACTTCCCTGCAGAAATCAATCCAGCAAGTTAATGATCTAATGATGAAATGACACTAGATTACTTTTGCAAGAAGTTAAATCCTATAATTATCAAACTACAACATTCAATCTTTACCAAAATGATCTATCCAGTGGCTACTATAATTCTACCATTAATTGTCTAATCTATGAATGCAATTGAATATACAACAACAACTAGAATTAAAACATAAGCTTGAACTCTAACTGATAATTACTCGAAATCCTAGAAAGCATAAACAACTAGAAGATAATTGGAATGGAGCTTGGTTGTCACGGCTAATTAAAACACACATGCAAATTAAGTAAATTGTCCTACACAGTCGACTGTCACACCACTGTGCTACTGCTATTCAAGATGCAGTGATAAACTAACAGAAAGAAGAGCTAATATATGTTACAGCTACCAACAATAATTGCAATCATTCCACACCACACAACAGAAGTAAAACTGACTACTCTACCTACCTAAATCGGCTATCGCTATGAGAAGGCAGGCCCTAACCTACCAATAGAGATGCCGAGAGTCACAGCTAATTAAAACACAGAAGTGAAGAACTCTGCTCTCATATTATTAATGGAAGATTGTGAGTCTGAATGCTTATGTTACAGCTTACACAAGTAATGATTGTCCAGCCCCAAGCTACGAAATCCTTCTAGAATTTATACAAAGGAAATATAGTTTCAGATCCACAAAAATCGCGCAGCAATGAAGATCTATGATCTTCATGCTGTGGAGTTACAGCTAACTGATACAACGTGTTGAACAGGGCTGTTAATTCTGAAAGATGTTGTTGTTCTGATAGTACTTGGATCAATAGACTCAGCAGTTGGAATGCCACCTATCTGTCGCAACTAAGCTCTTCTTCAATGGGATCTATTATAGTGGGAATCTGTTACAGCTTGCATGGAAGATGCACTATCTCTTGGAATATGAGGAGCTGACGCTTGAAGAGTCACAGCTAGCACTGCTGGGCTGATACACCTGCACTTTAGACCTTGGCTAAACGAAGTCACACAAATTAGTATAAACCAAGGACTAAGATCCATAATCTTTAACAATCTTATGCATAAAAACAAATAAAGTAATAGCAAATTATACCTTTCAATATCATAGATTGATCTGGAAAGACATGGATATAGCTCATGAAAATAGGATGTAATTAGGGGAAAAAGGTGTAATAAAGGTAGCCAAAAAGGGGCATTTCCTGGACCCAACAGTTGCTAAGGATGTGTCGGATGTACGATCATTTATGGGTATTACTAGATATTATAGAAAATTTATAGAGGGTTTTTCAAAGATTGCAAACCCCATAACCTCCTTACAAAAGAAAGGGAAAAAATTTGTGTGGGATCATAAATGTTCAGATAGTTTTAAGAAGTTAAAGGAATTACTAACTACAACACCTATTCTGAGGATTGCAGATCCTAATAAGGATTTTATAGTATGCACCGAAGCATGTAATGACGGACTCGGTGGATTCCTAACACAAGAGCGACATGCTATTGCATACGAGTCTAGAAAGCTAAAAATACATGAGAAGAACTACTCTACTTATGATTTGGAGTTATTAGCAGTAATTCACGCTTTAAAAATGTGGCGTCACCACCTTATTTGCAGAAAATTTACCTTGTTGACAGATAACATGGGTCTGAAGTACTTATTAGATTGGACAAATTTAAACGCTAGACAAGCTAGATGGGTTAACTTTTCTAAGTGAATATGATTTTGAAATTAAACATATTAAAGGGAAAGAGAACAAGGTTGCT
The DNA here is from genome assembly GCA_027924585.1 of Larix kaempferi. Taxonomy (NCBI): domain Eukaryota; kingdom Viridiplantae; phylum Streptophyta; class Pinopsida; order Pinales; family Pinaceae; genus Larix; species Larix kaempferi. The sequence continues at coordinate 5,635,721 of BSBM01000893.1, forward strand.
GATGCATTAAGTCGTAAAGCAAAGTTGAATTTTATTTCAGCCATCAGTACATACTCAACAGATTTAGAAAATCAGATCCTTGAAAGGAGTGAAACAGATGAAGAATATAGAAAATTACAAGAAAAGACAGCAAATAGTAATTCTGAAAATTCTATGGCAGATTACAGTTTAAAGGAAAATGGACTGTTATTATACAAAAATATATTGTATGTACCTAACATACCAGAAGTAAAAATTATGATTTTAGATGAGATGCACAAAAGCCATTACTCTGGTCATCCAGGTTATCAAAAAACCATCACTATGCTACGGAAAGAGTACTATTGGCCCATAATGAAGGATGAAGTAGCAGAATACATAGCTAACTGTTTGGACTATCAAAAAGTGAAGGTTGAACATCAACATCTGGTTCGACTGTTGCAGTCATTGCCTATACCTAGCTGGAAATCGAAAGTTATAAGCATAGATTTTATTACCATACTACCCAAAAAATCAGAAACAAAATGACTCTATCATGGTGGCAGTGGATAAACTCAACAAAGCAGCACACTTTATACCTGTGAAGGCTACTCATAAGGCTCCAGACATTGCAGAAATCTTCATGAAGCATATTTTTCGATTACATGGGATACCAAAAGTGATAATTTCAAAATGTGATTTTATGTTTACTGGAATATTATGGAAGTCTTTGTTTAAAGGGTTGAATACAACCTTAAACTTCAATATAGCATTCCATCCACAAACGGATGGACAGACAGAAAGAGTGAATCAGGTATTGGAAGACATGCATAGGATATATGTTAAGGATCAGCTTGTTAAGTCGGAAGACTACTTGCATTTAGCAGAATTTGCATATAATAACCATTATCATGCATAATCCAGGCTTATCCCTTTTGAAATTATTTATGGTAGAAAATGTGATACACCTGATTTTTGGAATGACCCAGTAAATAGAGTTATTCTAAGACCTGAATTGTTGCAGGAATTAGAACTAATTGTGAAACAGGTACAAAGAAATCTTAAAGCTGCCCAAGATAGGCAAAAGAGTCAAGCAGATCTTAGAAGGACTCATAAAGAGTTCCAGGTTGGTGAACATGTTTTTCTCAAGGTAAGACCGAAAAAGAGTTCATTGAAATTGGGAAGCTGTGCCAAGTTGGCACCCAGGTATTGTGGTCCTTTTGAAATTTTGTCAAGGGTTGGACTAGTGGCATACCAACTGGCTTTGCCACCAAATCTAAAGATACATAATGTTTTTCATATATCATTTTTAAAGAAGTATGTACACAATGCTACTCATGTTGTGAATTGGAATGATGTATAGGTGGGACAAGATGACGATTTTCAGGTCGAACTAGACTGTATCCTCGAAAGGAGGGAAAATCTACTCTGGAATCGCACCATTGGGCAGGTAAAGGTACAATGGAAGCACTTTAGCCTAGAAGAGGCAACCTGGGAGTTGGAGAGTAGTATGCGGGCAACATACCCAAATCTATTTCAGTAACACTCAGAGAGTGATTAAACAACATTGAGGACGATGTTGAGACTTAAGGGGGGGTGTATGTCACCTACCCCAACTTTGAGAATATTATTTTATTTGCAAAATACTTTATGTTAAATTATAATTAAAATTTTTGTAATGATGACCAAGTTTGGTCAAGGATGATTGTAATTACGGATTATTATTATTTAATAAATTAAAATAGGAGACAAACACCCAAGGAAATTGTTAAATGAGTGTTCACTGACCCACTAGGAGGAATGGAAGCTGTTAGAAGGCATGGGACAGATGGCAGCATTTACACTCCACCACTAGCGGTTAGTTATGGGACAACTACCCCTAAATTTGTGGCATTACCCCCCAGGTGGGTGGAAGAGAGCAGACAGCTCATTAATGACCAGTTAACCACTAAAAGGCCTAGGCAGCCTAGATAAGGCAATTCGAATTGGGCAAGAAGCACTATAATATTTTATGCAGAAATATTCCTCAAGTGCATTAGGTGATCACTGAGAGATTCGAATAGGGAGGATATGTGAGTGCGCAAATGTGAGTCTGCTAGTTATACTAAGAAGGAAAACCAAAGGTGCTGGTGCAGGTCTTTTTAATTGTTGAGTCTTGATGACTGGATAATCTATATTCTACTACAAGTTGATGTGCTGAGGCTTCTAAAGAATCTTCCTCCTGGTGGTTTAGTGAACAGGCTCGGGGGTCCTAACACAAGTAACTTGGCTATCTTCAGGAATAGGTTGGGTGGAACATGTTCCTTGGGCTGTTTGTTTCTCCTACAATCAACTAGGTTGTACTGTTCTTACTTTTGTTTACAGTTAAATGTTTCTGTATGGTAGAATTATTAATTATAGTCATACAGAAGAAAACTATTATATTTTCTGATTTAAAGATGATTTGTTTTTAAGAATGATTAAGTATTTTAAATGAATGATTAAATTATTTTCTGTATTTTTCCCATACTGTTATTTGTATAGTTTTTTTTTTTTTTTCCATGTGGTTCACTTTAATCGGCTTAGCCGACCGCTACATCCATGAAATAATTTCCGACGAACCCTCCCCGAAGGGGTTTCCGCCCTGCGGCCAGCTGCGTGCCTAACCCCAAGAGGGTCTACGAGGATGGATCCCGTGACCTCGCATGCTGGGAGGCCTAACTTCCGAGAACACAACCGATCGAGCTAACTCTTGGGGCTACTGTTATTTGTATAGTACTCTAGTACAAAAAAGCAAAATTTATAGAGATGAGAGATAGGCAGAATGCCATTGAATGAAAAGATGAATACAGTAGTGTTCTTATTAAATTATGTCGTTTCAATCATATATATTAAAACACAGGAAATATTATAGAATAGTATATATAGATGCATAGAATTCATCTATTTCTTATATAAAAGAAAATGTATTTTATTTCTCCACAGATCTCTATTTTCCCATTTAACTCTATCTATTTCAGATAGTAATCATATTCATTTCAATATTATAAATTCCATGTTTTCAAGCATTTATATTCTAAAAATATAATAGCTGTAAAACTATTCTCTGTACATAATTGTTATAAGTAAGCACATATTGTTTCTTCACTAACTATCACATTTGATTTCATTTATTAAATACAAGTACCTGCACAGTAGCATCAAACCCTATGTTATTATAGACCCTAGATTCTAATTACACAGTTCATAACTTCTCATGAAGCCATTCATGGAAAACTTTAGACATTTATTTCTGAAGTTATAACAAACATGAATTTCCAAACCCTAACTAACATTTTGTATAATCATACCATATTTTAAACATATCGAGACTAATAACAAGACAATAAGCATCACTTAGCAGAAAGCACGATTCAGTTTCAATGTCTAACAATAGCTCACAACCCTAGCAAGAAAACATGCACAGTATCGAAACTCTTAGAGACACGAGTTAAGACTCAGTTCACGATTCCAAGGTAACCAACAAAACCTACAGGGTAGGGTTTCATTATTTTAAACAAAATCAAACACTCTGGCATAGCCATTTCAAAAACATACAATAGACCAAAATTTATCTCATCACGATTCCAATTCATAAATATCAGCAATGATAATTAAGAATCGGAAACATATACCAACAGTTATGCAAACCATAACTCTTGGCCGAAGACAACTATCATTGTTCGACACCACTTTAAGAGTTATTTAAACAATTTCTCAACCATTACTTTAAAACACAACATTGCATTACAAAACGAGCCATGGTTTTATAAGCGCAAGTGAACCCTCGGCTCTTGGTTTCCCATTCAAAAAAATTATAACAGAGTTTACATTGCGAACCTGTCAAGGTTCCACAAACTACACACGGTTTTACTGTTAAAAAACAACAGTACAAAAACAAGTTCAAAGTTATTTTCAAATGACGCAGCCAGGCCTCACAGAGCCGAATAGAAACTTAAACAACTGAGGGTTATCCTCTCTACAACAATTATCATTTAAAAAAAATCATCACCATGGCCAAGGAAACCTTTCCAAAAATTTTAAAGTAACAGACTCATTCTAAACAAAAGAACTTCGGCCACATCGTGCCCAAGGTACCTACGAGGAAGTGAACCTCCGAGGCTTACTCAGTGGCCGAGCAACTTCTTCTCCTCTAGGCCCGCAAACCTGGCAACTTCATCGACGTTTTTTATATATACCTGTCACACAGTATTAAAGAGATTAAATGAGGATACAAATCTCAAGAAAGACTTTAAACATTAATACGTTAAGACTAGTATGGAACCATTACCAGCATTATAACTACAAGAGAAAGACTCCTGTAACTTTCGACGATAGTATCACCTTGTGAAAACTGTACGAAGGAAGGAAAATCACTCTGAAACACCGGTGGCTCGACTCTCCAGTTTTCATGACACCTTGAAGTAGTAGGTTCTTCCCATAGGTCTCAAAATCGAAAAGTTCTGAGAAATACTCTTACAAACCCTACATGTTAGCATCCTGTCGGCCTCACAACTCCAACTCTAATGTAAAAATGAAGATCGGGAGACCCTCCATCAATACTTACAACGAGGTTTTAGGGTTCTCTTTCAACGATCAAGATCTTGTGAGATCGACGAGCGTGATGGTGCCAGCCAGATACATTGAGAGTTGAGCAACCATCACATTTATATCTCATTAATTATAACAACCACGACGATGCCAGCATCACATATAAAGGGACAACACCGTGTATAGCTCATAGGAAAATTGATGTGTTAACCATGCACAGCTCGGATTCATAGTTGTATTATCAACCAAGTTCACATGGGTGTATTACGTGGATTGACAACAACACATTCCACTGTGGAGTTTGGTCAAAACCATTAATACTTGGATGGGACACTGCCAACCTGCCAGTTCATTTCAACAACCAATTTAATACCTGTCAAATCCTTACCAACAACGATTTCGATTGCATAGTGTAATGTCATACAATGTCAAAGCTTAGAATAAAAGCTAGGGTTGCATATTATGGATCATATCAATGCAATAGCGGATCCATAAGTGCACATTCTTTTTATAGTTCAAATATTTGATTTAGGCATCATAACATTTATATTATATGACAATGTATTATGTGGATGCATAGTCACTATAGAATATTTCTAATTCATTTCTATAGTTTTTGTATAGCAATAGAATGAAGTTTTATATATAATGTTATCCATTTGATAAATGAAGACTTTAGATATAGTCTAAGTTATGTTATTGCATTATATAATGCTAGTTCAGAGCATAAGCACTATATTCACAATATGTAATTCCTATATTATCTATCTATTGAAATCAATGGATAAGAGTAAGAATTTGGGTAAAGTTTGCATGCACATCATAATGTTAATTTATAGCATTAGTACTATAACTACTATATATTTCATATATCATTAATCAAATGATAATTGTGAGACTTTAGAATAGTGTAAGTTCTGTAGATGCAAAATGTATTGATAGTTCAATAGTATAAACATTATTTCTACAAGTTCTCTAATGGAATTACCAATGGACATTGGTTTCATTGCTTTTGATATTAAAGACAATAGTCATATGATAATGAACATAGTATTATAAAAAAAAATGGACGACGTGAATTTATAACATTGAAGAGTTTGAAAGTCAGCACATAAACTAGAATTGAAACAAAATATCCATACCTCCAGTAATTTGTTTCGCAAGGAAGTACTTAGCATTTTATTATAACATTGACAATGAATTGAAAGACACATGTAGTCTTAACACATGGTTGTTGTAGAAATTCTTACCCGCGGTCTGCACATGAAAACATGATTCAAATGCCTTAGCTAAACATAGCTAATTAAACCCCAAGGTACCTCGTAGGACCCCTTCGTCATCATACAAACAAACTGTCAGCACATCATCAAGAACATCATAATAATACAAATCTATGTACAACATGTAATCGCATTTAGAACTTACGCAAATCTGAAAATTTTATTCTTGTGCATAATCATAAAAGATCTTTCGTTAAGGAGATTAGCATCCATTTAAATTTGAAATAGAAAATACAACTACATCATATTTCATTTTGAGAAATATGATGTGTCATCGTTATTTATTATCCTAGTTAAGAATTTTAATTATTTTATATGTTCTGCATTAACAACTTCGATAATTATTGCTATTTAAAAAAAATTAAATTTTGGTATTTTTATGGGATGTTACATGTGGCATTAGAGGTCACGTTCGAACTCTAGGCCTAAAAAGGTCCAAGAACACAAAATAAAAAATTTTATTACAGCAGAAATCTTACTAATTCAAATTTAAACCATTTGTGTTATTCAGAAATTGTTTTTAAGCTACATGTATGGAAGGATCAGCTGAACATATAGAGGACAGATTTTGACCTAACAGTCATAGCATGGGACAACATTATGAAGAAGAAGTCCATGGCGAATTAAATGACATTTCATCATAATTGTTACGTGCATTTCAAGTGTTAAAAGCAGAAACTAGATCTGTAAAACAAGACAACGAGAAAATTCTGAAGGCACAAGAGGAACTTCATCAAGTACCATTCGAACAATTCCCAACTAATGAACAGGATAGAGAAATTGAAAATACCTCCAATATGGAAGATTTACCTCATCACGATAGGAGTAAGAAAATGAAAACTAATGATGTGGACAGCATTTCAACATCATCAGAAGTTGCCCAAGAAAAATGAAATTATTCAAGTGATAGCAGCAAAAGAGACTACAAACCCAAAAGAAAAAGTCACAAACAGTATGAACAGATTTTTGGGGAGTTCAAGAAAATCAAACCCCCAACCTTCAATGGTGAAACTAAGAAAGGAGAGACAGCAGAAGCATGGTTGTCTAGCATGAAAAAGTACTTCCAAATTTATGATTATTCAGAATCATTGAAGGCAAAGATGGCAATATACAACTTGATTGGGAAGGAAGATATTTGGTGGCAGGACATCAAAAGAGTGAAGGGCATCAAAGGCAAAGATGTAAATTGGAGCACTTTTAAAAGATACTTCAAGAATAATTTCTTATCTGAGCAATACTATGAAGAAAAATCCAAGGAATTCTATGATTTAAAGGTGGGAAGTATGAACATGAAAGAGATGAACAGTAAATTTATGAATTTACTGAGGTATGTGCCATACCTCATGGAAGAAAAACCAAAGATTCAAAGATATATGAGTTGTCTACCTTTCAACATCAAGGACATAATCAAGTATGACAATCCAAAGACCTTAGAAGAGGCTATGAGGAAAGCAACTTTCTGTTATGACACTAATCGGAAAAGAGAAGGGATATCAAACTGGAAAAATCATAAACGTAGCAATTTTGAGCTGAAAAAGAAAAATGTCAGGTGTAGTGGAAATTCTGGTTTCCAAAAGAAAAAATTTCAGAATCGTAATTTTCGAAGAAACAATCCCAGAAATAATCAGCAGCAGAATATTACAGCTCCTACAAATACTCCCAGTACTACAAGAACTAATGACCAAAAGGCACCTATCAAATGTTTTGAGTGTCAAGGTCCTCATTATGCTTCAGAATTCCCCAAGAGGAAGCAGATAGCTAACAATATTCATTCCATACAGACTGAACCTACATTTTTAGACTTGGCAAGGGAGATGCCCAAAATTAATGCAGCACTGGACAACAGGCAAGCAGATCATCAAGTCTCTATCGTAGAGATTCAAGGTATGCTACAAAACCATCCTGTTACTATCTTGATTGATCCAGGTGCTACCCTAAGTTATATATCACCAGATATTGTAGAACGTTTAAATTGAAGATAGAAAAATTCAATAAATCCTGGTTAGTTAGACTAGCAACAGGAACGAAAAGGAAAGTATCTGATTTTATTGAAAGTTGTGCTTTATCCATAAATCAATTAAAGACACAAACCAAGTTGAATATTTTATCTTTAGGATCCTATGACATCATAATCAGAATGGACTTGTTAGAAGCCCATCATGTCATTCTTAATTGTTACGAGAAAAGTTTTATATGTTTAAATGATGAAGGAGAAACATTGGAAGTAAAAGGTATTCCAAGAAAGACATCCCTTAGGCAGATTTCAGCTATGCAAGTAAATAGAGAAGTTAGAAAAGAATGTCAAATGTTTGCAGTGAATGTAGTGAATGATGAGTTGATTAATAAAGAGGACAAACTAAAACTAGAAGATATACATGTCCTAAAATATTTCAAATATGTTTTTCCTAAGGAGATTCCAGGATTACCCACTAAGAGAGATCTAGATTTTACCATCGAGTGAATACCGAGAACGGTACCGAATTCTAAAGCTCCATATAGGATGAATATACTAGAATTAAATGAGTTGAAATCATAGTTGAAGGAACTGATTGATAAAAACTATATAAGACCCAGCGTGTCTCCTTGGGTAGCACCTGTTATATTTATTAAGAAGAAAGATGGCACTTTAAGACTGTGCATAGATTATCGCCAGCTAAATAATATGACAATCAAGAATCAATATCCGTTGCCCCCGCATAGATGATCTATTTGATCAGTTGTGTGGAGCAATGATATTTTCAAAGATTGATTTAAGGTCAGGATATCATCAAGTTCGTGTGAAGGATGAGGATATTTTTAAAACATCCTTTAGAACTCAATATGGACATTATCAGTTCATAGTCATGCCATTTGGATTGACTAATGCCCCGACTATATTTATTTGTTTAATGAAGAATATTATGCACAAATATTTAGATAAGTTTGCTATTGCGTTCATAGACGACATTCTAGTGTATTCTAAAAGCAAAGAAGAGCATGATGAACATCTGCGTATTATTTTACAAGTTATGATAGATCATCAAATATACGCTAAGTTTAGTAAGTGTGACTTTCACAAGGATAAAATTCAGTATTTAGGACACATAATGTCCAAGGAAGGAATCTAGGTTGACCCCGATAAGATAAAATCCTTGAATGATTGGCCGGTTCCTAAGGATGTGTTGGATGTACGATCATTGATGGGTATTACTATATATTATAGAAAATTTATAGAGGGTTTTTCAAAGATTGCAAACCCCATAACCTCCTGACAGAAGAGAGGGAAGAAATTTGTGTGGGATCAGAAATGTTCAGACAGTTTTAAGAAGTTAAAGGAATTACTAACTACAGCGCCTATTCTGAGGATTGCAGATCCTAATAAGGATTTTATAGTATGCACCGATGCATGTAATGACGGACTCGGTGGAGTCGTAACACAAGAGGGACATGCTATTGCATACGAGTCTAGAAAGCTAAAAATACATGAGAAGAACTACTCTACTTATGATTTGGAGTTATTAGCAGTAATTCACGCTTTAAAAATGTGGCGTCACCACCTTATTTGCAGAAAATTTACCTTGTTGACAGATAACATAGGTCTGAAGTATTTACTAGATCAGACAAATTTGAACGCTAGACAAGCTAGATGGTTAACTTTTCTAAGTGAATATGATTTTGAAATTGAAGATATTAAAGGGAAAGAGAACAAGGTTGCTGATGCATTAAGTCGTAAAGCAAAGTTGAATTTTATTTCAGCCATCAGTACATACTCAACAAATTTAGAAAATCAGATCCTTGAAACGAGTGAAACGGATGAAGAATACAGAAAATTACAAGAAAAGACAACAAATAGCAATTCTGAAAATTCTATCGTAGATTATAGTTTAAAGGGAAATGGATTGTTATTATACAAAATAGATTGTATGTACCTAACATACCAGAAGTAAAAATTGTGATTTTAGATGAGATGCACAAAAGCCATTACTCTGGTCATCCAGGTTATCAGAAAACCATCACTATGCTACAGAAAGAGTACTATTGGCCCATAATGAAGGATGAAGTAGCAGAATACATAGCTAAGTGTTTGGACTGTCAAAAAGTGAAGGTTGAACATCAACATCCGGCTGGACTGTTGCAGTCATTTCCTATACCTAGCTGGAAATGGGAAGTTATAAGCATAGATTTTATTACCAGACTACCAAAAAAAATTAGAAACAAAATGACTCTATCATGGTGGTAGTGGATAAGCTCAGCAGAGCAGCACACTTTATACCTGTGAAGACTACTCATAAGGCTCTAGACATTGCATAAATCTTCATGAAGCAGATTTTTCGATTACATGGGATACCAAAAGTGATAATTTCAGACTGTGATTCTAAGTTTACTGGAATCTTCTGGAGGTCTTTGTTTAAAGGGTTGAATACAACCTTAAAATTCAATATAGCATTTCATCCACAAACAGATGGCCAGATAGAAAGAGTGAATCAGGTATTGGAAGACATGCTTAGGATATATGCTAAGGATCAACCTGGTAAGTGGGAAGACTACTTGCATTTAACATAATTTGCATATAATAACCATTATCATGCATCAGCTAGGCTTATCCCTTTTGAAATTCTTTATGGTAGGAAATGTTATACACCTGTTTCTTGGAATGACCCAGTAAATAGAGTTATTCTAGGACCTGAATTGTTGCAGGAATTAGAACTAATTGTGAAACAGGTCCAAAGAAATCTTAAAGCTGCCCAATATAGGCAAAAGAGTCAAGCAGATCTTAGAAGGACTCATAAAGAGTTCAAGGTTGGTGAACATGTTTTTCTCAATGTAACACCGAAAAAGAGTTCATTGAAAATGGGAAGTTGTGCCAAGTTGGCACCCAGGCATTGTGGTCCTTTTGAAATTTTGTCAAGGGTTGGACCAGTGGCATACCAACTGGCTTTGCCACCAAATCTAAAGATACATAATGTTTTTCATATATCATTTTTAAATAAGTATGTACACGATGCTACTCATTTTGTAAATTGGAATGATGTACAAGTTGGACAAGACGATGATTTTCAGGTGGAACTAGACTTTATCCTCGAAAGGAGGGAAACTCTACTCCGGAATCGCACCATTGGGCAGGTAAAGGTGCAATGGAAGCACTTTATCCCAGAAGAGGCAACCTAGGAGTTGGAGAGTAGTATGCGAGCAACATACCCAACTCTGTTTCAGGAACACTCAGAGAGTGATTAAACAACATTGAGGATGATGTTGAGACTTAAGGGGGGGTGTATGTCACCTACCCAAACTTTGGGAATATTATTTTATATGAAAAATACTTTATGTTAAATTATAAATACAAGTTTTGTAATTATGACCAAGTTCAGTCAAGGATGATTGTAATTACTGATTATTATTATTTAATAAATTAAAATAGGAGACAAACACCCAAGGGAATTGTTAAATGAGTGTTCACTGACCCACTAGGAGGAATGGAAGTTGTTAGAAGGCATGGGACAGATGGCAACATTTGCACTCCACCACTAGTTGGTTATGGGACAACTACCCCTAAATTTTTGGCATTATCCCCCAGGTGGGTGGAAGAGAGCAGGCAGCTCATTAATGACCACTAAAAGGCCTAGGCAGCCTAGATAAGGCAACTCGAATTGGGAAGGTAGCCCTACAATATTTTCGGTAGAAATATTCCCCAAGTGCTTCAGGTGATCACTGAGAGATTTGAATAGAGAGGCTATGTGAGAGTGAAACTGTGAGTATTCTAGTCATACTGAGAAGGAAAACCATAGGTGCTGGTGCAGGTCTCTTTAACTGTTGAGTCTTGATGACTGGATAATCTATATTCTACTACAAGTTGATGTAATAAGGCTTCTACAGAATCTTCCTCCTGGTGGTTCCGTGAACAGGCTTGGGGGTCCTAAGGAAAGTAACTTGGTTGTCTTCAGGAATAGGTTGGGTGGAACATGTTCCTTGGGATGTTTGTTTCCCCTACAGTCAACCAAGTTGTACTGTTCTTACTTTTGTTTACAGTTAAATGTTTCTGTATGGTAGAATTATTAATTACAGTCATACAGAAGAAAACTATTCTATTTTATGATTTAAAGATGATTTGTTTTTAAGAATGATTAAGTATTTTAAATGAATGATTAAATTCTTTTCTGTATTTTTCCCATACTGTTATTTGTATAGTACTCTAGTACAGAAAAGCAGAATGCCATTGATTGAAAAGACGAATACAGTAGTGTTCTTGTTAAATTCTATCATTTCAATCATATGTTTTAAAACGCAGGAAATATTACAGAATAGTATAAATATATGCATAGAATTCATCTATTTCTTATATAAAATAAAAATGCATTTTATTTCTGCACTAATCTCTATTTTCCCATTTAACTCTCTATTTCAGATATTAATCATATTCATTTCAATATTATAAATTACATGTTTTCAAGCATTTATATTTCAAGAAATATAACACCTATAAAACTATTCTCTGTACAGAATTGTTATAAGTAAGCACATATTGTTTCTTTAGTAAATATCACATTTGATTTCATTTATTAAATACAAATACCTGCACAGTAGCATCAAACCCTATGTTATTACAGACCCTAGATTCTAATTACACAGTTCATAACCTTCTCATCAAGCCATTCATGGCAAACTTTAGACATTTATTTCTAAAGTTATAACAGACATGAATTTCCAAACCCTAACTAACATTTTGTATAACCATACCATCTTTTAAACATATTGATACTGCTAACAAGACAATAAGCATCACTTATCAGAAAGCACGATTCAGTTTCAATGTCTAACAATAGCTCACAACTGTAGTAAGAAAACATACACAATATCGAAACTCTTAGAGACACGAGTTAAGACTCAGCTCACGATTCCAAGGTAGCCAACAAAACCTACAGGGTAGGGTTTCATTCTTTTAAACAAAATCGAACACTGTGCCATAGCCATTTCAAAAACATACAACAAACTGAACTTTATCTCATCATGATTCCAATACATAAATATCAACAATGATAATTAAGTACCGGAAACATCTACCAACAGTTATGCAAACCATAACTCTCGGCCGAAGAAAACTGTCGTTGTTCGGCACCACTTTAACAGTTATTTAAACAATTTCTCAACCATTACTTTAAAACACAACGTTCCATTACAAAATGAGCCATGGTTTTATAAGCACAAGTGAACCCTCGGCTCTTGGTTCCCCATTCAAAAAAATTATAATATAGTTTACATTGCAGACCTATCAAGGTTCCAATAGTAATCCTTTATCAACCAAAAACATTAAAACGAGGTCAAGGTTCCACAAACTACACAAAGTTTTACCTTTAACAAACAACAGTACAAAAACAAGTTCGAAGTTCTTTTCAAATGGTGCACCCACGCCTCACAGAGCCGAATAGCAACTTAAACAACTGAGGGTTATTCTGTCTACAACAATTATCATTTCAAAAAAATCATCACCGCGGCCAAGGAAACCTTGCCAAAAATCTAAAAGTAACAGACTCATTCTAAACAAAAGAACTTCAGCCACATCGTGCCCAGGATACCTACGAGGAAGTGAATCTCCGAGGCTTACCCGATGGATGAGCAACTCCTTCTCCTCTAGGCCCGCAAAGCTGGCAACTTCATCGACATTTTTTATATATACCTTTCACACAGTATTAAAGAGATTAAATGAGGATATAAATCTCAGGAAAGACTTTAAACATTAATATGTTAAGACTAGTATGGAAACATTACCAGCATTATAACTACAAGAGAAAGACGCCTGTAAATTTTGACGATAGTATCACCTTGTGAAAACTGTACGAAGGAAGGAAAATCACTCTGAAACACCAGTAGCTCGGCTCTCCAATTTTCATGACACCTTGAACTAGCAGGTTCTTCCCACAGGTCTCAGGATCGAAACCTTCTGAGAAATACTCTTACAAACCCTACATGTTAGCAGCCTGTCGGCCTCACAACTCCAACTCTAACGTAAAAATGAAGACCGGGAGACCCTCCATCAATACTTACAACGAGGTTTTAGGGTTCTCTTTCAACGATCAAGATATTGTGAGATCGATGAGCGTGATGGTGCCAAACAGATACATTGAGAGTCGGGAAACCATCACATTTATATCTCATTAATTATAACAACCATGAAGATGCCAACATCACATATCAAGGGACAACACCATGTACAACTCGGAGGAAAATCGATATCTTAACCATGCACAGCTCGGATTCATAATTGTATTATCAACCAAGTTCACGTCGGTGGATTACGTGTATTGAAAGCAGCACATTCCACTGTGGAGTTTGGTCAAAACCATTAATACTTGGATGGGACACTGTCAACCTTCCAATTCATTTCAACAACCAATTTAATACCCGTCAAATCCTTCCCAACGACGATTTCGATTGCATAGTGTAATATCATACAATGTCAAAGCTAAGAATAAAATCTAGGGTTTCATATTGTGGATCGTATCATTGCAATAGTAGATCCATAAGTGAACATTCCTTTTATAGTTCAAAGATTTGATTTAGGGATCGTAACATTTATATTATATGCCAATGTATTATGTGGATGCATAGTCACTATAGAATATTTCTATTTCATTTCTATAGTTTTTCTATAGCAATAGGATGAAGTTTTATATATAATGTTATCCATTTGGTAAATGAAGACTTTAGATATAGTCTAAGTTTTGTAGATGCAAAATGTATTGATAGTTCAATAGTATAAAAATTATTTCTACAAGTTCTCTAATGGAATTACCAATGGACATTGGTTTCACTGCTTTTGATATTAATGACAATAGTCATATGATAATGAACATAGTATTATAAAAACAAATGGACGACATGAACTTATAACACTGAAGAGTTTGAAAGTTAGCACATAAACTAGAATTGAAACTAAATTTCCATACCTCCAGTAATTTGTTTCACAAGGAAGTACTTAGCATTTTATTATAACATTAACGATGAATTGAAAGACACATGTAGTCTTAACACATGGTTGTCGTAGAAATTCTTACCTGCGGTCTGCACATGGAAACAGGATTCAAATGCCTTAGCTAAACATAGATAAGTAAACCCCAGGGTACCTCGTAGGACCCCTTCATCATCATACAAACAAACTTTCAACACATCATCAAGAACATCATAATAATACAAATCTATGTACAGCATGTAATCACATTTACAACTTAAGCAGATCTGAAAATTTTATTCTTGTGCATAATCATAAAAGATATTTCGTTGAGGAGATTAGCATCCATTTAAATCTGAAATAGCAAATACAACTACATCATATTTTATTTTGAGAAATATGACGTGTCATCGTTATTAATTATCCTAGTTAAGATATTTAATTATTTTATATGTTCCGCATTAATAACTTCGATAATTATTGCTATTTTAAAAATTTTTAAATTTTGGTATTTTATGGGATGTTACAACAATCCCCTTTGTGGAATTCCTTCTTGGTACGTTGAGCCTCATCTTCTAATAAGCAGTTCAGCAGCACGCCTCCTGGGTCCTTCCAATACAAAAACTGATTCATAATACAATATTTGGCGGCTTTCAGCCTCACAGACCTGGCTTTGGTTTTTCTCAACCCCATGGGAGCTTGCAAATTATGCAATGTATAAATAATGTTAGCATACCAGGGGGATGCAGAGAATTCTGGCCTTACCTGTACTCCTGTCTCCTCTTGATCTGGGTGGTCTTCTAGGAAATCCAGCTATAAAGAATCACAGTTGGCTTTAGTCATTAATTTTTCCAAACCCTTCCCCTTTATCAGTTTGGTAGGCTTTATTTCCAGGTCATATTCCAGTAGCACAGCAATCCACTTGGCCCTTCTTCCCTCGGGATCGGCCTAGGTGAGGATACTCTTTACAACATTGTTGTGGACATGGGTGACAATGTGTGAATGGAGGATGTAGACTCTGAAATCCTTTAGAGACTTAATCAGGGCATATTCCTACTTTTCCATGATATCATATTTTAGTTCTCCATCCCTCAGCACCCTGCTGAAAAATGCAATTGGCTACTTAGCATTCTGGGCATTGTTTTGCAACAACACTCATGCTATTGTATGCTCAAATGCATAGGAAAAAATCAGGAAATCCTTGGAAAAATATGGGCTTGCTAAAACTGGGGCCTCGGTGATAGCTTTCTTAATCCCCTTGAATGAATCCCTAGCTTCCTCAATCCATTTTATCTGATTCTCTTTTTTCAACATGTTAGTGACGCTTCTCATTATCTATGCAAAACTTGGAATAAACCTCCTCAGGAAACCCACTAGCCCAACGAAGGATTGCACCTCTTTTTTGCTTCTTGGATCCCCAACCTTCTAAATAGCACTAACCCTCTCAGGGTTAATACTGATACCTTCTTTAGAAATGATATGTCCTAGGAGCTTGGCCTCCTCTAATGCAAAATGAGACTTTTGGGTGTTAAGAGAAATACCATATTTTCTGCACTTAATGAAAACCTGCTCCAGATGCTTTAGGTGTTCCTCATAAGATCTAGAAAATACTGTTATTTCATCCATGTACACCACCAAAAACTTGTCCTTCTCCTCAGCAAATGCTATGTCCATTGCACGCTGGAAAGTGGCTCCTACATTCATTATCCCAATCCGCATACATGCAAGTTCCCCAAGGAGTGGTAAAGGCATTTTTTTCGTGGTCTTTTGGGCATACTTTGATTTGGTTGTATCCTGAAAAACCATCCATGGTAGAGATCCTTTCTTCCCCCACTACCTTATATAAGATATGTTCCATTTTAGGTAAAGGGTAATTATCTTTCAGTGAAGACCTGTTAAGGTTCCTGAAATCGATGCAAATTCTAATCTCCCCGTTCTTCTTCCTTACAGGAACCAGATTGGCTATCCATTGGGAAAACCTCAGGGTGACAATGATTTTAGCATTGAACAATCTTCTGATTTCTTTTTCTATTACAGTAAGCAACTTTGGATTTATCCTTCTCAGCTTCTGCTTGAAAGGTTTCTCTCCTAGTTTGATTGGAATAGAATGTTGTATTATTGAGGTGTCATATTCCTTTAATTCCTCATAACTCCAAGTGAAATCATTAGCATATTTTTTCATTAATTCTACATATTGCTCCTTTTTCTTAGCATGCAGCTTCTTAGACAGTTTCACCATTCGAGGCTCTTCTTTAGTGCCTAAATTCTGGTCTTCTACTGTATCACTAGCAGGTTCAAAATTGGGGTTTTTAGCTACGTCATCCTGGTCAAACAAATTTTACAAAGGTATCAAACCTTTAGGGATGTAATTGCTCTTCAGCTGAATAATATCCTTTCCACCCAGCATACTTTTCCATCCTTTGCTTTTAGTTTCTTCATCCCCTGACTGTTCTTCATCTAATAAACCCTCCAGGTTTTCATTCTATGTGTCAATCTGTACATTTGCAAATTCATCAGACAACTCTAAGAACCTTTTAATTTGTAAACCATCATCAAATACTTGCCAATATTTGGAATTGTCAGGGATAGAAGGCCTGTTCACCACCTCCACTTCATACTTTTCCTAAGAAAATATAGGTGTCTTGAACCCACCAGCAGTGGTGTCCAGGGAATCAGCCACCTGATTTTCACTTCTAGGTATCACCATGATCTTGTGTTCTATAAAAAAATTCCCAAACATATCCCAGACTTCATTCCTGTAAGCCCTCATCCTAGGATGTCTGGTTTGACAGCTATCATTCACCTGGTTTACCACCAACTCTGAATATCCGAACACCTGTATCCTTTTTTCTCCTAGATCCTTCAGGGCTCATAATCCTAGGAGTAGGGCTTCATATTTGGCCACATTGTTGGTACATTCAAAAGTTAATTTGTATGATAAATCTATGGACTCCCTGTCAGGAGGTATGTTCCAGACCCCTACTCCTGCACCATTCTTTCTTAAGGACCCATCGAAATACATCGACCATGGACCTTCTTCATTTTTTACCCTTTCAGAAGCTTCATACCTTCCTACAAACTCTTTATTTCATTAACTTCAATGTACAGAGGAGGTTTAGGATCAATACGCAGACCATCATTGAAAAAGATAGAGGATCCCATATCTGTTTCCATAGCATATATAGGGTGATTTCCAGGTTTATCTGCGCTGCTAACCACATAGGCCATCCTTTGTTCTCTGTACAATCTTCTATTGCTCCCGAAAAGAGGTATAGTGGCATAAGATAAGTCCATCTGCATAGTTCCTCTCAATTTTGAAGCCGAGGACCTTGACAATAGCATCCCAAACTTTGCAGGCACATCAGCTACTACAACATCCATCATGATACTCTTAGCAAGAAGTTGGGAAAGAGTCACTACCACGTCTTTAATCAACCCCAGACATTTCACCTTCCTGAAGTCAAATGAGTAAAGGTCTTTGTATGGCCTAGTGACTTCTAACCGCAACTGATCTACTACTGATTTAGGCATCATATTGTTGGAAGCCTGGAGTCTATTAGTGCATTATGTAGGATTTTTCCATGGATATTCAAACTTAAATAAAAGGGGGGAATCTCTTCATGATATGACTCTTTGAGCTTGGACCAAAAAATTATGGTAGGAGCATCCTCTGTCAATTCCAGCATATCATTCAGACAATCAGTCTGCCCTTTTACTAGCTTATTTATCTCTTCCCTATATTCATTATTCTTAAGTATTTCATTGAAGGGGATAGATATCTTTACCTTGGATAGTTCAGCCTTTAGATTGAAGGTCGACGTGGGCTTCACTGCCTCCATGGCCTCTGGTTGTCTAGCTTCTTTGGAGTGTTTCCCCTTATCCTCCTATGTCTTTTCTGTAGCAACCTCCTGTTGCTTATCTTTTGGTTTCTCTGCACTGTGCTGAGTATTGGAGGGCTGAGCTTTGCTACGTTGTCCTTTGTTTATTTCCACATCCCAATTCCTCAACTTTAGCTTCCTTTGAATGTCATGTACCACATTTTGGTAACCCATCTGGTACTGCTTAGAATCTAACTCAGGAATTTGGCTGGTGTATCCTTTGGTGAAAAAATCATGCTCCCTTTTGGTCAAATGCACTTCATGGTCTAGGGTGTCAAAGTGGTGAATATGATCATTTAAGGGGTCTTCAAGTCCTTCTTGATTAACTAGATTCTCGGGGAAAGGAGGCCTTATCTATTGGTCATCACGGTTCCTCTGATTTCTTTGAGGGGGTGGCCTTCTAAAGTTAGGATTTCTTATTTGGTTTTCAGGTTGTTCCCTAGCATGGGGCTTGTTATTCAGGGCTAACCTATCCATCAACTTTTCTATAGTCTTCATCATTGTGTCAAACTTAGAATCATTGGTAGAGGAGGAGGTGGAAGTAGAGGTATGAATTTCTATCTTCTTCTTATCTACTTCTGTTTTACCTTTCATCTTTCCTGAAGCCATCATGTTTGCTTCTACCTCTATGGCATCCTTCAACATAACAGTCAGGGTGGGTGACTTCCTTTCTCTCAATGTGCATGAGAAATCTCCCTCAAAGGAATCTGCATAATGGAGCTTGGCAGCACCTATTGAGGGCTTCAGATCATCTGGGATAGATTTATATGCCTTCATAAACCTAGAAAAAAACTCATGGATGGACTCAAAACCCCCTTTCTTCAAATGGTTATACTAGGAGAGAACTAGTGGGGGACTCCTTATCGTTTCCCACGTTTCTAAGAACAAGGCTTTAAAGGCTGCGAAATCAGGGATAGAAGCATTGTCCAACTTCCTGAACCATTTCTTGGGTTCCCCAAACAAACTCTGGGCAAAGAGACTCATCTTTACATCATCATAATCCACCTCTTCCAAATCAACAAAATCCTCAAATCTGTCTACATGCTGCTTCGCTGAAAATTCTCCCTCCCCATCATAAGAGACGATCCTCTGAGCATAGTTCTGAGGGAGGTCATGTAGGACAGGCGGTAAGGCTAAAGGGGCAAATATGGAAGCCATGGGTAATGGGGGATTTTTCGCAAGGGGATGGGTTATTCAGGAGATTATTCTGAGCAGGGTTATTTGCAAGGTTTATGGTATGAGATTGAGGGATTTGAAAGCAAGGCTTGGTCCTTTCAACTTCGGAGGTATTCTGCAACCCATACCAAACAAGATCTAACAGATATGACCCATAGGCATTCAAACTTTCTTCACCTAGGTTAAGAAATGATTCAGACTTTGTCCTTAGTAAAGTCCTTCCAATGTCTATCTCTATATTTAATTCATGAAAAATAGATGATTCTTATTTAGACACAACTCTTTCACTGCTAGAGGCACTGGCCTTATCCTTTTCGGTCTTATGTCTAAGCAAAATTTATGGATTATCCACTCCTAGCAGAATTTCAGAAAAAGGGTTACCTCTGGTATGGATCTTTTTAGGAGCTAGGATGCCTCTCGAAACTTCTTTAGAAATGCACTTTGGCTTGCCAGTCTTCCTTAGTGGAGTCTTCCTTGAATACAAATCTCAACGAGTGGAGTCACCAGGGAAAAAACAAACAACCTTCTTGCAACTCTGGAAATCTCTGTTTTCCCACAGAAATTTTCCCTTCTTTGAAATTCAAACTCCTTTGTTGTTCTCCCAGGGATGATAAGACAATCATTCCCCAGCAACAACGCCAATTTTTTAACACCCAAAACATACCCCAAGGTTGTGAAAGGGAAGAATCGGGGTAACCACTAACCACTTTGGACTTATGCTACTGACCCAGCATAGTATGAGAGGGCTCTCTCTTAAACTTATGAAAAAATTGGAAATACTGAAAGTCGTTAGCAATGAAAAAACACACCAGCCTTCATTACTCAAAATATTCATACACAGCTCATTCAGAAGGTCAGATTTATGTTAGGACAGATCATTTCTATAAATTGTTGGTTGGAAAATAGTATGGATCTTTATTGGGCAATGGAGTCAAATCAAACAAGACATGAACATTATTGACAAACGCTTTGCAAATACATTCACACAGGGGCAAGGTAGCCATTAGCTTGCAGTCAAAGAGCTTTTAGTTGGTGAGTTAGAACAAAAATGAACAGTCCATCAATATAAAGCATAAAAACATGAATTCTATATTGACTTTAGTATAAAATAATTGTGGAATGCTTGGTATGATCATAATGGAGCATAATCTCTATGAATTCCATTCAGATACTACACTCAACCAAACATGAATAAAGCATTACAGAATGGATTTACTATTAAATAAACACAATTCACATGGGAAAAAGAAGGAACAGGCTGCAAGACCAATCACACAGGAATCCCTGATAAAACACTTGCTCGGCTCTATCAATTTTATTTAAAACAACTCAAAATGACATACACAGAGCCATATGTAAGCCTCCAAAAAAATTTCAACCTTTTATTCATTCAATTACATAGAATATATAGCTTCTTAGAGCCTCCTGCTCGACTCATTTGGACCAGAAAACAGTTATAACCAAGTGACACCTCATTAGGACATATTTGCCGCAACCCCTACAAAACAAAAATGGGCAAGGCAGGTCCAACTATTTTTTACTTTCACCTGTATTTCTTACTAAATGGTGTTTACTTCAAACAGAAAGATGAGAGGGAAGCAAAGTAATTGTTCCAGCTGGCTATTTCCAGTAGCCGCCTCAAAAAATATTACAATTTCTTTAAATTGAAAACATCTTGGAAGTCTTTGAAAATAACCACAACTCTTTGAAAATAAAATCAACAACTTCTCAGAAGTATGAAGTGAGTACTTCATCTTCGCATGTTCCTCAACATAACTCCATTGGTAGGCCGTGACGCTTTCATGCAACACCATTTCTTTCCTTGAGACATTCAGCTCCACATTCTCTTCGCTGGACATAATAGGGATTCTTTCGCTCAGGCTCTTCAATAGGTTCATGATCTCGAAATCTTCAGCAAGCTTCTCTAATAATATTTTCCCTGTAAGCACATGAGTTAGATTCTAAAACTTTTCATGATTCATTCTTATCACGAACAACATGTTTTTGTAATCGTTATGGGGAATCAGTTCACCATCATCACCCCAAAAGGAGGGAAACCCCTTTTGGAAAACCTTCTTAAACTTTTCCTTTATACAAGCAACCTTCTCTGTCATCGCTGCACAGTGAGCCTCGATATCCTCTACATGAGTTTACTTTCCCAGTGTCTTTCTCGCCCAAGCGATCGCTGCAATTCTATTTTTGATCCCCAAAGTAATTAACTCCTCCTCTGATAAGACTCTCATAACATTTATAGCATCTTGAGCTATTTCTTTAGGTATTTTGATTAGATTATCCCTTGTTGATGCACATCTTTTCAGAGCTTCTTTTATTGCTTTCCCTCTAGCCCTTATGGTCGTTAAACAGGGTCTAAGTTCGGTGGCTGTCTCTATAATACTATCCCAGATTATGTTCTTGCACCCCTGCATTGGGATCTGTCCAATTACCTGGGGAATAAACCTTTGATTTGTTTCCACCAACCCTTTATTCTTACTCTGTAACTCCCTTATTTCTTCATCCATTTTCATGTTTTGCTCCTCCAGTTTCAGAGCCCTTTCCTTAAACTCTTTAATTTCTATGTCTTTCAAGATGACCTGGGACATAGCCCGTGAAATACTGTCAGCACTACTTTCACCTGCATCTTGACTTAAATTTGACAGCCACATGCCCAAAGTGGGAAATTTACTCTTTAGATCATCAACCTGCTTTTCCAAACTCAACTTATCTTTCTCCCATTCGGTCCTCTTCTCAATCAATTTCAAAAATTCTACCCTGCTTTCACTAAGTTCTTTGGCTAAAACCTCTTTCTCTTGTTCCAACTTAGACTCCTCGGGAGCCTGAATTAATTGAGTGTTTGGGACCTTCATTTTCTTTTGCAATGTTTGAATTAAGTAACCCTCTATCATCAAGTTCCTCCCGAAAGTTGGCAAGCCTTTTTGACCACTTGACTTAAGCCGGACCCGGAGATTGAGGATACTCCCTAGCCGTTAGATGTTAGTCTGTTCAATGTTAATACCCAGTTAGTCCTTTTGTTACTTGCATAGTTTTTAGGTCTCGATAGTGATAGGTTGGTAACAGAGTTGCAGTTACGTATGTTGTTTAGGATAAGTGTCGGTTCACCCTTGTTCGATTATGAGTCAGTTCCGAGTATGAGTTTTGAAGAATTTGTGGCGGAAACCATTAACTCTTAGTTGGATATTTTTCCAAATACTAGATGTTTCCAATTTCAATCCCATTTTATGAAGATGGTCATGGTCAGTAATCAAGATGAATTGCATTTCGCACCTGAGGTTTATGCAAGTGCTTTAGAAGATAGTATGTTCAATTACATGAATTCCATTTTGTCTGTGTTGTACAAATTGTTTTTCGGAGAAGATTTGTCGAGGGTCCTACCTGAAATGAAGACTCTGCTACAGTTGAAGAAACAGGTGGCCGTGGGAGACTGGTTTTTATTAAAGGATTCCATAGTCATTAGGCTGTATGGTTTCATACATGAGCCGTACATACTACCTGCCTTTCTAACTGTAAGAATTTTTTCTTTGGAGTTTATAAAGCAAAAGTTGATTCTAGAGGATGAAAACTTTTCAAAGTTCAAGAAGGGAGCTGACTTGAAGTATCCTTGGACGATCGGTCCATTCATTGTAAAAATCACAGAAGCCATTTCAGAGGTGTAGAGTTTGTTGGAAGTATTGGAATTCAAGAAGGACATAGCGATGGACTATGACCCTTTCCACATTATTTCTGAGAGAAGAAGATTGAATAACCTTAGCGGTTTTGAACACAACGAAATTGAAGGGTTGTTAGGGGAAAGGAATCTGTTGCAATACGAGCCAAAGGTGGATGCAACATCGGATTTACAGGAAGAGGATCTGACTTTGTTGGAAGCGACAGTAGAAATGGAGGTTGTACCAAAAGTTGCAGAAGTAGGAGAAAAAAGGAGTCTGCAAGAAATACTTGATGAGTATGATGAGGAAGGAGAGGGAGAAAAAAGGGCTAGAACTGAGACTCGAGAGTTAGTCAGTACACAGCCATAATCCTCTGCTTTGAGAAATAGGAGGTTGGTAATGAAGGGGAGATCCCAATCCCAAATGTACAGATATAAGAATACAATTTTTAGGAGGCCAACGAAAGCGGAGACACAAGTAAATTCTCGTCAAGAGATGAGATGTTTGAGCAGTATGGTCGGAACAAGCAAACTTCTGCTCCAGTTGTATATAATTTGTTTCCCAAAGTGAGAAGCTTAGCGAAGTCAAATGTCACATTGGTGACAAGCCGGAGCGTCAAAAAAGGCACCTTGAATTTGGCAGTAGCCACCCCAAACAAATTGACTGAAGTGAAATACGATTTGAAGAAGATATCAGCTCCGGATAAGATCCAGTTGCACAAACAGATTGGGGACGTTATCTATGAAGATTATATACAGGCTATTTTGAGGGTCAAAAAGATGGAAGGAATTCTTAGTAGAATCGATAGCAAGCTGAGACAGGAGAGAATGGAAAATAAAGCCCATCAACAACACGTCAAGAAATTGCAGTTTGACTTGGTTGCAAGTGATGGCGGTGGAAAGGCTAGTAAGAAGTTGCTGATAGAGAAGGACAACTTAATTCAAACATTGCAAAAGAAAATGAAGGTCCCAAACACTCAATTAATTCAGGCTCCCAAGGAGTCTAAGTTGGAACAAGAGAAAGAGGTTTTAGCCAAAGAGCTCAGTGAAAGCAGGGCAGAATTGTTGAAATTGATTGAGAAGAGGACCGAATGGGAGAAATATAAGTTGAGTTTGGAAAAGCAGGTTGATGATCTAAAGAGTAAATTTCCCACTTTGGGCATGTGGTCGTCAAATTTAAGTCAAGATGCAGGTGAAAGTAGTGCTGACAGTCTTTCACGGGCTATGTCCCAGGTCATCTTGAAAGACATAGAAATTAAAGAATTTAAGGAAAGAGCTCTGAAACTGGAGGAGCAGAACATGAAAATGGATGAAGAAATAAGGGAGTTGTAGAGTAAGAATAAAGGGTTGGTGGAAACAAATCAAAGGTTTATTCCCCAGGTAATTGGACAGATCCCAATGCAGGGGTGCAAGCACATAATCTGGGATAGTATTATAGAGACAGCCACCGATCTTAGACCCTATTTAACGACCATAAGGGCTAGAGGGAAAGCAATAAAAGAAGCTCTGAAAAGATGTGCATCAACAAGGGATAATCTAAGCAAAAGACCCAAAGAAATAGTTCAAGATGCTATAAATGTTCTGAGAGTCTTATCAAAGGAGGAGTTAATTACTTTGGGGATCAAAAAAAGAATTGTAGTGATTGCTTGGGCGAGAAAGACACTAGGAAAGTACACTCATGTAGAGGATATTGAGGCTCACTGTGCAGCGATGACAGAGAAGGTTTCTTGTATAAAGGAAAAGTTTGAGAAGGTTTTCCAAAAGGGGTCTCCCTCCTTTTGGGGTGATGATGGTGAACTGATTCCCCATAACGATTACAAAAACCTGTTGTTCGCGATAAGAATGAATCATGAAAAGTTTAAGAATCTAACTCATGTGCTTACAGGGAAAATATTATTAGAGAAGCTTGCTGAAGATTTCGAGATCATGAACCTGCTGAAGAGCTTGAGCGAAAGAATCCCTATTATGTCTAGTGAAGAGAATGTGGAGCTGAAGGTCTCAAGGAAAGAAATGGTGCTGCATGAAAGCATCACGGTCGACCAATGGAGTTATGTTGAGGAATATGCGAAGATGAAGTACTCACTTCATACTTCTGAGTAGTTGTTGTTTTTATTTTCAAAGAGTTGTGGTTATTTTCAAAGACTTCCGAGATGTTTTCAATTTAAAGAAATTGTAATATTTTTTTAGGCAGCTACTAGAAATAGCCAGCTGGAACAATTACTTTGCTTCCCTTTCATCTTTCTGTTTGAAGTAAACGTCATTTAGTAAGAAATACAGGTGAAAGTAAAAAATAGTTGGACCTGCCTTGCCCATTTTTGTTTTGTAGGGGTAGTGG
This sequence comes from Larix kaempferi, assembly GCA_027924585.1. Classification (NCBI taxonomy): domain Eukaryota; kingdom Viridiplantae; phylum Streptophyta; class Pinopsida; order Pinales; family Pinaceae; genus Larix; species Larix kaempferi. Next base: position 5,661,501 of record BSBM01000893.1, read on the forward strand.
CCAATATGTCCTAATGAGGTGTCACTTGGTTATAACTGTTTTCTGGTCCAAATGAGTCGAGCAGGAGGCTCTAAGCAGCTATATATTCTATGTAATTGAATGAATAAAAGGTTGAAAACTTTTTGGAGGCTTACATATTGCTCTGTGTATGACATTTTGAGTTGTTTTAAATAAAATTGATAGAGCCGAGCAAGTGTTTTATCAGGGATTCCTGTGTGATTGGTCTTGCAGTCTGTTCCTTCTTTTTCCCATGTGAATTGTGTTTATTTAATAGTAAATCCATTCTGTAATGATTTATTCATGTTTGGTTCAGTGTAGTATCTGAATGGAATTCAAAGAGATTATGCTCCATTCTGATCATACGAAGTATTCCACAATTATTTTATACTAAAGTCAATATAGAATTCATGTTTCCATGCTTTATATTGATGGACTGTTCATTTATGTTCTAACTCACCAACTAAAAGCTCTTTGACTGCAAGCTAATGGCTACCTGGCCCCTGTGTGAATGTATATGCAAAACGTTTGTCAATAATGTTCATGTCTTGTTTGATTTGACTCCATCGCCCAATAAAGATCCATACTGTTTTCCAACCAACAATTTATAAAAATGATCTGTCCTAACATAAATCTGACCTTCTGAATGAGCTATGTATGAATATTTTGAGTAATGAAGGCTGGTGTGTTTTTTCATTGCTGACGACTTTGAGTATTTCCAATTTTTTCATAAGTTTAAGAGAGAGCCCTCTCATACTATGCTGGGTCAATAGCATAAGTCCAAAGTGGTTAGTGGTTACCCCGATTCTTCCCTTTCACAACCTTGGGGTATGTTTTGGGTGTTAAAAAATTGGCGCTGTTGCTGGGGAATGATTGTCTTATCATCCCTGGGAGAACGACAAAGAAGTTTGAATTTCAAAGAAGGGAAACTTTCTGTGGGAAAACATATATTTCCAGAGTTGCAAGAAGGTTGTTTGTTTTTTCCCTAGTGACTCCACTCGTTGAGATTTGTATTCAAGGAAGACTCCATGAAGGAAGACTAGCAAGCCAAAGTGCATTTCTAAAGAAGTTTCGAGAGGCATCCTAGCCCCTAAAATGATACATACCAGAGGTAACCCTTTTTCTAAAATTCTGCTAGGAGTGGATAATCCATAAATTTTGTTTAGACATAAGATCGGAAAGGATAAGGCCAGTGCCTCTTGCAGTGAAAGAGTTGTGTCTAAAGAAGAATCATCTATTTTTCATGAATTAAATATAGAGATAGACATTGGAAGGCCTTTACTAAGGACAAAGTCTGAATCATTTCTTAACCTAGGTGAAGAAAGTTTGAATGCCTATGGGTCATATCTGTTAGATCTTGTTTGGTATGGGTTGCAGAATACCTCTGAAGTTGAAAGGACCAAGCCTTGCTTTCAGATCCCTCAATCTCATACCATAAACCTTGCAAACAACCCTGCTCAGAATATTCTCTTGAATACCCATCCCCTTGCGCAAAATACCCCATTACCCATGGCTTCCATATCTTCCCATTTAGCCCTACCGCCTGTCCTACATGACCTCCCTCAGAACTATGCTCAGAGGATCGTCTCTTATGATGGGGAGGGAGAATTTTCAGCGAAGTAGCATGTAGACAAATTTGAGGATTTTGCTGATTTGGAAGAGGTGGATTATGATGATGTAAAGATGAGTCTCTTTGCCCAGATTTTGTTTGGGGAACCCAAGAAATGGTTCAGGCACCTGGAAAATGCTTCTACCCCTGATTTCACATCCTTTAAAGCCTTGTTCTTAGAAAGGTGGGAAACGATAAGGAGTCCCTCACTAGTTCTCTCCTAGTATAACCATTTGAAGAAAGGGGGTTTTGAGTCCATCCATGAGTTTTCTACTAGGTTTATGAAGGCATATAAATCTATCCCAGATGATCTCACGCCCTCAATAGGTGCTGCCAAGCTCCATTATGCAGATTCCTTTAAGGGAGATTTCTCATGCACATTGAGAGAAAGGAAGTCACCCACCCTGACTGTTATGTTGAAGGATGCCATAGAGGTAGAAGCAAACATGATGGCTTCAGGAAAGATGAAAGGTAAAACAAAAGTAGATAAGAAGAAGATAGAAATTCATACCTCTACTTCCACCTCCTCCTCTACCAATGATGCTAAGTTTGACACAATGATGAATACTATAGAAAAGATGATGGATATGTTAGCCCTGGATAACAAGCCCCGAGATAGGGAACAACCTGAAAACCAAATAAGAAATCCTAACTTTAGAAGGCCACCCCCTCAAAGAAATTAGAGGAACCGTGATGACCAACAGATAAGGCCTCCTTTCCCCGAGAATCTAGTTGATCAAGAAGGACTTGAAGACCCCTTAGATGATCATATTCACCACTTTGACACCCTAGACCATGAAGTGCATTTGACCGAAAGGGAGCATGATTTTTTCACCAAAGGATACACTAGCCAAATTCCTGAGTTAGATTCTGAGCAGTACCAGATGGGTTACCAAAATGTGGTACATGACATTCAAAGGAAGCTAAAGTTGAGGAATTGGGATGTGGAAATAAACAAAGGAAAACCTAGCAAAGCTCAGCCCTCGGGGATTTCAAAAGACCTACTGACGACTGACGGCTCAACAGAACAAACAAGTCTACTCTTCGGACCATTCATAATAACCTTGTGGGTTGCTTCATAGTGGGATGCACACCAGGAGATGAACTCAGGAAATGGCATCATTTGGTCCAAACAAAACAAAATGAAAGAGGACTGGAACACCCTATGTACATCTATGCCCCCAGTGCGCAAAAGTCTCAATCTTCTCTTAATCTCAGCTACGGGAAATTGAATATCTGTGTCAAAAATGTTAAAGTCTCTGTCTTCCAAGGATTTTCTAACCCTACTCATGCTTACACCCGTATATTCTTCCATTATCCTACTGTTAAGACACTTATATTACAGATGAATCATTTGGAAGGACCTACCTTTCACTCGCAGTCTCTGAAACTTCTTTGTCGAAAACCCTGTTGCCCTCGTCGTCTCCCACACGACGAGAAGCTTCTGACTTTGACAGTTAAGATGATTGAATGTCAACTACACATGCCAACAACCATATATATAAACCTTATTCACTTATCCAATGATCTTATTTTCCAGTTGTCCCCCCAATATCGGTCGTTGATCCCTCTCGCGTTGATCTACGCCGTTAGATATGGTCCCCACTTAGCCATTGATTTGACAACCCCTCCTTGTCTGCCATTGTATCATCCCTTTATATTCCATCCGCACCATTCATCTTGGCACCACATGTCCATGAAGTGGTATCACAAACACCTCAAAGCGATCTCAAATACCATTTTCCTTCCCTGCAACTAGCCCCGGAGTTGACACCTATCGAATGGTTTCACCCATCGCGACCACCATTTCCTCTACCCAGCGTGCTTCTTGTCAATGCATCGATTATCGTGAATCGTTGATCACTTCCTGCCTCGCATCTATGGTGGGGGCTTGTCTTATGTTTAACTTCTTAGACCTTTCCACCAACGGGGTCCACCTTGCCTATCTCCCATGCAACTTCGACATCGCATCACCGTCGGTTTGACTCTCCTCGCATCCCGAACCATTGATCACTTGTAGCCTGCATGGTGGAATATTAACTTCAGTTCCGCACCATCAGATCTATGACAATAAAGCTCAACCACCGATCTTTAGTGCCCTACTCCATCAACGTGGTAACGCATTCCCCTACAGCGGTTTTGCTTACCACCTATGCCACCATGCGACGGGCTCCCTAGTCGCCATCTGCCTGGCAATAAAATCCATTGCGACCACCCTCATGAGTATCCACCGCGTGCTTTGGCCATGCGACGCTCAGCGAGGACCGTTGATCTTGTGCCTGCGCCCAATCGATGGTGCCTTTACCAATGATGGTTAACCCCTATGATATTTAACTATCGGACTATAGCATTTGGGGTTATTTCGGTCATTTTAAGTGTAATTTAATACCTTCCTTTGCCATTTCTTGAGATGCACCATATTCAACACTTCTACACCAACTTTCTCATACCCTAACACCCATCCATGGAAAACAAAGGGGACTTCGGGTATCCACTAGGTAACGTTTTAACTCTTCACCCCCCATGTTTGGTATTTATGCTGCAAAAATAGTTAGGTGCTAACACCGCCAACACTAGGTTCAATTTCAATGAAAAGATTAAATCTCGGATGCACAAACCAACTAGCTTTATGCCCAGGCCTGACAACTTATACTCAGTGTAATGGTTTAAAGAACCCTACTCGTTATTGGTATCTATTCTTTATTGGTTGTATGATCTTCCTAATTCCTCAATCTTTAAATCCGAGGGGATCTTGTGGCTCATCATGTCTTGACTATAGGTGAATCTTTTCCTTGGGCTTCTATTTTGTCTTTTGAGCTTAAAACAACAATTGAAAAGTATTAGAAGGCCCCTACTACACAGAAACCCTCTTTCTTTCTTTCATCCTATTTGATGGATGTGTTCTGTGTTGAATTTCAATATCCCAACATGGGATGGAATTGAACCCCCACTGCCCCTCCTGTTCACATATATCATTCTACATTGTTTACCCTTTTTCAGGCGAAGAGGCTAACCTTACGAAAAAGAACCTTTAGAGTCTTCCTTAGTTCTTTTCAGACTCTCTAAATATGAAATGATGCTGAGTTTACCTTCTATGGACTTGTTAAAACTCAACATTGAAGGCCCCGTCATGGGACAAACCCCTCCATTCCCAGGTTCGGAAAAAATTTGGGATTGGACTCATCTTTGAGATGAGCTATACCGAGCATCTGGCTACCTTCCTCAAGCTCGTTAAAAAACACATGAGGCACTCATCAGTCATGATGGGGAAAATGTTAGGATATATTCATCATTTTGTTTTATGTTTGCATGCAGCATGCATTCTGCATGCATGTCATGCAACTGCATGCATCCTAATCATCAGTTTGGTGTCATCCAGCACCTAGTCCCCAGTTTGCTAGCCCCGAGAGTTTCTTTCCACTCATTTTTAGCCCTCCTAGTTAGTGATGGGCCCACCTTTCACCTACCACATGTGAAAGGTTCCCTTCTTCACCTACCACTCAGTTACACTTCAGTTAGTTGAGTTATTTGTGGATCTTTCCTTGATTTAAGGCTAGATTGACTTGTTAACTAACTGAAACACTCTATTGGACCCCCGGTGAGACTAGATTGCCTATTTTGACTCCATTCAGCTCCCCATGCACCCTCCACTGAGCTTCCTTCACTACATTAGTGCTCCCATGTGCCAATTACACCTACCACATTCAGTTAGACTCAGTTTGACACCTAGTTGACCATTACTTGTGCATTGATGACTCCACTGATCTGATGATGAGGACTCCTAGTTGAGCCAAGTTATTCCATGTAGGCTATTCGAATGACCTCCTTAGTTAATTTGAATCATTCAGTCATTGTGATTGCACATTGTATTGTATTCTACTTCTGAGTTCAATAGAGCACTATTGCAATTCTCTTGCACAGTTTACACATATTAGTCTTTATGCATCTGTTGTAATTGATTTACTTGTTCAATTAAACCTGTTGTGCTTCAATTTCAGGTATCAGATTGATGGCAGGGACAAGACTTCTTTTCTATAGGGATTATTCATGAAGATTGAGTGAATTTGCTCACAAAAATATTGCAGCAGTGGCATGCATTCTCTCATGTGCATTCACTACTAGGAATGCAGTGCCAAAAATTTGCTTCCGATCCACACCAGAAGTCGAGAATTTTCCACATAATTACTGGATTCAAATCATTGGATGTTCAATATTGCTTGATTGTCTTATGCCAGGTGTGAAGCAACTTGAGAAGTGTGGATTGTTTGACCTTATTTTTCTTGTTTCTTGTGATTTGTAGGTTATTCACTCCTTCTATTGCATTCGATCCTCTTGAAAGATGGACACTTCTTCATCAAATATTCTCACTCCCTTCAACTATTTTTAGTGGAAGGCTGATATGGGGATATTACTATGCTCTAAAGGTTTCTACAGAGTTACCATGGGCCTAGAAGTCGAAGCTACATCAGCAGTAGAGAAGGAAAAATATTTCAATAAGCTTGATGAATCTTATGGTTTCCTTTGTCTCAGCAAATCTAAGGATCTTCTTTTCCATCTCAGTGGATTTACTACTCCGAAAGAGGTATGGGAGAAACTTGCCACACTATTTGGCATGCAGGATGATATGAGATCTTATCAGCTAGAGAATGAGTTGATTGCCCTCAATCCTGAAAATTTCAAGACCATTAATGACTTCTTCACTAAGTTTAAAAGCTTGGTTATGCTATTGAAGCAATGTGGAGTGGAAAAAGAAGATAAACAATTGATCTTATACATTCTTTCAAAACTTGGAAAAGATTATTCAGTTTTTGTTTCAACTTTCAATACGGGAAAGCTCACAATTCCCGCCTGGAAATGCCTACCTTAAGTGCCTTCATTGAATTCTTGAGAAAGGAGCATGATAAACTCATTCAAATGGGGACCATATGATCGAAAGATCAAGCTTTATTTGTTGGAGGATCCAAAGATATGAATGGAAAAGGGAATCCAAAGAAAGAGAAGCCAAAGTTTGATCCTTCCAAGCAAAGAGAGAAAACCAAGCAGTTGGATGAGCCATCCAGTTCAATAAACAACAAAAAGGGAAAAAAAGGAAAAGAGAAGACTAAATGTTCTTATTGAAGCAAGGGATATCATCCTGAAATCTCATGCATGAAGAATACCATAGATCAGATGGCCCTTCTCTTAAATAAAAACAACATAACCCTTCCTGACGGTGCAAGGAAGAAGGAGAAAAATGATCACCCCAAGAGAGGTCATGCACTCATGGAAACTGTTTAGACTTCCACAACTCTACTCATTGATTCTAGAGCTTCGAACCACATGGATTAAAATAAATATTCTCTATCATCATTTTATCCTAACAAGACCATATTCATCCACATGGGATACAACTCTCAAATTTATTCAAAGGGAAAAGGAACCATTCATTTAGAGCATGGCAGTTTCCACAATGTTCTCTATGTTCCTTAGCTTCGAATCTTATTTCCGTTTATTAGATGACACACACTAGTTCAACAAAGAAATTTGTATTCTTCCCTAACAAAGTTGAAATTTCTGATTTTGCAAGTGGAGAACTCATTGTGGTTGGAAAAGGCAACCATGCAGAAAAAGCATATGAGTTTTCTCACTGTCTGCCACATGAAAATCCCACTGCTCTTCTCACTCATGGGAATAAGGTTAGTGGGAAATGGAATGAGAGGTTTGGACACCTAAATTATAAATATTTGCAGCTGATACAGAAAAATTCCATGGTTGATGGCCTTCCGAAGATCAAATCCTCGAAGGGAATATGCAAAGGTTGCATCATTGGGAAGCACCCCGAGCACAAATTTGACCGAGAAAAAGCTAGCAGAGATTCTTCTATTTTGGGGATGATACATTATGATATCGGTGGTCCACTGCCACATACCTCCATGAATGGATCAAGGTATGTTCTGGCATTTATCGATGACTTCTCCAGATTTACTTAGGTCTTCTTTCTCAAAAACAAGTTAGAAGTGCTAGAAAAATTCAAGATTTTTAAAGCTTCTGTTGAGACTGCCACCAAGAGAAAAATGAAAGCTCTAAGATCTAATAATGGAGGTGAAGATATCAAATCATAGATGCTGCAAATTTGTGGTGAAAGTGGCATTCAGATCCAACACACAGTTCCCTACACACCTCAACAGAACGGTGTAGCGGAAAGGAAGAACCGATCACTGAAAGAGATGGAAACCTGTATGATTGAGTCAAAAGGATTGGCTGAAAAATATTTGGGCTGAGGTCATGAACGTTGCTGCATAAATTCAAAATATATTTCCATATTCATATTTGATAGATACTACTCCCTTCGAAGCATACACTGGTCACAAACCTGATGTGTCCAATCTCAGGGTTTTTGGCTCCACTGCTTGGGCTAGAATTTCGTCTGAGAAGAGAAAATATTTGGATCCGCAACATGTTGAGTGCATCCTAACTGGATATGCTGAAGAATCAAAAGGCTACAAACTCTTGGACATCAGATCCAAAAATATATTCATTGAGCAAAGTGTCAGATTTGAATAACCGCTTCAAAATCTAGAGCTAGTCAAAGAAGAAACTATTGATTTACAGCCTATACAAGAAGAATATTTCGAAGAAGATGATGAAATTTTTGGTTCTAATATTTCTGATATTTTATCAGACTTTGATGAACATGAAATATCAGTTTCAGAAGCTGATCCATATGTGCCCCAACAGTTTCCAAAGTGGGCCCAAAATACTCTCAATTGTGCTGGTTCAAACATTGGAAACCCTGTTGATCCAAGGAGAACTCGAGCAAACTTTCAAAGAGCAGGTATGGCTCTTTGATGTTCTGATCCTTTTTTATCTGAGAAATTTTTTTTGATGATAGTTTCAGATCCTAAACCATATTATCATTTCCACTGAGATCCGAGATGGAAAACTGCCATGGATGAAGAGTACAGTTCTCTTCAAAACAATGTTACATGGGAGCTAGTTTCTCTTCCACCTGGGAGGAAATTAGTCCAATGTAAATGGATCTATCGCACAAAGGTTTCTTCTGATGGCTCAAACTACAAATAAAAAGATCAGTTGATTACAAAAGGCTTCTCCCAAGTCCAAGGAGTGGAATACACTAAGACCTTTGCACCAATTGCAAAGATGGATTATATCCGCCTAGTTTTGGGTATTTCCACATCTAATCACTGAGAAGTGCAACATATGGATGTGAAGAGTGCATTTATTCACGGATATATGAAAGAAGAGATTTACATGAATCATCCGTAAGGATACATATCAGATCCAACATTAGTGTGTAGATTGAAGAAATCATGGTATGGATTAAAACAGGCCCCAAGAGCTTGGTATGCAAAGATGGACTCCTTCCTTCTGTCACAGAATTTTGAAAGGTGCAAATCAGATCCAAATGTGTACCTACAAAAAAATGAAGGTAATTTTTTTATTATAGTTCTTTATGTTGATGATCTTTTGATAACTGGAAGCACTCTTGCTTCAATCGACAAGTTAAAAATTGCTTTAAATCTAGCTTTCGACATGAGTGATTTGGGTTTGTTGAATCAATTCCTTGGGCTTGAGATTGCTCAAAAATTTGATGGGATCACCATATATAAAAAAAATATGTTTCATACCTACTAAACAAATTTAATAGGTCATATTGTAAGGCATCCCCATTCCCATTCCTCTCAGGAATCAGTCTTGAGGAGGGACATTCTACATCGCTTGCAGATTCAACATTGTATCGACAGTTGATTGGTAGCCTTCTCTACTTGACACGCTCAAGGCCTGATATTTCTTATGCTGTGAGTGTTGTATCAAGATATATGTAGAAACCCCATGAGCTCCATTTGCAGGAAGTCAAAAGAACCTTGCACTATGTGCAGGGTACTAGATATTTTGGCATGCACTATGTTGCAAATTCTAAGCTAGATTTGGTTGGTTTCACTTATTCAAATTGAGCAGGTGATAGTGTTGATCGGAAGTCCAATTCTGGATATGTTTTCATGAATGGAAATGGGCCTATTTTTTGGTCAAGCAAAAATCAGGCAGCCATTTCCTTATCTTCAACAGAGGCAGAGTATCGAGGAGCAGTCAATGCTTGCATTAAGGCAGTTTGGTTGTAGGGTATTTTCGTAGAGTTTGATATTGGTAGCACCACTTTGACTGTCATTTTTTGTGACAATAAAAGTGCTATCAAGATATCGATGGATACAATTCAGAGATAGAGGATCAATCACATCGAGATCCACATGCACTACATCTGAGAGCTTGTGCATGATAGAACCATTGTCTTGCAATATTGCCCTACTGACGAGCAAACTGTAGACATATTCACCAAGAGCTTCACTGAGAAGAATTTCTCTTACCTCCGTTCACTGTTGGGGTTGAGTTCCATCATGGTGGAGATATATTAGATCCTTCTATGCTCATCTTGAGGGGGGTATTTCTTCCCATTGTGTTTTCCCTCTTTCCTCACTTCAATTTTTTCCTAGCATTTTTGGATTATTATTGTATTGGGGTGACCTTTGGTCTCAGTAACCAGGGCCCTAACTTTTCTTTTTTACTACATAGTATAACTTGAGGGGGGGTGTTAGGATATTTTCATCATTCAGTTTTATGTCTGCATAAATTTTTGCATGCAGCATGCATTCTACATGCATGTCATGCAATTGCATGCATCCTAGTCATCGGTTTGGTGTCATCCAGCACCTAGTCCCGGGTTTTCTAGCCTCGGGAGCTTCTTTCCACTCATTTTTATCCCTCCTAGTCAGTGATGCGCCCACCTTTCACCTACCACATTTGAAAGTCACCCTTCTTCACCTACCACCCAGTTACACTTCAGTTAGTTGAGTTATTTGTGGATCTTTCCTTGATTTAAGGATAGATTGACTTGTTAACTAACTGAAACACTCCGTTGGACCCACAGTGAGACTAGATTGCCTAATTTTGACTCCATTCAGCTCCCAATGCGCCCTCAACTGAGCCTCCTTCACTACATTATTGCTCCCATGTGCCAGTTACACCTACCACATTCAGTTAGACTCAGTTTGACACCTAGTTGAGTGTTACTTGTGCATTGATGACTCCACTGATCTGATGATGATGAATCCTAGTTGAGCCAAGCTATTCGATGCAGGCTATTCGAATGAACTCATTGGTTAATTCAAATCATTCAGTCATTGTGACTGCACATTGTATTGTATTCTACTTCTGATTTCAATAGAGCACTGCTGCAATTCTCTTGCACAGTTTACACATATTATTCTTTATGCATCCATTGTAATTGATTTACTTGTTCAATTAGATCTGTTGTACTTCAATTTCACAAAAAAAAGAATTTTTTTTGTGTTACACCTTTACCTATGGCAGTACTTAGTCATTCTTGAACATGGCACTCATCTACATTTGCATACAGTACTTGGGTCATTTGTTTTTCCTCGAGTTTTGTTAACCTCATGATTCTTGTTACTCCTTTGGGTCATCCATAGAATACTTCCATCATCAGTTGCATTAGGGGTTGGCGTCTTTCTCATCATGTAAATACTTCCAAGTCAGTTAATGCCCATGTTCAAGATATATTCACCACTCATTATTTGCAGTCAGTACACCCTCTATCATATCGGTCTACTCTGAGTCAATATTGCATGTTACTGTACCATCCAATCTACTCCAAACATCTGTTATCGTGTTTCCTGTCGATGATAGGTTATTCATCATGGCCCTCCTTCGACGGATTCATCCTTGTCGACTTAAACACATCATCCAAGGATTAAATATAGAAAACAATCGAGTACCTTGGGCTTTCATGCCTTAATGGCAGGTTACCTCGCTTTCACCATGAGTTTACATCATTGACTCTTGACTGGAAAATTTCATCAAGTGTTCGACTTCAGCTCATTTTTCATGTTTGGTGATATGTACTATGATACCTTGGGGATCATCAACATCGATGGTGATTTTCCTCGCGCTTGGTTAATGATATACATTAATGACCATTAATCAAGTGGTTTCTACCATGTTTGACTCCAAAACATTATAATCACATGGATAGATTCGTATCATTGCGGGTTCATCTTGAAGACCCTGGGGACGTTATATTCTACCCAGGCTGCGAGGGCGATTGTTTGACTTATATTACACGGATGCACTTTGTATTGGTTGTGCCTATGTTATCATATCATCATGGATATACAATTGTGTCTAGTAGCCATGATTGTGTTCAGTCGGTCTTTATTACCATGGATCTGCATTGTATTGGTCGACAGCCATGTTGTGAGTCATACAGGACTGTGTTCTCAGAGGCAGTTGTACTGCAACATCTTCCATCTGACAAGTCCTAGCCATCCTTCTATCAAAGCATTTCACCTATCTAGTTTCATCAGCTTCATGCTTTGGGGGGCATTCTATTACACCTAAATCTTGCCATCACAAGACTCATTGTAAACATCCTTGAAGTTTCTATGACTAGGAAGTCAAACTTGAGAAGTTACTCACCACTTTACTATAGGGTCTAGTTGGGTTGGCGCAGGCTGATCCCTAGCAACAAGTGCCCAACTAGGTCAGGTGCAGTTAATAATCTGATCAAGTGCATCGTCGGCTCATGTCACCCTTGTGCAGCATGCGTCGCTGCAGGTTGCTCTAATACAACTTGCGTTGAAGTCAGTTAATGTGGATAAAGGGCATCTTCGAGCGATTTCTCGAAGGTGTGTGACTTGTATCTCTATCCCTAGCTTGTAGTTGAGCTGGAATTCAGTTCCCTAACCCCTTGGGAGGATCACTTATTCCTCTCCCACTATTTCTCAGCTTACCCTATCCTCCTAGAACTATATATATGAAGCTCTTCTCCATTCCAAAGGGAGGAAGGCTATAGAATCCATATGCTGGTGGAATAAGCGTAGGAGATCATCATTCATCCATTGGAGGCACCCATTTCTCCTTAGAGGCATTGGCTTGGCTTGTTGGAGGAATATTTCAATGTTAGGGCTCGGTTGTAATCCTCACTCTTCTTTGTATTCCCACTTTTATACAATAATACAAAACTCTTTCCATAAATGTCTTCTTGTTCATTTGATATTTCTAGTTTACTTCCTTAACCGTTTACTTAGATCAATTATTGCGTAGATGTGTTATTACTGCTTGTTTGTCTCTTGCATGTTCTAATAGCTTTTGCAGCTTCGGATCTGATGACCATGGAGCTTGGAGCGACGAGGGAGAAATAGATCTACAGATCTAAAAGGTAAGATGTTCACATCATTTAATCTCTAATTTGATCTAGGAAGGTAGATTTGTATTCTATCTGATTTGTTCTAGATTTGCATTGAACTAGGGAGATCATGCCTTAAGTCGGCTTTCAGTAGATTTTCTGGTAACAAGGAAATAAAAAATGTATTGATCAGACTATCTGCAAACCCGAGGGTGTTTCAATTCATTGATACCATGGTAGTAGACATACCTGAAGCCGACGGTTTGATATTAAGTAGGGACTAGTCAACGAAACTAAATGCTTATTTTGCAACGGATTGGTCTCATTTTTGGATGCCACATCAAAATAGGCAAAATCAGATTAAGGTGTTGAGATAGCCTCACATGAAATAGAATGTAACTCAGTTGAAAGAAAAGAATGAACCTGTGAACTTTTCATCTTTAGTTTTGGGGAATAATTTCTTATAAATTGAGCCAGGAAATTATCAAGCAGAGGATGTTAGTCATGATTCAGATAGACAATCTGATCTCCTTCAATTCTCACGGACTGATGACATTGATTGTAACATAGTAGAACTAGTTACTAATTTAGGATATAGTAATGACGTAGTTAAATTGGAAAATAAATTTTGAATTTTGTATTTTGATGGTTCCAAAAGATAAGAGGGATCAGGAGCTGGTTGTGTTCTTGTTGTTCCTGAAGGAAATAAACAATTTCTCTCTTGTAGGGTAGAGTTTGAATTCATGAATAACACTACTGAATATGAAGCTCTAGTTCATGGTCTTAAAAGAGCCATTGATTTAAACGTAAAAAATTTAAAGGTTTTTGGTGACTCAGAAATAGTTGTTAGACAGGTAAGAAATACTATTCATTGTTTATCTCCACGTCTGAAAGGGTACCAATATGAGGTTTGGAATTTAATATATAAGTTTGATGCTTTTAACATAAATTCCATTCCTAGATTACAGAATGTTACAGCTGATTTATTAGCTACTTCTGCTTCTCAACTAGTACCAACCAATAACAAGTGTTCTATTGAATTAATTTTTAGGCCATCAGTACCTGACAACATTAAAAATCTGAGGGTGTTTGATGATGATGAACAAATCATTAGTTTTTTGAAGAAGGAAGATGCTTTCAAAGAATCTATGATTGATGAGGAAGAACACCAGTTGGAGTTACAGAACAAGGATGTTTGTAAGGGAAATTTCATGCCAAAAGGAGTAAGAACTCTTGAAGGATTGTTTGAATTACAAAATAAATTTAGAAGACCAAAAAATGTCAAGACAAACAGTTCCTCGATGCAGTATGAGTTTGTAAATTTAGGAACAAAAGCTGAGCCCAAATATGTCAATCTAGGGAAATGTTGTTCACCGGATGAAAGATGCAAGTTTATCAAACTTTTTCAGCAATATAAATATGTGTTCGCATGGAATTATGGGCATTTGAAGATGTATGACACATGCATCATAGAACATGTGATACCCATTAAGCGAGGTGCAAAGCCATTTCAACAGAAACTACAAAAAATGCATCCCACACTTGAACTGTTAATACAAAAGGAGTTAAAGAAATTATTGGATGCTAAGATTATTTTCAAAGTTTGACACTCTAAATGGGTGGCTAATCTGGTCCCCGTAAGGAATAAATCAGGAGAGATACGATTATGTGTTGACTTTCGGAACTTGAATAGAGCGTCAGACAAAGACAACTATCCGGTGCCACCAATGGAGCAAATTTTGCAAATAGTATCAGGGTCGGAATTTTTCTCCATGTTAGATGTATTTTCTGGATATAATCAAGTATTAGTGGCTGAGCAATATCGACTCAAGACTACATTTCGCACGAAGTGGGGAACATTCGCACATAGGAGAATGCATTTTGGCCTAATGAATGTTGGAGACACATTCCAGAGGGCCATGGATATTTCATTCCGAGGTTTAGTCGGCCACTTTGTTGTCATATATTTAGATGATGTAACATTTTTTTCTAAGAAACGAGAAGACCATGTTTTCCATTTGAAGCAGATTTTAGATCGTTACCGAAAGTATGGTATATCTATCAATCCAAAGAAAAGAATTTTTGTTGTACTTGAAGGAAAACTACTAGGACACATTATCTCAAAGAAGGGAATCTTGATAGATCCAGAAAGAGTTCAGGATATCAATCAGATTCCCATGCCCCATAATAAAAAGACTATGCAATCATTTATGGGCACGATTAATTTTGTTCGAAGGTTTGTACTGGATTTCGCACAAATTCTAAAACCTTTGCAGCAAATTGTGAAATTTAAATGGACTGATGTTGTGAAAATTTCATTTAAGGATATAAAGAATGCTATAGCTCATGTGGATTCTGTAAGAAGTCCATATTTCGAAAAGGATTTTATCATGTATACTTTTTCTTCAGAAAATTCTCTTGTAGCAGTGCTCACACAGAAAGGACAACTGGGAGATGAGTATCCAATATCTTTCATGAGCAATGGGTTACAAGGAGATAAGTTGAACTACCCAACTGTGGATAAAAAATCATATGCGGTATTTAAGGCAGTAAAATAGTTCATGCCTTACATTTTGAAGAACATAACAAAGGTCATCATACCTCATCCAACTGTTAGATCATTATTTGTGCAAAAGGAGTTGGGAGAAAGGAGAGGAAATTGGGTAACTGCCTACAAGAGTATGATCTAGAGTTCAAAAAAACCACTATCATTAAAGGTCAGGGGTTGTGTAATGTAACACCCCCTCCCACCATATCAGCATGATAGAGAGGGAAAGACACTAAATCCGGACATCTAGTCCCGTACTTAGTAAATAAACATTCAATTTACTAAGAAGATGGACATATGCAAATGCATAAACATTTGAAAACACAGCGGAAGTAAATTCATTAGCACATCCATCATTCATTCAAGATATTCACTAGATAAATAATTGCAAAGTTAACCCAAAAGAATACTTATCTCAATAAGGTAGTCCCAAGCAACTGGCTATGCAACTGCAACGTTCCACCCAACCATAGGCCAGTTGTGCTTATCAACCTCTTGATACAACTGCCACCCCCGAGCTGGGCATGATTTCTACAAGGAACCAGGGAGCAGCAGACTCACACATAGCCAAGCATACACCAAGATGAGCCAATCCAATCTGCAATTGGGTTTATCAGGCTGCTAGGAAATGGAAAGGAAGAATTGCTAAGCTAGTGAGCTCAATGACAGAGCTATGGGTACCCCTCCCATATCTACTCAGCTTGGAACTCACAATGCCTACACACCCAACACAAGGAATTATTCTCTTCACTGCCACACAGTCCCTCAAGCCATACCTCCCTTTCTAGTGCTCTCGGGGTGTGCATAGAAAAGTAGCTAGCCTTCTTGATATTCTTGAGAGGTTACTCCCTACACTAGGTTTATCAAGCCAATTCTGTCCACTACCACTCCAGTTTCTTGCTTACAGGTTCAAATCAAATAAGGATGCACATAACAGCAAAACTACGCTTGCTGAGCATGAGAACAACGTTTCAACAGTGGGATGCATGAGGTGGGGTTTCCTGAGCTTCAGAAAAAAAAATGTGGGAAGACCCAAAACGTATTGGCAACTAGGAAAATTTCACTGGGAGAGCAAAACCCATTCTAGAAAAATGCCCCAGGGACAAAAACGACCTCTCCCTCAGTCCCAAATCATGTCCCTCCTTTCCCAGCTGATGTACACTACCAAAAACGAGTTCCTGGGCATGGAAAACGCAGGGTTATGGTGAAAAACATGAGGATAAATTCCAGTGAGCTCAGTCTGCGTGAGAGATCAAAGACTAATTGTTCAGAATGGCTTTGGGCACCATTTCGTGGGTGTTTTCTTGCCCAAGGAGACAAAACACGATTTCCTAGGTTGATGGCCTGCCCATACACGAAATTGGCTGCCATACCTCTTCATTCCAAAGGCATTAATTGCCTCAACCAATTCTTTGGAAGAATTAAATGATTGGGTCCCCAACCCAAAATGGGTAGTTGAGGGTTTATTGGTTTTCTCATTGATACATGGATTAACACCATTGGTTCAAGGGTTTGAATAATTTCCCTCCCTATTCCTTGTAGAATCATGCCCCATCTCTTTGTTGCATTGCATAGCTAGTTGTGGGTATTTTTCATTAAAATTCGTAATTACATGATGTCTTATATACATTGTGCCTATCTAGCACAAGAACCATAGGCATCTATTCTTTTAATTGCCGACACATAAAATGCTAAATCAATGGTGGGGCCTTGGCCTTGAGCTCCTCACCATGATTAAATTACAATATTTACATCATTTACGATTTAATACAAAGGGGGTCAAAATGGGGACATTACATTCCCCTCCCC
Source organism: Larix kaempferi (assembly GCA_027924585.1). Taxonomy (NCBI): domain Eukaryota; kingdom Viridiplantae; phylum Streptophyta; class Pinopsida; order Pinales; family Pinaceae; genus Larix; species Larix kaempferi. The sequence goes on from BSBM01000893.1 coordinate 5,678,664, forward strand.
TTACATTAGCATTGTCCTCAGTGCTCATCAAAATTGAACAAAAATGGATATGCCATCCTCACGGCGTCCTCCAGCTCCCATGCAGCCTCATCGAGACCGTAGTGCTTCCATTGCACCTTTACCTGTCCGATGGCTCGGTTCCAGAGCAATGTTACTTTCTTGTCTAGGATGCACAATGGATCGGTTTGGAATTCCCCCTCGATTTCCACCTGGATCACATCCCAATTAATCACATGGTTAGGATCATGTACATATTTCTTAAGTAAAGAGACATGAAAAACATTATGAGCTTTAGTGCTAGCAGGCAATGCAAGTCTATATGCAACTGGTCCTATTCTTTCAAGCACTTCAAATGGCCCACAATATCTAGGTGATAGCTTGGCACAACTCCCAAGTTTCAAGGAACTCTTCCTTGATCTCACTCTAAGATACACATGATCCCCAACACTGAATTCCCTATGCACTCTATGTTTATCTGCATAACTTTTCTGTCTATCTTGGGCTACTTTTAAATTCTGCCGGATCTTTGCAACTTCTTGTTCCATTTCCTTGAGCAATTCTGGCCCAAGTACAATTCTATTCACTGGATTGTCCCAAGTCACTGGTGTCCTACACCTTCTGCCGTATAAAGCCTCATAAGGACTCATTCCCAATGATGCTTGTTGCCCATTGTTATATGCAAATTCTACCAAGTGTAGATAATCCTCCCACTTGGATGGTTTGTCCATTACATACATGCGGAGCATGTATTCAAGCACCTGATTGACTCTTTCTGTTTGCCCATCTGTTTGAGGATGGTATGCAGTACTAAAGCTCAACTGTGTACCCAAATCCGCAAAGAGACCCTTCCAAAAATTGGAAGTGAACTTGGTATCCCTGTCAGAAATTATTGCCTTAGGAAACCCATGTAATCTGAAAATTTCCTTCATGAAAATATTTGCAATGGCATCAGCTTTATGTGTGGACTTAACCGGTATGAAACATGCTGCCTTTGTTAACTTGTCCACCACAACCATGATGGAATCATGTTGTCTCTTAGTCATTGGCAATCCTGTAATAAAATCCATGGATATCACTTCCCATTTCCATTCTGAAATTGGCACTGGGTGCAATAAACCTGCGCGGTGTTGGTGTTCAACCTTCACCTACTGACATTCCATGCACTTGGAGATGTATTCAGCGACATCCTTCTTCATCCCGGGCCAGAAATAATATTTTCTTGCTGTAGCAATTGTTTTCTGATATCCTGGGTGACCAGAGTATGGAGCTTTATGGATCTCATCCATAACCATTCTCCTTAAATCTGTCGCACTTGGAATATAGACTCTATTCTTGTAAGTAAGAAGTCCGCCTTCTTCCAAATGATAGCCTTCATACTTATTTTCAAGGTTTTGCTGCTGCAATTTGCCCCTTATTTGCTCATACACTTCATCCTCAACCATATGGTTAACAATCTGCTGCTTCAAATATGGTTGGCAAGTACTAAGCGCTGCCACATACATTTCACGTACCTTCCTGCTGAGTGCATCAACCACCTTGTTTTCCTTCCCTTTTATGTGTTTGATTTCAAAATCAAATTAACACAAACATTCCAACCATCTAGCCTGTCTAGCATTTAAAGTTGGTTGATCAAACAAATATTTCACACCACAATGGTCTGTCCTTAACTCAAATTTTCTTCCCATTAAGTAATGCCTCCACATCTTTAAGGCATGTGCTATGGCTGAAAGTTCTATATCATGAGTAGCATAGTTCTTCTCATGCTCCTTCAACTTTCTTGACTCATAGCATATCACGTGGTTGTCTTGCATAAAAACTCCTCCAAGTCCTTGATTGCATGCATCAGTACACACCACAAAGTATTTTTTCGGGTCTGCAATATTCAAAATAGGTGCACTTGTAAGAAGATTCTTCAACCATTGAAAACTTTCCTCACATCTTGGTGACCATTCAAACTTTATCCCCTTCTTTTGTAAAGAAGTGATTGGGTTTGCAACCTTGGAGAATCCTTCGATAAACCTCCTGTAGTAACCGGCAAGGCCCATAAAAGATATCACATCAATCACATTCCTTACAGTTGGCCAATTCATAATGGCTTCAATCTTCTCAGGGTCTACAGATATTCCTTCGTTGGAGATGATGTGATCCAAATAATGAATTCTATCTTTATAAAAGTCACATTTGCTTAACTTTGCATACAACTTATGCTCCCTTAGTAATTGCATTGTCATTCTCAAATGTTCTTCATGCTCTTCTTCGTTCTTAGAATAGATGAGAATGTCGTCCAGGAATACAAGAACAAACTTGTCCAAATACTTGCTAAAAACATTATTCATGAGACACATGAATGTAGCTGGTGCATTTGTGAGACCGAATGGTACCACTAAAAACTCATAGTGTCCATACCTTGTTCTAAAGGATGTCTTATGAATATCTTCTTCTTTGATTCTTACCTGATGGTAACCAGACCTCAAGTCAATCTTTGAAAATACCTTCGCTCCTCTCATTTGGTCAAAAAGGTCATCAATTCAAGGCAATGAGTATTTGTTCTTCACAGTGACTTTGTTCAACTGCCTGTAGTCAATACATAACCTGAGTATTCCATCTTTCTTTTTCACAAATAGAACAGGTGCTCCCCACGGGGACACACTTGGTCTAATATATTTATTTTCCAGCAACTCTTGTAATTGCATTTTTAATTCTAGCAATTCCGGTGTACTCATCCTGTAGGGTGTCTTAGACACTGGTGCCACTCTTGGCACAAGCTCAATGGTAAAGTCAATGTCTCTCTTTGGAGGGAGTCCTGGGATCTCATCAGGAAAAACATCCCTGAATTCTTGCAATACCTGATAGTCTTCCAACTTAAGATTTTCATTCTCTACTGCCTCTAAAATGTGAGCTGCATACAATTGACATCCCTTCCTACATAACTTATTTAGTTGCATGGCTGAAACCTGTCTAACAGAAGTCACCTTTGGAATGCCTTTTACAACCCTCGGGTTTCCTTCTTCGTCCATGCATTCAAATGTCTTATTGTAGCAGTCAAGTTTAACCCTGTGTGCTTCTAACCAATCCATTCCAATAAGAATATCATAGGAACCCAATGGTAAAATATTTAGATCTGCATAGGTGAATATCCCATCCATCTCTAATGGACATTTCTCTACCATTTCACTAACTTTTCTCTTAGTTCCAGTGGCTAGTTGATCTAACCATGATTTACTATGCTTTAATTTCATGAAAGCACAAATCTCAACAATTCTAGGAGTGACATAACTGTGAGTAGATCCAGGATCAATCAAAATAGAAACAGATTGCTTAGCAATCTTACCTTCAACTTCAACCATCGTTGACTGATGATCTGCTTGGCGGTCATCTAGTGCTGCATAGATTCTAGGGATTGCTCTCGCCACTTGACCCACAGTTCCAGCTCCTTGGATGTTGTGAACTTGATTTGCATTCCTATTCCGGTGTGGATAGTTCCTAAGCATGTGGTCTCCTCCACAACCCCAACATTGAAGTGGTTCTCTTGGCTCCTTTGGATCTCTTGGCTTGTCTCCCATCATCCTAGTTGGCTTAGTCACAACCTGTGATGGTTGCCTTTGCTGATTCCGGAATTGAGGAGGCTTGAACCCATTCTTCCTTTGATCAAACTTTTCATTTTACTTATCCTTCCATCCCTTATGGAATTCTGGTTTGCTTCTGTTTTGATCAAAGCAATACTTGGCCTTTCTTATGGCCTCCTCTAGAGTTCGAGGTTCATCGAACTCAATTCTGTCTTTATATGACTGGGGAAATCCACTTAGGAAACGCTGAATTTTTACCTTATCATCTCGAATATACTTGAAATACCTCAGCAGCTCCAAGAACTTGTTTGCATATTCTTCCATGGTCGATTGTCCCAATCTCAGTTCATGGAACTCTTTGATCTTATCATCATAGTACCTATCAGAGAGGTACTTTTGCTTAAAGTATTTCTTGAACTGCTTCCAGACGATCTTCCTTTCATTGATCTTCTTCACTTGCCTAGGGTGTTCCCATCATATAGATGCTCTCCCATTCAAGTTGAAGATGGCTACCCTTGCCTTTATATTTCCAAAGTAGTCTTGGACTTGGAAATATTTTCTCATTCCAAGAATCCAAGCTTCAGCTTCTTGACCGGACTTTACGTCTCCATTAAATGTAGGAGGTTTTGACTTCTTAAATTCTCCATGTGAATTGTTCTTGTAGTGCTTCTTCCTCTTGCTCATGCGAGATGAAGATCTTGAACCCTCAATGGATTCTTTAGAGTTAGTTGATTCATTAGAAGAGGGTTCTGGAGTATATGTTCTGTCTGTAGAAACTCTTCTTGGGCTACTGGCCCTCTTGCGGGAATTCCTTCTAGAACTAATCCCACCCCTTTCTAGATTTGATGTCTGATGTCCATAGTTTATTTTCCTTTGGATGTTTGTCAAACTCTGCAGCATGGCTGCATTCAACTGATTTTGTTCTTCCTGAGCTTTAATCATCCTTTCATTATCTTCCCTATAGCTTTGCAACTCCACCATGAGGCTTCTCATGGTGGATGAAATACCTGGAGGAGTCTCTTGATTTCTTCTCCCATTAGATTCTGTTTCAACATTTTCAACATGTATGTTCTCCCCCATGGCATCTGTCTCAGGCTCATAGGGATCCTGTGCATCATCCATGATGTTTATTCTCTTGGTCCAACCAAGATCCAAAACTTTTCAACTGTACTATCTAGAGTGCTTCCCTGATGTAAATGTGATTCTGTGAAATGTGTTCATCAACACAATTGTTAGCTGCATTATATTCTCAGAAATTCACAATTACTTCATGCACATGGGAAAAAGGTTATATTGACAATTTGTCAAATCACAATCAACGACATATGAGGGGAAAAACAAAGGGGGTCAAGGGACGGTTGGCTGTAGCCTTCCGCAATTGCGCGGCGGTTGGCTATAGCCTTCCGCAATTGCAGGGCAGTTGGCTGTAGCCTTCCGCAATTGCGGGGCGGTTGGCGGAATGCTTCCGCAATTGCGGAACGACTCGGCGAAGTCTTCCGCAATTTGCGGAACAATTCACCGAAATCTTCCGCAGTTGCGGAACGATTCGGCGAAGTCTTCTGCAGTTGCGGAACGATTCGGCAAAGCCTTTCGTAGTTGCGGAACGATTCAGCGAAGTCTTCTGTAGTTGCGGAACAATTCGGCGAAGTCTTCCACAGTTGCGGAACGATTCGGTGAAGTCTTCTGCAGTTGCGGAATGATTCGACGATGTCTTCCGCAATTTTGGAAGAGAATTCCTTCAGCAAATTTCAGAAGAGAATTCCTTCCGCAAATTTCGGAAGAGAATTCCTTCCGCAGTTTCGGGGCGGTTCACGGAACTCTTCCGCAAATTTCGGAACGATTTCCCAAACTCTTCCGCATTGCGGAACGATTCATAGAATCTTTCCGCAGTTTCGGGACAACTTTCTGAATTCTTCCCGAAATAGACTTAAACAAAATTTTCAAAAACAATTTTGGAAAAATTTTGAAATCTTTCTTACTTTCAGGGATGACTGTAACTTGGATTTGGCCCATAGAGGTCCAATGCTGCAACCAGCAGCTCTGATACCAAACTGTAACACCCCCTCCCACCATATCAGCATGATAGAGAGGGAAAGACACTAAATCCGGACATCTAGTCCCGTACTTAGTAAATAAACATTCAATTTACTAAGAAGATGGACATATGCAAATGCATAAACATTTGAAAACACAGCAGAAGTAAATTCATTAGCACATCCATCATTCATTCAAGATATTCACTAGATAAATAATTGCAAAGTTAACCCAAAAGAATACTTATCTCAATAAGGTAGTCCCAAGCAACTGGCTATGCAACTGCAACGTTCCACCCAACCATAGGCCAGTTGTGCTTATCAACCTCTTGATACAACTGCCACCCCCGAGATGGGCATGATTACTACAAGGAACCAGGGAACAACAGACTCACACATAGCCAAGCATACACAAAGATGAGCCAAGCCAATCTGCAATTGGGTTTATCAGGCTGCTAGGAAATGGAAAGGAAGAATTGCTAAGCTAGTGAGCTCTACCACAGAGCTATGGGTACCCCTCCCAGATCTACTCAACTTGGCACTCACAATGCCTACACACCCAACACAAGGAAGTATTCTCTTCACTGCCATACAGTCCCTCAAGCCATACCTTCCTTTCTAGTGCTCTCAGGGTGTGCATAGAAAAGTAGTCAGCCCTCTTGATCTTCTTGAGAGGTTACTCCCTACACTAGGTTTATCAAGCCAATTCTGTCCACTACCACTCCAGTTTCTTTCTTACAGGTTCAAATCAAACAAGGATGCACATAACAGCAAAACTACACTTGCTGAGCATGAGAACAACGTTTCAACAGTGGGATGCATGAGGTGGGGTTTCCTGAGCTTCAGAAAAAAACATGGGAAGGCCCAAAACGTATTGGCAACTGGGAAAATTCGACTTGGAGAGCAAAACCCATTCCAGAAAAATGCCCCAAGGACAAAAACGACCTCTCCCTCAGTCCCAAATCATGTCCCTCCTTTCCCAGCTGCTGCACACTACCAAAAATGAGTTCCTGGACATGGAAAACATAGGGTTATGGTGAAAAACGTGAGGATAAATTCCAGTGAGCTCAGTCTACGTAAGAGATCAAAGACTAATTGTTCAGAATGGCTTTGGGCACCATTTCGTGGGTGTTTTCTTGCCCAAGGAGACAAAACACGATTTTCTAGGTTGATGGCCTGCCCATACACGAAATTGGCTGCCATACCTCTTCATTCCAAAGGGTATTAACTGCCTCAACCAATTCTTTGGAAGAATTAAATGATTGGGTCCCCAACCCAAAATGGGTAGTTGAGGGTTTATGGGATTTCTCATTGATACATGGATTAACACCATTGGTTCAAGGGTTTGAATAATTTTCCTCCCTATTCCTTGTAGAATCATGCCCCATCTCTTTGTTGCATTGCATAGCTAGTTGTGGGTATTTTTCATTAAAATTCGTAATTACATGATGTCTTATATACATTGTGCCTATCTAGCACAAGAACCATAGGCATCTATTCTTTTAATTGACGATACATAAAACGCTAAATCAATGGTGGGGACTTGGCCTTGAGCTCCTCACCATGATTAAATTACAATATTTAGATCATTTACGATTTAATACAAAGGGGGTCAAAATGGGGACATTACATGTAAGTTTCTCACTGAAAACCCAACTGACAGGGATTGTGATTGGGAAAACGAAGTTGAATTACATTTAACTGAATTATGTTCCATTTTTACAACTCCAGAATCTTGGTACAAGGATTTGGTGCACTATCTTCAACAAGGATATCTTCCATAACACTGGAGTTCTAAGCAGAGAAGGGCGCTCCGATTCAAATCAACATCTTATCAGATAATTGACGGAGTACTCCTAAAAAAAAATTATGATGGAATTTTTCTTAGATGCCTTAAGAAAGAGGATGCGTATAAGGTGGTCAAAGAATTACATTATTGTAGTTATGGTTTTCACCCAAGCTTGTGCAAATGAGCACCTACTAAGGAGAATGGACTCCTTAGTAGCAGTTCAAATAAAAAGTAAATCTAAGATGCAAGATCAATAAAATTTAACCATTAATAGATAACATGTACATGAAAGCAAATCTAAATCTAAAGAATAAAAACTAAATAACCATGAGAGATACAGTAAAAAATTGATATTTTTGTATTAATGGGAAAACAAGGGTTTGCAATGGTGTTACCTCAAATTCTGAGGTTGATGGAGCTTGTGCAGTTGCATGGATGAGGTACTCCAGTGCTCCAATGGTTTCTCACTTCTCCAAGATGCTTCAAGGGTGGGCCAAAGGATCACTCTAAATGGGGAACTCAAGCTCAAAGGGAGGCTAGGGTTTTCAAGAATGATTTTGACAGCATAAGGATAGGCAAGAATGTGGATGATTATGTTAGGATATTTAGACACTTAGGAGTTAGTTAAGATCAACTTGTATAATATATCCGTTAAGGATAGTGTGTTTCTTTAGTATGCATTTGCAAATACTTAATCCGACGGTCATGATATGTTCCCGACATAGAGTGATCCGACGGCTCAACTTCTCTTAGATCAAACCTAACCTTTATCCATGGCTTAACACCTGATTGGTCCATGATCTCTATTTAAAGAGCATGGAGGTTCATTGTTTAGTTGATCGATTATGAGAAGCTCATTTGTAACTTTCTTTCTTTGCATAATAAATTGTCCCGTAGAAGCTATTTGGCCGGGGCCGTGGAGTGTTTCCCTCAAGAGGGTTTAAACCACGTCAAAACATCGGTGTGTTGATCTGTGATCTGTTTGTGTGAAGAGATTGCTCTTGGTGTTCGGTCCTTTGGTAGTACCCTATGTACCTGAACATGGCATCAGAGATTTTATGAAGTGCTGCTTCCGGTTATGATCTAGATCTTAAACTGTTGTTGCCGAAACTCGAAAAGGGTTTCTAGTTCTGGTATTTCTGTGTATTTTTGGGCTATGGGAGGTGTTCCATTACGTCTGGAGTGTCGTTTCCATTTGGAAATAGTTTTTGTTTGATCGAAAACGGTTCCGGGTTACTCCAGAAACGCGTATTTCATCAGATCTGAAGGTATAATGTTACAGTGACGCATTTTTTTATTTTCTGTTTTTAAAAGAAAAAAAATCTCATATTTTATCATTTTTTTTTTGGTTCGGATTGTTACTTTCTCGTCTGCATATGCTCTTTGCCGTGCACCTTGAGCGATCTCGGCAAATCAGAAACAGAAAGGGAAAGGGAAAGGGTTCGATTTGTGTTTTGTTTTGCAGGAAAAAGGGCAAGCACGCAAACCGAGGAAGAAGAGTAAAAAAAAAAATCCCCCTTCCTCATTCTCATATTTTACATACCTTTTAATCTAGCTCACTCGGTTCAAAATTGCTTTATTCCTTAATAGGTCTTGAGTTCAAGTCTTAGAAAGTTACTTTTAAAAGAAAAAGTGCATGCAATTTCTATTTTCAAGTTACTTTATTGTAAAAGTGTATCTCACTTAAATAATAAAAAATAAAAATACAAGTGAGTCACTTAAGTTTTTTATTGTTGCACTATTTAAAAGTAATATCATTGTAAAAGTAAAATCACTTATTTTACAAAAGTGGTTCACTTAAAGCAACTTTCTTGTAAAGTGATTGTCAAAAGGTTCATCTTGGGAAGAGGGGGGTTCTTTGTTTGCTGGACATTCTCTAGCTGCCACGTCACTATTGGGGACATCTTCAACAGTTTTTTTGTTCAAGCATAACTTCATCATATAGAGTCATTTTTCAGTACCATTTTTTTTTAAACCACCTATTTTTTCGAGCTCTTCACATCCAGACTATTGGTTTCTGATTTTACAGCCATTAATATACAAATATGGATGCCCCTTGTGATATTCTACTTAACAGTTCCAACTATTTCTCATGAAAATCTCGTATGGAGGATGTTCTACGAAGTAGGGGACTTTTCAGAATTACCTCAGGGAAAGAAAAAGAACCCACTGATGATGATAAGAAAATAAAATGGGAAAATAGATGTGATGAAGCTCGTGGATTGATTGGGATGTCAATCTCTACTGATTTGCGATTCCACATATCTGGAATTGATGAACCTAATGCTGCTTGGGACAAGTTGGAATCCGTGTTTGGTAAACACAATGAAATTCGAGGTCACCAACTCGAAAAATGAGTTGAATTCTTTAAATCCAAGTGACTTTTCATGCATTCAAGATTATTTATCTAAGTACAAAACTCTTAAACTCTTATGTGCAGAATGTAAGATTGAGAGGGAAGACAAACAATGCATTTATCATATTCTTTCCAAACTTCGACTTGCATATTATGTTTTTGTATCTACATTTTACTCCATGAAAGCATCCTTGAATGCAGCTAGCTATCAAGAGCCTAGTATTGAATTCTTTTGTGATTCCTTGATTAGGGAACAAGATAAACTCATTCATCTTGGAATAATCAACAATGCAGATACATCTAGGAAAGCCTTATTGTCCCAACAGAAAGAAAATTCCAAGCCTTCCCAAAAACAAAATTTTAGCAATAATAAGTCAAACAAGGGTCCAAAACCCTCTCAGTCGGCTCCTTCTTTAAAAAATGACAAAGGATCCAAGCCAAAAGGAAAGAAGACTAAGCGTCATTGCAACTATTGCGGGAAAGATAATCATGATGAATCTAAGTGTTTCTAGAAGATGGCAGCCTTGGAAGCAACAATGAAGAAGCACCACATCAGCCTAAATTCACCTTCAGAATCTGCCTCTCATGGACATAGACTTTGTGCTTCTGGTTATTCTTATAATGCATCTTCTTCTTCTACTTCAAATGAATGGCTCATTAATTCTAGAGCATCTTATCATATGGCTGAGGATCAAGCCATCTTTTCTACTATGCATGAATGTAACACCAAACAAATATTTGTTGGTGATGATACATCTCTAAGTGTTGTAGGAGCTGGAACAGTTCCAGTAGATAATGTTCATTTTAGTGATGTACTATGGGTTCCAAGAATTTACTGCAATTTGTTATCAGTCTATCAGATCACTCATTCTGGTGAAGGTAAAACTGCAACTTTTACACCTCACCAAGTTGTAATCAAGGATTTTAAAGATCCTCAATAGGTCCTAGCTACTGGAATTGTTGATGATATTACTAGGTTGCACAAGTTTAACAACTTTGGGTCATTACCTTTCCCTTCAATTTTTGTTGCTCATAGTGATAACTTGAGCAAACTTTGGCATGAGTGATTTGGTCACTTAAATTATTGCTCATTGCAACAACTATGTAAAGAAAATATGGTGACAGGTCTTCCGATGGTATCTTGCAGAGATAGTGTTTGTTCCGGTTGTGTACTCGGAAAACATCATCGAGACAATTTTGACAAACGTGCCTCTTGGCACGCTTCAGTGCTCTTGGAGCTTGTGCATAGTGACTTGTGTGGTCCTCTTCCATCTGCTTCCTTTTCTGGTTTCAAATATTTCTTAACTTTCATTGATGATTACACCAAACGCACTTGGGTTTATTTCCTAAAACTTAAGAGCGAAGTATTTAACATATTCTTGGCCTACAAGGCCCTTGCTAAAAAACAATCTGGTCATCAAATTATTAAGTTAATATCTGACAATGGAGGAGAATATGTTAACAATAAGTTCACTACTTTCTGCACTGAACAAGGCATCCAACAACAGCACATTGTTCCATATACACCACAACAAAATGGTGTAGCTAAGCGGAAGAACTGCAATGTAAAAGAAATGGCTAATTGTATGATCCAATCTAAGGGACTAAGTCTTCAATTTTGGGCTGAAGCCATAAATTGTGCAAATTACATAGTTAATCACACCCCCACAAAAGCATTACAAGGTATAGCACCGGAAGAAGCATGGAGTAAAACTAAACCTGATGTAAGTCACTTTCGTGTGTTTGGTAGTGAAGCATGGGCTCACATTCCGGATGAAAAACGGAAAGCATTGCAGCCTAAAAGTGAAAAGTGCATATTTGTTGGATATTCTAAAGATGTAAAAGGTTATAGACTTCTTCAACCACATTCTCATGATATAATCATTAGAAGAGATGTTAAATTTGATGAAAATCTCTTGGCCTACGAGCCTAACTCGACGATTGTGCCATCTTTGGCCTGCGAGCCTGATTCGGCGTTTGTGCCTTCTTCTTCTTCCAACTTCTTTGACAGGTTTTCACCTCTAGTTTCTGATGATGACAGTGAGGATGAAAATCCACCTCCACCTGCTCATGTTCCTCCAGTTGCACCAACACAAGTGCTTCCTCGATGGGTCCGTTCAACATGTGAAGCAGCTGGTGATCTTGTTGGTGATCCTAGAGATCAACATCGAACACGTTCTTGGTTTCAGCGAGCCTCTTCTCTTTTGGCTTAAGTTTCCAAGAATCATGATCCAGAAACTTTTGCAGAAGCTTCAGGGAATCCAGATTGGGATGCAGACATGGATGAAGAATATCGTTCCTTAATGGCAAACGATACTTGGGATCTTGTACCTCTTCCAAAAAGAAGAAAACTTGTCAGATGTAAATGGGTCTACAGAACTAAGTATGCATCAGATGGAAGTGTTGAAAGATTGAAGGCAAGGTTAGTTGCCAAAGGTTTTTCCCAAGTTGAAGGGATTGACTACAATGAAACCTTTGCTCCCATCGCAAAAATGAACTCCATCCGCCTTGTTCTTTCCCTTGCAGCCTTACACAACTGGTAAGTCCATGAAATGGATGTCAAGTCTGCCTTCTTACATGGTGATTTACAGGAGGAAATTTACATGGAACAACCTCTTGGCTATGTTCAGAATAACTCTAGCCTTGTTTTCCGCCTTAAGAAATCCTTATATGGCCTTAAGCAAGCTCCTAGAGCTTGGTATGCCAAAATGGATAACTTTCTCCTTGACACTGGTTTTTCTAGATGCCATTTTGACCCCAATGTCTATACCAAGAAAGTAGGAAACCATCTCATCATACTTGTTCTATATGTTGATGACATTATTCTTACTGGTAGTGACCCTAAGCTTATAACCCATGTGAAATCCAGTCTTAAACAAAATTTTGAAATGTCAGACTTAGGACATTTTCATTATTTTCTTGGTCTCCAAGTCCTGCAAACCAAAGAAGGAATCTTTCTTTCTCAGTCTATGTATGCTTGTGGCCTTGTTCGTCGCTTTCACATGGAAGATTGTACACCAACCCCTTCTCCCTTCCAGTCTGGAGTCAAACTTTCTGCCACTTGTACTTCACCTGAAGTCGATGCCACCTTGTATCGTCAGTTTGTTGGTAGTCTCTTATACTTGACTCATTCCCGTCCTGACCTTTCCTTTGTCATTGGTCGTGTTTCCCGTTATATGCAAACACCTCTTGAAAGTCACTGGAAAGCAGCTAAAAGAATAATTCGATATATTTGAGGTACAGTTCAGTTTGGAATTCATTACAGTACAGGGGGGGAACATTTGTTGGTTGGTTTCACTGATTCAGATTGGGCCGATGGTCCTGATGATCGAAAGTCTACTGCAGGTTATGTTTTCAGTCTGGGATCTGGACCTATCACTTGGGCTTGTAAGAAACAACAAGCTCTTGCTCTTTCTTCAGCAGAAGCAGAATATCGAGCCGCAGTTAATGCCAGTCAGGAAGCTTCATGGCTTCGACAGATCCTTTCAGAGTTTGGATTCGAGCAGCAGCAGCCTACTCCACTTTGGTGCAACAATCAAAGTGCCATCAAGCTTGCCAAAGATACAGTTCTACATCAACGCAGCAAACACATTGAGCTACATATGCACTTCATCAGAAATCTTGTTCATGATCGTGTTCTTGAAGTGCTCTTTTGCCCTATAGATGATCAAGTTGCAGACATCTTCACCAAGTCTCTTACAGAATCGAAGTTTTCTAAACTTCGATCTATGTTAGGATTTTAGGAACTTGTCATTAAGGGGGGATAGGCTCTAATGCCTCCTTCCTTCTCCTAATAGTGTCACTTTTGTAAATCCTTCAATCCTATCCCAAGTTGTTCTTAAGGGGGGATGTTAGGATATTTAGACACTTAGGAGTTAGTTAAGATCAACTTGTGTAATATATCCGTTAAGGATAGTGTGTTTCTTTAGTATGCATTAGTATGCAATTGTAAATACTTAATCCGACGGTCACGATATGTTCCTGACATAGAGTGATCCAATGGCTCAACTTCTCTTAGATCAAACCTAACCTTCATCCGTGGATTAACACCCGATTGGTCCATGATCTCTATTTAAAGAGCATGGAGGGTCATTGTTTAGTTGATCGATTATGAGAAGCTCATTTGTAACTTTCTTTCCTTGCATAATAAATTGTCCCGTAGAAGCTATTTGGCCGGGGCCGTGGAGTGTTTCCCTCAAGAGGGTTTAAACCACGTCAAAACATCGGTGTGTTGATCTATGATCTGTTTGTGTGAAGTGGTTTCTCTTGGTGTTTGGTCCTTTGGTAGTACCCTGTGTACCCGAACAGATTAATGGGGAGCCTCTATCACCTTTTTATAGATTTTGGGCGGTAGAGTATTAAACCATGGTTTTGGGTAACCAATGGTATTGGTAAATGGTTTAGAGTTTCCTTTTCTCTTTTTCCCTCTTTTTTCCTTTTTTGAATTACTTTTTTGAATTTTATTCTCTTTTAATTGATTTTTGGGAATTTGGGGCCCTTTTTTAGGGTATTTTGGCATTTTTGAGGAAATTTAATTGTTTTGAGGAGAAAAAGATTGATTTTGGCCTTTTTGGTGACCATTTGAAGGTTTTTTGAGGTTTTAGAGGCTAAAATGGTAGGAAAAGTGGACAAATGAGACATGTGACTAGGGAGATGGGCTAGTGAGCATTTTTTGGGTGTTAATAGATTGCCCCCTGATGTGTGAGGGAAGGAGCTCATCGTATGGCCAATAGACATCATAGTTTCTTTGTATTTTTCTTGGGGTGTGGAGGAGAGAAGAGACCGATTGGAGACTTGAATAGTGGCCCCATACAAACTGCAAAAACTAAAAAAATACATGGCCTCAACAATGAATGAGGAATAATCTCAATATATGGACAAGGCAGACATACCCATGCTCGTATCAAGACATATACAAAACAATAAGGCCCAAAAAGGGGACCTGAACAATATATGGAAAACTGTTGTGTACATCATAATGGTCCAGAGGGGACACAAAGCTGGGACATAATCATGTTCATACCATGAATGATCTGAAGAACTGGTACACTAGAAAAAAACAACATTCATTCTAAATGTGGTGTCAGAAAGACCGATGAACTGCTGGATCTCAAGGTACTTTTGAATAATGTCGCCAAGCGCAGCCCGGATATCCACAGGAACATATAAGTGGGTGTTCCTAAAGTAGACTCACCAATGTGCTAGAGTCAGGTGACATCCGGGGTCTTCGACTAATAACTGAAAGGACCAATACCCTGCACGAATCTCAACGATGCGATCAAGGTGTTGATGTCGAGCACGTGAGAAACAATCATTCGGAGAGGCACTAAGGACTCCTTTCAAAATGATCCGTAGGAACTCACCACTGATGGTGATGAGTCCAAGGCACAGGGACCTCTGGGTCTATCCTCTGGAATAGATTGGTTGGCGTAGACAGAGAGAGACCTGCAACTACCAAGGCAATGATGCTTCCTTTATTGGAGCACGAGGTGTACAACCAAAAGGCGATAGTACTGTAGATGGGACTAACATACAGTGGGGGTGGGGAACAACTGAGGTCACAGAGTGGGGGGGGGGACTTAAACTTCCTTTGCTTAGAGTATGATAACATGGATGACCTAGAAGCAGATGAAACTAATATTCAGGGACAACGGTCATAGCTTAAGGGGCCATGGGTTATGATTGCAATGGGAGAGACTCGTGGGGACAAACTGCTGGATGATATCAGAAAACTCTCAAAGTGACACATCGCAGAATGCTTTGAATAAAGGAGACCATACTAGGGAAGCTGCCATGATAGTGTGACTATATATGAGATGTTATGGAGCCGAGAGGCACCGTTGGGGCCTTCTCCATTGTTTAAGGAGCTCAAAGAAGGGATAGAAGTGTGCTCAAAATGGTATTGTTGTGTGGATTTGTATGAGCCCAGGATAGAGCATGCTCATATGTGCTCTCAATTTTAAGGAGTCTAAAAGTGATAACAAGACTCTGAGATGGTTTAATGGTACCATCGTGTGGATTTGTACGAGCCCAAGACGGTGCATGCCCATGGTTGATTTCATGTTTAGAGAGTCTGAAAGCAGTAAGCAGACTTCGAGGGGGTTCTTTTTTGTGCGTTAGTATCCAAGGCCCGAAAAAGCATAAAAGGATGCAATGAAGAACTCTTATATCCGATGTGACTAGAGTATTCCTTTTTCGTAATTAGTCTACAACGTCCGAAAAAGGGGTAAACTTATACCAGGTAGACCCCCTTTAAGATACTTTTAGCAAGAATGAAAGGAAGCAAGATTGCTTGGCGATCTTTTCATTGTTTTAGGAGTCATAAAAGAGCTTAATAGAAACTCCCTAAGTGCCTTTTTCGTAAAGGAATTGCTCGGCCTGAAAAAGGGATAAAATTATACTGAACAAGAGTAATGGTGAGGTAAGGAGGAAGTGTTCAGTTAAGGGGCAAGTATGGGGACCAAGAATAGGGGTACGGGGGAGCACTGATGGGGCCTCCTTATGAGTTGATGAATGGTATCAAAACAACACCATGATTGCAATGTGGATGGAGCGGAGGGCTCATGTATAATATGTGATGTATGAATTGATAAAATATGACCGCAACCGATGTGGCACGCAAATCAAGGTAGTAAGGTGTAGGGCACAATGTCAAAATAGTTTTTGGTGAAAGCAAGAAATAATCTCAAGCATTATCACGAGCGTAGAAAACTGAATCTGATGATATAAAAATTGTCAAAAAATGACAACGATCGGTTTGGCACGCAAATCGAGGTGACAAGGGTTGCATAAAAATTGCCCAAAAAATATGGTGGTGAGAGTGAGAAATGATCTCAAGCATCATCACCAGCGCAGAAAACTCAATCCGGCGATATAAAAATTCTCAAAAACAAGCAACAACCGATGTGGCACGCAAACTGAGGCGACAAGGGGCGCATAAAAAATGCCCAAACAATATGGTGGTGAGAGTGAGAAATGATCTCAAGCATCATCACCAGTGCAGAAAATTGAATCCGACGATATAAAAATCATTAAAAATAGGAAACGATCGATGTGGTGCGCAAATCGAGGTGACGAGGGGCATGTGAAAAATGCCCAAATAATATGGTGGTGAGAGTGATTAATGATCTCAAGCATCATCAATAGAATGGAAAACTGAATCCAGTGATATAAAAATCATGAAAAATGGACAACGACCGATGTGGCACGCAAACCGAGGTGAGGAGGGGTGTGTAAAAAAATGCCCAAAAAAGAGGCCAGTGAAATTGAGAAATCGAGTTGACCACTCCGAAGGTCTCGCTGCGTTGAATCCAATGGTATCAACGATTTGGATAAAGGACCTTGTATGACTCCGGAATGGTTAAACGAGAATGGGTCAAATGTCTATAAATAGTAGGTGGACCCATAGTGACACGTGTCATTTGCATGGTTGAGTTTGACAGGAGATTTGAGTGAGCCAGAGGAGTTTCATCATTTGCGGGAGAACCGACCGTTGGATTTCCATTCCGCGAGATGCAGGTAACTCTATTAGCCCTTAGCTTTAATTTTATTTGATTACGGGGGGAAATTGGGTCCTCGAAGGCAGTGTACCAGTCACGTGGGGTGACCTAGGTGGTATATTGCGAGTTCCAAGGCCATTCACGCGCTCTGGATCGCTACTGTGGCCTCTACGGCCGCAATCTCGTATCACAAATGTGGCTCCCACAGCCGTGATCGCACATTGTAATTGTGGCTCCCACGGTCGCGATCACAAATCATGGTTGTGGCTCCCACAGTCGTGATCGCAGATCGCAACTGTGGATCCCATAGTCGCGATCGAGGATTGCTACTATGGATCCCATAGTCACGATCTCGAATCGCAACTATGGATTCCACAGTTGCGATATCGGATCGCAACTGTGGATCTCACAGCCACGATCTTGAATTGTGACTGTGGCTCTCACAGCCGCAATTTAAGAACGCGGCTATGGGCCTCACAGCCGCGAGCTGGACTGTGACTGTGGACCCCGTAGGTACTTATTTGATGTGGTTTTGATGAGATTTTATTTTTTGTTTGGAAAGATGCCAAGTGTGTCATGGAGGGAGCACGAGATACCAGAGGACCTAATGAGGGTCATTCAGTAGGATCATTGTGTTCAGGCGACTTTGGCACTAGGCAGGTTGTTGAAGTTTGCACAGGTTCCCCTCGTGCGTTCAACATCTTTTTTGCTGAATATGTTTGTTGGGTTATGGGACCCGAACATTTGGGCGTTCATGGTTCATGGTGAGAGATTGGATCTCACCCTAGCAGATGTGTACTTCTTGACTGGCTTGCTGCGTTTGGGTATGATGTCGGACACTCAGCCGAGGAGGTCAGGGGATGTGTAGATGGAGGATCTGCTAGTTAAGTACTATCGTCCGAAGGCTCATGTGCATAAAAATGCACTGTTGGTTAGTGATTTGTGGGATCTGTCAACTCGAGCGGTCGCGGCATGTGTGGTGCGAGTACTAGGATCACAGGCTCCCAACCATGTGTTGGGAGGGCAGATGCAGTTGATTGAGTGAGTTAGCTAGCATGGAATTATTATGCATGGGGGTAGATGTTCCTTTCTTGTGTTCAACGGGAGCTGAGCAAGGTGAGGTAGTTTGGAGGGAAGTTCAGTTATGCTTCCTTTTTGTGTTGTTTCTTCTTTGATTGGGTGCCTTCACTACGGCCCTGCGTTCCTGACTGAGATGGAGGAGTGATGGAGCCATGGATGGCGTGGTGGGGGGAGATGATGTCCCATCGTGGTGGCGGGGACATTGGCCAGTATTTCACAGCATATATTTTAAGGTAGTGGCTGCAAAAGCCGGTGTTGTTTGATGATTATCCATACCAGGCGATGGACTACCGAGGAGATCCTGAGTTGCCGGGGCCTCCTGGACAGGCCTGGGGTCTAGATGGTATGTGTGTTTTTCTTCTTAGCATATCATATTGTATTTTTTTCTTGGCCGTTTATGATGATAGCTAGAGATGTTAGATGATGTTGATTTCCTGAGTGTTGGTTATTGCAGATGTGGGACCGCAACCACCAGAGGGGCATTGGGGTTGCAGGGGTCGTATGGTGATCGCAGCTCCACCTGCTCGAGGGGCCGCACGACGACGGAATGATGATGTGACATTGGAGGCTTTACGGGCCAGTTTTGATCTATTATTGGTTGAGATAGCAAATGAGGGTTGGTGGGATTTGGACCCGGAGGTACTTCATTTGTGTTACGATGCTCCACGAGAGTGGAGATCGATCTTGAGATGGGTTGTTGTATTGGAAGCAGAGACCAGGGCTCGAGACCTACTGGACGTTACTGAGGATGATGATGAGGATCCAGAGGAGGAGGACCTAGAGGAGGATCAGGGAGAGGATGAGGTAGCAGTAGAGGACTGATATATGGCTGTGGTAGTTTTGTATAGTTGGGTTCTTAGGGAACTTGTGACTTTTATCTGACTATATGGTATATATATATATATGCACATGGATGCATTTTTTGATGATATAGTCGTGTATGCACATGGATGCACATTTGTCGTTGTTTTCTATTTTGTTGCACGTGGATGCAATTGTTATGTTTTTTGTATGTTCGTGGAGGCATTGTTTATGGTATTTATATGCACGTGGATGCAGTGTTATGATGGATTATTTTTGTTGTTTCTATGGTTTTAGATGCCTATATGATGTTATGATAATGCATGGTTAATATCCTACATGGTTTGGTTGATGTGCCAATCTAGAATGTTGTTATCCATTTGATCTGCGACACTGTTTTGATTTCTTGGGACATGAGTGATTGTAATGGATTCAAATTGTCTAATCATTTGTTTAGTGTGCAGGAACTTTATAAAGAGGCAAGGATCGCGTACCTGGTAACAATTGTTGAGTTGGGTGACAAGAAGCTAGGAGTATAGGAAGACACGAAGGTAACTTATACCCATCTAGAGGGCAGCAGTCAAGAGATCGGTCACAGCGTCGTACTCAGCCTGGTTATTAGTAGCAGCACCTATGAACACTTTGTCTAGGTGGATCAACTCATGTGAGGGGGAATAGAGTACCCAACCTGCGGAGGCGAGATTTGGAGACCTACGACTTGCACTGTTGGAAAAGCCAACATAGTAAAGTGGAACAAGATCCATCTGTGGTCATGCAGGAAAAAAAAAATGTAAGGTTTTTGGAAGATGGAAGTGAAAAAAGAATCAAATTTGTACAACATCGACCATGGTGTCCAAAAAAAGTTATGGGTAAAAGCGTTTAAGGTACAACCCATTACGGGGGTTGCGCAGGGGGTTGCCTTCTGAATCGGTCAGAATGTATGCCCCGTGTCCAAGGAAAGTGTGTATGATGTATGGGCATTGCCACATGGATTCAAACTTTCCTTTACCCGTTTTATCATGGGCTTGGTAGTAAACGAGTACAAGGTCTCCTTCCCGGAATACTCGTGGGTGGACATGTTTATCATAGCCAGCTTTGGAGTAGCTTTTCGCAGCTTCAATTGTTTGAAGAGTTGTGCGCCAATCTTCGTCAGCTTGTTCCAACAGGATTAAGCATTGTTTGAGTGGTGACGTGTCTGGAAGGAATTCAATAGTGATGCGCAATGCCGGGATCTGACATTCGATAGGGAGCACAGATTCTACGCCATGAACCAAACGAAAAGGGGTAAAATCAGTGGCGGTTTTAGTGGATGTACGGTAATACCATAGTGCGGGGAAAAGCATATGATTCCAATTGGACTTATGATGGTCGACGGTGCATTGAAGGATGGTCTTAAAAATTTTGTTAATGGCCTCGACTTGCCCGTTCCCTTGGGGGTAGTAGGGGGAGGCATATTGATGTTTGAAATTGAGGAGGGTTGACAACTCTTGCTAGATAGAGTCCTCAAAATGAGAGCTGTGGCCTGAGATAAGTTGCTTAGGAACTCCAAAATGAGTAATGACGTTGTTAAAGAAGAAGCATGCTGCAGTGTAGGCTTTGCAGTTGAAGGTGGGCATGGCCTCTACCCATTTTGTAAAGTAGTCGACAGCCACAACGATGTATTTGTGGCCACCAGTGGAGGGAGGATTACATTCCATGAAGTCAATGGCCCATTTTCAAAAAGGGCCGTCGGTGACAACTAGATGAAGGGCGGCCGGGAATGTCCTTGTCTTGCAGAAAAGAGTTGGCAGTTGTGGCATTGTTTGACTGTTGTGATGCAATCATTAAATAGTGTGGGCCAAAAATACCCTGCACGGACCACCTTTTGGGCAGTGGCCATTCCAGAAAAATGGCCGTCGTAGGCACCAATATGACAGTCATTGAGAACTTGTTATGCTTCCTCTCATGTGAGGCAATGTCGTAGGATAATGTCGATACCGCATCGATATAGAACATCACCTAGGAGGATATAGCGGGAAGCATGGTGACGGATGCGACGCTGTCCATCATGGTCGATATTAGGTCTAAACTTTTGTGTACGGAGGTAAACCAAGATGTTGTCGTACCAAGGGTTGGCTGATGAGATGGTAAACAGATGGTCATCAATTAAAGGTGGAGCAAAAGTTATTAACGCCCAACATCAAGGGCTTTACCATGAATCCAGGAGCCAAGTCAAAGGGGCCCCAATAATCCTCCATCGCCCAAGCGCCCAACGCCAAAGGCTCCTCTTTTTGTTACTTCATATATGATGTAACCTAGAAGGTATATAAATAATATGAAAACTGATTGTGCTTTGCATGTGGGATAAGTCCCAAAATATGAAAATATTTTTTTAACAGCCAGAGTATCCACACGTCGGTCCAAAGGAGTAGCACGATTGAGCATTAAAGTGAGTGGTATGGTTTTAGGCGATCGTAAGTGCAGCACTAAAAGAGAGGTCAAATGTTTCACGTCGATATCACGTTGCAAAATTGCTCGGGAGATAAGGAATAAGGCCGGTGCGATGGGGAAAACCACCATCCCACGTGTCTTTCCTCAAGCTCATCGCATGTATGTAAGTATTATTACAAACAACTTTAAGCTCATGGGATACAACACTTTGGAAATATTATAAAGGAGAAGTGGTCCCATTCTTGGCAATTTGTTTTTTGCATATTGTCGGAGCGTCAAAAATCCCCAAACTCTAAACGCAAAATTTGATGAGGGAGAAAAACACCCTTCGTCCAAGTGTGTGAAGTGTGCTGCAATGTGGGAGTCAGAGTGGAAGAGGGGGATTGATTTTCCCTTCTGATATTATTCTTAAGGCTCCTATCTCCATGATTTTTCTACCCTTCATCCAGATTTGAACTTTTACATCCAAAGACCAGTGTTGCCGCCCTTTTTTTGAAGCAGATGATAGACGAAACAAATGCTAAAGCATCTATGTTTGGGTCTTATCGACATCAGCGTTTTGAGTACAGGGCCTACATATGCAAATTGATAGAGGTTTTTCTTGGTTTTTCTCCATGACAAGTCGACTACTCGGTGTATAGTCGAACATTACAGGTTTTTTCTTTTGGGGTGGCGTTGTTAATTTCTCAAATTTATCAACCCTATCCCAACGTGGTGGTCCCTCATCTCTTATTACTCCGCACTCAGTGGCACCCAGTCCTGCGATGTTTCATTCGTCAACGGGAAGGGAGTTAAGCTTTCTAGTGTGGGAGCTTCAAAGAAAAACCCTTGGGAGGGGATTTTTCCTACGCCCATCATAACACCTGCAGATATTTCAGACAGGATCTTTGGCTACGATTTGTATATCCTAGAGCTCATGGAGGTCGTGGCATGCATGTAGTTCAACACAAGTGCAGGTGATGGTTTGATTACAGCGTACAAGGGCTGCCCTTCAGGGTGCATTCAATGGCAGGGTCCCGGTCGTGGGGTTTCGCGACGGGATATTTTCTTAGAACAGTCTCAATCCCATGAACTCTGGCTTTGTCCTGCACAACACGCAGTCCCTATCTCTAATCCCACAACTTCGCAAATGGCATATCCTTCACCGAACTGGAGTGAGCCAACAGGCTATTTTGATCTGTTAATGAAGGGAGCGCTATCTTCTGCTAAAGATTCTTGTCCATTGATCAGAGGGGTTTTCAATCTTTGTGTATCTATCCAAATATTCGAAGCTTTTTTGTAAATGAGTGTTGTGTCCAAACAAAACCATCTTTTGAGGGTCATCTTAGGATATTGAAGCCCATTTGTAAGTATTACGTTACCATCAAAGTATATGAGAGGGTTGCACAAGTATTTTACTTGTGGGATAAGTTCTTCCTATGCAGGACAAATGGGCCATGCTCCATCTCGAAATCTGTTGTTGCTCGCTGGTATGATGATGCAGAACTCGGTGTGATGGGAATCTCCTCTCTCAGAGATGGTACTGCGTGAGGCAATGTATTAGGGTATTCAAAGACAACGAGAAACTTTTCTTACTTATTAAATGGATTTTTCCTTACGCTCATAGATGTCTGAACATAATGCCTCTTGCCGTACACTATGCACTTAAGGGGAATATATTCAACACACTTTATAAAGTTGTCGCATTGTCTCAAACAAAGGGCACAAGGGTAGCTGCTTTCTTGCAGGGAGTCAGAAAATTTTATTCTTCTGGTAACTATCATGGTGCAATCTGGGTCTAATGAGGAACGGACAAAATCATTTATTCTGAAGGTGCAGACAATCCCCAAACTCCCTCTGAAAAAGGAAACATCTCTAGGTTTTTTTAACAATAGAAGCAAATCCTGGCAGAAGTGAAGGGTTCGAAAGCTAGTGGGGGCAGCCACCTGGTAAACATCTCAGAAATATCTTCTATCTTTTATTTGTAATAAATTTGTCGTTTAGTGAAAATTGCTACCAGATGTAAAAAGTAGTTAGGCTTTTATTTCATATTTTTGTTTTGAAAAGATAGGGGCAGATTTGTAATTGATGATCTGTCACTTAGACTTGTAACTATTTTCTGTTAAGAATTAGGTCGAATACGAGGCTCCAGGAAGCTATATATTCATTGTAATAGAAGAACTAAGGTGTGAGTAAATCATTTGGATAAGGCCTGAGAGAGCTCAGCTCTGTTTTTGGAATACTTATTGTTAATACATCTGCAGTGTTTGAAGCTGGATTTTGGTAGAGAATTCCTGTGTTATCTTTTCTTGTAGTCTGTCTTTTCATTTTCCCATGTTAATTTGTATCTCTTTCTTTGTATTTCATTCTGTTAAAGTTCTCTCATGCTTATATAAGTGTTGCATCTAAATGGGATTCACATTAATGGTGCCCTTTTCATTTCATTTTAAGCATTTCACCACCAATTTCTGCTAAAGTTGGCATAGGATTCATCCTTGTTAGATGCCCAATGCTGATGCACTATTCATTCCTCTTCTATTTCACCAATTAAAGCTCTTTAACTATGCGTGGGTGGCTACCTTACCTTTGTGTAAATGTCTCATGTGGCAGCACTGTATTTTTTTTAGATATATGTTTTGAATCCATTGCCCAATGTTCCTCTCCTGATTTATCTCATCAAGACCTTAAACAATTTCTTCCAACAAAAATCTAATCTTCTGCACCTGTTTTTTTCATTGAATATCTTAAATGTTGAATGCTGGTCTATTTCTTCATTATTGAAAAGCTTGATGATTTCCAGCTTTCTGTGAGTTAAAGAAAGAGCCCTCTCTGTTTGTGTTAGGTCAGAAACGCAAGCTAAACACTGGTTAGTGGTTACCCAGAATTTCCCTCTCCACAACCTAGGGGGTCTATTTTGGTGTTAACAAATTGGCGTTGTTGTCGGGGAAGAGATTGTTTCACAATCCCTAGGAGAACGACAAAGTTCAGATCTGATTGCTGATGGTGAACAACAGTCAGACATCAAGAAGGTTGTATCATTCACCTGGCGACTCCACTCAGAAAATTTCCAGTGCGAAGGTGAATCCACTGGGAGGATCAATGACTCCATATCAAAATTTAAGATGTTGAAGGTTCCATGGTGACTCCACGTTGAAGAAACCCAACAGCCCATTGTTTCACAGGCTAGTCTCCTCAATCTTCAAATCAAAATTCCCGGTTTTCTGAATCAAATCCCTAAAGTAGATTGGCAAACCTACTTACCTAAATTCAGAAATGAAGATCACGACAATGCTGCTTTGCATTTAATCAAATTTCATATACATGTGTACAAGCTGAATATTAGGTTTCCTGAGGATTGTATTATGAAAATGTTCATGGCTTCTTTAGAGGGCAAAGCAAGGGATTGGTATGAAGGTTTGAAACCTAGCAGCTTGTTTTCTTTAAAAGAGTTTCACACAGCATTTTATGAGCATTATAAAGGGTATTTTCTATCTTTGTCTTTAGTGGAAAATTGTTGTGGTCAGTTTGAGGATTTCATATAGTACCTTCAAAGTATTGAGGAAGATCTGGAAAGTATGAATGATGAAGACTTTTCTGAATCCTTTTATCATTTTTCTTCCCAAGTCCCTAGTCATGATATTCAAGAAAATTCTCAAAACACAGTAGCACCCTCAGCTGAAAATAAAGAAATCAGTAACCATGTAGATGATCTTTATATCTCTTCTCCCGAAGTGGATGAGAAATGTTCTCAGTTTTGTCAATCATCTTGTGTTTATGAAGAAGATCAGAGAAGTCCTACTTCATGTTATACTATTACAAAATCTTTTGGTTTGTAGGAATCTGTCTTGTTCGGTTCATTTGAGGGACAACACATTGATGTTTGTATTAAAACACAAGAAGCAGATCAGGTCTCAGATGATGCTACCGTTTTTTCATTAGACAAGAAAAGTGAGCAGCTCTTACATAGTGTTTCTAAAATTTATCCTCTGTCTAAAGATAAAATAGATCAGCTCCTGAAAGATCATGGTACAACCCCAGTTAAATCAGGTCTGCAGTGTTCACACAATCCGGGATATGTAAGTGAAACTTCTTCCATTTTTTAGCATGTAAATTTGAATTTAAATAATGACAGTCATGATGAGATTTTGAAGGAACCCATGGGTGATGATGATTCTCCACAAACAAATCAGCTATTAAACACCATTTTATTTCATCAAGAAGATAGGACTGTCATGTCTAATGATCTTGAAGAGTGTTTGTTATTTAAATATGCTTTAGATTATGATATGAGGGAGTATGAATCTGAGACAGATAGTATGCCAAAGAAAGAACCAGAGCTGCTCATGCTTGAGGGAGGTACAGTCAACACTCAGACTATTGAATATCCTTATGCTAATTTGCTCCAGTCTGAAGGGAAGATAAATTTTCTTGCACTTAGGGGACATGAGCACATTGTTGGTGGATGTTTGGAGTGGCTTGTTTGTTGTTTCCCTTACTTGCCCAAAGGAAACGTAAGCAAGGTTCGAGCAAATGGCCAGTTACTAGATTGGATTCATTGGCACTTTGTGTCATTTGATTGAACAGTAGCATTTCAATGAAGTAGGGTAGGTAGCTGGAATAAGTTTGCTCGGCAAGCAGTTTTCAGTATGTACAGTGTTATTTCTTCAGTTTGTAGCATGTTCAGAAAATTTCAGTATGTTTTTAGTTTTGGCAGTTAGCAGTTTTCAGTTGCAGTTTTTAGGTGAAGGATAGGTTGCAGGTTGCAGTTGTCCAGGTTGGGAGCCGCCCGATGGATCAGGCACTTGGTATACGGGTTCTTTGCTACCTCGCAGGGAGGATAGAATCCCCGGCTGGAGCCAGTTGTTAGCACCTCAAAAAAATTTGTGATTAATTGTCTTCTGACAACATTAATTGTCTTCTGGCAGCATTGGCGGTGCAAAGTAGAAACATTTTTCTCATGAAATAGGTTTCAAGCCTGGTCGAGAAGAGCCATTTTTCCTCGGGCATAGATACCATAGTCGCAAAAAAGGAAAAATTGGTTTGTGGGCTAAACCTTTGAAATTTTAGGAAGGACCTAGAAGATTTTTAAGCTTATAATTTAGCCTAAGTCAAAGGTTATTATGGAAAGGGGATTTTAAATTGATATGGCCAAAGTTAATTCTTTATGGAGAAAGTATTTCGATTTTTTTTTTATGAAGAGAGACATTAATTTTCATATGGCCTAAGTTTCGGCTTTAGAAAAGGCGAGATTTTTTTTTAATGTTTGGATTGTGGGCTCGAATTCTAGATTAAAGGTGGAGCAAAAGTTATTAACGCCCAACATCGAGGGCTTTACCATGAAGCCAAGAGCCAAGTGAAAGGGGCCCCACGAATCCTCCATCGCCCAATGCCAAAGGCTCCTCTTTTTGTTACTTGATATATGATGTAAGCTAGAAGGTATATAAATAATATGAAAATTGATTGTGCTTTTCATGTGGGATAAGTCCCAAAATATGAAAATATTTTTAGCAGCCATAGTATCCATGCATCGGTCCAAAGGAGTAGCATGGTTGAGCATTAAAGTGAGTGGTATGGTTTTAGGCGATCGTAAGTGCAGCACTAAAAGAGAGGTCAAATGGCCCATGTTGATATCGCATTGCAAAATCACTCAGGAGATAAGGAATAAGATCGGTGCGATGGGGAAAACCACCATCCCACGTGTTGGCTATAAATGACCCAGAGGTTTTCTTATAAGACCCATGTTCTTTGTGGTTTCCCTTTGACCAAAAAAATGCCTTCGCATCATCCCTTTCGGCAACAACCTGCGAGCAGGCTGAGGTCTCAATCGAGGTGTATCTATGGGGTACTATGGAATCATATTGCCACAGTAAGTAATAAGTTGCTTCGACGGATGTACTACGAAACACAACAGATGATATGTGTTGTGAGGTGAGACTATGCAGTGATGGGCAACGCTGCAGTCCGCACCACTATACTCTTCTACCATGGGACTTCTCCTGAAGCTGCGCACAATGCAGCTTTATTCTATACTTGGATTATCTTGAAAACACTTAAGGAACTGAAATGAATATCACTCATCCATTCATTCAAGTGCTTAACTGACTATCCTTCTAACATTCATTCATTAACTCAGGATATCATGATTTCAACATAAACGACTAATCTAACCTACTGTGTACATTCCTTTACTTTGTGTAAGAAAATACTTAACTAAATGACTAATTCACTGCCTTCATACATAATAATAAATGTTCACCATTCAACTATTCATACGGAACTTAACATATCATTTCCATACTTCTCTAATGGCAAATGCATATAAAAGCTCTCTTCATAACAGTGTGCAAGGAAACATCTAGACATTCATTGACAGAAAACTCAAGTAAGCATTCATTTATGAGCACAATCACACAACACGAGATTTAACATGGTTCACTTCCTCGGGTGGGAAGCTACGTCCACAAGAATGGTTGATAATATATTTATTTAAAAGGGATGGGGACAACCGTTCTTAGTCTGTGCACTTAGTTGCAGACTCTCCTTCCACTCAGATAGGTCTCTACGCACGCAGCTGGAGAACCTTTACAATCTTCTTAGCTCAGAGAGATTTTACGATACAACAACAAAGTAATCCCCAAAACATAACCATATAGTAACCCCATCCCATACAAAATTGTCTTTTTAAATAGATCATTCCTCTAAGGTCATGTCTTTACAAAGCCGAAGACCTAAACCCAAAAACCCTTAGGGTTTACAAAACTGCGTCAGTTTCCCTAAACTGGTTTGTTGGCATCTGGTAGTGTTTGCTTCATCGTGGCAGTTATCCACGTCTCCATTATGTCGCTACCGGCCTCCCTGTCGCACGCGTGCCAATAGATCTCTTTCACAAAACCATTCATCTCTAACGGTTTCGCCCATCAGGCGTGCCAGGACGTCGCTTTCCTCAACAAACTCGTGCATTGGTCGCCTTCCTGATTTGCTCGTGCCTATCGCTTGGCACTCCTGGAGCATCTTTCCAAAAATAGACCATTACTGGTCCATCCGATACTTGCACCTGATCCTTGTCCAGCACTCTGCTTTTGTCATGTACCCACCTGCTGACCCATTAAGAGAGGGAACCTAATAACAATCTGTGGGGCTTTTCATAAAACTCAGCCCAGTCATTAGCATCATATGAATAAAAACATTGGTGTGCAGATACAAATTAGGAAAAATGCACAGTGGAATTGAAACTAATCCACACACAATTCATGCCCATCCAGCATATCAAAATAGTCATCAAATTAATGCATTGCAGAAGTAAATACATTGACAGAAAACACTTATCTTCATTGTGCAATGTCCCAAGCAACTAGCTATGTCACTGCAACGTTCCACCCAACCGTAGGCTCTTCGACAACATATACTGAGTCCGTCCGAAGGCCACCCCCGATATGGGCATGATATCTACAAGGAAAAGGGGATTTCAAACTCATACACAACCAAATAGCCAAATAGTCATTTGGATCTAAGCCAAGCCAGACCACTGCTGGATTTATCAAGCTAAATCTGAACCCTCTTCAATTGTGGATGCTTCCACTCAGGTTCAAGTCAAAACAATGGAAACCCATTTCAACCCCAACAATCTCCTACACACAGAAACTCATAAACTGGGCATGGGTACACATAACAGCAAAATCTCAAGTATTGGGTCTGAAGGGAAAACGTGGGAAACCCAAAAACGAAATGAGGAATGGGAAAACAACCCTGGAAAGGAAAATTTCATTTTCAGAAAATGTTTGGGGACAACCCAGGAGCAAAAATGACCTCCATTAAACCCCTAATTCGTGGATCTCTTCTCCCAGCCATTGTGCTAACCAAAACGAGTTTGCATGCAAGGAAAAATGCAGGAAATGGTAAAAACGTGGAGGATAAAACCCCAGCAAGCCAAAATGCCTAGCAGGCTTCAAATAAAAACGCCCAACGAGCCAAAAATGCCCAACAAACTCCCCAAAACGCTCAGCAAGCTCAAAACGCCCATCAGGCTTCAAGAAAAATGCCCAGCAGGCTTCAAGAAAAATGCCTAGCAAGTTTCAAGAAAAATGCCCAGTAAGTTCTCCAAACGTGAGAGGGTGAAGTCTGACTATGAAGAATGGCTTGGGAAGACAATTCGTGGGATTTTTCTTGCTCCAAGAAGGAGAAACACGTTTTTCCATGAGGGTGGCTTGCCCATACTCGAATTTGGATAGCCGTACCTCCCCAATCCCCAAGGCATTAACTTCTTCACCCACCTCTTGGGAGAAATGAATGATTGGGCATCAAAATCCACATGGATAGTTGATGGTTCATGGGTTCTCTCATTGAAACATGGATTGACTCTATTGGCTCAAGGGTTTGAATATTTCCCTCCCAATTCTTTGTAATATCATGCCCCCATCTCTTGTTGCATTGCATAGCTAGTTGTGGGCATTTATATTAAGATGCATATTTACAATTCCCATGGTTCACTAGCACATGGGTTAATTAATACTAACATACTTTCCTCTTCAAGATCGAGCATTCACTAGCGGGGCCTTGGCCTTGAGCTCCATGCTAGGAAGCATACATAATATGCATACATTATTTACATTATATCCCAAAATATTATAAGGGTAAAAAATGGGGACATTACAGCTTTGCTGGCTCCACGTGTCCTGACTGCTTCGCAGCACTGCCTCCTCACAGTGCTGGTCTTCATGGTGCTTCCAAAATTTGGATTATGCGCAAAGCCTTGCATCCTGATCAAAACTTGGATTCTGTGCACAGCTCTGCAGCATCTTCAATACTTAGACAAAATTATATTTCTGAGCTGTGCTCAGCTCAGCTTTCCCTGCTTATCAAAAAGGTGTTACCAAAACTTTGTCCCAACCTAGGCCAAACATGCCCCTAACACTTACATGTGGCTCGTCCTTGAGCCACTTACTGCTTCAGTCGTCTCACTTTGCTCCATGACCGATGGAACTAACTTGGCCGCGAATTTGTTATATGTACCAAACAACTGCTCCACTACTTCTCTAGAATCTTGTTCAACTTGTTGTACTGTCTCAAGTAGTGCTAGAGTTATCTCTTCTCTAATATGTCCCTGTACCTGTTCCTAGTTGTCACGTAGTTCCTTCAGCTTGTCTTCTATCTGCTGTGACACTGCTATAGCATCCTCCAGGAGTTGTTGTGACTAATTATCCATCTCAGTCTCTTTCTCTCTTAATGCATGGACTTGCTTCTTCAAGCCTGATACTTCCTTATACCTGGACAAACTCTCCCTCGGTGGCAGAGTCTTGAGCTCTGCGTCCAACTTCTCTAGCACGGTCTGCTTTTCCTTTACCGTGGTCTTTACCTATAGTAGCCCCTGATCCTCTTCAAGGGAAGTGAATGAATTTGAAACATTTTCCAACAGATCATGGCACTGAGCCATGCCACTCATTATGTTTTTCACGGCGTCACTGACGGCTTGCTCTCTTAACTTCTGCTCAGTTAATGGTGTCTGCTTATTCATTTTTTCCATCAACGTGGTAATATCGGCCTCATAAAAAAGATCTTTATCTTGCATCTCTAACTTCAAGGATCTCACCTTATCTATGATCCTTAGAACTGTGTCTACAGGATCATCCTGGAGTTCTATACCTTCAATATCCTTCGTAACATTAGTTATGGTAGTCTCCAAGTTTTGTCAGCGGTCCTGTTCATTTCGTAGCTTCATTTCTATGCGCAACTCGAGCTGTCTGTTTGCTGCGGTGAGCTCCACTTCTGACTTCATCGACTCTACCATTCGTTCATGCATCTCCTCTCCTATCTTTGTTTGGATGAAGTGCAATCCTGGTAAGGGGATTTTGGCCAAGTCGAGCTCTACCCGCTCGACTCCCTTTGTGTCCAGGGCGACCTGTTCTGTCATTGGTAATGCAATAGCCAATGGGTCGACATGGACAATCCTGGTCTTTGACGGTAGCATTATGGCTAGTTGCAGCGGCATTTGCTGCGAGGTTCCTACCGACCTCCCTTCAACTAATGTTCCTTGCGGCAAGGTTAGGCTCCTCTGGACATCGTCCATTTTCTTCATGAGACCTTGCAGTGCGAGCCTCGTCTTTTGCAGATCATCCTAGATGAGCTGATCCTTTTTATCTTCGTCAGTGATGAGCTCTTGCATCTGCTCTGAGACCCTTTCTACTATCATGTCAAATTCATCTTCGTTCAATACTGTCTCATCTTGAGTCTTTCTTTCCTTCATCTTCTTCTGCGCCTTCAGCTTCTGTGAGGTCTCAGACTCTTTCTGCTTTCCTATTTCTTCAACAATAGGGCATGACAGCGGGATTGGCTCATATTCGTCAGAGTCTGTCTCAACATCCATGACTTCCACATGGAATTCGGCGGGCCAGTCCTTCATGAGGGCTTCAATGTCATCCTCATACATATGGTAGTTACCCGGGAACCATTCTGGCTTCTTCATCTTTGCTTTGGGTGAAATGAAAATACATCACATGTCATCCTGAAAATCAAGAATGCGGATGTTCTTCGACGTTACCTGTTTTGTGATGTGAGCTGTAGCGGTGATCACATCACGCAGCTAAGTGTAATACTTATAGAAAACTTCAGCTGTCGCATGCTATCGTTCTGCATTGATGTTTGTGCAGAGGTTGGAATATCGGAATCCTCTGGGATCATTGGTTTCTATATTGACACCCACATAGTCCCTTGGTTCCTTCCATCCAGAAAAGGCGATGAGGATGATCAACCATGTGAAGTGGAACTGTCCGCCATTTTCCTGGGTATCATTGAGCTCATCCAAGAACTCATTCAGAAGATATTGGCACAAATTAAACTCGGTGCCTTCATCCACTACGGCGTCGAGTAGCACTACGCCCGCAGGCACCTCCAGAGGCCTAGCTGTTCTGATGATTTTTCCTGCAAGCAGCTGGGTGACAAATTTTGTCGCTCTGTCCTCAAATTCTTTTGTGGGAAAACCTCTTTTCCCTTTCACCAATGCATGGCTTTTCTTCATTTTCTCGACAGGTTCTTTTTCCTTGCTCTTCCCTTGGAACAACTGCTTGGGATCCTTACCGTGTTTGCTGAGACCTGTTATGCGGTGGATCAAGGCAACGTTGACATCAATATTTTTTTCTAGCCACAAGTATCCCTAGTGGATTCGCACCATCAGCGTGCGAACCACGGCATTAACTTCCGGTGAGCGATCAAAATGTGGTAATCTGAGGAGGTTCAATAATCCTGACTGAACTACCGGTGTTAGCCAGCTTTCGGTAACCAAGTTAAATGTGCCCTTGGCATCCTTTTTCCAGCACATATATTGGTCAGGCTGGAACTGTGGGTACTTAGGCACGTGGGGCTCTTCCTTTTGCACGCCTAGGAGGTCAAAATCTTCCCACTTATAGTCTAGGATATTTCCGAGCAGTTTCTTGGCAACCTCTACATGTTTTGAGATGGGAAACAATGGGATTTCATATTTAGCGCTCTTGACCAATTTAAAGACTGGGGCATCCAACACTCGCGGTGATATATACTCTGGTGTCAGCTTCAATGGTTCTTTCTGAAAGAACGGTGATTTTTGCGCCATCTGGCCCATCTTTAGAATCTTGCTTCGTGGTGTTAATATGTCTTTCCCTTTATCTTTCCCTTTGTCCTACATGATTGGAGTATGGCAAGGTGATCTATGGGATCCTTGGCCTTGTTCTGTTACAACCTTCTTGGCAGGGGTTTTCATTAACTCTGCAATTTCCCTGTGCTGAAAGACTCAGATTGATTCTTGAAGTGTAAGCTCTTCTTTTCTATCTGGTGATTTGGACATTTACTAGTGAGAGTAGGCAATTGTTTCTGAGAGATGACTAGGGGTTGCTAGCATAGGAGCAAACACATAAAAATCCTAAGTGTCTGGTAACGCCCGCGAGTCCTTATGCGGTGTTATTTATAGGCACAGCTGAGTCCTCCCTACACCTTCCAATGGCTAGATGAGCCTTTAATGTGGTGTCCATTGTCCAATTTGAACGACTCCTTCGGTCTCTTCCATCGTTAGCGTGTTCAGAACGACCATCTTTTCGTTAAATGTCGAAGCAAGTGCTTGCAACGGTCATATAACGGCTATTTGTTTTTCAACGGTAGTGTAACGACTATTTTTCTGAGTGTTGCGTCGAGCTACGTGGCAAGCCATTTGAGATCCTGTTCAGTTACTTCGCAGTACCAAGATTTTCCAATTGCACGGTTCCTTTTTCTTTTCTTACTTTTTTTTTCTTTTTTTTTTCTTTTTTTTTTTTTGCGCAACATCAACAGTGTTGCACGGTACACACATTGTTCTACTTATCATACATGTACAGACTCCTTTGCCTTTCCAGTGTCCAGTTTCAATTGTACCTGACACCTGGAGATCTCTTCCTCTGCTTATCATTCAGGATTCTGCGAAGCAAGGCTGTCATGATACAGCTTTAGCCTCCTTCCATTTATCAAAGTTGGTAGAGTATCACCAACTAAATTGGCTAATTCGACTGCACTAGTGCTAGTAACATGTATTACAGTATATGTACCAAGCCAATGCATCTTAAATTTACTAGGAAACTTCATGAACTTGCTATCATACAAGAGGACTAGGTCACCTACCTGAAAGCACTTGTTCTTTATATGGAAATCATGCCAAGCTTTCTCGCGGTCTTTCTGAGCTTGCTGGTGGAAGCCAGCAATGAAGCGATCTTCCTCCAACCCAACAAGGTGTAGAAACCTTTCTTCTAATGCTACACAGTCTGCCATCCCTGTGAACACAATGATCCTTAAACCAAGGACAATATACACCATTGGCATTATAGATTCCTACCCATAAGCCAACTGAAAAGGTGTATGTCCTGTCAATTTCTTGCATGTCATCGTGTATGCCCATAACAAAGAAGAAACGTGCAGATCCCAATCATCTCTATTTACGTTGCAGACCTTAGTTAGTGCGTTCTCCAGTATTTTATTGAAAGCCTCAACAGTGCCATTTTCCTGTGGATGATATGGAGTACTATGTTGATGACGAATGTGGAATTCCTCTGTAAGTGCCTCAATGGTCTTGTTCAAAAAGTGAGTACCTTGGTCACTCATCAAAATCTTCAGATAGCCAAATCTTGACAATATTTCTTCAAAAATGAACTACGTTGTAGTCCTTTACTGGTTTTGCTTCTGCCCATCTGGTGAGGTAGTCAGTAGCAGTAATAATATACCTCACACCAGTTCTTTTTCCTGGTGGGTTTATAGGACCCACAAAATCAATTGCCCATTTCTCAAATGCCTGCAAGGTCAACTGCGAATTCAATGGCATCTCATCCCTTCGTGAAGGTTTCCCTGGCCTATGATAGACATCACAGTTCCTGCCGTATTCTTTGGAATCTTTGTGGATCGTGGGCCACCATAGCCCTGCATGTAGTATCTTCTGCACAGTAGCCCTTCCTACATAGTGACCTCCTGTGATCCCTGAATGTGCATCTGCTAGAATAAATGGTTTCTCATGATCTAGTATGCATCTACACAGGACTTCATCCTTCCTGAGTTTGTATAACTGACCTACAATTATAGTGAATTTTGCGGCACGCACCACTAACTGCTTCTTCTGTTGGATGGATAGTTCCTGCGGTGCCAGCACTGTTGTTAAGAAATTAATGATATCCTTATAATAGTCATCGGAAACCTGTATAGCAAATAACTATGCATCAGGCAGACTGTCTTCAATGTTCATCAGCTCTTTTCCTGACTCAATCCTTGACAGATGATCAGGTCCCAAGTTCAGTCTACCTGGATTAACAACAATATCAAAATCGTACTCCTAGAAAAGCAACAACCATCTGCATATGCGCCCCCCTAACATTGGCTTATTCACCAAGTATTTCAATGTAGAATGGTCAGTGAACATAAGGAAGTGCACACTGAGCAAGTAATGCCTGAATTTCTGTAGGGAATATACCATCGCAAGGCCTTCCCTCTCAGTAGTAGTATAGTTCTTCTCTGCTGTTGAGAGTTTGCTGCTTGAAAATGCAATAGGGTGGTCAATACCTCCTTCTCCTAGCTGAGCTAGTACAATTCCCAAGGCAATACACGATGCATCAACATTGACATGGAATGGCTTCGTCCAATCTGGAAAGACTAGAATCGGCATAGTCACCATCTTTTCTTTTAATGTATCAAACCCTTGTTCGCATTCCGCATTCCAGATAAACAGTGCATCTTTCTTTAGAAGTTTTTCCATTGCTGCGGTTATTTGTGCATAACCCTTTATAAAATTTTTGTAGTATCTAGTATGGCCTAAGGTAGAGCGCAACATCTTGACTGAGTTTGGTGTTGGAAAGTTCACAATAATGGTAATCTTCACAGGGTCCACCATCAGTCCTTGCTTACAAACAATGTGCCCAAGTAGAATGCCATAAGAAACACAAAAAATATACTTCTTTAGATTTAAAGAGATCTGATGCTGTCGACACTTCTCAAGCATCATTCTGAGGTTTGCACAATGGTTCTTCAATAGGCCAAAGATGGTCGAAACATCAAAATAAGCTTCAAGAAACTTATGCATAAACTCTTTGAATGCTACGACGACCACTCTGGAAAATATGGCAGGTGCATTCTTCAGGCCAAAAGGCATTACATTGTACTGGAACGACCCCCATTCTGTAGCAAAAGTTGTCTTATGCCTATCTGCGAGATCAATCCTGATCTGATGATATCCAAAAAAACCATTAGTAAAAGAATAGGTCTCATTCCCTCCAACATTATCAAGCACTTCATGTGTGAAAGGAGTAGGGAATGGGTCGTGCATGGAAGCATCATTCAATTTTTTGAGATCAACACAAATCATGATTTTACCCTTCACTTTCTTGTCATGAACGACCATGGGACTAATCCATTCTGATTCCTCAATAGGTTCAATGATTCTTGCTTCAAGCATCTTATCCATCTCTGTGCGTAGTCTTTCCTTGTAGCGCGGGTTTAGTCCGCACGGTCTCTACTTTACAGGCTTTGCGCCTGGCTTCAAAGGTATTTTCATGACTCCTAGGTCTCCCAGAATTCCTTTCATTTTTGTAAATTTTGTCGGAAATAGCTCTTGATACTCAAGTAAGGTATCTGCGATCTCTGCAACAGTCGTATCGTCCCAATAATCTCCGATTGTTGCGAACTTCGGTTCTTCTTTTGTGCCAATATTCACCTTCTGTGTTTTTACTGGTCCGCTCATATCTGGGATTTCTAATGGAGGTCCTTCTACGTCATGCGCACCCTCCAATTCTGGTATGTTTATGTTGCACAGATCATCATCATCATCTTCATTTCTATCATCAATGTCTTCAGCTAGGTTGTAACACTCGATAAAGTGTTCTTCATGTTTCTTCCATTCCGACTGTAGGATCACAGGAAAGGTATCTCCCCGGAAGAATTCCTCCAATGTCATATTAATGTGAGGACAGTCTTCCCTGAATATGCGTTCCTTAATTATTTGCAATGCCTCATGGATTAGCGGGTTCTCGTCCTCAAAGCTGAAGTCCTTCTGGAAGTTGGCAGTCAACATTTCCCAATCAGTAGTTTCGCTGCGCAACTCCAGGTCTAGGTACCATTTCTTTGGAATGTCGTCTGCCAGGGTATGCACGAACAGGTGCACCCATTCTTCTCATGGACTTTCCACCCATGCCTGTGAACAGACTTCAATGTGCTGACTAGGATCTGTCTGTCCATTAAACTTCTGAAAGGGTAAAGTAACCCTTTCGAAAAATCGAATCTGCATCTTAATCTTGCATTGGTCCCAAGTGGTCAATGTCTTCCTGTGCGCATTCCACCATCTGGCGGGTGTGTCACACAGTGCCATATCCAATGCTGGTAATATGTGCTCATCTGCAATAGCTGCAGTGTATTCTTGGATGAAAGTATAAACCTTAGTAGAACCATCATATGTGGGAATCGGACTTACCTCTTTCCCGATCCAGTGCAGTGATTTTGTAACCTGCGTGCACCTTCTTGCTAATACTTCATGCATCCGGCTTTGCCAATTTTTGAGCCCTACCTCCGAATCAAAGACGCAGGAGCTGTCACATCTCCAACTAAGTGTTCCATCTACGGTAGGATTAATGTAATCTTCTTGGTTCGCTGTGAGCTGGTATACTCTTTCCAAGTCTTGAGCCTTGGATTCCTCCTGAATCGACTCGCTGTATCTGTCACCATCTAGAGGATCCAATGGTGCGATGACCCTAATATGCTTTCCCGCAAATATCATGTTCTTTGTCTTTAAGTTGATAATAGCTAAGTTATCCATAGCCCAGTCAATTCCTAGCAGTGCAGGAAAAGGATGACTATCATCCATGATCTCGATAACTTCAAAGTTTGTATGACTTTGGACTCAATCAATGTCGACTATTACGTCAGCTAACCGGCCAAAAGGTATGACTTTCTCTTAGTTATCCATTCTTAACTGGATAGGTGACCATGACAACTTTGGCTGACCCATTTTCTGCCATGTCTGCTTAGTTAAGACATTTACTTCTGATCCTAGATCAAGGATGACTTCATCCATTTCAAAATCTCCAATTTGCACGGTAAGCCTCATTTCTCGGCCTATTCTTTTATGTTTCCTTATGTGATGAACTGCGCTATCAGAAGCCTCTGTTCCGATATGTGGCTCATATTGGTTTATGAGCTTCAGCAGCTCAACTATGGCATTTTCACTTTTAAGTAGCTTCATGCAGCTTCGCAAGAACTGCGCAATGGAGGTGCTGACATCCGTCGTAGTGCTTGTTTTGTCATAGGCCGCTGGCATGTCTTCAACATGCTGTGCTTGACTGCGCAACGGGATCCTCTATGTTTCAGTTGCTGGCTCTCTAAAGGTATCCCGTGCGTTGATAAAGACTTATTTATTCTTTTGTAAGTCAAGAGCGGGCATTTTTCCAGGAGATTTCCTTATCCATACTGTCTCAAAAGGAGACTGCTTTGTGTGAGCCTCCAATGACGTGGAAGCTTCTGCTCCCCTATCACGGCCTGTCTGAGCACCACTGCACGTGAACACATTGATGCTTGGGTCTGCTTGTCTTTTCTCTACTGCGATCCACTGGACGTTCGTGTTTGGTGCATCCATCCATCTTCTTTTTTGCATTTCCACCTCTAGTATTGGGAAATCTTCAATAACATGCTTAAATGATTTACAATAATTGCACGTAGTGCATGGGTTAACACAATCTCTGGATACGTGACCTGGCTGGCCACAATTATAACAAATGACCTGGTCGCGGCCTCTCCCCTGCGCCGGGCCAGCATTTCTTCCTCTACCACGGTATCCACCACCACGACCTATGTATCCTCCTTGGTCATATTATGCATTCTCTTATTTCGGATGAGTGTCTTCTTGTACACAGTACAAGCCAACGCCTCTCATTGAGTCCATATCTCGTTTTCTTTCGTTCATTAGTTCATATGCGCGACAGTTGGATTCATCATGTCCAACTGATTTACAGAAATTGCAGTATAAATTTTTACGTGTTTTGACATATTTCTGTATAAGATAGCAGTCTTCAGATTTGTGTCCTGTGGTTCTACAAATTTCACACCATGGGGCCTGATTCTGATTTAATGGGTTGGGCACACCACTATTAATATAGTCACGGAATAACGGGTAATGCTCCTGGTCATGACCTTCTCCTTTACAACCTATACACTAGACCTCGTGTCTAGGTTCATACCTTTGTTCTTTGCCATTCTTCATGCTTTGCAGCTCTAGTGTCAGGGTGGTCAGCTGGTTCTGGATCTGAGACATCCTAGAACTAGTCTCACCAATCGGAGAAGCTTCTAGCTTCATTGCAATCTCCAAGGTCTCTGCCTGTGACTCAACCTTCTGTTGCATCAATGGTAATCTAATATGGGGCAACAACACATCAATGAACCATTGCTTGTGCTATTCCGGAGATATAAAAATGATTACTTTGGTCTAATAGGGTCTTGAACTTCTAATAAAACTCCCAAACCGTTTCAGTCAATTTTTGCTTTATTTCCTTCAACTCAGTTATACACTGAGATTCATATTTAGGTTTCTTGAACTCAGCCACGAGCGCAGCTTTAATTTCTGCGAGGGTTCACGGCTGTGTGGTTGAGTACTTCATAAACCAATGTAATGCTCTATCCCTAAAAGTGGTGATGAGTTGTGCTCTCTTCACTGCATCATCCTGGATTTGTCTTACACTCCATATGGCTTCACAAAGAAACCAATGCTGATCAGGGTCTTCTAGGCCAGTTCCTTTGAATATTGGTATCTTCATATCCATGTTTTCCATTGTGCTACTAGGTGGTGCAGTGCCTGAATTAGTGCACGGCTGCTATAAAGGGCTCTGTGTAGTGAAAACAAATGGGACTATCGGGAGAGATGGACTGGGCTGAGTATTCTGTGGGGTGGGCTATGTAGCGGGTGGGTTTTGAGATAACGGTGGTACGGTCTCTACAGCCGGTGGGTTCTCAGGGGTAAATGGTGGTGCGGCTTTGTTAATAATGTTACACAGGATCTCATTATCAATATGGAGTCCAGGACCTCCAAGATTCTTATTAAATTTATATCTCTTGCCACTTCTAAGATTATGTGTTTCTTCTTCTGAATCACTAAATATATTGTTTACCATGACAAACTTAAGAATATTACTTCATTCTTAAAACACCTTTCTCAGCTAACAGCATCTTAATGTATAGACTGATATTGTTCAGTAGCTTACCCTGGAATCCTCCGAAAAAATATGCTTCTGCTTGGCTGTAGGATTTGAGTGTGTCTATAGAAAATTCTGTTACGAAGCCTTCTAGCATATGATCGACCCAAAAATCAATTGCGCGTGTCAATGAGCTGTCTATTTCTTTGAGTTGTGCTATGAGGTCAGGAGTCCACTCTGTAGGAACTCCTCCTTGAAAATAGGTTTTCTTTTCTGCGAGCTGCGAGATCCACGCATGCAGCTCGTTCAGAAATGATGCCCAGAAAATCTCATGGATATCTTCCCACAGATATCTATCCGACCACTGTGCATCAGATAGACACGGATGTGTATTTTCTTGCCTTCCAAAGTCTCTTCTTATCTTTTCCCACCAAGCTTGGATTTCTATCTTTTCAAGATGACAGTTGTCAGAGCCTTTCGGGAACTGGTATTCTTCGTCACACATTACAGCTGCAACTCATCACAGATTCTAGTGCGGCAACGAAACTATTTGTTGGCTATAACTGAGCCAGATGTTTTCCTATAAGACCCAGATTCTTTGCAGTTTCCCTTAGACCAACAAAACCCTTTTCGCACCGGCCCTTTCGGCAACAACCTGCGATCAGGTTGAGATCTCACCTGAGGTGTATCTATGGGGTACTACGGAATCATATTTCCACAATAAGTGATAAGTTGCTTTGAAGGACGTAATGCGCAACACAATAGATGATATGTGTTGTGAGGTGAGACTGCACAGCGATGGGCAATGCTGTGGTCCGCACCACTATACTCTTCTACTGCGGGACTTCTCCTGAAGCTGCGCACAATGCATCTTTATTCTATACTTGGATTATCTTGAAAACACTTAAGGCACTGAAATGAATATCACTCATCCATTCATTCAGGTGCTTAACTGAATATCCTTCTAACATTCATTCATTAACTCAGGATATCATGATTTCAACATAGACGATTGATCTAACCCACTGTGTACGTTCCTTTACTGTGTCTAAGAAATTACTTAACTAAATGATTGATTCATTGCCTTCATACATAAGAATAAATGTTCACCATTCAACTATTCATACGGAACTTAACATATCATTTCCATACTTCTCTAATGGCAAATGCATATAAAAACTCTCTTCATAACAATATGCAAGGAAACATATAGACATTCATTGACAGAAAACTCAAGTAAGCATTCATTTATAAGCACAATCACACAACACGAGATTTTGCGTGGTTCACTTCCCCAGGTGGGAAGCTACGTCCACAAGAATGGTTGATAATATATTTCTTTAAAAGGGATGGGGACAACCATTCTTAGTCTGCACACTTAGCTACAGACTCTCCTTCCTCTTAGATAGGTCTCTGCGCACGCAGCTATAGTGCCTTTACAATATTTTTAGCTCAGAGAGATTTTATGATACAACAACAAAGTAATCCCCAAAACATAACCACATAGTAACCCCATCCCATACAAAATTGTCTTCTTAAATAGATCATGCCTCTAAGGTCATGTCTTTACAAAGCCGAAGACCTAAACCCAAAAACCCTTAGGGTTTATAAAACTGCGTCGGTTTCCCTAAACCAACTTGCTGGCATCTGGTAGCGTCTGCTTCATCGTGGTGGTTATCCATATCTTCATTCTGTCGCTACCGGCCTCCCTGTCGCACGCATGCCAATGGATCTCTTTCACAAAACCGTTCATCTCTAACGATTTCTCCCATCAGGCATGCCAGGAAGTCGCTTTACTAAAAAAACTCATGCATTGGCCGCCTTCCTGATTTGCTCGTGCCCGCCGCTTGGCACTCCTGGAGCATCTTTCCAAAATTAGACCATTACTGGTCCATCCGATACCTGCACCTGATCCTTGTCCAACACTCCGCTTTGCTGGATCCACATGTCGTTACTGCTTCGCAGCACTGCCTCCTCGTAGCACTGGTCTTCGCGGTGCTTCCAAAATTTGGATGTTGTGCAGAGCTTCGCAGCTTGATCAAAACTTCGATGCTGCACACAGTTCCGCAACATCTTCAATACTTAGACAACATTATATTTCTGAGCTGCGCTCAGCTCAGCTTTCCCTGCTTATCAAAAAGGTGTTACCAAAAATTTGTCCCAACCTGGGCCCAACACCACGTGTCTTTCCTCAAGCTCATCGCATGTATGTAAGTAGTATTACAAACAACTTTAAGCTCGTGCGATACCACACCTTGGGAATATTATAAAGGAGAAGTGGTCCCATTCTTGGCAATTTGTTTTTTGCATATTGCCGGGGCATCAAAAATCCCCAAACCCTAAACGCCGAATTTGATGAGGCAGAAAAACACCCTTCGTCCAAGTGTGCGAGGTGTGCTGCAACGTGGGAGTTAGAGTGGGTGAGGGGGATTGATTTTTCCTTCTGATATTATTCTTACGGCTCCTATCTCCCCGATTTTTCTACCCTCTGTCCAGATTTGACCTTTTACATCCAAAGACTAGTGCTGCCACCCTTTTTCTGAAGCAGATGATAGAGGAAACAAATGCTAAAGCATCTACATTTGGGTCTTATCGACATCGACGTATCCAGTGCAGGGCCTGCATATGCAAATTTATAGAGGTTTTTCTTGGTTTTTCTCCATGACAAGTCGACTGCTCGGTGTATAGTTGAATGTTACAGGTTTTTTCTTTTTGGGTGGCGTTGTTAATTTCTCAAATTTATCAACCCTATCCCAACGTGGTGGTCCCTCATCTCTTATTACTCCACACTCAGTGGTGCCAAGTCCTGCAATGTTTCATTCGTCAACAGAAAG
Organism: Larix kaempferi; assembly: GCA_027924585.1. Lineage (NCBI taxonomy): Eukaryota > Viridiplantae > Streptophyta > Pinopsida > Pinales > Pinaceae > Larix > Larix kaempferi. The sequence goes on from BSBM01000893.1 coordinate 5,721,675, forward strand.
GGAGTTAAGGTTTCCAGTGTGGGAGCTTCAAAGAAAAACCCTCAGGAGGGGATTTTTCCTATGCCCCTCATAACACCTGCAAATATTTCAGACACGATCTTTGGCTATGATTTGTATATCCCAGAGCTCGTGGAGGTTGTGGCATGCATGTAGTTCAACACAGGTGCAGGTGATGGCTTGATTACAGCATACAAGGTCTGCCCTTCAGGTTGCATTCAATGGCAGGGTCCCGGCCGTGGGGTTTTATGGAGGGAGATTTTCTCAGAACAGTCTCAATCCCAAGAACTCTGGCTTTGTCCTGCATGACACGCAGTCCCTATCTCTAATCCCACAACTTCGCAAATGGAAGATCCTTCACCGAACTAGAGCGAGCCAACAGGCTATTTTGATCTATTAATGAAGGGAGCACTATCTTCTGCTAAATATTCATGTCCATTGATCAGAGGGGTTTTCAAGCTTTGTGCCATATCTATCCAAATATTCGTAGCCTTTTTGTAAATGAGTGTTGTGTCCAAACAAACCCATCTTCAGTGAGGGTCATCTTAGGATACTGAAGCCCATTTGCAAGTATTACGTTACCATCAAAGTATATGAGAGGGATGCGCAAGTATTTTACTTGTGGTCTAAGTTCTTCCTATGCAAGACAAATGGGTCATGCTCCATCCCAAAATCTGGTGTTGCTCGCTGGTATGATGATGCAGAAATCGGTGCGATGGGAATCCCCTCTCTCAAAGATGGTGCTGCGTGAGGAAATGTATTAGGGTATGCAAAGACAACGAGAAACTTTTCTTACTTATTAAATGGATTTTTCCTTATGATAATAGATGTCTGTACATAAAGCCTCTTGGTGCACACTATGCACTTAAGGGGAATATATTCAGCACACTTTATAAAGCTACCGCATTGTCTCAAACAAAGGGCATGAGGGTAGTTGCTTTCTTGCAGGGAGTCGGAAAATTTTCTTCTTCTGATAACTATCATGGCGAAATATGGGTCTAATGAGGAACCGAAAGAATCGTTTATTCTGAAGGTGCAGACAATCCCCAAACTACCTCTGAAAAAGGAAACATCTCCAGGTTTTTCTAACAATAGAAGCAAATCCTGGCAGAAGTGAAGGGTTTGAAAGCTAGTGGGGGCAGCCACCTGGAAAACATCTCAGAAATATTTTCTATCTTTTATTTGTAATAAATTTGTCGTTTAGTGAAAATTTCTACCGGATGTAAAAAGTAGTTAGGCTTTTATTTCATATTTTTGTTTTGAAAAGATAGGGGCAGATTTGTAATTGATGATCTGTCACTTAGACTTGTAACTATTTTCTATTAAGAATTAGGTCGAATAGGAGGCTCCAAGCAGCTATATATTCATTGTAATAGAAGAACTAAGGTGTGAGTAAATCATTTGGCTAAGGCCTAAGAGAGCTCAGCTGTGTTTTTGGAATACTTATTGTTAATACATCTGCGGTGTTTGAAGCTGGATTTTGGCAGAGAATTCCTGTGTTATCTTTTCTTGTAGTCTGTCTTTTCCTTTTCCCATGTTAATTTGTATCTCTTTCTTTTTATTTCATTCTGTTAAAGTTCTCTCATGCTTAGATAAGTGTTGCATCTGAATGGGATTCACATTAATGGTGCCCTGTTCATTTCATTTTAATCATTTCACTACCAATTTCTGCTAAAGTTGGCATAGGATTCATCCTTGTTAGATGCCCAATGCTGATGGACTATTCATTCCTCTTCTATTTCACCAATTAAATCTCTTTGACTATGCGTGGGTGGCTACCTTGCCTCTGTGTAAATGTCTCATGCAGAAGCACTGTATTTGTTTTAGATATATGTTCTGACTCCATTGCCTAATCTTCCTCTCCTGATTTATCTCATCAAGACCTTAAACAATTTCTTCTAGCAGAAATCTGATCTTCTGCACCTATTTTTTTCATTGAATATCTTAAATGTTGAATGCTGGTATGTTTCTTCATTATTGACAATCTTGATGATGTCCATCTTTCTGTGAGTTAAAGAGAGAGCCCTCTCTATTTGTGTTAGGTCAGAAATGCAAGCTAAAGACTAGTTAGTGGTTACCCAGAATTTCCCTGTCCACAACCTAGGGGGTCAATTTTGGTGTTATCAAGGATAATGACCCATTTAGCGACGCAGCCTTGAAGAAGGCGACAATTCAAGAGATAGACTATGGGGTTGGAGTTTGAGACAACAGTAGTGTATCTAATGAGGATATAATCTCGCAACTTTTGAACTGAAAAGACGACAGCGAGGGCTAGTTTCTCTTCAAATGGGTAATGTAGAGGTGGGCTTGATAAGGTCTGGATCACATAATAAATGACATGCTCTTAACAAGAAGAATCTTCTTGAACAAGAACCCGAGAAATGGCATAGTCGGATGTCAAAACGTAAAGGATGAAATCTTTTGAGAAATCTGGAGGGGAGATCAATGGGGCATGTGTAAGAGCTTTCTTCAGGTCCTCAAAATATCTTTGCGCTTGGTTGTCCCAAACAAAAGGAATGTGAGTGCAGAGCAGATGAAGGAAACCATAAATAGTTGTGGCATAGTCGGGGATGAAATGACGAAGGAAATTGGCCCTCCTCTGAATGCTCTATAGCTGTCGAAGCGTTCGTGGTGATGGGAGGTCTAGGATGGCTTGGAATTTTAATGGGTCTAAAACAATTCCTTTCTGTGAAATGATAAAACCCAACAATCGGACTTCCGGAACGTAAAATACACATTTAAGTGGGTTCAATCAGATTTGATACTTTTGACAATGCAAAAGGACCTGCTGGAGGTCGTTTAGATGATCGGACCATTGTTTGGATTGGGCCATGAGGTCCTCAAGATAGACCAAGATGATGTTAACCAAGTCATGAAAAAATAGGTCATGGCCCGTTGAAAGGTGGCCCCAACGTTTTTAAGACCGAAAGGCATAACGCGATAAGAAAAGCTGCCCCATGGGGTGGTGCAGGCAGTCTTGTACTGATCTTCTTTGCGAATCTGATTTTGATTATACCCAGAGAAACCATCCATGAAAGATAGTGTCTCATGCCCTGTGCATGCATCGATACGCTGGTTGATAAATGGTGTGGGGAAGTTGTCCTTGGGACAAGCTTGGTTTAAATCGTGAAAATCAGTATAGACACGAATAGTGCCTTGCTTCTTGTTGACTGGTATCGAGTTAGAAACCTAGGTGGTATAGGCAATGGGGTAAATGAACCCAGCTGTACGAAGATTCTCGATTTCAGCTTTGATGGCGGGAAGCTTAGATGGGTGGATGGGGCATTTTTTTTGGAGAACGGGTGGTACGTTGGACCAAGTGTCAATGTGATGTTCTACAATAGCGGGGTCGATACCAGGCATCTTGGTGTAGGACCAGGAAAATACGTCACGAAACTCTTGGAAGAGCTTATTATAAGCTTGAACCTCTTCCTTAGTGCATGATGCGCCTAAGGAAATGTGTTCGGGTATTCCAGGTGTGGTAGAGATGTCAACTTTTATGATGGGTGAAATATTGGCCATATTGCCTTCCTCAAAGGAGTTGAGAGCTGGGATTGGAACTTTAAACCAGTCAACCTTGGTTGGAAGGAAATATTTGGATTCGATAGAGAACTGGGTTTCCATGGAGGTGGTATAGGCCTCAGAGATGAAGTATGATCGATGATGCATATCATCCTAGGGGTAGTCAGGTGCGGTAAGCGCTTCAAGGATTTTCTCGTCACTGCGGAAGTACTGTGTCGTCAAATCAGTTGACTGAGGTGCACTGGTGGATGAAATCATGTAGATGGTATTAATTTCTTCCAAGGAGGAAGATGTTGGGGGATATATTTCCTCAATAATAGGATGGGATGTCTCTAGGTGTTAAATTTTGAGCATTAATTCACAATACTCTAGAATCTTTACTAAGAGAATAAAATGTACAGTATATTAATGCATAACAATCATATCAAGCATTTCAAGCATCAAAAGAATTAAAAGCAAGAGAGACAAGAGACACAGAGTTTCCATGGGGAAAACCCTAAGGTGAAAAACCCCACAACTTCCTCAGAGATAGAGAGAGAAATGGCTCAACCAAAGTACAACCAAAATACACTGAGATAGTCTCCTAGTAGCAGATGATCCTCCTCCTCACTAGTGCACCACTTTCTGAGTGGGAGAAGTATGATTTTTCGAGTGATACAAATAGAGATCTCCCGATCTCTATTTATACTAGTATGTTTTCCCAGTGACCTTATGGGGCCGACTTGTCTAGCTAGGTATATCAACCATATCATATATATTTTAGGGTCGACCCCATGGTGGTCTAATAACCCTTCGCCAAGTACACACACTTGCGACACTTGTCAATACACATGACGAAACTTCCTTATAGAGGAATAACACATCTCTTATAAGGGTACAATAAATATATATGAAATACATAGATGAAATACATTCCAAAGTTACATATACATCAACAATCCCTCTTAACTAGGAAGGTATTTCTCGACACAGATCTGCTAGACAAGTCTTCTTCTTGGGATCATCGTCATCATCATCGTCACTGCTGCTGCTATCTCAACCAATCTCTGACTCTACTCATCATAGGAAGTTCTACAGAGCCAATCCTTTTTCATACTAGATGTAGGCCCACCACCTGCAGGTCTTCGTCATCACTGGCCATACTGTGGAATCCTCAGGACTTATCACGTACATCACAAAACCTTGCAAGAGATTCTCAGGACTTATTATGGGCACACATCCCAACCTATCGGATCTCCCAGGGAGTTATTACATGTGACCCTACCACAAAACCTTGAAAGAGAATCCCAGGACTGATTACGAGCACACAGCTCAACCTATCGGATCTCCCAGGGCGCTATTATATGTGGTGACCACAAAACCTTGCAAGAGCATCCCAGGACTTATTACGGGAACACATCCCAACCTATCGGATCTCCCAGGGCGATATTACATGTGGTCATGGGAAAGCCTTGCAAGAGCATCCTAGGACTTATTACGAGCACATAGCTCAACCTATCGGATCTCCCAGGGCGCTATTATATGCCATAGGACAAAACCTTGAAAGAGCATCTGCCAGATATCCCAGGGAGCTATTATATGCCAGCGGCAAAATATTGCAAGACTATCTGCAGATCTCCCAGGGCGCTATTATATGTCCTCCCAAAGCAAAACCTCGAAAGAGCATTTTCCAAATCTCCCAGGGAGCTATTATATGCCAGCGGAAAAACCTACCAAGAGAATCTGCAAACCTCCCAGGGCGCTATTATATGCTTATCTGCACAACCTATCCACGGCCACAGAGTATCAACTTGATACTCACCATACATCCTCCTGATGTATACATGATCATCCTGATTATCATCATTGCAACATACTGCTGCATGTCATCTGGAGCAACATCCTGAAGCTCATCATCCATGATCATCCTAATCATATAATGCATCTCCCTGATGTATACCAAGTATCTACCTGATACATATCATCATACATGATACACCTGATCATACAATGTATCCACCTTATACAAATACAAAACATGATCCACCTGATCATACCTGATACATATCAACATACATAATCTACCTGATCATACACAGTATCCACTTGATACATATACATATACATGGTCCAAGCATCCAACATGATGCATATACAAAACATATACAAATGATCCTACTGATCATTTCTAGCATCCAACATGATGTGTACATACATATACATATAAATGATCCAATTGATCATATCCAGCATCCAACATGATGCGTACATACATATACATATAAATGATCCAACTGATCATATCCAGCATCCTCCCAATGCATATACAGAGCAGTAATTGGAGCATCGCCCTGATGCTCATCATCCAGTGCTTACATCCACAACCATGTGAAGGATCCTCCTTCCAACATGCTTGGAATGGATTCTGCAAATGTGTCCATCACTTCTTCCTCAAAGTGTCATCAATATGAAGAACACCAAGCCTCTCCTTGAAGTACTCGAACTTCACCCTGGCTAGTGGCTTTGTCAGCACATCTGCAATATGCTCGTCCGTTGCAATGTACAAGAGCTTCACAGCTCGTCGCTGCACCATATCCCTGATATAGTGATATTTGATCTCTATGTGTTTCGATGAAACACTGGGTTCTCAGACAGCTTCACACAACTCTGGTTATCACAAAAGATACCAATAACATCCAACGAGAGATCAAATAACTCAGACAGTAGCTTCTGAAGCCATACTGCCTCACAACTAGCTGAACAGGCTACAACATACTCTCCCTCAGCTGTACTCAGTGCTACGCAGGACTGCTTCGTGCTAAACCAAGAGATCACACCTGATCCCATACTGAAGCAACATCCAGATGTGCTCTTCCTATCTGCAGCACTGCCAACCCAATCTGAATCAACATAACCCTACAGGATAAACTTTTGATTCGCTTCATACTTCAGCCCATAATCCACTATACCCTTCAGGTACCTCAGAACATGCTTTACAGCAACCAGGTGAACACTCCTCGGATCCGTCAGGAACTGGCTCAATGTGTTCACTGCAAAGCCAATATCTGGTCTCGTGTTCGTCAGGTACATCAAGGACCCAATCATCTGACGATACATAGAGACATCAACCGGCTCAGATGAAGCATCACATAGAAGCTTCAGATTCGATGCCATAGGTGTGGCCATGGCCTTGCAATCCATCATCCCGAATCTCTTCAAGATATCTACTATGTACTTCCCTTGACCAAGGAAGATCCCACCTGCACTCTGCCACACCTCCATACCTAGGAAATAATGCATCATTCCCAAATCTTTCATATCGAACTCGGCAGCAAGCTTCCTCTTAGTATCTGCAATCAATCTGTCATCTCCTATTACAAATAAGTCATCCACATATAGGAGTAGAATCATAGGATTCCCTTCCTCAACCTTGTAGTAAAGGTTGGAATCCACTTTACTCTTGGTAAAGCCCAAACTAGATAGGAAATTGTCCATCCTACCATACCAAGTTCTGGGAGCTTGCTTCAAGCCATACAAGGCTTTCTTCAATCTGCACACATATGACTCCCTGTCATGTATTTCGAAACTGAGTGGCTACTCCACATATACTTCCTATTCAACTACACCATTCAAGAGAGAAGTCTTGACATCCATCTGGTGTATTTTCCATTTCATTGCTACAGCCAGGGCAAGTACTGTTCTGATGGAAGTATACCTGGCTATAGGTGCAAAAGTTTCTTCATAATCTATTCCCTCCTTTTGAGAGAAGCCACGAGCTACGAATATTGCCTTGTATTTCTCTACACTGCCATATGTAGCATGCTTGATTTTGTAGATCCATTTGGAAGTTACAACAAACTTTTCTTTAGGTCTTGGGACAACATCCCAAACATCATTCTTCATTATTGATTGGTATTCCTCAACCATGGCATCCTTTCATTCTTTCTTTTCTGCTGCTTCTTCATAACTCGAAGGTTCTTTGTTCATAATGTCATAGAGTAAAGCAACATAGCTGGTATGTGATCTAGTTCTCTTCTTTGCTCTGTGTTCTTCTTCTGGAATGCCAAATCTTTCTGCATCTTGAATGAGCTCTCTAGCCCATGCAGGTTTCCTCTTGTGAGAGTTATCCTCATGGGGTGGATCTACAGGTTCTTGCGGATCTTCAAACTCACAAACAACTTCTAGAATTGCTTCAGTCATGGTAGTGTCTTGAAATCTAGTTTCCTTAGGTTCTTCATAAACTTCGATAGGTGCCTTCCTTGATTTGATGAATGCTGAGTTTTCATCAAATGTTACATCCCTGCTTACATCAATCTTCTTGAACCCTAGAAAGTATATTCTGTAAGCCTTCGAGCTTTCACTGTAACCCACAAAGATACCCTTCTTTCCTGAAGGATCTAGTTGGGTCCTCTTTTTTGGGACATGAGTGTATACTGAACAAGACCTCTTCTGGTGTCTTGTTGTCCAATATCTTGTGGGGTGTTTTGTTCTGCACATATACAGTTGTTCTAGCTGCTTCTACCCATAGATGAATAGGTAGATCCTGGTCATGCAGCATTACCCTTGACACTTCCATGATTGTTCTGTTCTTCCTTTCTGCAACTCCATTCTGTTGAGCATTATAAGGAGCATTCAACTCCCTCTTAATCCCTGAATCACTGCAAAGCTTCTTGAAGTCACCTAAGGTGAATTCTCCACCATTGTCGGATGTGAATGTTTTGATCTTCTTGTCAGTTTGATTCTCCATCAAGGTTTTGAATTCCTTGAACTTATCAAACACCTCATCTTTGTTCTTCAAGAAGTATACCCAAGTTTTCCTGGAGAAGTCATCAATAAATGAGACATAGTAAACATACCCACTCAGAGAACTGGATGACATAGGACCACATACATCTGAGTGGATGATTTCCAGGATACCTTTTGCCTTGCTTTCACTGCTTGGGAAAGCCTTCTTAATGTTCTTACCTTTTGCACATCTTTTGCAAACACCTTCATGTTTGGTCTTGATTTCAGGAAGACCCTCTACAGCCTTGCTTGCAATTGGAAGTGCCCTATAGTGCATATGAGCAAGTCTTCTATGCCAAAGTTCACTTGGCTCCATGGATTCATGCACCATGGCATGTTCAGGTTGTCCTTTCAATTTATACAAACCTCCCTCTTGCTCTCCAATCACTACTGCATCATCTATGGTCTTTCCCTTTGGCCACATTAGGACTTGGCCATCCACAAATGCAAACCTCATACCTTTTGCATCCAATGCAGAGATGGAGAGTAAGTTCTTCTTGAGACCAGGTACATAAAGGACTTCTTTCATCTTCAAAAATTTTCCAGAATCTAGGTTGTAGGAGGCTTCACCACTTCCTTTGATTGGGTATTGATAATCATCCCCAAGTTTCACCTTATGGGGTGATTCATGTTCAGATAGGTTCACAAAAGATTCCTTAAACCCAGTCATGTGTTTGGAAGCCCCACTGTCAATTAACCAATCATTACAACCATGGGAGATAGTACCTGTGAGAGCAGAGATTAGAACATACTCTTCTTCACTTGATGAGTCATCATCACTATCATCACTTTCTGCCCTAGCCCTCTTCTTTGGAGGTTCATCATCTTCGGCAGCATGAGCATGGAACTTTCTTTTGTTGCCCTTCTTCTTCTTGTTAGAGTTGATGCTATCCCTTTTGTTATTGGGACATTCTAAAGAAAAGTGACCCTTCTCATTGCATGTGAAACATCTCATATCCTTCTTATTCTTTTGTTGGTTGTGATAGGATCTCTTGTGGTGAGAGTGCTCCTTCTCGAGCTTACTTCTTTTGGTGTGTGTTGCGAGAGCTTGATCTTCACCTCCCATCTTTTCTTCACGAGCTACAAGCCTAGCTTCTTCTTGAGAGAATTCCTCATACAGTTTACTGAAAGAGATCAATTTCTTTCTTGCACAGATTCCTTGAATAAAGGAGTCCCGTGACCTAGGAAGGCCATTCAGAGTGGTCATAACAACTTCACCATTATCCACTACTTCATCCACAGCTTCAAGTTGTTCCTTGATCTGCAAGACCTTGGAGAAGTAAGATTGAATGGTTTCTCCATTCAACATCTTGACCCCTTTCAATTGATTCCATAGGGTCATCTTCCAATTTATGTTCTTTCCTTCAAATATCTTGGTCAAAGAGTCAAACATAGCCTTGGGTGTCTTTAGAGAAGACACATGGGGTATGAGATGGTCTTTGATGGAATCAGCAATGATTCTCTTTTCCTTAACCAAGTTCTTCTTATGCAATACCTTAGCCTCTTCATCCTCTAGGATAGGGATCTCTTCTTTTATGTATGAGTCCAACTCATTCTCTTCCAGGATTAACCCAATCCTATACTTCCAAGCTCAGAAGTTATCATCCCCTTCAAGCTTATCCTCAAGATTGGTGTGGTGAGACATATTAAAGAGTACTTCAAATGGAAATAGAAAAGATTTAGGTCTTACCACTTGAAATGCTGAAAACTGGATCTGGTCCCGGATTAGGGTTTGTTGGAAAAACCCTAAAAATTCAAAATGTGAATTTCAACTTTCTGAAAGGATAGAAAGATGCGCCTTGATGAGCTGATCAGCCTAGTATATTCAGAATTTGAGATCAACAAAGCTTTACCCTTCAGATTCGCCTTTTTGTCCTCTTGGGTTCACTAGGGAGAGCCCTGAATTAGGGTTTGAGTTTCTCGGAGATATACCCAGCCAAAAATCTCGATCCAAAGCTCTAAACTTCAATTTCTGCAAGGAACTTCCAGCTATGTATTCAGATTTCAGAAATTCCTATTTTTGTGGAAACCCTAATGTTTAGGGCCAAATTTGAAAATGCTCAGAATTGAATTCTGATTGGACAGATAGATTCTCCTTGATGAGTAGAGTCAATCTACTATATTGCTTTTCCAAAATCTGTGGAGAGAAACCCAATAAATAAGAAACTCAAGTTTCCATCACTGCAAAATGTCTTCTTCTCAGGTTAGCTCTGATACCATGTTAAATTTTGAGCATTAATTCACAATACTCTAGGATCTTTACTGAGAGAATAACATGTATAGTATATCAATGCATAACAATCATATCAAGCATGTCAAGCATCACAAGAATCAAAAGAAAGAGAGACAAGAGACATAGAGTTTCCCTGGGGAAAACCCTAAGGTGAAAAACCCCACAACTTCCTCAGAGATAGAGAGAGAAATGGCTCAACCAAAGTACAACCAAAATACACTGAGATAGTCTCCTAGTAGCAGATGATCCTCCTCCTCACTAGTGCGCCACTTTCTGAGTGAGAGAAGTATGAGTTTTCAAGTGATACAAATAGAGATCTCCCGATCTCTATTTATACTAGTCTGTTTGCCCAGTGACCTTATGGGGCCGACTTGTCTAGCTAGGTATATCAACCATATAATGTATATTTCAGGGCCGACCCCACACATGGTGGTCTAATAACCCTTCTCCAAGTACACACACTTGCGACACTTGTCAATACACATGACGACACTTCCTTATAGAGGAATAACACATCTCTTATAAGGGTACAATAAATATATATGAAATACATAGATGAAATACATTCCAAAGTTACATATACATCAACACTAGGTCGGAATGATTAGGTTCGTAGAGGGCTGCTTTGTAATCTGGGAGATCGGGGCAGTGATGTTAGTAATGGCTGTAAATACTGCATATTGCACAAGGGTGATTGGTATGCAGGGATTTATCACAAGGCTTAGGGGAAAGGTCAAGTTTAACAACCGGGATGTTAGAATCGTCATCTAACATTTGCATGTGTTCCTAAAGTGCTGGTAGTTGTGGACATTGATGGGTAGTATGGCCCAAATCATCGCACAAAGAGCATTTGCGGGGAGCATGAAATGTCGGGGGATTCTTTTGCAGCTTTGGAGTAGGTGGGGCGGTGCAAGTCACAGGTGGAGCAATGTAGGTTTGTGGGCCTCTACCCCTAGTGTAATGGGGTGGAGGGGGTGCATTACTAGATGTTGATGTAGTTCTCACCCCTAGAGGTGGTCGGTTCGTCATAGTAATAGGTTAGATAGGTTGTAAAATGACATTTGGTGTTGGGGGAGGATTTGGGGCACGTAGGTACAACACAAGTAGTCCTAACGTTAACCCCAGAAGATTGAGCATAGCCATTACTGGGGTGTTGATTGCTTCCGAAGGGGGAAATAGGAACGAGATAGTGTGGATTGGTGTGGAACTGACATGAATGGGCACTGAGGGTGGTTGCAGTAGTAAAGGTGGCTATTGGTTGGGTGCCTGTTTATTGTGCGAGAGGGTGCACAAATCAAATATTTCAGCTGTCTGCGCAAGGGGTGGAATGGACTGGAACATGGACGTCATGGATGTATCTAAGTATATCCTAGGTCCAAATATGGATATGAACGATGTAGGTGCGTTGTGAACGGGGTTTTCAATCATAGGGAGAACATTTTCAGGTGCGGCAGGGGCGTTAGGATGGTAGTACATCAGTTGATCTATCTTGATCACACGTCCCTCATGGGGGAACATCATGGTGCGGAAGAAAGATGAAGCGACAGCCTTCATGGAATACATGTAATTGCATCCAAGTAAGAGGTTGTAATCAAGCTAGGCATTGATGACCTCTATGTCAATAAGGATCGTTTTGCTAGCTAATTGAATGGGCATGTTGGCCAAAAGGCCTTGTGGTTGAGCTGAGTGGCCATTGTAATCACGTAATGCAGTTGTGGATGGATGTAGTGTAGGGGATCTGAGCTTCTGCCAGACAAATGTTGACATCATGCAGGTGGAGGCACCTTCATTGATGATGCATTGATGAATCACAAGGTTCCAAATGGATACAGAAACCTGAAATGATATTGTCGAGGGAAAACGTGGTTCGGCTTGGTCCAAATCGAATGCCATCACTTGTGAGTCAGAAGGGTCTATCGCACCAATGGCAGATAAAAATATTTTACATTATGCTAGACATTTTTTTTGGACTTCAAGAGCAGACATAGCAGTGAGGGACTAGGCTAAGTTATCCACAATATTATAATTCAAGGCGACATGAGCATTAGGATTATTATTTAGTCGACGCAGTGGGAAGCGAGGGACTTTTGGGCCCCCATGTAACGGTGCAATAGGTATGCGTAATGGCTAATTAGTGGGAAGAGCCTTGGTGGCTTTATCTGCGAGAATGGCTTCAGAGGTGGAGCCATATTGGTTTCGGCGTGTTTGGAGATGGATATCAGTCGATGACATCATTAATAGATGGTGAGTACATGGGTCCATGTGTTGGTAATCAGTTCCAGCATAAGTGATTTGTTGCTGTGGTGTCGTGATTCCTTATGGGGGATCCAAAGGACGAGTGTTCACCACTCCTTGCATGGGTAAACGATTTTGTAGCACCATGGGTTGTGGTTGAGGAGGTGGTGCTAGTTGTGCCGCGTGTCCCTGGCATTGGGCATCGTCGGTCCAAAGTTGGCATGCTTGCTCCAAATGGGTGCAAGTGTGTGTATAATGGTCGTATACCCGCATATGGAACATGGGTGGTTTGTTCGTAAGTTGGGATTCTTACCTTGTTTCAGTAGTCGATCACAGTTTTGGTTGGTGGGGGCATTATTATTATTATTATTTGGAGGATTGGGTGGTTGACCACCTTGGTTCTGAGGTTGGTTGTTTCCACGATTGCATCCTCTTCGGCGGTTTTGTTGGCCCTGTTCATTGCGTTGGGTATTCTGGTTTTGCGGCGGATTCTGCTGTGCATACACTTTCCCTTGGGAAACAGGAGGATTTTGAGGTTGCACAGGTGTTGGAGTAGGATATGGTGGATAGTATGTGGGAGGGGCTGGAGGTGGTCCAGGTGCTGATTGTGGTTGTTGATAATTCTAAGCAACTAGAGGTTGTGGTGCTACAGGCGCTGCCTATGGTGGGTAGTAAGTCGCTGGGGATTGTGAGTGAATAGGAGCATGAGTGGCTTGTTGGTGGTAATACATAGGAGGTGCTACTGGAGGTGCATAAGCTGAAGGTGCATGACCGAAACAGTGTGGTGGACATGAGGGTCCATGAGTGCGGTTGGAGTGTGCCATGGGAGCATATGAAGTCGTAGCTCCGGAGTGAGATGTGGCCCACGAAAGGTCGGGGTAGGTATTATTGCGCATAATGAAAAATGGTTGGTTGTGTGACGCAACATGGTGAATGATGCCATTGGCGGTGTGGGATGCCCCCAGCACATCATTCCAGGAGGAATCACCGTGGGGGGCATCAGGTAAAATGGTATACAAGTAGCCAGACTAGGCGTAGATCAGATCAAATTGTTGGGCTTTGAGAATGGCTTCTTCTTCAGACTGGGGTCGTTCAGATGCCACATCCTTGGCAATGGCTGGAAGGAGAGATTTTAAAAACCAATCTAGGAAGATACAGTCATCTAACTTAATTTTGCATAAGCTTCGGCGTTTACACCACTCATGAATGTGATCAGTGATGTGGGTGGCCGTGTTTTGTCTACAAGACAGTAGGATCTCTACTACTGCGTCGTAACGGACGAGTAAATGGAAAAACTGCAGAAAGTTCGAGGCAAGGGATGTAAAAGTGGGGTGGGTCCTGTGCGGCTGCTCAATATACCACTTAGCTACAAAGCCAATGATGGTTCGTTGCAACAAGCATAGGTAGATGGAGTCATCTAATATGGAGTTGGAGGAACACCATAGATGGAAAGACATGATGTGATTTTGGGGATCCTCACCTTCCTTTCCCTCAAACTTAGGGAGGTCTGATGGGAGTTTGGTAGGCATATGAGTCCAAGAGGGATCATGCCGGATGGGATCGTTTGTCAATATGGCCAGGTTGGGGAGGTTGAGACTAGCCATGAATGGAATACTGGCCGAAGGATGTGACATGGTCGCTAGGGCATATGTACTGGTGGTAGCATTGGTGGTCAGGATACTGCCCCCAAAGTGTGAAGCGGGAATATGGGCTGTGACAGGGATATGACCTCCAAACAGAGGTGTGGAGATCGTTTGGGAGGGACCCATGCCTCTGAGTGTAACATGGGTCATAGGCGGGGCGGGACTGGGTCCAGTAGCCGTTGGAATTAGAATGGTGATGGGGATGGTAGGTGTGGGTCCCATCGAGGGAATACGCAGGATAGGTGTTGTAGTGGTGGCTATTGTTGTGGCTAGGATGGTGGTGGATGCTCCACCGACAGTGCCTACAAAGAATGGGTTGGAATTGATTTCAGCCATAGGGCTCGACGGTGCTATGTATATAGGGTTTTTTTATTCTGCCTCAGATTCATATGTGAAATAAGGGGCATCAGAGTCGGGTGACGAGGCTCTACGCTAGTGACGAGTGGGATCAAGTGACGAGGCTCTACGCATGTGACTAGTGGTGTCAAGTGAACCGTACTATGGGGGTTCTCCCCAAAAGCACCGAGAACATCTCGGGGACTCAATGGTGACTGATGGATAGTGAATCTAGTAGCTAGTGGCGAGTGAAAAGCTCAGAAACCCTAAATGCAACCATGTGTGCAGAAGGGGAGCACAAAAAACATGGCACTCAGGCCAACAACAAACGCAAAATGCTCATTGTAACAGCTATGCTATGGTAAGTGGAGTGACTAGAAAAGGCGGTCAGAATACCAACAAGCAAATGGTTCCTAAAATAAAAAATGGTGTACTCGCTAAACCAAGGGGAGCTAAGGGAGCATGCAAACGCCTAACTAAAAGGTATGCTGGCTCAAACCATACGTATCCTCTACAAGGTGATGAAATCCAAGTCAAAAAATACAAAAAGTAGAACCAAAATGGATAAATGTCCCCCTACTGGGAGTGACACCGGGTAAAGGAATCCTAGAAGAATGGCTACTAAGATACCCCGCTCACAACACGCCCATAAAGGTAAATCCGCAGCTCCTGTTCTATCACCATCGTATTCCCAATAGGGTGGCACAACAAGAACAACGAGTAGGTAGCCTTCGGTTACTGAATGGATTGCGGTATTCCATTCAGGCCTCCGGAACCAGTCTTGCTACTTGCCCTCCTAACGGATAGGCCTTTCCGACAAATTGGTGTATAACCATGTCAAAAAATACTAATGGATTTTGGTACCCTAATGGACAACAACTATGTTTCAAGTGAAAATGACCGAGGGGTGTTATTTGGATGCCTATCTCCTCTATCCTACCTAACTACAAAGTTCTTTTATGTTCCCCAAGTGGGATTAGAGGGTTGGTTGAGTTAGGTGAATTTTAAGGCTCAATTGTATTATGGTGACAGATTTTGTGCAAGTGAGATGATGTATCCAAGAACATGCCATGCTTGGGAAACTATATATCAATTGTAAACGCTAAAATTTAACTTGCAAATGCTGAAATTTAACTGTAAACGTTAAAAAAATTATTTTTTCAATGAAAATGCTGAAAAATATGTAAAGTGGTACAGTGAAGCAAATAACAGAAAAAATCAAGAAGTAACTTGGGCTGTAGGAAAAACAGGTGGTTGTTAAGGTGCAGGAAAAATCTGGGCCAAAAATGGGTCGGGAAAACTCAGAAAATGGATCGTAGGTTTCGGGCCAAAACTGGCGATCTGGGTTGCGGCTGTCTGTGAGAAATCTTGCGGTCTGGGTCACGACTGTGAGGCTGAAAGACGCGATCTGGATCACGGTAATGAGGTTGGATGACACGATCTGGATCTCGGCTAGGTTAGACAGAGCCATGGGTAGATTGCGACTAGGAAAGGATGTTCGAGCATTGTAGATCACGCGTTTGGGTGAAATAGATGTGATCTGGATCGCGGGTTGGGGTGAAACAGACGCGATATGGGTTGCGGGTTTGGGTTGGACAGCCGCGATCTAGGTTGCAACTGTGGGGTAAGAAACCTGCGCTCTCCGGCATGAAAACAAACACCGAAAAACAATGGTTGAAAAGGAAAAATGGGGACTGCAGGTCTTGTAGAAACAACAATGGGCTTGGGCTACAAGGTACATGCTTAATGGTAAACCAGATCTGCAATAGTAAAAGAAAAATAATATCTAAAACAAGAACAAAACTAAATCCAACCAGAGATTCAAGCAATAGTGGAGTCGCCAAAAACTGTAGCTATGGTTTTCACCCAAGCTTGTGCAAATGAGCACCTACTAAGGAGAATGGGCTCCTTAGTAGCAGTTCAAATAAAAAGTAAATCTAAGATGCATGATCAATAAAATTTAACCATTAACAGATAACATGCACATGAAAGAAAATCTAAATCTAAACAGTAAAAACTAAATAACCATGAGAGATACAGTAAAAATTGATATTTTTGTATTGATGGGCAAACAAGGGTTTGTAATGGTGTTACCTCAAATTGTGAGGTTGATGGAGCTTGTGCAGTTGCATGGACAAGGTTCTCCGATGCTCCAATGGTTTCTCTCTTCTCCAAGATGCTTCAAGGGTGGGCCAAAGGATCACTCTAAATGGGGAACTCAAGCTCAAAGGGAGGCTAGGGTTCTCAAGAATGATTTTGACAGCATAAGGATAGGCAAGAATGTGGGTGATTAATGGGGAGCATCTATCACCTTTTTATAGATTTTGGCTGGTGGAGTATTAAACCATGGTTTCAAGTAACCAATGGTATTGGTAAATGGTTTAGGGTTTCCTTTTCTCTTTTTCCCTCTTTTTTCCTTTTTTGAATTTTATTCCCTTTTAATTGATTTTTGAGAATTCTGGGCCCTTTTTTAGGGTATTTTGGTATTTTTGAGGAAATTTAATTGTTTTGAGGAGAAAAAGATTGATTTTGGCCTTTTTGGTGACCATTTGAAGGTTTTTTGAGGTTTTAGAGGATAAAATGGTAGGAAAAGTGGACAAGTAGGACATGTGACTAGGGAGATGGGCTAGTGAGCATTTTTTGGGTGTTAAAAATTATGTCCCTACAGGGGGACATTATTATGGGGATACCACTGCTCACAAAATACTAAGAGCTAGGTACTACTGGCCCACTCTTTTCAAAGACGCTCATACTTATGCGATAAAATGTGATGTATGTTAGAGGACTACTGGCAGATTACCGAAAGCAGTAGGGCCATTGAAACCAGTTATTATCTCAGAGCCATTTGAGCAATGGGGCATAGACATTGTTGGAGATATCAACCCAAATTTTTCACTACAACATTGATATATCCTCACAGCTACCGATTATTTTACACGGTGGACAGAAGCTACTCCTTTGCGTAAAGTGAATGAAGATGCAGTCATCAAATTTCTGCAAGAAAAAATCATAACCATGTTTGGGGTTCCAATTTCTCTAGTTTTTTATAATGCAACTTACTTCTCGTCTGCTAAACTAACTGCATTTTCTTATGAAAGAGGAATCAAACTGCATTATTCAGCCAATTATTATCCTTGGGGAAATCGATTAGCAGAATCTACAAATAAAAATCTCATCCAAATTTTAAAGAAAATAGTTATTAAGACTCAGATAAATTGGCATGTAGCTCTCCCAAATGATTTATGGGAAGATAGAGTCACTCCAAAAGATTCTTTAGGAGTTTATCCTTATACAATAATCTATGGGAAAGAAGTTATACTCCCTCCAAACATACTATTCCCATCCCTACAATTATCCCAGGCCTCTCGAGGATCCAGTAGTGAGATCCCACAGTCACAAATCAATACTCTACTGAAACTCGAAGAATCACAGCAAAAGGCCAAGGATAGATTCCATCATCACCAAGATATTGTCAAAAGATGGTTTGATAAACGAAAGTCTAGTAAGAGAAATTTTGAGGTAGGAGACTTAATTCTGAAATGGTATCACCCGCATGACGAAAAGGAAAAACACACAAAATTTCAACATTTATGGATTGGCCCCTATCAGATTGCCAAAAATCTTGGCCCATCGACATACGAAATGCAAGATTTACAAGGGGAGGAGGAGAATCTCCCTATCAACAGCCTATCTCTTAAACAATACTTCACCTAGATTTAGGAAAACCTGTGTACATAAATAATTTTTGTTTCTTAGCTTTCTAGTTTGTCTATTTTCTAGATTAGTTATTTTCAGCCTTTTTTTTGTTCGATTTGCTTTGTTTGTTTTTATTCTGTTTGATTTCAAATTAACCCCAGCTCGACATTGGACATGCGGAAATATAGGGATCTAAACAATCTCATGGTCATCATCAGAATATCAGAATGAGTATTGAGAAAGAGAATTCTTCTCTTGCATTACGGCTTAGAACGTGACGGTCGTGCCTACCGCACTAGCAATATTAATGATCAGGCGGTCCTCACCGGTGCAAAGATACTATGTTGTAAGGTGGTCTAGAAGAATCGACCCAACCAGTGTAATTAAGGGGTCGTGGCGTGTGCAGTGCAGTGCGCAGAAGGCATGCAGATGAACTGGTCACTATTTTTGTTGAACCAGTTAGCGGAGGATGCAACAGTCGTCCAGTATGGGGAGGGATCCTTCACGTACAGCTGGCTCCTAATTTTGATCATGTTGGTCGCCTGGAAGGAGCCTGACACTTACCAAGGCATGGAAATTGAGGCCGCGAAAAGCTGTAAGGGTGCGCTCTCTCAGAACTTGTGGTGGGTGCAAGAACCCGAGCGCCTTAGGGAATGTGCAATGCAGTTTTGGCTGTATTGGGAGATGCTACAAGATGCAGCGATCAAGGTTCCTCACTTAACTGAAGAAACCGTGGTGAACTATAAGCATATTGCGTTGTTCACGATTCAGCCTCATGCGATTCACGTGCAACCAAGGCGCGAACCTGCGAAGCAATGGTTGCTGACACACTATAAGTTGTCTGAGGAGGAGCTGGAGGGCATCTTCAGTGATTGGTTGGTTGAATGGTGGGAACCAGTCAGTCTAATGGATATTGAGGCGGGAACTCCAGCGACGGGCGCAGATGATCCATTGTCTATGCAAGACCAACATATTCACCATGACTCGGATCAGGAGTCGTCCACAAAGACACCCATGGATGATGAAATCGACCGCAAGCTCGAGGAGGGAAGAACGAAGGCGTATCATGAGTATGCGACGATCAGTGGGGCCTCTCCAGCAACAGAAGCACAGTTGGGATGCCTCATAGCAGATGTCACCAATGTGACAAATGTGGCATCTCGAGCGATGACGACACAAGCAGAAGCTGGTTTCAAAGAGGTGAATGTTCGTCTTGATTCTTTATGTGATGTTGTTTCGCAACGGGTACCGTAGGTAGCAACTGGGCAGGAATTTGTTGCAATCAGCACTGATCCATGTGTTCGAAACGTGAATATTCCCTCGACTGTGATTGTGACTAACAACGAGGCTCTTCAGGCCTTGCTGCAGCAATTAGAAAATTGACCATCAACATCAATGAGCTGCCTACGAAGGAGTTGACAAATGTGCAGGAGGTTTCCAGCTGGGAAATGGCGGACATAATACAAGAGATCAACGGTCAGTTCCTGCGATTGCAGGAAAACAAGGAAACGGCCTAGCAGGAGGTTGCTGAGTTAAAAGGAAAGGAAGTAGCAATGCGGGAGGTCATCGACGAGTTGGAAGATAAGCTCAAGTAGGCGATGGCTAAGAAATCTTGGGCGATAGCAGAATTGAAGAAAGAAAAGGATCACCTAATAATGGAGAAATCCACCATTTGGGATAGCCGAGTGTGGTTGGAGGTAGCAACCTATGAAGCATGTTAGATCATACCTGATCCCACCACGCAGTTTGATCTGGTCGGGCAAGTGCAACGACTTGGGGATGTCATCGCCCAACTACAAAGGGAAAATGTAGAGTTGGAAGCTCTAAATCACCCTGGAACACCCGAAGAATAGGTGGATGAACGAAAGTGTGCCATCGAGGAGGTGGCAATACAAATGAGCGAGCTGGAACAAGCGACGACAAAGATTGCCGCCAAGACTGTGCAGTTTTGGGGCAGCATTGTTCATGATGAGCAGCTAGAAGAGATTACCAAGAAGCGACAAGAAGTAGAAGGAAAACTGGAGACACTGAAGGTGTCACTGAGGATGCTACCACCAGTTGCTCAAGTCTCCAAATCAACAGAACTGAAAGTTTTGTAGCATTGCATCACAAAGGATGAAGAGCATTAGAAGAAGTGCAGCGCGTAGCTGGAGGAATTCCAAGAGATTGGAGGTCAGTTTTTTCTCAAGGAAATTTCTGCACTACAGGCTGTCTAGGAGGGTCGTCGACAAGTTGTTGCAAAGATGACTAAGCATCCATCTACATAGGATGTGACAGAGAGCCAGGCAATGGCTGCAATGGCGAAGGAGCAGATCTAGGAGGTCGATCAGCAATATGAGGACTTCAGATTGAAGACCACTCAGTACACAACATCCAGTTGATGTGGCTCGAGGGAGAGCCACAAGATTGTGTTGGGTCCTGTTGGCAGGTGGTTTGATGAGTCAGCATCATAGCATCGCGGATGTTGCACAAGGCCAAAGGTACCGCAGAAGGAGGAAATCAGCATGCATGGTGATAGTATTTGTTGTATTTTTTGGGTCATTGGGACTACGTCATATGTATTTTGGGTAATTTGGACCACGTCATATGTATTTTTGGTCATTTTGACTGCATTATGTGGCATTTTGGGTTAGCTTTTGTAGAAGTTTGTTAAGAAGTAGTTAGGCGATTTCGTAAGTGGACCATAAATGTAAAGGCGCAAGCCTATAAATAGATGTAGGTTTGTAAGTGTTGATATACCGAAATAGTCTTGATGGGAAGAGATATCTGAGAGATTGAAGAATCTAGAAATAGCTGAGTTGATTGAATATCTTGTTGTATCCGGGTTTTTGTGGAGATAAATATGATGTGACAGAGTTTTTGAGCAGAATCCTTGTGTCTTTTCTGTTTCTCTATGGTAAATGCATTATGCGGTATGAATATATGAATGATGCGATGTTTCCTTATTGTGATTAATGATTTACTGTTATATCTGTTGCATATTTATGGTTCTGTCAATAATGAGATCTGTTGAATGATGTCGCGATTATGCTTAATGCCTGAGTTGAATGCTTAGATCTATTTCTGAATGTTGCAATGATTTAATCAATTGATGCACAACATCCTCCTTCATTCGACGGAAACATGGTTCCACCAACTCTCCCTTGAACATCTCGAGTGCGACCTCATCTGCTCTGCAGGTGTTGCTAGATAGGGTGAAACCTGTCTGGACCGGTGCTCAAGGAGATTGCAGTGACTTGGGTGTCGACAGCGTGAGGAACCCCTATCCACTAGGTTTGTGTCAATAGAGGGGGACAACAGTTTGACTGAATGAGTCAGCTCTATTATGGCAGAAAATTAATAAACAAAATGAGCAAAAGCAGGATTACGCAACATAGATAAACACGATATGCACAGACAATATGCATGAATGCGAACTGTTCTTCTATTACTCGTAAATAGATCAAAACTGATGTATGTTAAAATATTATACATGCATATATAGAATTCTGAGATGCTTGGGTGTCTACCTGTTATGTTTAGTTACAAAGAAGAAGTTAGAATGGTTTCAACATTTCAACCGTTACAGTCAACTGGAAGACAGAGAGACAGTCTGTCGAATTTCAACAGTCGCTGGTCGCATGTCGACGCTACTTGTCAATGTCACGAACTGTGAGGTTGCTGAACATGTCGAAGGTGCAGAGTGTGTCATAGTATGTCAAAGTCGAGACCCATCAGAGTTGTGTTAAAATCAGAACCTGTCGAAGTTGTCGAAGTCATGTCGATTCGAAACTTGTTGAAGTTGTATCGACATCGATGACTTGACAACTATGATGCGGATCAGACCTCCTTCCTGTTGATGCCTCGGGGGTGCAAGGTAAGTGCAAAGTGCTAGAATGGGTTCCAAGGCACACAACAGGGGATGAAAACCCAGCCAAAGGCTTCAGTTAACCCTATGCAAGAGTTACCCTATCCTCGAGCTATTTGGTGTGGTAATCACCCACGGATATTTGGCCTCTGCTGGCACACTAAGAGTAAAAGGTTTGATCTTTCAAAAGATCAGTTTTCGTATTAAGGGAAACGAAGTGTGATAGCTGATTAACAAATCTAACCTAACCTACCTAAGGAAAGAATCTATCCTGAATTAGATCTAACCTTAAAAGGAAAGTTGATATTGTGCAGATCGGAACTGAAGTATGAAGGACAAGTGATTAAGTACCTTAAATAGAAATGCCTTCGGGTTCTTCACTTGTTAATTAAAGTTTTATCAATTAAGAAATTAAGTGACAATTCTTTAAAATGTTTAAGCCCATTCAAAAAACCGATCTGTAATCATTGTGTTAATTGAAAAATTAACAATTGATTATGCATATTTAATTGCATCGAGTCATTTGTAGAAACATAAAAATGAGAACTGTTCAATTAAAGAAATTTAATAGGACAATTCAGAACATGAGTCAAAACATACAGAAAAATCAATATGAAAGACCATGTACATCAATAAGTGACCTGCAATAGATTGAATGCAAAACTAATGACAATTTGAAACATTTAACTCAGCGATTCTCAAAGAAATTTGAAGAAGACAAGAAGGTGGATAGGAGATAACTTTATTGCATATAAAAGTCTTGTACAAAAATTACAATGGCTCAAATAGACAGAACATCTTCAGTCCTTACTCCTACTGAATCAAAATTCCAAAATTCCCCACCTCTTTGCTAAAGGAAACATTCCTCCTTATATACTAAATTTACATTAGAGTTTCAAAAGGAGAAACTCTACAAAGTAGGGATTACAAAATCGGATCAAACCGTTGTTCCAAGAAATCTTTCTATTTTTAAGCTAAAATGATTTTCCACCACCTTCCACAAGAGAAAGAGTTGATATTTAATCGGATAAGGTCTCATGGCACCATAAAAATTCAATCACAGATTGTTCACTATCATCGATAGGTGGCGTGGCTTGTAGAGCATCCGCCGTAGAAAATTCGGGGTCGAGGAACCCACTATCAAAAATAGAGAAATCCATCAGCGGATTTACTTTGGGAATGGAAGTCGGTCTATCAGGTTCTTCATCGATTATAAATTCATGTATAACATCAATATCGAGATCAGTTGGTTCCCCCAGAACTTCCTTCCTTTTCTTTTCGAGGTTCTGTATGTAGGCAGACAAAGCTTCAAAGTCTTCTTCACTACTACCGCTACTAAGATCAGGAACACCTGCATCAAATGGTGGTGACAACGTTTCTTGATACAACAAGGGGTAAAGTTCCTCATTATCAACATGAATATTAGAAGGTTCACCTCCTGCATGAAAATTACTCATCCCAGATAACTCTTTAGATAACAGGATGCCCAAAACGTAGCACAGAGTCTTTCCTATTACAGAAAGCAATGAACAATGTAGAATTTTCACGTTAATTGCTACTTTAAGACCAACAGGAAAGGTGATGTCGATTGAGCGAGGCAATTTGCAATGATTAAAATTACACAGCGAACCCATTATAATTACTTCAACTATCATGAAAAAGCCAAGATTTGATTTTAAGCTTGTGAGAAGTACAGGCTCAATTACTGCTTGCATGATTTTGAATGGCTTTTATGATCACATTGTTATAGGAAACTTCCCATCAATAATTATAATTGGTAATTAATAATGGAAACGGAGGTTGCGGTGATAGAATTGATCCACAAAAAGTCTAGATTAGGAGTTCCAGTAGACGGGTGATCATTTCTTCACACGTAACACATCGGATCAATATAACCCAACTTCCATGAGAATCATAGAAGCTTTGAAGTCAGAAATTAAGTGAAAAGACATGATCATTAAGAAGCGGAAGAAACACAACAAATTGTCAAAAATCAAGACCAGACACGGTGAACTCAAGGCAGAGCAATGGTGTTCATCCAACATGAATCAATTGATAGTCTTGTATTAATATCCACTGTTATAAATTATACAGAAAAAATTATAATTTGGGAGAACCAGTTTTCAACAGACAAAATAGCGCATCCTGACTTAACTGATTACCCAAGATCAATATGACCGCAAGTCCATAAAGATGGACGGCTATGATTAGCTAGAGCGGGATGCGGAATCGAATTCAATTATGTTCATGAAGTTTTTATTCAAAGACTCCGCAAGCCGAAATCCGAAAGTGCGGGTTTGCGGGTTGCGAGTAGCAAAAATGAAAATAGAAAAAGGATTTCCGAAAGCCGAAAACCTACTATGCGGGTGGCGGGCTTCAGAACATTAAACTGCGATGTAAAATATCCATCCCGAAAGCTGCATCCTGAAATTACGGGTTGTGGGTTTCGGGAACACACACCAAATAAATGAAAAGAACACAATCCCGAAAGCTTAATGCCGCCATTGTGGGATTCAGTTTTCGGGGTAATTATTTCTAAGTTTTATTAAAGAATGATTCCGCAACCCGCAGCCATCGGGTTGCGGTTTTCAGAATTACCAAAACCAAAACTTTTAAAAGCAACAATCCCGCAACTTGCAGCCGTCGGGTTGCGGGTTTCGGGTTCTCTAAATGTCAGGTTTCGGGATGATGATACCACTTAACAAAATACTCAAAATTTTGGCTTTCTTCAGACCGAAACTCCTTGGAAGGAAAAATCAAACTCTCAAAAGCAAGCAGACCAAAAGCATGGGTAGAGAATTTAGAGGTAAAATTAAAAACCTAAAATTTTCAAGATGACTCACCCACATACTTTTGCGTTTATTAAAAATGGGGGGGGGCTCCCGTGCTTAGCTAAGCATGGGATCTGTTGTGGCTACAACAAATGGCGACTGGCTGGGAAGAACCAGTTATCTCTGTAATAAAATCCAACTAAAGACAACATGTTAATCAACCAATTCTTGAAACTCAATTCAAAAGAAGATACTCAAAAGATAGCAGCCAACAAACAGTGAACATGAAAATGGATAGATATCAACAATGACCATTTTAAAGATAACACTCATCCGATAAAGAGATTTAGAGATTAATACCAAATCTTTACCATGATGTAATCATAAAAAAGCAGCTTGTGTTGAACCTGGGCATAGTCTTAGAAATGCTCATGGATATCCTAATTACAGATCCCCTTAGTTTATTAATTACATGTATATTTAATGACACTTCATCATCTTATCTTTTGTTTTAGTTTTTTTAGTTTTTTTATAAACATAAAATTTTGTTGATACAAGACCACTGTACTGACTTGGTGATCAAAAGAAACAGCGCCATTCACAAGCCTGATCTGGAAGCTGGTCAAGCTAGCTCAATGTTGAGACTCCTTGTCTTCTGGCTATAAGACCAAAAGAAATTATCATGGCTTGGTGACCACATAATGATAATTCCAGTCCAAGGTCAAACTCATGATCATAGCAAGGCTGGCTTGTAATAAGACCCCCCTGTCCTTGTATACAACAAAATATTATGACAAACAAAATAATTTATTTTGGCATAAGTTACAAGGCATTACCATGGCTTGGTGACCATATAGTGATAATGTTACTCACTGGTGCTTTGCGGATCATGAATGGATCGACCTGTAATAGGATCGTCCACCTTCCAGGGGAACTGAAAGTCATCTTCCAAGTGTGGTGGCTTGATGTGAAGATGTCATTCCACTTTAAACACGTATGAACCTAATGGGCTGGCTTGATAACAAGACCACCCACCTTATAACTTATAATTTTAAACAAATTTCATATTCAAAGTGATCGTAAAAGGACCCATGAGCAATCGGAACTAGTCAGGTTATTATGATATGCCATTCAACCATGAAACACTAGATAGAGAAATGATGACCATCCTCCATACCTCAATTACACAAATAAAGCATGGTGAAAGATAATGATCAAAGTGGAAAGTGTTAAGTTTTAATATGCTAAGACAGAAAATAGCAGCATTACATTCCATTTCACAATAATAGCATATACAGGATCACTGAAGAAACAACAAGCACAGCATAAACACAAGAGACAAAGATTTATCCTGGGAAACCCTCATGGGGTAGAAAACCCAGCAAAGCTTCCTCAATATAGATGACCAGCAATATACAAAGATGAAACCCTGAGACATGATCTCCTCCTCCACAATAGCAGACCTCTCCTCCACAAGTGCGCTATCCTCAAGTGAGTGAATGTGTATAATGAGGAACACACCTCCTCTATTTATACACTACTCTGATATGTATTTTACACAAGTACATGTAGGCTCGTATTTAACCATTAGGTTAAATACCCCATTATAACTGACTGGGCTGACCCCTCTAGGGTGGTCTAATAACCCTTTGACCCACATAACACATACAGGGCCGACCCCCACTAGGGAAGTCTAATAACCCAAGTTACCACATTCCGACGGAGGAATAAACATCTCCGGATATACAATAAGATCTTCACGGAGGAATGAATCATCTCCAGAATAATAAAGTACAAATATAATATTCTTTGAAGTTACAATATCTCAACACTCCCCCTTAACGAGAAGGATATTATAACAGCATCTGCACGAGCAAGGAGTCATCAACATCATACATGATACATCTATAAATCATTGGAAGCTTTCTCAACATCATCAGTAACTCAACCAGTTACTGGAATATCTTCAATACTAGAACATCAACATCTTCAGTACTGAGTCTTTATCTTCTGCAGCACTCAAACAGCTACAGCAACATCAATATCTGAATCCTCACGATTGTCAGCATCGCCATCACACGATCATCAGCATCGTCATCACATGATCAACAACATCGTCATCTCACTATCATCAACATCGTCATCACACGATCATCAACATCGTCATCTCACGATCATCAGCATCGTCATCACACGATCATCAACATCATCATCTCACGATCATCAGCATCATCATCATACGATCATCAGCATCGTCATCTCACGATCATCAGCATCGTCATCACATGATCATTAGCATCGTCATCTTACGATCATCCGCATCGTTATCTCACGATCATCAGCATTGTCATATCATCTCGATCTACAGCATCTGGATCATCTCGATCTACAGCATCTGGATCATCACGATCTACAACATCTGGATCATCTCGATCTACAGCATCTGGATCATCTCGATCTATAACATCTGGATCATCTCGATCTACAGCATCTGGATCATCTCATCTACAGCATCTGGATCATCTCGATCTACACCATCTGGATCATCTCGATCTACAACATCTGGATCATCTCGATCTACAGCATCTGGATCATCTCGATCTACAGCATCTGGATCATCTCGATCTACAACATAAGTATCCTCAACCATACAAGTACATTAATCAATACATGTATCATCAAAAGTATGTATTCTCACCAATACATCTATCATCAAAACATGTATTCTTACTAATACATATATCATCAAAAGCATGTATTCTCACTAATACATCTATCATCAAAAGCATGTATTCTCACTAATACATCTATCATCAAAAGCATGTATTCTCACTAATACATCTATCAATACAAGTATCCACACTGATACAAGTATACACAACAGCAGCATACCCTGCAACACACATGATCCAATTACGGGATGGTCAATCCCTCTCACTTTAAGACATAGGTCCAAGGATGATACAATCCTGATCCACTTATGGGATGATCAATCCCTCTCAATTTAAGACATCTCTCATGTCTATGGATGATGCAATCCAGATCAACTTACAGGATGATCAATCCTTATCCTTTTAAGACACCTCACCATGTCTAAGGATGATGCAATCCCGAATCAACTTACAGGATGATTAGTCCTTATCACTTTAAGACACCTTACCATGTCTAGGGACGATGCAATCCCAATCTACTTACAGGATGATTAGTCCTTATCACTTTAAGACACTTCACCATGTCTAGGGATGATGCAATCCCAATCTACTTACAGGAGGATTAGTCCTTATCACTTTAAGACACCTCACCATGTCTAGGGACGATGCAATCCCAATCTACTTACAGGATGATTAGTCCTTATCACTTTAAGACAAGTCTCATGTCTAGGGACGATGCAATCCCATCACGTACATTTTGAACCCAGTTCATGGACGATGCAGTCCTCACGTACATTTTGAACCCAGTTCATGGACGATGCAGTCCTCACGTACATTTTGAACCCAGTTCATGGACGATGCAGTCCTCACGTGCATTTTGAACCCAGTTCATGGACGATGCAGTCCTCACGTACATTTTGAACCCAGTTCATGGACGATGCAGTCCTCACGTACATTTTGAACCCAGTTCATGGACGATGCAGTCCTCACGTACATTTTGAACCCAGTTCATGGACGATGCAGTCCTCACGTACATTTTGAACCCAGTTCATGGACGATGCAGTCCTCACGTACATTTTGAACCCAGTTCATGGACGATGCAGTCCTCACGTACATTTTGAACCCAGTTCATGGACGATGCAGTCCTCACGTAAATTTTGAACCCAGTTCATGGACGATGCAGTCCTCACGTACATTTTGAACCCAGTTCATGGACGATGCAGTCCTCATGTACATTTTGAACCCAGTTCATGGACGATGCAGTCCTCACGTACATTTTGAACCCAGTTCATGGACGATGCAGTCCTCACGTACATTTTGAACTAGTGGTTCTGGGATGATGCAATCCCCATCACTTTATTCTCGAAGACAATACGTCTACGGATCAATTCAGGGACCAAGGTCCGGGGATGATACAATCCCCACTTCTCGGAGACCTTACGTCTACGGCTCTCTTTAGGACTGAAAGTCCAGGGATGATCCAATCCCCTCAACTGTCCACTAAGGACTTCATTCTCGAAGACCTCACATCTACGGCTCTCTTTAGAACTGAAAGTCCAGGGATGATCCAATCCCTTCAACTGTCCACTAAGGACTTCATTCTCGGAGACCTCACGTCTACGGCTCTCTTTAGGACTGAAAGTCCAGGGATGATCCAATCCCCTTAACTGTCCACTAAGGACTTCATTCTCGGAGACCTTACGTCTACGGCTCTCTTTAGGACTGAAAGTCCAGGGATGATCCAATCCCCTCAACTGTCCACTAAGGACTTCATTCTCGGAGACCTCACGTCTACGGCTCTCTTTAGGACTGAAAGTCCAGGGATGATCCAATCCCTTTTCTTTCTCGGAGACACCTATCTACGGATCACTTTAGAACAAGTGTTCAAGGATGATACAATCCCCACATGTATTCTCATCAATATACTATCGATCCTGGGAACCCATACAGAACCTGATTCACACTTCTTCTTTAATTGCACCATTAAGAGAATGGTCTTATCTAGCCACTTGGAGCAAACATCTCATCATGATTCTCTTCCTCTTTCTAAGAGAATCTTCTAGCCACAAGCCTTCTATATTTTGTTTGATTTGTAAATCTTCTTGTTGAACATCCATCACTTGTTCGGTGTTCATTATTCTTCATGATCTTTCCTACAAAACAAAATTAAGTACATGATTAGTAATCCTTCATAATCATGAAATCATGATAACCTATTATGCATACAGATATCATTTACATAGTTATGCAACTATCTTGACCAATACTTTGGCACAACACTTTCCCATATCCTGTATGCATACAGTGGCTATCTAGATGCCTTCCATCTCTACCAGAACATACTATCGAGAGTGTGCACAGCTCTCAGCATGTCAGCAAAGAGGTTTCATTCTAGACAAGCAACAATGGAATGTTTGTCCAACTTACCAATCATATGCATATTAGTAGTATAATGTTCAATGCTCTATGAATGTTTGCACTCAGCATGATATGTTCTAGGAATACAAATATGCATACAAGAAATATCATTTACTATTTCAAATAACAACTCAAATACTTATCTTTTATGTTTGTGTGGTTGCCTCCCGCTTGATCTTCTATATGTCCTTTGAACTTCTATTCATTCTGTACCACTGTGCATGCTCAAGTGTGCACTAGTTTCATCCTCATGATCTCATACACAAACATTCATTCATTAGTATATTCTCAAAACATTCTAATTCTAAATAATCTTGAATATGTATAGTCATGATCATTAGTATTCAGGGTTTCAAGTAAGTCTTCTTTTACTCATGCATATTCTTGTTTGATCATAGTACTCTTCTGGTTAATTAAATCATGCATAAACCCTTGATTACTAACTTTATGAATAAGCACAACCAATCATATCAAGTATAGTTATATAAGGGATCCTAACACAAGGTAAGATTCATGGGAAACATACCTAGATTAGTATACCTACTTGGTTATGTACAACATACCTAAACAATCTCTTCAATGATTTAGAGATCCTGAGCTAGAACCTGCATGTCTCATAGGTTAAGCATAATATAACAAAGTCATACATACCTCGTAAGTAGAACAAAGATTATGGATGAGTCTTTGTCTTCATGTTTTCATGGTCATGGAGCCTGATTTGTCTTTTGTGATGTACCTGTATCTTGTTAGCAGACAACATCAACCTCACACAACATTATAATGCATTAGTACAATCATAAGTGTCAACACCCTAACCAATGAATATCTTCTATCATGCATTCATAATTTTGTTAAGGTGATACAACAAATCTAAAATCAAGATTGTACTAACCGTAATAACATGAAGACAAACATACCATAAACTTAATCATGAACAAATCTCAAAACATACCTCGATGAGTCATACCTGTCGAGATCGCTTGTAATCTCCTTATGTAAAGCCTTAGCCTCATCTCCCTCTGAAACAGGAACTCCTTCACTTATGAAGGTGACCAATACATCTTCTTCTAGGATTAACCCTATCCACTTGATTTGCAAGAACTGGACCTGGAGCTGGATATGGGTTTGTCAGAGAAACCCCAAAAATTCAAACTTTGAATTTCAAACTTCCGAAAGGATAGAAATATGCGCCTTGATGAGCTGATCAAACTGATATATTCAGAATTTGAAAACTGCAAAGTTTCACTCCTCAATTTTGCCTTTGAAACTTCCGGATTCACTGGACGTGACCCTGAACTGGGGTTTGATGAATCCCACTCTTCTTCCCAATCAAAATGTTTGATCCAAAGCTCTAAGCTTCTATTTTTCTGAGGAGCTTCCAGCCATGGTCACAGATTTCAAAAATTCTCATTTTTATAGAAGCCCTAATTTTCCACTTTTCTGATCAAAGTCCCGAACTAGGGTTTGATCAAGCCCAGCCTTCTGCCCAACCAAAAAATCTGATCTTGGTCTCTAAATTTCTATTTTGATGAGTAGCATTCAGCCGTGGTCTCCGTTTACAAAAATTCCAACTTTCTTCAAAGCCCTAAATTCTGGAAGCCATGAATGAAGGTATTCAAAAATAATTCTGTTTTGACAGAAATATGTACCTGATTGTTTCTGGTGTAACTCCAAACTTTTCAATCCACAGGGTCTGAAAAAGTTTTCTGAGATAGCCTGACCTGATATCTTTCCATCCTGATAGGTCTGACCTCAATTGGATTCTCTGAGAGAGAGTTATGTCAAATGTCGCAACGTGACCTGTTTTGGGATAAAACAGAAGAGCGAACTTGTACGGCGTGCCACGTGTCACTGTTTGAACTTCGGCCTCTGAAAAAATTTCTTGATGTATCTCGGCCTGTTATCTTTCCATCCTGACAGGTCTGACCTCAATTGGACTCTCTGAGAGAGAGTTATGCCAAGTGTCGTAACATGACCTGTTTATGGGATAATACAGGAGGGCGAACTTGTACGGAGTGCCACGTGTCACTGGTTCAACTTCGGCCTCTGAAAAAGTTTTATGATATATTGCAGACTGTGTACTACCTGTCACTGTTTACGAAATTTCATTTGGAGCTTCCTAGCCCAAGATATGACCTTTTTCCCAAGGTCACCTGATTTTGACTCAGATCTGGAAGAGGCAGAAACCCTATATTGTACAGATCATAAATCACAAAGTACAACGAATTAGAGGTTTTCCTTTGGACACGAGGTACCTGGAGATTTAATCTTCGTCCTGTAACAATTTCAGATCCGAAAAATTCTCCAAAACGGATTTATAGCGAAAGTGCTACGATGACTGGTTTTTGCTATGTAAAACCCTAACCTTCAAATTGTCGTGAGTAAAGCAAGTGTCGTTAGTGCCATACCTTGTCTTCCTTCAGGTTAGCTCTGATACCATGTTAAGTTTTAATATGCTAAGACAGAAAATAGTAGCATTACATTCCATTTCACAATAATAGCATATACAGGATCACTGAAGAAACAACAAGCACAGCATAAACACAAGAGACAAAGATTTATCCTGGGAAACCCTCATGGGGTAGAAAACCCAGCAAAGCTTCCTCAATATAGATGACCAGCAATATACAAAGATGAAACCCTGAGACATGATCTCCTCCTCCACAATAGCAGACCTCTCCTCCACAAGTGCGCTATCCTCAAGTGAGTGAATGTGTATAATGAGGAACACACCTCCTCTATTTATACACTACTCTGATATGTATTTTACACAAGTACATGTAGGCTCGTATTTAACCATTAGGTTAAATACCCCATTATAACTGACTGGGCTGACCCCTCTAGGGTGGTCTAATAACTCTTTGACCCACATAACACATACAGGGCCGACCCCCACTAGGGAAGTCTAATAACCCAAGTTACCACATTCCGACGGAGGAATAAACATCTCCGGATATACAATAAGATCTTCACGGAGGAATGAATCATCTCCAGAATAATAAAGTACAAATATAATATTCTTTGAAGTTACAATATCTCAACAGAAAGTATCCAAAGGAACTGCACTTATTTTACTGCTTATTCTTCAGAGCAAATTCTAATCAAAAGCCAGAAAGTAAGATTAATAACGATGTTGAAACTTCAGAAGCAATTGTTGCTAAGAAAAGTGATCATAAGTCATTACCGCAACTACGAAGCCTTAAAACAAAACAAGAAAATCAATCAAAATATCAACGCAATAAAACAAATGATTGAAAAACAAATCACACCTATGTACAAGTGCATCAGATTGCTCAAACAAAATAATTTTTGAGAAGAGACACATTCACTAGGAAGATGTCTACAACTCCCTCTAGTGTCTGTAATCGAACAGTACTAGGACCAATATTTTCTGTAATAATGAAAGGTCCTAGCCAAAGGCGCTGGAACTTGGTGAACTGGTTCTTATCTTTACATTGCTTATCCGACCTTAAAACCAGGTCACCAACAGAAAATTCCCTGTCAGATGAAGATTTTTCATCAAACCATCTCTTCACCATCTGTTGGTGATGATACAACTTATTCTTGGCTATTTCCCTGTCCTCCTCTAGCTTCAAAAGGGTGTCAATTCTTTGCTGGAGGGGAGAAGAATCATCTTCTTAGACAGACTGGGCCAATTGTAGAGAAGGGATGGAAAGATTAGTGGGGAGGATGGATTCTTTGCCATAAACCAAACAGTAGGGAGAATTTACAATTGTTGCTTTTGAGGTGATTCAATCTACCCATAATGCATTATACAACTATGTGTGCCAATCTCTGTGATGAGAAGCTACAGTCTTCTTGAGAATGTTTATTAGGTTTTTGTTTGATGACTCTGCCAAACCATTACCTTGAGGATAATAATTGGTAGAAAACTTAAGCTTAATCCCCATTTCAAAGGTATATTCAGTTATATCAATTGAAGAGAAGTAAGATGCATTATCGAAAACTAAGTACTCTGGAGCACCAAAGCGTGTGACGACCTGGCTATCAAGGAAAGAGATTACTTGGGCGGAGTTACATTGTTTAAGAGGAGTTACCTCCACCCATCTAGTGAAATAGTCTGTGGCTATGAGGATATACTTATGTTGGAGAGATGAAGGAGGGTTTATAGGCCCAACAAAATCCAGTCCCCATTGTTGAAATGGAAACTGAATTGTAACCGGTTGTAGAGGAAATGCAGGTTTCCTAAACTTACCTGTGCATTTCTGGCATGGCTCACACTTCCTCACATAAGCATAGGCATCTTTAAACAATGTGGGCCAATAATATCCAGCCCTAAGAATCTTTTGTACCGTAGTCTCTCCTGAAAAATGGCCTCCAGTAGGACCTACATGAAATTGAAACAAAATGTCATCAGTTTCATGTTTTTCTAAGCATCTAAGAAATACTCCATCATAATTTTTTCTAAAAAGAACTTGATCAATGAATTGATAAGGAGCAGATTTCAGTCTTAAATCCCTTCTTTTCTTAAAATCAAGAGTTTCAGAAGCAAACCCATGGTTCAGAAAAAATCTGATATCGTCATACCATTCTGATGTTTGAGCATCAATAACATTAACAACACCTTAGGGAATTTCTTCATCATGATCCCATTCGGACTGCTGCTGTACGGGGTCGTTGGATTGCGCAGTAAGAAGACAATGGCCTTGGCCTTTTACAATTTTTGCCGGTCTGATCTCAAGATCATATTCTTGTAGGGAAATCATCCAATGGGCCCTCTTTTCCCCTAACTCTTTTTGAATGAGGACATTCCTGATAACAGAATATGGAACAATGACTTTGGTTCGGGACTTCAGCAGGTAGGGTCTGTAATGTTTGACGGATTTATAGACCGCATATGCTTGCTTATCAATCTGTGAGTAATTAAGCTTCGTGCCTTTGAATGTTGAGCTCATAAAAGAGATCGGGATTTCAATATCATTGTCATGATTTTGAGTTAAGATAGCTGCATAAGAAAAGTCAGTGGCAAAAGTATACAAAATGAAATCCTTATCAAAATTTGGGGACATGAGGGCAGGAGCTTCTGCAATGGCCTTTCGAATTCTGATAAACGCATCTCTTTGTTTCTGTGACCAAATAAACTGTACATCTTTCTTGACCAACAGTTGCAATGGTTTGACTATTTGGGAAAATTTTGGTACAAATCTCCATACAAAATTGATCTTACCTAGGAAGGATTGCATTGCTTTGCGCGAGCTAGGTAAACCAATCTTTGAAATGGACTCTGTACATTCAGGGTCAATGAGCATACCTTCTTTCGAAACAATGAAACCCAGAAGCTTTGCTTCTGTTACTGCAAAAATAGATTTCTTCGGGTTGAGAGAAATACCGAATTTCCTGCAGCGATCAAAAACTTGTTTCAAAGTAAACACATGTTCATGTCGTTTCTTAGAATAAATAGTGATATCCTCAAGATAAACCATGACAGAATTATGCATTAACCCTTGGAAATCTATATCCATAGCTCTCTAAAAAGTAGCTCCTGCATTGATCAGCCCAAAAGGCATCCGTTTGTAAGCAAAAGTACCCCATGGGGTTCTGAAGGCTGTTTTCAATTGATCGTCCGAGTCAACCATAACCTGGTTATACCCCAAAAAACCATCCAAGAGAGAAAACATCTCTGACCTGGCTACCTTCTGAAGAATATGCTCCATAGGCGGAATAGGATAGTTGTCTTTCTCAGAAGCCCGATTTAGGTTCCTGAAATCAACACAGAGTCGAATTTCTCCGCTTTTATTACAGACAGGTACTAAGTTAGCGATCCATTGGGTGTGCCTGACTGGAAAGATAATTCGAGTGGTGAGCAATTTCTCCAACTCTTTTTTAACAGAAGGCTCCAAACTGGGGTGCATTTTCCGCAGCTTTTGTTGAAATGGCTTAACCTCTGGTTTCATGGGTATGTTGTGGAACATGACGCTAGTGTCAAACGTTCTCAATTCATCATAAGTCCAAGCAAAGACATCTTTATACTATTTACACAATGAAATAATGGCTCTGCGTTCTTCGGGGGTGCAATCAATTCCCAAATTGATAAAACGAGGTTCCTGTTCGGTGCCTAGGTTGACCCGCTCATAATTTAAAGATGAACTTTGAGTTTTACAATTAGTCTGAGATTTGAATTTGTCCTGTAAATCGTAAAACTTTTCTAGATTGATCACCGACTTCAGGATGACGTTTGAGGAGTCAGTGAGAGACTTTTCATGTTCTGCTTCATCGATGGCCATGTCTTGAAACGTATCCAGAGCAGTGAGGAAGTCAATTATCTATCGATCATCATCAAACACTTTCCAATTAGTCACATTATCTGGAATAGATGGTCTGTAGATCAATTCAATTGAAAAGGTTTGAGGAGACAGAACTTCCAGCGGAATCAGTCTAGAAGCTATATTTGCTAACAGATCTGCATCAAAATTTTGTGATCTAGGAACTGATTTAATATTGAATGCTGAAAATGAGTTGGTTAGTTCCCTTACCAACTTTTGATAACTAGCCAAACGCGGAGATAAGTAGTGTATCTTATTTCTGACTTGTTTGACTATAATTTTGGAATCCCCATAACATTCTATTGCTTGAACACCCAAATCAATGGCTTTCCTAAGCCCCTGCACAAGAGCTTCATATTCGGCTACATTATTAGTGCAGTCAAATTCTAATCTGCAAGCAATCATGATTTTCATTTCTTTAGGATTGATAAGAACACAACCTGCTCCAGCTCCCACCTTGGATTTAGAACCATCGAAAAATAAAGTCCAGGAGACAGGGTCTAATCTAAAATCTATATTCACATTATATACATTATGCACAATGTCACTAGAAAAAGATACAGAAGTAACCTGAGTGATATGTGATCCGTTATGAATGCTTTCTTCTAGTGAAGCATCAGCTGGGAATTCACCGAAAAAGTTATCGAATCTAAATTGCTCCATACGAGAGGTGAGATAACTAGTAGGCTCACTTGAATCATTAAGATCAGTAACTGTCTATTTCATAAAAGGTTCTCTATTGATCTCAATTTTATTTGGTTGACCATTGTATGGCAACCATAAGTGGGACCATTCGATCGCAAAATAACCTTTAAGTTTTTTTGACCAGTCCCTGCTTAACCACATCCCATAAGCTTCTGGGATGTCGGCTATCACAATGTCAACTGTCTGATGGATCCTGGGATTAGCTGACAATGTAAGTAGAACATTCCTCAATTTGCTAACCACTCTGACTATGGATCTATCAAGTTGCACAATCTGGGTTGGACAGGGTTCCCACGTTGCATTCAATTTTCTGCAAACAGAGAGGGGCGTCACATTTGATGACGCTCCTTAATCTATCATGTAGTTGTGCACATTCCGGTTGAAAATCTCAAAGGTGAGCAAGAAAGGAGGAGTTCTCTTACTTGTTGGTTTTTTATCATCAGTCTTAGTGACAGAGGCTAGATTATTATTTTATGACTCTCTAGGCATTTTGACTACAATGTTTTTAGGTAAAGAGTCTCTCATAGCAAGAATCTTGAGTAGCTCAAACATAGATATGTTTGCTTTGACTCTTTTTAAGTCTTCAACCAGGTTGTACTCCATTTGAGGGAGGAGTGTATCCTTCTGTGGGACAGGATTGTTTCTTGTGGGAACCGGGGAAGGAGACGAAGGTTCTTGAGGTGGTTGCGGTCTTGGCCTTGTATTAAAAGGATGTTGTGGGTTAAACATCACCTCAGGTTCTTATTATTCTTCACACATAGGCAGTTCTGAAAAGCATCCCACAACATCAACATGTGGGTCACCTTCCATTTCTTCTTCAGGTAGTGGAGAATCAGGAGCAGTCTGCTCGTTGGGAGTGTCGGGATTGACTTGAGATTCTGCTGCTAATGCCCTAAAAATGGAAAAGAGTTCCTCGTTTGTGAGTGCATCCGCTGGATTTGGTGGTGGTAGATTTTGTGGAGGCTGGTAAGGTCTCCTGAATGGTGGCCTTACAAAACCTCTATTCTGGTTCTGATTCTCATTAGTGCTCTTCTTTAAATCCACCATCTCATTTGACATTTTCTAAAGAAAATTTTTCATTTCGGTCATATCAAATGTATCCCTTTTCTAAACTGTTGTTAACACCCAAAAAGTGTTTACTACCTCATCTACCACATTATATGGCTCATTTGTCCATTTTCCTACCATATTCCCCTTAAAAACCCCAAAAATCCCATTAAAAAGCCTCCAAAAGGCCTAAAATGCCTCCAAAAGGCCATAAAACCCTCAAAATAGCCTAAAAAAGGCTAAAAAACCCCCTTTTCCCTCCAAAAATAGTAAAAATCCCCTAAAAAGGGAATAAAAAATATAAAATAATGAGGAAAAGGAGGAAAAAACCCTATACAGCTGCACAAAACCATGTGTTTCCTAAAACCATGGGTCAGCACTCCACCACCAAAAAACTATAAATAGGTGATGGAGATCCCTTATTCTATATCCACAATCACAAGCACCCTTACTCTGCCAAAATCTCTCTCGAAACCCTAGTTCATCATTTGAACTATTTTCACCTTGAGAGCCACTTTGGCCCATCCCCACCATTGGAGAAGGAGAAGGAGCATTCAGAAGCTTGGAGCATCCTCTTGGACACTGCAAAGGGCTTCACCAACCTTGACACTCAAGGTAACATTAATATAAAACCATTTTTACATCTTTCATTTATGTCTCATGCAATGTTTAAAGTAGTTTGTTAATTGTTGTTTTAGCTTAATCATTTAATCATTATTGAACTGCTACTAAGGAGTCCATTCTCCTTAGTAGGTGCTCATTGGCACAAGCTAGGGGTAAAACCCTAGCTACAGTTTTGGCGACTCCCCTAGATTTTGAATTTCTGGTTTTCGTTTTTAATTTTTCCTTTTCGGCTGTCCCTTTCGGCCTCTGCATACCGCGTCTTTTCCCTCTGCAGTTGCGTCCCGACCGTGCCTTTAAGGCCTTTACCTGCGATCCAACCGCGGCTCTCAGACTGCTTCTGACGCCCTGCCGGCGGATTCAAGTCTGTTACCTGCGATCCGACCGTGGCTAATCAGCCTTTTTGCCGCGATCTGACTACGCCTGTCGGCCTTTTTCCCGCGTCCCGACTGCGGCTGTTTGCCTCTTTCGTGCGTCCCGACTGCGCCTGTTAGCCCTTCTGCCGCGACCCGACTGCGTCTTTTTCCCTGTTTTCTGCATCCCGACTGCCTCTGTTGGCCCGATAGCCGCGACCTGACCGCCGCTGTTTCCCTTAAACCCGCGGTCGGCCTGTTCCAAATCGCCACAGACCCGCGGTCTGATTTCTGCTCTTTTCCTGTTTTGAGCCCAGCCCATTTTGCTACAATATTTTCTGCATCTGAACAGCCCCCTGTCCCACCTGCAGCCTCACTACCTTACCAGCCTTTCTGCAATATAATTTCTGTTCCCTTTACAGAATTCTTTTAAAAATTTTAGTGTTTTTTAAATTCAGAAAATTTTGCAAGTTAAACTTTCAATTTCCATATTATTGATAGATTGGAAGTTGGCCCCCTTGTGGCACTTCTATTTTTGGGTTCAACACCTCACGAGCACACACTCTATCACATAAAATCAAGTGAGCCTTAAAAAGTACCTAACTAAACCAACATTCTAACCCCACTTGGGGAACACAAAAGAATCATTGTAGTTAGGTAGGATCAGGGGGATAGGCTTCCAATAACACCCCTTGGTTATTTCACTTGAGACATAGTTGTTGTCCAAATAGGGAACCAAAATCCCCTAGTACTTTTTGGCACGGTCACGACTAGTTTGTCAGAGGGCCTCTCCCTTAGGAGGGTTGAAGTCGGGAGACTGGTTCCGGAGGCCTGAGTGGAATATCGCACTCCATTCAGTAACCGAAGGGCTACCTTTCGCGGTTCGCGGGATATCCCTGTATAGGGGTATTGCGGTCAACGAACTAAACGGCAGATTCACCTTTCTGGATGTGTCATGAACGGGGTATCTTAGTTGCCATTCTTCTAGGATTGACTACCCGGTATCCCTCCCGGTAGGGGGATATCATAGCCACTTGGCTTTCCTACTCATATTGTCTGACTTGGATTTCATCACCTTGCAGAGGATATGTTTAGTTGAGTCAGAATACTTTTAGCTAGGTGTTTGCATGCTCCTTTACCTCCCTTTGGTCTAGTGAGTCCACCATTTTTTCTTTTGTAGGAAACCTGCTGCTTGTTGGTATTCTGACCATCTTTGTTGACACTCCACCTATTGTAGCACAGCTGTTGCAGTGGGTGTTTTGAGTTGGTTGTTGGCCTGAGTGCCTTGTTTTTAGCTCTCCTTCTGCACACTTGGTTGCATTAGGCCCTTTTTGAGCTGTTTTTACTCACCTCAACCCACAGAGACTAGACACCATCTGTCACCATTGAGTCCCCGAGACATTCTCGGCGCCTCAGGGGCGAGCCCCCACAGCACGGTTCTCTTGACACCACACATCGTAGATTCTGATCATTATCCGTTGATACCACTCATCACCGATCTAGAGCCTTGTCACTTGACTCCACTCGTCAGCGACGTAGGTCTCCGTCCCCAGATAGTGACGCACCTTACTTTACCTCAGATTCTGACGAAGAGTCTGAGAACCCTATTTACACTGCCCCTACTAGCCCCATGGCTGGCACGACTTCCACTCCGTTTGTCATAGGGACCATTGGTGGCACATCCACCACTACACCAGTTACTACACCTGTTTTGGGTATGCCCTCCATGGGGAACCCATCTACTGTACCCCTCACAGTACCTATTCCCGCAGCGGGAATACCTATCCCCACTACATCAGTGGCTCACACTGCCAATGGTGGTGCTGGACCATCCTTCACTACCTTAGTCCCCCCATTTGGGGGCACCACCCTAAATCTTGCCCCTCCACTTGGGGGCACTGGCCCCAACTTGGTCCATAGCACTACTGTGTCGCAGCCTTCTTCCAGTTTGCCATTCATGGCTAGCCTTAACCTACCTGACCTGGCCAGATTGACCAACGATCCTATTCGACACGACCCTACATGGCCTCATATGCCTACCAAGCTCCCCTCGGATA
Source organism: Larix kaempferi (assembly GCA_027924585.1). Taxonomy (NCBI): domain Eukaryota; kingdom Viridiplantae; phylum Streptophyta; class Pinopsida; order Pinales; family Pinaceae; genus Larix; species Larix kaempferi. The sequence goes on from BSBM01000893.1 coordinate 5,762,855, forward strand.
TCCCTAAGTTCGAGGGCAAGGCTGGTGAGGACCCACAAAACCATATCATGTCTTTCCACCTATGGTGTTCCTCTAACTCCATCGTGGATGACTCTGTTCGCCTCCGTCTCTTACAGCGCACCTTCACTGGCTCTGCAGCCAAGTGGTATATCGAGCAACCTCATGGGACCCACGCCACCTTTGCTTCCCTTGCCTCGACCTTCCTGCAGTTCTTCCAGTTGCCTGTCCGCTATGACGCGGGCGTTGAGATCCTTCTATCTTGTAGACAAAACACGGCTACCCATATCACGGACCACATCCATGAGTGGCGTCGACGCCGTAGCTTATGCAAGATTAAACTAGATGACCGTATCTTCCTCGATTGGTTCCTCAAGTCCCTGCTTCCTGTCATCGCTAAGGATGTAGCTTCAGAAAGACCCCAGTCTGAAGAAGAGGCCATCCTTAAGGCACAACAGTTCGACCTCATTTACGCCCAATCGGGTTACCTTTATACCATTATACCTGACGCCCCTCGCGGTGAGTCCTCCCATCATGATGCGCCGGGGGCATCCCACGCTGCAGATGGTATCATTGGCCGTGTTTCTTCGCATCCCCAACCATTTTCTATAGCACGTCCTACCCCTGGCCCCGACCTCTCGCGGGCTACTTCACAGTCTGGAGCAACCAACTCGTACGCTCCCATGCCACACCACCATTCCCATGGACCCTCATGTCCACCACAGTGCTTCGGGTATGCGACTCCTGCTTATGATCCTCCAGTCGCCCCTCAGCCTTACTACCATCCGCAGGCTGCCCCAGCCCCTGCACCTTCACAAGCCCAATCCGCTTATTATCCGCCCCAGGTAGCCCCTGCGGCACACCCACAACCTGCTCCGCAGCCATATCAGCAACCCCCTCAAGTTGCTGCACCTGCTCAGCCTCAACCTGCTTATAATCCTCCGCAGCCTGCTCCTGCACCTGCGCAACCTCAGAATCCACCTGCTGCCCAAGGGCAAGTTTACGCCCAATAGAACCCGCAGCAAAACCAGAATAACCAACGAAACCAGGGCCAACAGAACCGCGGCAAGGGCCGTAATCGGGGGAATTACCAACCTGCAGACCAAGCTGGGCAACCGGCGAATCCCCCCGACAACAACAACGCGGCCCCCGCTAATCAAAACCCTGATCGCCCGCCCAAGCAGGCCAAAAACACCAATTTACGAACGAACCACCCTTGTTCTATTTGCGGGGTCTATGGACACTACACACATGCTTTCCCACACTTGGAGTGAGCTCGGCAGCTCTGGGTTGACGAGGCCCATCGCCAAGGGCATGCGGCTCCCCAAGCACCGCCCAACCCCCCCCAACCTCAGCAACCCCCTTTGGTGCTGCAAAACCCCTTACCAACCCAAGGCGTGGTGAACACTCAGCCATTGGCCCCTCAAGCTAACGCGCAACCCCAACAACAACAGATCACTTACGCTGCCCCTGATCAACCCATGTTTGACTCAGATACCCACCACTTGCTGATGATGTCATCTGCTGACGTCAACCTACAGACCCGTCGGAACCAATATGGATCCACCTCTGAAGCCACTCCCACGGATAAATCTACTAACGCCCATCCCACCGATCAGGCGTTACGTATACCTCCGCCTCCCATAGACGGCGCTGCGAAAGCACCTCGTTTCCCACTTCGCCGAATCAACAATAACCCTAATGCGCGTGCTGCGTCAAACTACAACATTGTAGACGACTTAGCCCAATCTCCCGCAGCCATGTCTGCATTAGAAGTCTTGAAGAACTGCCCTTCCCAGCGCAAGACTTTACTTTCCGCCATTGGGGGAATTGACCCAACTGATTCGCATTTGATGGCATTTGATTTAGACCAGTCTGAACCACGCCTACCTTCCAGCTTAGCCTTCCAAGTTACTGTTTCCGTTAGGAACCTTGTTATCCATCGGTGCATCATCGATGAGGGTGCCTCCACATGCGTTATGTCTACATTTGTATGGCAGAAGCTAGGATCCCCTCCTCTCCAGCAGTCCACCACTGCGTTACGTGCCTACGACGGTCGTTCGGCCCAGCCCCAAGGCCTTCTACCCAACGTTCCAGTCCAGTTAGGTGGTAAAACAGTCCTTATTGACATAGAGGTAATCAATGCCCAATTGGATTACAACCTTCTACTTGGCCGCAGCTACATGTATGCCATGCGGGCGGTTGCCTCTTCTGTCTTTCACACCATGATGTTCCCCCATGAAGGACGCGTGGTTAAGATTGACCAACTAACCTACTATGATCCCAGTGCTCCGGCGGCACCGGAAAATGTTCTCCCCATGGTTGAACAACCTGTTTCTCCTGCCACCACATCATTTGTTTCCTCTACGGGGCCTGGAGTCTACTCAGACGCGCCGATGACCTCCACCTTTCAATCCATTCCTCCGCCGTCGTCTACGCCCGAAATGTCTGATTTATGTACCTTGTCCCACGACAACCTACCACCTAACACTCAACCACCCTTGTTGCCAAAACCACCACTGGTACCTAGCCACATTGGTGTTACACCGATCCATACGATCCCCTTCCTAGTCCCTCCATCGGGAGTAGTAAGCGCCCCGGTCATGGCTACCCTTAGCCTCCCTGGGTTAACCTTGGGATTACCTGTATGGTATCTTTCTCCTCCCGTTCGCCCGCCGACACCAGATGTCGTCCTCCAGCCGGTGCAACCCATGGCTACTACCACTCAGCCACCTCCCGGTGTCTCTACCCCTTCGTCCTCCACGACACCTCCTCCTACTCCCAAACCCACTGGGGGCAGAGGTCCCCAACCTTACACTGCTGTACCACCTCCAAAGACAGTCAAGAACCCTCCAGTGTTTCGTGCTCCTCCCAAATGCTCGCTGTGTGACGAGTTGGGCCATGCGACCCACCAATGCCCACAGTTACCCGCATTACAGAAGCACATGCAAATGCTCGATGATGACCCCAACATCCCAACTGTCGAACTAAACCCCACTCCTAAGCCTAAAGATAAGTCCCTACGTACCAACCACTCCTGCGCCATCTGCGGTATTTACGGGCACTATTCACATCATTGTCCCGATCTCCCGGATTACAGAGCGGCTCTCTATGAGATGAACAATCTGGATCTTGAGACGGCACCACCTACCATTGAGGAGATCTATCCCCCAGACTCTTCACCTTCCGGAGAGGTTAATACCATCTATATGATCTCTTCCACCACTACCCCCTCGTCAACCGATTTGACGACGCAAACTTTCCGTACTGACGAGGAGATTCTTGAGGCCCTAACTGCCCCGGATTATCCCTGGGATGACATGCACCACCGTTTCTATTTCATCCCAGAAGCGTCTTCCTCTAGCTCCGCTACCCAATACGCGGTCGAATCCAAAGACTTCCTCCCCACCAAGGTCGACTGGTCCAAGGACCCTATTCCTGCTCCTGATGCCTTCGAGGAAGGTAACATGGCCAACATCTCACCTGTCATCCAAGTTGATATCGCTGCCCCAGGACGTGCCCCTGACCTCATCACTTTAGGAGCATTCTGCAGTGAACAAGAGATTGAGGAGTACAGAAAACTCTTCCGAGAATTCTGTGATGTCTTTGCCTGGTCCTATACAGAGATGCCTGGTCTTGACCCCGCCATTATAGAGCACCGCATTGGCACCTCTGAGTTAGGGGGCATGATAGATTACCTCGATCCTGGGATAGGGGGCATGATCAACCATTTTGACCCTACCCCATCACATCTATCTCAGCACGTCAGTGAACCCATTGTTCAAACCAACAAACATGTGATCCACAATCACAAACCCCATGCACATAGCATGGGGGCAGGTTATTAACCCTGCTCACTTTTTCACATTTGTGATCTCAGCCATTTTTGAGGTCGCGTGTCACTTGTATAGTTGCAAACCTTTTTTCACCTAGTTATTTCCTTTAACCATTCCGGAGTCCTTATGACCTCCGTATTTTGCACCATTTGCATTGCCGGATTCATTTTTCCGTGCTCGTGATGATGCTTGAGATCATTTCTCGCTCTCACCAAGACCAATATCAACATTGTGTCCAGACACCACTAGTCGCCTCGGTTTGCGTGCCACATCGGCCGTTCTCCATTTTTCACATATTTTATATTATCAGATTCATTTTTTCGAGCTGGTGATGATGCTTGAGATCATTTCTCGCTCTCACCCCCCGATTTTTTGGGTATTTTTCCAAAACGCCCTCGTCGCCTCGGTTTGCGTGCCACATCGATCGCTATCCATTTTTGACACCCTTTATACCGTCGGATTCATTTTTCCGAGCTCGTGATGATGCTTGAGATCATTTCTCGCTCTCACTTGGTACAATTTCAACATTGTGTCCCGACACCTTGCTGCCTCGGTTTGCGCGCCACATCGGCCGCTATCGGATTGTTCCACATTTTTACATGAGCCATTCACTCCTATCATACTGCAAATACTTCGTTATTTTGCCACCATTTCATCTACCCCGCAAGGAGGCCCACCAGTGTTCCCCCCTACCCTCGTTCTTGGTCATCATTATTGATCCTTGATTGAACACTTCCTCCTTGCCTGGCCATTCCTTTTGTTCGGTATAATTTTATCCCTTTTTCGGGCCGGACAAGTCCTTTACGAAAAAGGCACTTAGGGAGTTTCCGTTAAGCTCTTTTCTGACTCCTAAAAGAATGAAAAGATCGCTGAGCAATCTTGCTTCCTTTCATGCTCGTTAAAGTACCTGAAAGGGCGTCTATCTGGTATAAGTTTAACCCTTTTCCGGACCTGGTAGACTAATTACGAAAAAGGAATACTCTAGTCACACCGGCTAGAAGAGTTCTTCATTGCATCCTTTTATGCTTCTTTGGGCCTTGGAGACTAAATCTACGAAAAAGCAACCCCCTGGAGTCTTCTTACTTGCTTTCAGACTCTCTAAAATTGAAAGCAACCACGAGCATGCACTGTCCTGGGCTCGTAAAATCCACACGGCAGTACCATTCCACTACTTCAGAGTCTTCTTATCGCTTTCCGACTCCTTAAAATTGAAAGCAACCACGAGCACGAACTGTCCTGGGCTCGTAAAATCCACACGGCAGTATCATTTTATCCACACACTTCTTCTAGTTCCTTAACCCATGAAGAAGTATCCTCCCGTGCCTCATGGCACTATGATCGATCATCTCGGCAGCACCCCCAATCAGGTCGCCTTTGTTCAGAGTATTCAGCAGTCTTCTGCCATTTTACACCAGCTTGAGTCTCCCTCAGCCAGTTATCCTCCCAGATCCATTATAGCTATGATCCCTTTCCCCTCAGTCAGTTTCATATGCTGCCAGATCATTTCCATTATCATACTCTGAACAAAGGAAGTTTGAGTCCACCCACTCTACTTGCCCAGTTGTCCCACCACAGTTTGTCAGTCCTGCCATCAGCACTATCACATTTCGGTCTTATACCTCGCGCTTCTGTCAAGGAAACATCATTGCCTTGATAGTTGCAGGTCTCCCTCTGTCGACGACAGCTCCCCTATTCCAGAGGATAGGCCCAGAGGTCCCTACGCCTTGGACTTATCACCATCTGTGGTAAGTTCCTACGGATCATTCTGAGAGGATTCATCATTGCCTCTCTGAGTGGTTGTTCCTCACATGCTCGACTTCAGCACCTTGATCGCATCGTTGAGGATCGCGTAGGATTATATCCCATCATTATTTGTCGAAGACCCCGGATTTCCCTTGACTCTAGCACATTGGTGAGTCACTTCGGAACGCCCAGTTGTATGTTCCCGTGGATGTCCGGGCTGCGTTGGCGATTGTATTCGGAAGCCATCCAGTTATATGCTTCCTTGAGTACCCAGTTCAGTTCTAGTTCCAGATCAGTGTACCATTGAGGTCAGAACTACTTGTCACTATGATCCAGCAGTTCATCAGTTCCTCTGGTACCCCAGTCAGCAGCGCTGTTGATATTCCAGTGCACCAGTTCTTCAGCTTACACATGGTCCGCCTAGCAGTATGTCCCCGATTTTGTGTCCCCTCTGGACCCTTATGATGTACACAGTGGCTATGTATCTTTCAGGTCCCCATTTTTTGGACCCCATTGTTGTTATTATGTTATATCCTGATACGAGCATGGGTATGCCCGCCTCGTCCATATGATCAGATGATTCCTCATCCATTATTGAGGTTATGTACTTTTAGTTCTTGCAGTTGTTCGGGATCGTTGTTCCGGGCTTCAGTTTGTTTCTTCTCTTCTCTCCACATCCCAGGAAAACCATTCATGACTTATGATGTCCATCGGCCATACGATGAGCTCCTGACCTCGCACATCAGGGGGCAATCTGTTAACACCCAAAAAGTGTTCACTACCTCATCTACCACATTATATGGCTCATTTGTCCATTTTCCTACCATATTCCCCTTAAAAACCCCAAAAATCCCATTAAAAAGCCTCCAAAAGGCCTAAAATGCCTCCAAAAGGCCATAAAACCCTCAAAATAGCCTAAAAAAGGCTAAAAAACCCCCTTTTCCTCCAAAAATAGTAAAAATCCCCTAAAAAGGGAATAAAAAATATAAAATAATGAGGAAAAGGAGGAAAAAACCCTATACAACTGCACAAAACCATGTGTTTCCTAAAACCATGGGTCAGCACTCCACCACCAAAAAACTATAAATAGGTGATGGAGATCCCTTATTCTATATCCACAATCACAAGCACCCTTACTCTGCCAAAATCTCTCTCGAAACCCTAGTTCATCATTTGAACTATTTTCACCTTGAGAGCCACTTTGGCCCATCCCCACCATTGGAGAAGGAGAAGGAGCATTCAGAAGCTTGGAGCATCCTCTTGGACACTGCAAAGGGCTTCACCAACCTTGACACTCAAGGTAACATTAATATAAAACCATTTTTACATCTTTCATTTATGTCTCATGCAATGTTTAAAGTAGTTTGTTAATTGTTGTTTTAGCTTAATCATTTAATCATTATTGAACTGCTACTAAGGAGTCCATTCTCCTTAGTAGGTGCTCATTGGCACAAGCTAGGGGTAAAACCCTAGCTACAACTGTGGGTTTAGGGACATTCTCAATTTTCTTCCTAGAGGTAGAAGGTTTCCCTTCTGAAGTTTTAGGGTTGTCTTCCAGACAAAAGATGTCTTTCTCAACATGGATTGCTTCATCAAAAGCTTCCAGTAGAGTACCCTTTTGTTCCCTTTTGACCCATATTGCAATAGGGGGAGGCAGACCCTTTTCATAATAGGCCACCAACAACTCTTCAGCAGGAAGAAGATTGGCAAGAATTTTGTTTTTGAGATATGAAAACCTTTGGTTAAAGTATTTTACTCTTTCTTTTCCTTTGGCTTTCATGGAGGACAACTCTAAGACAAGATATTGCGGTGTTTTTTCATCCCCGAACTTTTGGGTAAAATGTTTCTCGAATTCATCCCAAGAAGTTATAGATTGAGCCAGCAAAGCAAAATACCAAGTGGCCGCTCTACCCTCAAACGTTTATGGAAACAGTCTGCATACTACATCCTCATGTACCACACTTCTTATCCTGATTGCTTGCATAAAATTTTTTATGTGGTCCAACATAGGTATCTTGTCATCAGGGTTGTATTTAGGTAGCCATTTCTCAAGATTCTTTGGTAATCAATGTTGATCACCTAGTATGAAAACTGCACCTTGGTCAAGCCAAGGTCTATTTTGACCTTCTCCAGCCATTGGAGGTTCTTATTCCTCTTCTTCAGATGACGAACTAGAGGAATTTTCTTCGTCCGAGGAAGATGATGAAGATGAAGGAGGGGACGGTGGTAGACCGCCTGCTCCAAGATTTGGCTGACCTTGTGTTGTTGTGTGAGTGGTCTCACGATTATATTCAGGAGAATATGGTCGATTAATTTGGTCCTGGTTTTCAGATTGGTGATCAATTGTATGTTGATCCTATGTGTTAAAACTATCAGTATGTTGAACCAATGGATCAGAGGTGTGTGAAGTGGGAACTTGCTGTTCTTCCAGATCGCTAGTCTGCAAGACACCCTCTAAGTTTAAACCTGCCAAGCCATGTCTTCTTTGGTCGGCAAGACGTTCAAATCTTAAAACCCTATCGGCAGATGTTTTCAATAATTGCTCTAACGAGATGGGTCCCCTTGTGGGTGACATGAAAATAACCTCTCTTATGTTCTCTTGTTGTACCACAGGTGTGACAGGTATAGTTGTAGGTTGCGTGGACATATCCGAGAGAACTGTAGGTCGTGATTCAGTTAGTTGTTCATATGTTGAAGCCCTAGTCTGGCTTCGGGTTTGAACCATTGAAGTACTTTTATCAGTAGCTTGTCTAGGCATGTTTTACTAGAGTCCCTCCTTCTAGCGCCATTTTTTGATTCCTCCGGGGTGTAGGGTAAGTGAAAAGTGCTGGAATGGGTTCCAAGGCACACAATAGGGGATGAAAACCCAGCCAAAGGCTTCCGTTAACCCTACGCAAGAGTTTCCCTATCCTCGAGCTGTTTGGTGTGGTAATCACCCACGGATATTTGGCCTCTACTGGTACGCTAAGAGTAAAAGGTTAGATCTTTCAAAAGATCAGTTTTCCTATTAAGGAAAATGAAGTGTGATAGTTGATTAACAAATCTAACCTAACCTACCTAAGGAAAGAATCTATCCTGAGTTAGATCTAACCTAAAAAGGAAATTTGATATTGTGCAGATCAGAACTGAAGTATGAAGGACAAGTGATTAAGTACCTTAAACAGAAATGTCGCCAGGTTCTTCACTTGTTAATTAAAGTTTTATCAATTAAGAAATTAAGTGACAATTCTTTAAAATGTTTAAACCCATTCAAATAACTGATCCGTAATCATTGTGTTAATTGAAAAATTAACAATTGATTATGCATATTTAATTGCATCGAATCATTTGCAGAAATATAAAAATGAGAACTGTTCAATTTAAGAAATTTAATAGGACAATTCAGAACATGAGTCAAAACATACAGAAAAATCAATATGAAAGACCATGTACATCAATAAGTGACCTACAATAGATTGAATGCATAACTGATGACAATTTGAAACATTTAACTCAGAGATTCTCAAAGAAATTTGAAGAACACAAGAAGGTGGATAGGAGATAACTTTACTGCATATAAAAGTCTTGTACAAAAATTACAATGGCTCGAATAGACAGAACATCTTTAGTCCATACTCCTGCTGAATCAAAATTCCAAAATTCCCCACCTCTTTGCTAAAGGAAACATTCCTCCTTATATACTAAATTTACATCAGAGTTCCAAAAGGAGAAATTCTACAAAGTAGGGATTACAAAATTGGATCAAACCGTCGATCCAAGAAATCTTGCTATTTTTAAGCTAAAATGATTTTCCGCCACCTTCCATAAGAGAAAGAGTTGATCTTTAATCGGATAAGGTATCGTGGCACCATAAAAATTCAATCACAAATTGTTCACTATCATCGATAGGTGGTGTGGCTTGCAGAGCGTCCGCCGTAGAAAATTCAGGGTCGAGGAACCCACTATCAAAAACAGAGAAATCCATCAGCGGATTTACTTCGGGAATGGCAGCCGGCCTGTTAGGTTCTTCATTGATTTTAAATTCATGTATAACATCAGTATCGAGATCAGTTGGTTCCCCCAGAACTTCCTTCCTTTGCTTTTCGAGGTTCTGTATGTAGGTAGACAAAGCTTCGAAGTCTTCTTCACTGCTACCGCTGCTAAGATCAGGAACGCCTGCATCAAATGGTGGTGACAACATTTCTTGATACAACAAGGGGTAAAGTTCCTCATTATCAACATGAATATTATAAGGTTCACCTCCTCAATGAAAATTACTCATCCCAAATAACTCTTTAGATAACAGGATGCCCAAAACACTGCACAGAGTCTTTCCTATTATAGAAAGCAATGAACAATGTAGAATTTTCACGTTAATTGATACTTTAAGACCAACAGGCAGGGTGATGTCGATTGAGCGAGGCAATTTGCAATGATTAAACTTACACAGCGAACCCATTATAATTACTTCAACTATCATGAAAAAGCTGAGATTTGATTTTAAGCTTGTGAGAAGTGTAGGCTCAATTACTGCTTGCATGATTTTGAATGGCTTTTATGATCACATCGTTATAGGAAACTTCCCATCAATAATTAGAACTGGTAATTAATAATGGAAACGGAGGCTATGGTGATAGAATTGGTCCGCAAAAAGTATGGATTAGGAGTTCCAGTACACGGGTGATCATTTCTTCACACATAACACATCGGATCAATCTGACCCAACTTCCATGAGAACCATAGAAGCTTTGAAGTCGAAAATTAAGTGAAAACACATGATCATTAAGAAGCAGAAGAAACACGACAAATTGTCAAAACGCGAGACCAGACACGGCGAACTCAAGGCAGAGAAATGGTGTTCATCCAACATGAAGCAATTGATAGTCTTGTAGTAATATCCACTATTATAAATTATACAGAAAAAATGATAATTTGGGAGAACCAGTTTTCAACAGACAAAATAGCGCATCCTGACTTAACTGATTACCCAAGATCAATATGACCGCAAGTCCATAAAGATGGACGGCTATGATTAGCTGGAGTGGGATGCGGAATTGAATTCAATTATGTTCATGAAGGTTTTATTCAAAGACTCCACAAGACGAAATCCGAAAGTGTAGGTTTGGGGGTTCCGGGTAGCAAAAATGAAAATAGAAAAAGGATTTCTGAAAGACGAAAACCTACTATATGGGTGGCGGGCTTTGGAACATTAAACTGCGATGTAAAATATCCATCTCGAAAGCCGCATCCCAAAATTACGGGTTGCGGGTTTCGGGAACACACACCAAATAAACGAAAAGAACACAATCCCGAAAGTCGAATGCTGCCATTGCGGGATTCGGGTTTCGGGGTAATTATTTCTCAGTTTTATTAAAGAATGATTCCGCAACCTGCAACCATCGGGTTGTGGTTTTTTGGAATTACCAAAACCAAAACTTTTAAAAACAACAATCCCGCAACCCGCAGCCATCGGGTTGCGGGTTTTGGATTCTCTAAATGTTGAGTTTCGGGATGATGATACCAGTTAACAAAATACTCAAAATTTTGGCTTTCTTCAGACCGAAACTCCTTGGAAGGAAGGAAAAATCAAACTCTCAAAAGCAAGCAGACCAAAAGCATGGGTAGAGAATTTAGAGGTAAAATTAAAAACCTAAAATTTTCAAGATGACTCACCCACATACTTTTGCGTTTATTAAAAATGGGGGGGGGCTCCCGTGCTTAGCTAAGCATGGGATATGTTGTGGCTACAACACTTCCTTAAGAAACGATGGACCCCATTGTTTTCTCGCGAAGGTGAGGAAACTTGTCGCTTATTTCAGTAACAGAGTACCACTTTCCTTGAGATGGGAGCTAACCAGCTTTGGCAACCTGAAACAAGGGAATTTTGTTCATCCTTGTAAGGTGTACTCGTCGTCCTACAATGGTGTCACAAGGAAGAGGCTCCTGAACATATGGATGGATGTCTTCGTGTTCTGTTGTTGATAAGTCGTTATGTTCCAACAAGGGTGCATGGTATGGTCGAAGTACATCCACATTGAAGACTGGATGCAGACCCAGGCATGCAGGAATATCGAGCTGGAAATCATTTTTTCCAATCTGTCGAAGAATATTGTATGGACCATATCGCAAAGGATTGAGCCTTTTGAATGGACCAGTGAAGCGCTCCTTCTTAAGATGTAACCAGACCTTATCCCCAATTTGGAATGTATGAGGAATACGATGCTTATCATGTCAGGACGTATATTTCTCGTTTTCTCTATGCAATGTATCCTGTGCTTGCTTCTGGATGTCGCAAAACTGTTCTCGAAACTTGACTACTTTATCAACATCTTAGTGGTTGTAGTCGGTGTCAGAGTTCAACTGTGTCGACGAGCTGATCAAGTCGATAGGCGTTGAGGTTTGAAATTCGTAATAGAATTCAAATGGACTCTTTCCCGTAGAGCTGTGCTGAGCACGATTGTAGCTGTGTGGAATGTATGGAAGACTATCATCCCATGTGCATCGATGCTTGTGATTGTACATACGAAGCAGTTGTACTACAAGGTGATTTACAGCTTTCGTCTGTCCGTCGGTTTGAGAATGGAAAGTTGTCAAATAGGAGATTCGTGTGTCCAGCTGTTGCTAGAGGGTCTTCCAAAAGATGCTGACGAATCTGGCATCTTGGTCAGAAATAATGGTTGTGGGTAAGCCAAAGTGTTTCCAGACATGTGTAAAGAAGAGTTGAGCAGTCTGCTGCGCTTTCATGCTCTTCTTACATGGTATGAGAATGGCCATCTTGGAAAATCGGTCGAATACTACTATTATCGCGTCATGTTGATTTTTGGTAGTAGGATAACCCTTCAAGTATTCCATAGAAATAGATTCGCATGGTCGACTAGGAACTGGTAGAGGTGTGTACAATCCCTATCGTCGATTAGGTGTCTTAGCAATGGCGCAAACCACGCATGATCAAATGTACTTGTTGATGTCGGATTTAAGTGTAGGCTAGAATAAATACTTCTATAGAATAGCAAGTGTTGTTGCTACTCCAAAGTGTCTTGTAGTCTTGCTGTAGTGCACGTCCCAAATGAGTTGCTGTCGATGCTCACCGGTTAGTACACAAAGTTGTCCAAGCTTGTAAAACAAGGTGTCTTTGAGGAAATAGTCGAAGTCTGAGGTCGACGACTTGTTATTCTGTAACTATCGGTATACTGTTGATGAGTCGATGTCATCCTTGTACAACTATGGCCAAGTGGTTGTGTCGTATCCCTACGTACTCATCATTGTCATAAGTAGAGTAACGGGTGGTCGACTGAGGTAATCGGTGGCGGAGTTAGCTTTACCTTTCCGATACTTAATCACCAACTCGAATTGTTCTAGGTAATTAATCCACTTGAGTTGTCAGTTTTTCTGCAACTTTGATTGTGTCAGAGGAAACTGTAGAGGCTTGTGATCAGTGAGAATGATTGTTTCCTTGCCAAGGATGTAATGCCTCCATTACTTAAGAGCTTGCATAATGGCGTACAGTTATTTTTCGTACATCGAGTATATTCTAACTGTGTCATTAAAAGTCTCAGAATAAAAAGCGACTGGGTGACCAAACTGAGTGATCACTGCGCCCAAGGCATAGTCCAATGCGTCTGTCTCAATCTCAAAGGGCTGATGCAAATCAGGTAACACAAGCACTGGTGCAGTGCAGAGCTTGTGTTTGAGTTGTTCAAAAGCTGCTTGTTGTGTTGCTGTCCACTGGAAGACATTTTTCCCGTTTCCCTTCGTCAACTAATTCAAGGTCCAGGCTATGTGACTGAAGCCGGGTATGAATCGTCAATATAAATTCTCCAAACCAAGAAAAATTATTAGTTCTTGAATGCTTCTAGGAATGGGCCAATCTTTGAGGATCTGTACTTTTTTTGGGTCGATGTGAATACCTGCAGAACCAATTACATACCCAAAATATTTGATGCTGGTCATCGCAAAAGAGCACTTGTCCATGTTCAGATATAGTCGATGTTGCTGGAGAGTGTCGAGGACTTGTCGAAGATGTCCAACATATTCTTCCCATGATCAACTAAATATCAATATATCGTCGAGATAGACAATAACCCATTTGTCGATGAAAGGTTGAAGAAGATTATCCATATGTCGCATGAAGGTCGCAAGTGTGTTGGTTAAGCCGAAAGGCATGACTAACCATTCGAGCAATCCTTCCCTGGTATTGAAAGCAGTTTTCCACACATCAGAGGGCTCGATTGGAATTTGATGGCATCCCTACTTGAGGTAGAGATTAGTAAATAATTTAGCACCTTTTAAATAGTCGATGAGCTTGTCTATCCATGACAGAGGGTACCTATTCTTCATCGATATTTTGTTAAGAGCTCTGTAGTTGATGCACATATGCCAAGTCCCATATTTCTTCAGAAATAGGATGACTGGACTTCCACAAGGAGAGAAGCTAGGTCGGATATGAACTTTGTTGATTAATTATTGGATCTGTCTGTGAATCTCTTCATTTTCGAGAATGGATCTTCTGTAAACAGATGCGTTAGGAAAAGAAGAACCAGGAACAAGTTCAATGGAGTGTTTTACCTCACAATGTTGAGGTACTCCGTCTGCAGCTTGAAACAGGTTCTGGTACTCATCGAGAATATGATCGACTTGATGCTTCTATCGAGAACTGCATTGGTCGGTGACTCAACTCGTTGCTGCAGTATTATTAGAATGTTGCGTATTGGTCACGATTAATGTGAACTTCTGAGCATGATTGATGAGCTTCTTTGTCAATTTGGAAGATATCAGTGCAACTGTCGGTGTAGGTTGACGCTCTGGTATGCTGAACCATCGATTTTGGATTTTGATAATCACCTTCTAAGGTCGTGACTTATAAATTCTATGTCTATCCTAGAGGTAAGGTTTCCCAAATAGGGCTTTGGCTAGGGAGAGTGGTGCCACGTCACAGAATACTTCATCTTCAAAAGGATTCATGAAGTAGGCACGTTTACATTGTCGAGTGATCCGAAGTTCTTATCCATCCTTCATCCAACCGATGTTGTAAGGATTAGGATGCAGAGTGGTAACAAGACCTAGTTTCTTCACAAGTTCTTTGGAAATGAAGTTTTTCTGGCTCCCATTGTTCACAATAAAATGCAATGGGTTGCTCTGAACCCATATCCGTGTATGGAATTGACACTCTCATTCCTCCTTGTCGACGATCCTCGAGGCTACTGGAGTGGTCAAGGTCAAAAGGGTTGTTGCAACTGGATCAGATTCTTCCACCATCTTGTCGAATGTGTCGGAGGTCGACACTTTTGTCAAAAATGTCTTCCGATCTTTGCATTCAGACGTATCATTCCAAGATGAGTGGTGGTAATCGCACCATTTTTCGGTCGGTCATTGTTTGTTGTGTTCCCTCTTATGATAAGGCTTCTTTCCATGGTCTGGCTTTGGTGGTGTCGGCTGATAAGATTTCAACTTGTCGAAGTCGTAGGGTGCCTTCCTGTCAGGTGGTCGTCCTGATGTCGGCTTTGTCGTGAAGCATTCTTTTCCTTTCTGCTTGGTTTCCAGTTTGCTGGCATAGTGGAAAGAATCCGCAAGCGGATTGACAGTCATAAATTCCATCTCCTGCTGAATGTACTGGGACAATCCACTAACATACTTCAAAACAACCAATTTCTCTTCTTCTTGGACAGCAAGTCTAGCCATGAGTCGGTAGAACTCGTCGATGTAACTCTGTACTGATTGGTCTTTCCATTGCCTTGGCTGTTGCCACTTCTTATATTGTTGCTCGAGGTATTTCAGCGGGTAAAATTCTTTTCGGATGTGTTCAACAAATTCATCCCCTGTGTCAATGGGTTCTCTTCTTTTCTCCAACTTGGTCGAGAGGTTCTCCCACTAGTAGTGCACGGAGGTTGAAATCTTTAAGGACACAATGGTGACTTTTTCAGCTTCGGAGAGTTGATTTACAGTGTAATAACATTCCAATTGTTGCATCGAATTGTCAACGGATTTCGTATCAATCTTACCTTCAAGATTCGGTATGTCCAAATTCATTTACACTTTGAAGGGGCTGATTTTATCGGAGTGAGTTCTCATTGAGGATCCTCTGGATGTCGAAGCGAATCACAAGAGAATCTCATTGAACTGGGCGAACATTTCAGTCCGTTGTCGAGCCATAGCTTGCTCAATAAGTTGTGTTGTCTCATCAGATGCATGTCTATCGTCTGTATGTGTTTATGTCTTCCGGCTCTGTTATGGCGGAAGCTTAGTAAACAGAATAAGCAAAAGCAGGATTATGCAACACAAATAAACACGATATGTGCAAAAAATATGCAGGAATGCGAACTGTTCTTCTATTACTTTTAAATAGATCAAAACTGATGTATGTTACAATATTATACATGCTTATATAGAATTCTAAGACGCTTGGGTGTTTTCCCGTTACGTTCAGTTATAAAGAAGAAGTTAGAACGGTTTCTACAGTTCAACCGTTACACTCGAATGGAAGACAGAGAGACAGTTTGTCGAAGTTTGACAGTCACTATTGCATGTCGACGCTTCTTGTTGATGTCATGAACTGTGAGGTTGCTGAACATGTCAAAGGTGCGGAGTGTGTCGCAGTATATCGAAGTCGAGACCTATCGGAGTTGTGTAAAAATTGGAACCTGTCGAATTTTTTGAAGTCATGTCGAGTTGAAACTTGTCGAAGTTGCATCGACATCGATGAATTGCAAACTATGATGTGGATCAGCCCCTCCTATTTTGAGTAGACTTAGAGTTTATCTCATCCTATAAAAGTTCACATTTGTCACTTATAAATTTTCTTGAGAATCAAGTAAAGAAAGCACGTTTTTGGCTAAGTCTAACTCGATTTTTCCCGTCGAAACAGTTAGAGCAACTCGACGAGTGGCACCGAAACTGTCATGTCCCAAAATTGGCATTAGGTCACAATGGCCATATTCATTAGTGTTTGTCAAATTGATGCTAAAGGTCAAATAATTGCCAAGCAAGGAAATTACTAGTTTCCTAGGTTTGGGGTGGAGGCTTTGGGATTGTGAATAATGGGGATAATAAATGATGTTGGAACATTAGGATGGCATAAATATTTAATAAAGGAGATAAATAAATATATACAAGTGAAAATCAAAGTGACATTTCATCATGAAGACACATGGAGGAAGTGGGACCCACATATGGCTAGATTTCCCCACTATACTTGGCATCATTCTCCACCAATTCGAATTCAAGGTGAATGGTAACATACTTGGGGGAGTCCAAAAGGTATTATTCATGGCACGACTCATCCAAGATCAAAATATAGAGGAAGAGTAACTCCCATGGAAGAGGAAGAGGCAATTTGGAGCTAGTGAGACACTTGGGCTAGATTCCCTAGCTCTATGACAACAATGATGAAGATTCTATGACACTTATGACACAAATCAGACCTGAATGCTGACATATGACATATATGACATGTTAGAGATAAAAATAGACTCCAAGAGGGCCCTCAAGGGTGTTAGGGAAGCTAATATGCTTCCACATGTGATTTGGTGGAAGTGGGAGACTAGGAATTGTTGTACAAGTGGTGTTCTTTGGAATCTCTTCCCAACTTGAGTTGGCATGAGTCTCTTGGAAGTAATTCGACCCATGGAGGACATTAGAAATTTATAAATGACAATAAAAAAGAATGAAACCACTTTTTGATCATTTGTAGAATTTGCAATTGCATTTGTGAAGAGGGATAGCTAGTGGATGACTAGTTTCTTGCCTTAGCCAATTTCGAGGGTGAAAGATTCCCATCCAAGTTGGTAATTGGAAAGGCCATTCAGACCTTTCATTTGGAGCTTTAATGGAGTCTTTATTTTCATGTGTAAGCTACAGGTAATTTCATGATTTCTTCTATTGCAGCTCACTCCTTCAACCATTTCCAGTTTTGATGGCATATTCTTGATCCTTGAGGGAGGGCATTTTTGGTGAGCTATTGTACTCTTTGGGGGAGATTATAATGCCCCATTTATTTTGTAATATGAATTAAATACATTTTTATTCATATCCATAAAGTTTCAGGTCTAAATTCCAATTAGAAATGTATAAATCTCAATTTTAATGAAAGAACGGTGTCATTTCCCCACTACCTTGTTGTGAATCAATGTAATGCTGGTGATTTCGAATGAATGGATGATTATCTGATATATTTGTGATCAATATACTACCATGGATGTATTCTACAAGTTTAATGTACTGTACCTGAGCATTTGAAGTATTTTTACTCAGTTTAATTGCATTGGGAGAAGAAATAGTGTCATTTCCCCAAGGGTCAAATTGGTGATTTTTGAAGTTGAATGGGAGAGGCTTGGAACAGATATAATAATCAATTAATGGTGCACATGAGACCTTAATAACATAATTAATACATTACCTACCTCTTTTCATAAATTTGAGTGGGTTTGGAGGCATTTGGGAAGCCATTTTCAGTACTTACCCCAGGGGGATTTGAACCCCAAATTACTAGTAAAATTGCATACTTGGTCCAGAATCTTAAGAGAGTTTTCAGAGGTATTTTGGTGGCCATATTTCATCCCTCAACATCGTATTCAAGTCCTAATATCATTCATACACCTTCCTTGAATATTTGAAGGCATTTGGAGTCAATTTGATACCTAGAGACCAATACTAGTCAAAGGGAAATTACTAGTAAAGTTACCTACATTGACCAGAATTGAAAGAAGATTTGCAGAAGTATTTTAAAGGTCCAAAGGAATCCCTGAAACACATATTTATGTTCTAATATCATTCATATACCTTTTCATAATATTTGAGATCATTTGGGGCAAATTTGGGACCTAGAGATCAAAACTAGTCAAAGGTCGAACTAGGGAAAAAAAGTGGAAAATTGCCATTTTAATAAAATTCCTAACAAGGGACATTAAAGTGGTATCAGATCATGGTCCTTGAACCTTTGTATTAGGTACATACATTCAATAATAATTGGTAGCCATGTCTTACTATTATGATGAATCCTATGAGTACAATTCTTATGAGGAATATGCAGATGCTTATGAGCAATATGAAGCAGAATGTGAATGGTACGAGGAAGAGGTGCCATCATGTAACACTTCTTACAATTTCAAGAGAAATGAAGATTATTCTTATGACTTTAAATCTGATGAATATGAGTGTGTCACACCAACCAAGGATAATTCTATGAGTGAGTTCCAAAGATGGAGAGCAAAATATAAAACCTTGCCCCAACAATATCAAAAATATCGAGAATATTTTGCTTCGAGCAAAAATACACAAAATGCCATGTCTTTTGAGTACTTTGTTGAACATGTTTTTGAAAATAGGCCCAAAATGAAGATGTGGAGTTATTAAAGAAAGGTTTATGCCCTTCTTGTAAAGAACCTTGGAGTGAGTATCATACATGTGTGCATGAAATTATGTCCCACTTGAGGAGAGCTTTTGGGAATTCTTCAAAAAGAGATTCTAAAGATATTGATCATAAGGAAAACAAGGGGAAAAATGCATCATCTTTCTTGAAGGATAAAAATGAAGAGACATCACAAGAGCATGCAGAAGATTCTATTGAAAATATGGAAGATCATTTCGAGACACCTTCTAGTTTAGACATGAACCAAAGAGCATCTACTGATGGATGCTTAAACTATGAAGGAGTACCTACTTATGGGTGCTCATATCTCTATGTTGGTAACATAGAGATCACTTTTGAAAGTGTTGCTGCAAGCCCAAGTTCCATTAAGCATGATAATGAAGACCTTGTAGCAGTTGAAGAAGAACCAAGATCAACTTCCCCATCACCACTTGAGCTTCATGAAGTTGGTCCAAGCAAAATTGAAGAAGATGAGGAGGTTCATTTGCAAGAGCCTCATTTTATTGAAGGGTCCTTAAAGATGAATGAAAAGAAGATCCAAGAGTCCCTCAGCATTCTCCATGACACTCAAGCATTGGTGTCAAATTCTTGTTGGAGAGCTACTTCATTGGAGGAAACATCCTTCCTTGAAGACATGGAGAAGATTCAAAGAGCAATGTGCCACATCAAATGTAATTTCATGTCTTTGATTTTTTATAGAAACCATTTGTTTGAGATTAATGAATTGTCACATTATTCATACTTGAAGAATAATGAGGATAATCATAAGCTCAGAATTCAAAATGAGCAACTTCTTGAAAAGTTGCAAGATACTTGTTTTTCCTCCTATGTTTCAGATTGTCAAATGGTAGATTGTTTGGAGGATTCTCATGACATGGTGGATCATGAGAAATGTCGAAATTTGAATGTTCTTGATATGTTTGAATATGAACTTGAAGATATCAAAACACTTGATGTGGTGGAAGAGGAACTTGAATTGTCTCTTGATGAAGGTTATGCAATTTTTAAAGAAGAGCATGATTCCTCTACATTGAAACCAGTCTATGACAAAGGTTTCACACTTTTGAAGGAGCTGCATGATGCTACCCATATGTATCCTTCCCATGATGAAACTTCTGCACTTTTTGATCATTTGTGGGAGTTAGTTCATTCTCCTACATCCTACAATTCCATGTTTTGTAGCATTAGTCTCAATGAAGTATGGGTGAAAGGGTTCTTTTTTATGGTGCCACATGAGGATTATGGAACTCCTAGATTTACCTTTTATGATGACATGGTTGGAGAACATTCTTATTCATATTTTCAATAACATTATTTGTCACTTTATGATGATGCAAATCTACATGGATGCACCTATGATATGCATTTGAGTAACTTGAAGACTCATGGTTTTTCTTGCTCAATACTTGATTCATTTGACGTTGGAGGAACTTCATCCAACACTTGGGTGAATAGATTTATGATTGGAGAACATTTTTGTTGGTAGCCACATACTTTGTTATATCTTTATGATTCTCACATTCAGGGATGTATGGGTGAGACTTCTTTGAGTCATTTGAAGTCTCCTTGTTTTTTCTGCTCATTATTTGGTTCAGATTTTAGTGGAGACTCTTCATTCACTTCTTGGATGAAAGAATACATGGATGAATATTTTGATGCATATCACATCCTTTTGGAGCAGCATTATAGGACATGGGATCCTCACCTATTTCATTGGAGCAGATTTGATGGGCCACTTGAAGATTGTATGCACTTTGAAAATGGTGATCTACTTGCTTGGAGGTATAATCACTTTCATGACTCTTTGATGAAGCATCTCCTTGATGTACATTTTCATTATGTTGTTATGTACTTTGATGATATATTTTTGGTACTCATGATGTTTGGAAGAATGCATACAAGAAAATGGGATTCAGGAATCCTCTTATCTAATGGTGTGGGTTGGAGAGCACTCCTAATTGTTGGGGTGCAATACAAGCAATGGGACCCTGGAATAATTTTTGTTTCATTGGTTTCAATTTTGTTTGGGAAACAAGCAGTATGGGAGATGGATGTCCCACTTAATAAAAAAAAAATTATCAGAGTAGTGCAGCAGCAAGCATGGTGGTTCCTCTCTAAAATCTTCATAGAAACTCAAAGACTCAATGTTGGTCAATTCAATGGCAACTTCAAAAAATTATACAGAAAGCAGGTTCTTCAACACCCATGTTTGAAATTGCTTGAGGACAAGCAATATTGGGAAGGGAGGATTTGTCATGTCCCAAAATTGGCATTAGGTCACAATGGCATAATCACAATGGCCGTATTCATTAGTGTTTGTCAAATTGATGCTAAAGGTCAAATAATTTCCAAGGAGGGAAATTACTAGTTTCATAGGTTTGGGGTGGAAGCTTTGGGATTGTGAATAATGGGGATAATAAATGATGTTGGAACATTAGGACGGCATGAATATTTAATAAATGAGATAAATAAATATATACAAGTTAAAATAAAAGTGGCATTTCATCATGAAGACACATGGAGGAAGTGGGACCCACATATGGCTAGATTTCCCCACTACACTTGGCATCATTCTCTCACCAATTCAAATTCAAGGTGAATGGTAACATACTTGGGGGAGTCCAAAAGCTATTATTCATGGCATGACTCATCCAAGGTCGAAATATATAGGAAGAGTAACTTCCATGGAAGAGGAAGAGACAATTTGGAGCTAGTGAGATAGTTGAGCTAGATTCCCTAGCTCTATGACAACAATGATGAAGATGCTATGACACTTATGACACAAATCAGACCTGAAGGCTGACATATGACATATATGACATGTCAAGGATAAAACTAGACTCCAATAGGGTGCTCAAGGGTGTTAGGGCAGCTAAGATGCTTCCACATGTGATTTGGTGGAAGTGGGAGACTAGGAATTGTTGTACAAGTGGCGTTCTTTGGAATCTCTTCCCAACTTGAGTTGGCATGAGTCTCTTGGAAGGAATTAGACCCATGGAGGACATTAGAACTTTATAAATGTCAATAAAAAAGAATGAAACCATATTTTGATCATTAGTATAATTTGCAATTGCATTTGTGAAGAGGGAGAGCTAGTGGATGACTAGTTTCTTTCCTTAGCCAATTTCGAGGGTGAAAGATTCCCATCCAAGTTGGTAATTAGAAAGGCCATTCAGACCTTTCATTTGGAGATTTAATGGAGTATTTATTTGAAGGTGTAAGCTACAGGTCAGCTCATGTTTTCTTCTATTGCAGCTCACTCCTTCAACCATTTCCAGTTTTGATGGCATATTCTGGATCCTTGAGGGAGGGCGTTTTTGGTGAGCTATTGTACTCTTTGGGGGAGCTTCTAATTCTCCATTTCTTTATTAATATGAATTAAATACACTTTTATTCATATCCATAAATTTTAACGTCGAAACTCCAAGTAGAAATGTATAAATCTCAATTTTAATGAAAGAACAGTGCCATTTCTCCACTACCTTGTTGTGAATCAATGTAATGCTGATGATTTCGAATCAATGGATGATTATATGATATATTTGTGATCAATATACTACCATCGATGTATTCTACAAGTTTCATGTACTGTACATGAGCATTTGAAGTATTTTTACCCATTTTAATTGCATTGGGAGAAGAAATAGTGCCATTTCCCCAAGGGTCGAATTGGTGATTTTTGCAGTTGAATGGGAGAGGGTTGGAACAGATATAATAATCAATTAATGGTGCACATGAGACCTTAATAACATCCTTAATACATTCTCTAACTCTGTTCATAAATTTGAGTGGGTTTGGAGGCATTTGGGAAGCCATTTTCAGTACTTACCCCAGGGGGATTTTAACCCCAAATTACTAGTAAAATTGCATACTTGGTCCAGAATCTTAAGAGAGTTTGTAGAGGTCTTTTGGTGGCCATATTTCATCCCTGAACATAATATTCAAGTCCTAATATCATTCATACACCTTCCTTGAATATTTGAAGGCATTTGGAGTCAATTTGAGACCTAGAGACCAATACTAGTCAAAGGGAAATTACTAGTAAAGTTACTTACATTGACCTGAATTGAAAGAGGATTTGTAGAAGTATTTTAAAGGTCCAAAGGAATCCCTGAAATGCATATTTATGTTCTAATATCATTCATATACCTTTTTAGAATATTTGGGATCATTTGGGGCAAATTTAGGACCTAGAGATCAAAACTAGTCAAAGGTCGAACTAGGGAAAAAAAGTGGAAAATTGCTATTTTAATAAAATTCATAAAAAGGGCATTACAGAAATGGACAGAGCAAAAGTTAGTTTTCTTGGATAAAATCCCTGTTTCATAGCAACTCGGCAAGTCGCGCTGAAACAGTCGGTGTGTTTTCAAAAGTCGCGTCAAAACACTTAGATTTGTTTTTGAAGTTGCATTTGTTTGGAGGAACTTGGTGAGTCACGTCGACCATTTCGGCGTGAAAAAAACAGTCATGCTGAAATGTATCAGTGTGAAACAAGCAGTGATGCCAAAAATCCCAGGGGAAATAAAAAGTTCGGCGTAGAATTGGAAGATAGCGCGACGCATTTCACTGAGAGTAAGCAAGCTACACCGAAATGTCACCGACAAAACTTGAAACCTGCCGATGAAAATATTACGGCCAGCACCGATACAAGACCACAAAAGTGGAAAGAAATGGTCAGTAAACTCTTGAAGTGACACCAATGCCTTCGGCGCGAGACACAAAGATACACCGAAAAGGCCGCGGTAATATTGGGAGAAGCACCAATTTTCTCCGGCGAGAAGTCACCAAATGAAGCTGACGTCGATGTAGAATGGTAAACGATGCTGACACGTTTCACTGCAAATGAACGAGTCACGTCGAAACAGTCGGCGATGAAATTTTACGATAGTGATGCAAGGGAAAAGGATTTTCTGTGCCGAAATGGAATCCGTTCATTAATGAGCCCACCAAATTTCTCTCGTTCGTATTTATTGCTAGGGTTTCAATGTTATATATAGGGAAAAATAATATTTGTTTAACATTTTCAAAACGACTTTCTCACAAATTTGTCTCCACCAATCATCAGACGCCAAACACCCAACGTCGTTGAGCTTGTCTTCACAACCACTCTGCAACTTCCAAGTAGGCCACGTTTTCCTTTGTGTTAATTTTTTAAATGGTACTATCATTTGGCATTTTTCCCCTTGTGTGAATTTTATTTACCATTGGTTTGTACATTTTTCCTTTGTTTTATATCATTCGTAGACAAACCCTTGGTCTTTTCTGGTTATGCGTAGTCAGATTGTCGCACCCTATTTGTTTTTATTAAATAGTGGTCTCAACCAAACGCTGCCAAGGTCACCCTGTCCAAAAATTACCCTAAGCCGTATCTACCAGTCGATGGTATAACCTCAAAATCTCTCTTAGTGTCCCCAGTTAGAATAACTGCATAGGTTTATTATGCCACAAATAGCAGAGTTCTCCTGCGTTTGTCGACTAAGCATAGTGGCCTTCTCTCTCAACCTGAAACAATTTCACAAAACCCTTCTGACCATTATACCTCACAAAACCGGGTGCTCTTTGGGAAAATAGAGTATGATGGTTGTACAACACTTCCGGGATGCCTATGGATTTTTCACTTACCATCACGAGGGGAAGCCGTCCTCAGATGTTATCTTGTTACACCCCTCCAAGGCCATCGCATTTTGAAAACCCACACAATACCCCGCGTAGTCGCTCTTTCAATGATAAACTCATTTGTTGTTTCTTATATGTCATAGATTTGAGCTTGAATGTGTTACTCCCATAAAATAATGTGATTTTAATTAAGGTAAGAGTTCATTCAAGCAATATTAAAGCTGAAAACGCTTTTAGAGTAATCGCAAAAGAATGCACACCAAAAAAAATTAGCTCTTCACCATTTATATGAAGAACATGAATAATGTGATGGACTAAAATTAATGAAAATATTTGGAAAGAACATATTTTGAAATGATTTTACATATATTTTCAGTTTCTTATGGATTTTCACACACCAATGTACTGTTTTGAAGCATAGCACATAACTGAGACACATACAATATCATGGAAGTAATGTTTTCTTAACCTCATTTTCCTATCAACGATATTAACAACAATGTTTTCATATGTTTATTACTGTTATCTCTTTGGCATTTAAGCTTGCTTACACTCAGATTCAATGTTTAATCAAGATTTGGAAATGCAAAGAAGGAGTGCCAAGAGGAATTCCAATACAACTGAATCAGATTCAGATGTAGAAGTAGTGGTTGACACTACGACATAAACCATGTTCGAAGACACCAAAGAAGCAATGGGAATCACCCCAGAATACAAGTGGGGAGAACGGTATCAGATGATCTGAGATCAAAATGTACTTGGGGCATCTCTCAAAGAGATGATATTATACCAATACATTAAGAAATCAGGCCTCACCAAAGCATCTAAATGCCTAGAATTGTTTCCTTGCTCAGAATTCATCGGATGGATCTTGCCTTACGTGGATGTTAACACAAGGATCATCTCATATACCAAAGGGGAAGGATTTGTCTCTTTCAATTCGGGTCACATAAAAACAGTGTATAAACTGCCACCTCCTAAGGTCATGATGACTGAAGACTGGATCAGGGGTGTAAACATGGACCACTTTGAGTATGCCAAAAAATTGATAGTCCTGGGAAACAACTAAGGATGAAAACAAGTGGGGAGTATGATAGTCAAAGCTTAAGAATCCCATTCAGAATTATAGCTTTGATGCTAAGTAGAATTTTTGGGAGAGTGAATGGAAACATCTACAAGCTTAACTTAGTGCCCCTGATATACCATATATCCTTCCACGGCACTGTGCTCATGATATACCATACAGCCTTCTCAGATATCCTGGTATCAACAATAGCAGCAGCACGAGGATTAACCCAAAAGAAAACAGAGTTCTACATGTCCTCATATCTCATAGACTACATACTGGTCAGGAACCCATTCCCTAAGTTGGGATGTATATGGAATCAGGCTGAATCTCTCGTCTATGTGTCCTATGAGATCACATAGACCCATAGGTATGCAAGGCGCTACAAGATCATTTGTGAAGAGTTGATCATTCTGTTGTATTGGTTGATTTTCAATGAGGAACCAAACTTCCTATCTGATAATGCCATGGAAATAATAAAATATTATGGGGATTATTACTTTTAGGCTAAAGGAACCTATATCAAAATATATGGGGGTACAAAACCCCCATATCTAATGCCCAAATATGTAACCGACTTTGTAGTTCACAAAGAAGCTGTGAGGCAAGTTTTTATTAATGGGATTGGTAGTTTTCTGCATGAACATAAGAAGGCCTCCTTCTCACCATTACCCTTTTGTATTGGGGCATACAAATTTTCAAAGGTTAAAGTTGTCGAAGCTTTCATAAAGGATCTGGAAGCATTCCGTTTTGGGGAGAAGAGTTTCGTAAGAATAGACAGCCACAAGAAGGTCGTCGATCATTGTGCATCATGCAGAATACATTATGAATATACGGATCACTTCGTTAAAGATGAGGAAGTGTATCGAAGAGCGAGTAACATGACTGAGCTCAACAAACAGTTTGTGCAGAAAAGTGGAACCAGCCCCAGTCATACTACCAGCATTGCAAAAGAGGAGAAACTACCGAAGCAAAGAGAAGAAGCCATAAGGATACAAGTGGCAAAAGAAGAAAAAAAGATGAAGGAGGAAGCAGAAAGGAAGTAGAGAGAGGAGGCTAAGAAGTTTCAAAAGGAGGCCGAGAGGTTGCAAAAGGAAGAAGAAGATAAAAGACAAGCAGAAGAGGAAAGAAGAGAAAGAGAAGAAAGGGAAGTAGTTGAGCAACAAAAGAGAAAGGAAGAAGCAAATAAGTCCAAGGACATTGTGGAAATAGAAGGAACCCAAGATGGAGGCCCAAGTATATAAGACATGGAAATAGATTCACCAGGGGTATCGGGAGTGACACTTACTGGAGGAAATCTCCTATTTGTAGAGCTTAGGCTCACACCTTTTACCCTGTCCAAACAACACACAGTGGCCAAATTGGACACAATAATTTTTTATTCGAGTAGGAAAACCATCACAAGAAGCACAGAGAAGAGATTAAAGATGGGCTCCAAGCCTAGTATAGTCACTATCTAGGAGAACACAATAATGGAGGGCACTCACAAAGACCCTAAGTTCACAGTGTCTGTGAGCATAGCAGTTGCACAAGCAAGTGCAAATAACGTGGATAAGTTGTTGAGCAATATTGAATGCAATAAGGAGAAAATTTTGAATTTAAAAGATAACTTAGTAAAGGTGCGAGGAGATGGAATAGAGATGAAAAGGAAACATGATGCCATAGTAGCCGAAAATGACAAATTACAAAATGAATATCAGAATCTGGACATGGAGAAGGAGGCATTGACTGTACAGTTAATGATCATGGAAGGTGAAAGAAGCGACTTTGAATCTTGCATCAGTGAATTAGAAACAAGAGAGTCGACAACAAATCAATAGGCTGAAGAGTTGAAAGCTCAGATGGATGAACTGGTTAAAGAAAAGGAGTCTTTGACAGAATAGGTGGGGCTGGCAAACAACAAGAAACAAGACATGACTCCTTTCCATGAACATGCATGTAAAATTCAGGAGAGGATATATCGCTCGCTAGAATTGCTAACTGAATAAATATACAAAATGAAACAATTGATAGCAAGGATGAACTCGATTGTTGCAGAATCACTGAGTATCAGACAAATATTGTTGAACATTGCAAATAATATTAAGAGGAAGATGACGTGGAGAGAAGGAAAAACAGAGTTCCCTGATCAATTTTCCCAGAAGATGATTGCAGACTTTAATTTATACATGTCTCTTCTTGAGTTTTGCAGAAAAGATGGTAGGAGAATAAATATTGAAGTCCCTAAATCTATTGAGAAATGTGTAGGGTTCTACAAGAAGATTCATCGGATCCATGAAAAATGTCAGCTCGCTATGCCCCCAAATATGGATGAGTTTCCTACCAAGGATCAACATTTAATGGAGTTGCAAAATACGTTGATGGGACCTGGACTATATTAGAAAACTGTACGTGCTAATGGAAGAATATCTCCATCAATATATTGGACAAGCATCCATAAATTCTTATTTACTGGAGGATAACTACAAGGCAGCAGTAGAAGGAGTGAAAAGTGTGGAAATAGAGCTATCATATCATGAAATAAATTTAAAATTTTTAGAACCCACACAATGTAATATTATTTTTGAAGAGATTGATGTGTGGGCCAATTATCTCTCTAGTTTAGAGAGGCCAGCTGGAAATTAATATTTTAATTGTAATTAATTCTATTTATTTTTGTGCAAACACTAGAGGATGAATTAGGGGGTATCCCAAAGGTTGGAGGAGTTGAAAGGAACAATCATATGATGACAAAAAATTTTAATATAAATATAGGAGGTGTATACTGGTTAATGGACTTTTTGCTGGTGAATTGGATGCTGGAGGCATTTTGTAAAAGAACTATTTCTTTTCTAATGAGAAAAGACTTGTTCACTGGGGAGAATCTTGCCCTGGTGTTTTCCTGGAATGTGTGATTGTTGGAACAAAATTATTTCTATTTATTCTTATATCATGTTGTGAGACCTTTCTAATTCTGTCGAACTATTTCAATGATGATGAATGGCTTCTTTATTTCATGAAATTTTTTGTGTAACAGAGTAATAGATTGTGCAAATTTAATATCAGATCTATCTTTGATCATTTCTGCTGTAAATGTGAATACTTATCTTAATGGCTATCTGTTAGGTTTATTTGAACATTTCATCTTATTACTCTTACTTTAAACTTACTCCCTGTAGGGATAGATTAGATTAATTTAGAATAGGAGTAGATAATTGATAAGGTAGGAACGGTAAGACGGGAGGTAAGAACCTGCGCATCGCTAGTGTGGTTTCTACCTGTCAGTTATATGCATTTAGTTAGAAAACACTTGCATCTACATACCTTTAAAAACTAAAACAAAATAAACGGTGGGTCGGGCTAGAACTGGTAAAACAACATAAAAAAAATACACTTACAGTAGTCGCACCATTAACCGGACGGATTCCCCACACCAAACGGTGAATGATATAATTGGAATTATTTATCAGGGAGAATCCCTACTATCGATGCTGATATTTTCTGGGCATCAACATGACATTAATTAATTAATTAGGAGGTGTTGAATTGATTTCCTGAAAGTTTGATATGCACTTGATGAAAATTATTTGATGCAAGGCGCCTTAGACAAGTAAGGTTCTTTCTTAACAATACACACTACACATACATTCACATAGACAAGATGCAAACAACATGCCAGAAGTTGGCTTATATTACTTCTCTGAATCGGTTACAATGAAAATGCAAAGAAATAAAATAACTAACTAACTGTCGGCCTTGGTCATTACAAACAAAAGTAACTGTGTGCTATCCTAGTGTGTTGACCTCACCCTCTCCTGGTTCAATGTGGAACACTGAGCTATGGCTCAATATTCTCGGCTCTGTAGATGTGTGACTTTCCTATCCAATTTACTAGACTTATCTCACGTTCTTCTCTTCCCAGATCCCTCTCACGTCGAGTGATTCAACTGATATTAACTCCCTAGTCTTCTACTTTGTTGCCGTTGTTGTTCCCGAGATCACTCTGATCCCTGAGACACGCATCACATTAGAGAAATTTTGAGGTCAAAAAAGGGCCTCAAAACAAAGAAAATGTACTATAAAATACAACCAATCACATTCTAGTAGATGACATCATCCCCCTTGGTGAGGTGGCATTGCATGAGTTAAGAAAGCTTATTTGTCAAATTTTCTATGGTGGATGAAAACACATAGTTAACCAAGGTAGTGGTGTAAGTACTTTTAAGTCATAAAGTAAAGTACTCATAATGATAGTCTTTTCATAAAATAATATTATTGTCATTTTCAAGTAAAGTACTCATAATGAATGTCTTTTCACATTTTCACATAAAATAATATTATTGTCATTTTCAAGTGAAGTACTCTTAATTCATAAAGAAAGTCCTTTCACATTTTTTTATAAAATAATATATTATCATTTTTATGTTTTTAATTTTAAATTATATATTCACTCCATTCTATTTAATAACATAATGTCAAACTAATAAAGAATAATAATCGATTTAATAAATAATAATAATAATAATAATAATGCAATGTGGATTATAATAATATTATTGACATTTTACATGTAAATAAATTCTCAATTAAATTACATTATTAAATTCATGAGAAAAGTACTAAATATAAAAAGTCAACATAAAATTTAAAAAAAAACTCTTAAAAATGTTTTTTATTATTTAATTTCATTTGCAAGTTCAACACAAAAGCTCTTAAAAATGTTTTTTATTATTTAATTTTATTTGCAAGTTCAAGACAAATAAATGTTAAAGGACAATACATTTTTGGGAATTTACAATGAATCTTAGTCACATCAATGTAGACTTATTTTATTAATTTTATTTCTAGTGAATTTTGAAAAGTAACTCAACCATGGTTATTTATATTGTGCATAGAAAATAGTGTGGGAGGTGACTTGTCATATATACCTACCCCATAAAACCCCCAATTCATAATATTTTAATATATCTCATATTTTTGTAGTACATCTCTTAGGAGGCCCTTTTTTGACCTCAAAATCTCTCTAATGTCTTCCTGTCTATCTCCTCAGATCCTACAGACTTGAAACTATCAGCACCCCAACCGTGCTACACAGCCTCTTTCTGTGATGACATATTTCATGTCTTCACCCACCTCCAATAATTGTCATTAACTTCCTTAGCAACCCTGAACTGTTGCCAAGTACTCACCTTTACTTCCATGTGTCCTTCTGACAGGCTACAATAAACCATCACGTCGGCCATATTGTCTATCAGCTTCGACCTATTCATCGGCTTCGTTCACACTGTTCAGGCTTCGCTAGTCCACCCCTTCCACCTCGCTTAGCTTACGCACAAACCTGTCGGATTCATGGTTTGACACATGTCAACCATCAATGATCCGCTCTTCTGGTTGTTTGTCGACCCTAGCATGTCGACTCTCGACTCATCCTTCATCGATCAGTCACATACTCGACTGCTCCTTGCTCGACTTATTGACTTAGACAAGCCAATATTCTCTTCTATACCAGTGGTCGTCGGCACTCCCTCTAGTCAAATTTTCTCATGTCGACTAACTTTGACCAATGTTCCTAGGCCCCAATGCTCCTGCATCAGACTCCCTAGGTGAAAAAGAACTCAACTGCTTGGGTCTGTTGGCCGTCAAACATCTCAGAAGATTTCCAAAACTTTTGTTCACTACCTCGGTCTGTCCATCTATCTGTGGATGATATGCAGAGCTAAATTGGAACCTTGTGTCCAATTTCTTCCATAGGGTTCTCCATAAATGTTCCATAAACTTGGTGTCTCTGTCCGATGTGATACTCTTCGGTAACCCATGCAATCTGACTACTTCTTTGAAGAATAGTACATCAATGCTCGTGGTGTCACTTGTCTTTCAACATGTAATAAAGTGTGCCATTTATGAAAATTTGTCGACTACAACAAAAATTGAGTCACTCCCTTGCTGCGTCTTCGGCAATCCTAGCACAAAATCCATGCTCAGGTGCTCCCATGGGGTATCTGGTATAGGTAATGGTGTATACAACCCCGTGTTCTGACTTCTCCTTTTCATTCCTGGCCAATAATAATTATCTTCGACCAAAGCCCTGGTCTTATCGATGCCAAAATGACTTGCTAATCCACCCCTATGCAACTCTCGGATTAGGTTCTCTCTTACTGATCCTACGGGAACACACAACTGTTGTCCCTTGAATAGGTATCCCTCTTGGATAAAATAATCCAAGTATGGAGTTCTGTCGACACTCCATGGTTCACGACAAGCTCCCCATGCTTTCACAAAATCCTCGTTGGTCTCATACTCTGTCTTTACCGACTCTATTCCCGTTTCCTGAATTGTCGCCGTGTTCAGCAATGCAACTTTTTGACTCAGTGCTTCGACAACCTTGTTCGACTTTCTTGACTTATGTCGCAACATGAATGTATATCCCTATAGGAATTCGATCCATTTCATGTGCCTCTGATTCAACTTTGACTAAGTATTCAGATATCTCAGTGCTCGGTGATCCGTGTATAACACAAATTCCTTGGGCAACAAATAATGCCTCCACTTCTTCAATGCTTGGACAATAGCATAAAATTCCTGGTCATAGACTGAATATTTCCGCTTCACGCCATCCAATTTCTCACTAAAGAATGCAATTGGTCAACCCTCCTGGCTCAACACTGCTCCAATTGCTGCTCCACTCACATCGCAATCGACCTGGAAAACTTTGTCGAAATATGGGAGCGCCAACACTGGGCTCTCAGTGATCTTTTCCTTCAACTTGTTGAAAGCTAGTTGGGATGCTTCCATCCACTTGAACTCGCCCTTTTTCATGCACTCCGTCAAAGGTGCACAAATCCGAATGAATCCCCGAATGAACTTCCTGTAGAAACTAGCAAGTCCATGGAAAGTTGTAATGTCCCAAAAATAGCGAAAATTTAAGATTTTTCCTATCTGCAATAATCATTAATTTACAGTAGATAGCTTCATACATTAATTCTATTATCATCAAAAACATACTTTGTACAAAACAATGTAAGTCTCAAAACTTTTACTTAACATGGTCTTTTTCATGTTTGAGTTTTAGAACTGCGGAAGCGATGTGGAAAATATATGATGGCATGTTTTTGTTATGATCGTAAATACTAATATAAATATAGAAATAAAACTCTTTACTATTTTAAGAAAATCCTATAATTGAATTGTGAATTTCTAAATGCACCTTCAGGTAGTGAGCTCCTTTGATGATGGTATGTTGTTCACATGGTGATTACGATAATACCCCAGGAAAGGTAATTACATACCTTGGAAGGGTCGTCGGGAGGTAGGGGTGAAATAAAGTGGTTTCCGGACTTACTTAGCATAAAGCTAATGCCATTCTATTTCTATGGTTGCAGGTGTATTCACTCCGAGTATGCTATTCCTAAAGGGTTGGCCCCTACTTACTACTGGCCATATTCTTACTAGGGTGAATGATAAATTATTAAAGAGTTAGGTGTCCCATTACATGGGAGTTCATAACATGAACGTTTTCCAAAGTGAAGTCCACGACTATTGATTCCTTGTAATTTGAACAAATGGGGTTTGGGACACGATTTCACTATTGATTTTTGCATAATAACGAACCTCTTGTATTTTAAATAAATAGTGGTGTGAGTCCATGACCTCACTATAGATCTTGTACAAAGAATTAAATTTCCACTAGGGTGGGATTGGTGTACCGTTTAATGCACTTTAAATGATTAAGTGGTACAACCTGTCAACGAGGGTTTTGGGAAATGAATTGGGGTTTTCTGCCAGTTACTCCTGTAGTCGACTTGTGCTTCATTTCTGGCTCTGCACTTGGGTTGTATGGCAACTGTGTTGGGTACTGACCGGAGCTCTGCTCATGGTCAGTATGCTTGGTAATTGTTGATCTCATCCATGGTGTAGGGAGGTCACGTTTCTCAGAGGTAAGAAAAAAGATCCCTACTTGTAATTGGCGTTTTCTCCTTCTTCGTTGATTTGAAAAATGCAGGGTTAAACTAACTGGTGATACATGTCAAAAATTTCAGGTGATAAATGCTTTGGTATGGAAGCTGCAAGATTCAAGGTGCTGTAGGCGTGGCTGGGGAAGATGGTAAGTCTGGATTACCCACCCATTCCCTTACCTCTCGCACCTCTGGTGTTTTATGTATGCGTTTTGGCCTGATTTAGAAATGGAGACTCTCGTAAGTCCTTGGCTTACTGTTTCACCTTGCGGAGTCCATTGGTTACCTATTGGTTGAAACAGAGAATAGAAGGGTGTTTAAATCAAAATGTGATAATGGAATACACAGCTGAAACTATGGTTGTAAACCATCGTTTAAGAAGTTGAATCTATTTCGTGGTCCGGCTTTTTGTTTTCCTTGTATTCTATCACTTATGTCTTAAGTGAAATGGAAATTCTATATGGCTGTAGCGGTCTTTAAAATGTCTGTTGTATACTCTGCGTAATTAAAATCTAATGTATATTTGACAATGGGGTTTTTACTCATGTGTTGTGGCTATAATGATGTATGGAAGTATGGTGGTCTATGCCCATCCTGGGCTTTCTTTTGGCTTCTGGGTGATGTGTAATCTATTTTCTTTTCAAAGAATATGGGACTCTTATCTGATATGTATGGTTTCATTTTGGATTTTCCTCTGAGTATCGCGTTGATAATGAACCTAGGGTTTGAGTAAGATGGTCTTGGTTATTTGTCTTCTGCGTTGCTGGATGTATTACTTTGTATGATGAAAGTCTCAGGGTTGTACCCATCGTTTTACATGTTTGTAGGCAAGACTCCTATAGAGTAAAATTCACCAGTTTTTGGCTCGAGGATGCCATGGGATTCGACCCTTTACTTAAGCTTCGATAGGCACCTGCCTGCGTATAAATATTTCACACTTGTAATCATTGTTGAAATTACTTGTATGGTTGTTGGTATAAGTTCTTGATTTGACAGAGTACTAAGTCTGTGTGTTTTGGGAAAGCCGGATGTCTTCTTGATGTACTAGGGTGATAAATAGTAGCGACAACTATGTAAGATTTTTTTTTTTCTATGAGAAGATAAGTGTATGAGCATGTAAAGATTTATGTCATATCTATTGACTGTGTTTTAAATATGGTAAAAGAAATAGGGAATGACTCAATTCAATGAAGAAAATATCCATCTCTATTTTTGTAATAGCATATAAATATACGACTGTAGCGGATGTTGACTGTAATTTAATATAAATTTGAATAGTTGGGTTTGCAACAGTTTAGTCTAGCCATCAACGAATTCTGTTAAAAAATTACCTCAGTAGTCATATAATTATGTTGCCATTTAAACAAGAATTTATGGATAGATGAGAGAAGGACAAAATATTAAAGTTCGATGGAGTAAAACCATAATATGATTGACTAGCAAAGGATAGCTAGCTAGTCCTGCTAGGCAATGCCATTGGATTTTGGGAAACCCTTGAATTTAAGCTAGTATAGAGAACAATACTATTTTAACATTCCATTTGTAAAGGAAAATAAATACATGGGAAGGTCTTATCAAAATTGTGTACCTGTTGATTCCTGTAGCTTGCTCCTGTCGATAATGACCTGCACACTCAGCCAACTAGTTAATGGAAACTATTGGACTCTTAGCTGACCTGTTAACTGATCTTGGATGGATGACTTTAGGACTACCACATTCCTCCCAACCATGATTCTACAACCATTCCTAGTTCAGTAAGAATCCCCCCAAGCTAGTTATGACATGCAAACTAAAAAGTAGAGGCCGTAGAGGTGTAGCTAGTTCAGATCTAGAAAATTTATGAGCAGAGTTCACTTCTGGAGCAAAGAGTTCTTCTTGGCATAATAATACCAAATGAAAAAAAAGATCCCATAAACTTTGGGGTCTGTCCCCCTTAAGTAGGAAAATCTTGAATTAGGACTGTTGGAATTTACTGGTTTCTTTAAAATAATTTAAATTATAAAAGAGTATTTGTTTACTAAACTGCTAGTTATTTTTGGAACTAGGACTTCTCAACTTTGTTAGATTAAAGTGTTTTTAATCTTTTAATATTTTCATAATAAATATAAGAATTACAAGACCATCTAAATATTCATAAATAATATTTAGTAACTGGCAGCCCACTTATGCATAAATATATATATATCTATAAAAGTGTAAACATTTATAAAAGAATATATATATAATTAATAACAATATTATTATTGAAAGCTCCTAATAATAATATCTAGCTTGGTGGTATTTTAAACATTTGTTCACATGATGCTTCTTTTAATTCTTTTTAAGGAAAGGGTCCATTTCTTTGGATGGTTTTGGCAAGCTGGTAAAGGCACCTCTAGTCTCTCCCTTTGCATGTCAGATTCCCTCGTTTTAACATGGTAGTTCCCGTAGTAGATGATGATAATAAGATTTATTTAATCAAATCGAAATAGTTGTGATAAGACCCGTAAGTGCTATTCAGAGTCCTCTTGACTCAACACTTGAGATTTTGTAACCCCGAGTGCTCTTTAGAGCCTTTTAACTCAACACTCTCACGTGGGCATTATGCTAGTGCAATTCCAAAGCCTCTGCTCAACACTAGAGCTAGAATGTGGTTGTGAGGGACATCAAGGATATTTAAGTGGCCTCGGATCTGGTAATCATTTCTTTCAAGCTTGGAGTGCTCCAGGGCTCCTACCTAACACTCAACGTACATCGAGGCTTAGGCCCAGTATGAATATAGAATCCTCTAAATACATCGGGGCTTAGGCCCAGTATATAGGTCATTTGTGTGTTTCTGTGTCCACACTCAACACACTACATAATCATCCATATAAATCATGCTCTGTAGAGTATAATGTAACAAAAGAGAAAATCTCATTATTTCATAATTTGTAACCAATTCTCATAATAAAACATAGTTTATTCATTTGGGCTTTCCTTCCCGGTATATATATTCGACAATGAAACAATTAGGGTCCATGCCCAATACATCAACTCATGAAGGAATAAATCAAAACATACTAATGCTATGTCAAACATAATAAATCACATATACTGGGGCCGTGACCCGATATAACATCATAATATAGTTAGTCAAAAAGTTGAGATATTACATCGACTTTCCCGACTTATGTCGCAACATGAATGTATATCCCTATAGGAATTCGATCCATCTCATGTGCCTCTGATTCAACTTTGACTAAGTCTTCAGATACCTCAGTGTTTGGTGATCCGTGTATAACCCAAATTCCTTGGGAAACAAATAATGCCTCCACTTCTTCAATACTTGGACAATAGCATAAAATTCCTGGTCATAGACTGAATATTTTTGCTTCACGCCATCCAATTTCTCACTAAAGAATGCAATTGGTTGGCCCTCCTGGCTCAACACTGCTCCAATTGCTGTTCCACTTGCATCGCAATCGACCTGGAAAACTTTGTCGAAATCTGGGAGCGCCAACACTGGGATCTCGGTGATCTTTTCCTTCAACTTGTTGAAAGCTAGTTGGGTTGCTTCCGTCCACTTGAACTCGCCCTTTTTCATGCACTCCATCAAAGGTGCACAAATCTGACTGAATCCCCGAATGAACTTCCTGTAGAAACTAGAAAGTCCATGGAAACCCCTTACTCCAATCGTACTTGTCGGTTCCAGCCAATCCAATATTGCCTTCACCTTCTCTGGGTCCATCACCAACCTTTTACCCGAGTTTACGAATCCCAAGTATACCAGTTCTTCCTTCATGAAGAAACATTTCTGCAGGTTCACCGTCAACTTCTGTTCCTGCAACTTCTGCAATACCTATCGAATGTAATCCAAGTGTTCTGTCTTGGTTCGACTTAAAATGAGAATGTCGTCTAGGTAGACTACGACAATCTTTCCCAAGAATAGTTTCAGTACCTCATTTATCAACCTCATGAATGTACTGGGTGCATTAGTCAGTCCAAATGGCATGACTAACCACTCATACAACCCTTCTTTTTTCTTGAATGTTGTCTTCCATTCATCTCCCTCTCTAACTAGAATCTGGTGATAACCGCTCTTCAGGTCTATCTTCGTGAAGTACTTTGCTCCACTCAAGCAATCCATCAAGTCATCCATTCTCGGAAATGGAAACTGGTACTTGATCATGATCTTGTTTATAGCTTTGGAGTCTGTACACATCCTCCATTCTCCACCTTTCTTCGGCACTAATACTGCTAGTACCGCGCACAACCTTAGACTCTCTCTAATCAACCCTATGTCCAACAACTCCTGGACCTGTCGGTTGAGTTCCTAACCCTCTGTTGGAATCATCCTATGTAGTTCTTTGTTTGACAGACTCGACCCTGGAATCAAGTTGATCTAATGGGATATGCTCCTTGTTGGTGGCAATCATGTCGGTGTCTCATCGACTACTATGATCTGAAACTCTTCAAGCATCTTTCTAACTTTGACTGGAATCTTCTCCATTATCATCTTCTTGAAACATGGCCCCTTCGGAATGATAACATAACACCTCGACTGCTTTTCCTCCTCCGCAAGGAATTATTTCGTTGAGCACATCAACACTCTCTTCTCCCAAAAGTTTCTCTCGCCGTGTCCACCGTCGGCTCGCTCCTCCGACCTCAGCTTGAGAGTCCTCTTCATGCCATTTTTCCACACTGTGATTATGTCGGCCCGACCATCATAGATCATTTTTCAATCATACTACCATGATATCCCTAACAACAGATGGCATGCATCCATTGGGATTATGTCGCACAATACACTATCTTCAAATCCTTTGACTCTGAAGTTAATCAAGCACTGTTTTCTCACCTTCACATGATGTCCTTTCTACAACCATGAGATCTTGTAAAGGTGTGGATGTTCCTGACATTTCAACTTTGCCTTATCAATCACCTTTGTCTACACAAGATTCTCAATGCTTCCACCATCAACTACGGTCTTGCAACGCCATTTGCTGATTCGCACCTTGGTTCAAAAGATGGCCTTCCACTGTCACGGCTCTTGCTCGCCATGTCCATCGTCCAAAACCAGTGTCTTCCTAGCTGTCATGGCCCGACTTTTCTTCTTACCATCCTCACTGTTGTCGTATGTTGATTCTTCCCTCTCGTCGACTTTCTCACCCCTTCAACGTCTGGGTTTCGACTCTCTTGAAGCATGTAGGTTCTCTGGGCATTCATATGCCTTGTGTCCTGCTCCACGACAATTGAATATATTATGGCTGGTCTGTTAGCTCCTTTTCTTTCGGATGGACCACCTCGACCATATGCACCTCGACCTTGGTTCTCACGACCATCGCGTCTGTTCTCCTATGCTTTCTCCCTTGTCGATGTCCCTTCTGTCCTTTGACTTTTTTCTACAAATTCCTTCCTGTAACCGCTACTCTGGCCCTTCATGGAAATAGTCTTCATACCTCGACTAGTCATCCTACCTCTGGTCGATGCGAATTTCCTCAACAGTTTTTTCTTCTGCCTTTAGAGATAACTGGTAGGATTCACCCACTGCTCTGAATCTCGACATGCTCAATTCATCTTGAATGGCATATTTCATGTCGTTCACGTACCTAATGACAGCTTCTTCTCCTTCATTGGTATGACCCGACCTTATCGACAATCTATAGAACTCTTTCATGTACTCCTTCATGGTCATATCTTTTTGATGAAAGTTCTATAACTTCCAGAACAAGGAAATCACATAGTCATTTGGCAAGAACTTCCCTTTCAGCTTGGAGACCATCCTATCCCAAGACTTGATTTTCTCCTTTCCTTTCTTGACTATGTCAGTCTGCACATTGTCCCACCACAATGAGGCATGGCCCTTCAACCTCAGACACACAGTCTTAACCCGTTTAGGATCCTCGATCTGCTCTATGTCAAATTATTTCTCCATCTCTCTGAACCAGTCAATCAAGCCTTCTAGATATAGACTTCCTGAGTAGGTATGTACATCTAGCTTTGTCTAACCTCTCATATCCGTCAGAAGTTTAATCAGTTTGTCTTCTAGTTTTTATCCAGCTGCTTCTCGTGGTTCCACTTCTTCGACCTCCTCTTCACTGTGGTCTAACGCATCAGGAATACAACCATGCCTTTGTCTTTCTCTGATCAATGCGACTTCATTTGTCAAAGTTTGTATTGCTCGGACGCACTCATCAAGCATCTCTTGATAAACTATGACTGCTACGCCACGCACTCTTCATCCAACTCCTCGAACGTTAACGCCTCTGTGATCCATTTTCAACCTCGACTGAAACTCCCACTTCGTCCAATCACAACCGGACTTCAACAAGTCGTGTACAACTCTACCCACCCTTAGTTAGATCTGTAAACACACTCGCAAGTTCAATACCACCTGATGTTCTCCACACGGGATTCTCTATCGCTCTGATACCAACTGATGCAAGGCGCCTTAGACAAGTAAGGTTCTTGCTTAACAATACACACTACACACATGTTCACATAGACAAGATGCAAACAACATGCCAAAAGTTGGCTTATATTACCTCTCTGAATCGGCTCCAATGCAAACTGCAAAGAAATGAAGTAACTAACTAACTGTCAGCCTTGGCCGTTACAAACAGAATTAACTGTGTGATATCCTAGTGTGTTGACCTCACCCTCTCCTGGTTCACTGTGGAACTCTGAGCTATGGCTCAATATTCTCGGCTCTGTAGATGTGTGAATTTCCTATCCAATCTACAAGACTTCTCTTACGTTCTGCTCTGCCCAGATCCCTCTCCCGCCGAGTGATC
Organism: Larix kaempferi; assembly: GCA_027924585.1. Taxonomy (NCBI): domain Eukaryota; kingdom Viridiplantae; phylum Streptophyta; class Pinopsida; order Pinales; family Pinaceae; genus Larix; species Larix kaempferi. The sequence continues at coordinate 5,803,141 of BSBM01000893.1, forward strand.
CAACTGATCCTAACTCCCCAGTATTCTACTCTATTACTGCTGTTGTTCCCGATATCACTCCAATCCCCGAGACACACATCCTCTTTCTAACGATCTCCTCAGATCCTACAGACCTGCAACTGTCAGCACCCCAACCGTGCTGCACAGCCTCTTCCTATGACAACATATGTCATGTCTTCACCCACCGGCAATAACTATCATTAGCTTCCTTAGTAACCCTGAACTACTGCCAAGTACTCACCTTGACTTCCATGCATCCTTCTTACAGCCTACAGTAAACCATCACATCGGCCATACTATCTGTCAGCTTCAACTTATCCGTAGACTTCCTTCACACTCTTCAGGATTTGCCAGTCCACCCCTTCCTCCTCGCTTGGCTTACGCCCAAACCTGTCGGAGTCATGGTTAGACACATGTCGACCATCGATGCTCCACCCTTCCTGTCATTTGTCGACCCTAACATGTCGACTCTCGACTCATGCTGCATTTGTCAGTCACATACCCGACTTCTCCCTGCTTGACTTATTGACTTAGACAAGCAAATCTTCTCTTATGTACCAGTGGTCGTCGGCACTCCCTCTGGTCGTATTTTCTCATGTTGACTAACTTCGACCGATCTTCCTAGGCCCCGATGCTCCTGCATCATTATTTTTCATTAAATACTTATTTTTATTTTTATTTTGGAATAAAGCAGATAATGCTCCACAAGTGTGCCTTAGAGGATAAGGTTGACTAAGAGGTAACTTGCCAAACAAAAAAGATAAAGCAATCAAAGCAAGGAAAGTAGGAAAATGAGAAAAAAGCATAATAAAGCAACAAAGCTCAGGAAAAGAAGAATAAAGCAGAAAAACAGGACAAAACTAGGACAAAGCAAAAAAGCAGGACAAATGTAGAAAATCAGGATAAAGCAGAAAATCAAGAAAAATCAGGACAAAGTAGAAAAACAGGGTAAGGTAGAAAAGCAGGACAAAGAAGAAAAGCAGGGAAAGGTAGAAAAGTAGGATAGAAAATCAAAAGAAGGATAAATCAAAAGAAAAAGCAATAGAAAAATAAAAAGAAAAAGAAAAATAAAAAGCAAAAGCAAAAGTAGAAAGCAAAGCAAAGCAGAAAGGAAGGCAAAAGCTAAAGCAGAAAGTAAGGAAAAAGCTAAAGTAGAAAGCAAAGCAACCTTATCCACTCCATGAGGGAACCTTAGCCTATATTAATTGCTCAAAAAATCACCTAAATATATTAAATAAGGATTACAACTCCATTTCACATCTTTTTTCAGTTTGAGTGTTGGTGTGAGTGCAATTGTGCCTTAGAGACTTGGGATATGTGCCCCTAGTCCAAGTCAGGAGATGTGCCCCTGATTCGTGTGAGAGGATGATGGAATTAAAAAATATTAAATGATTTTATTACAGGTCCTGTATCTTAGTCAATTCTGGTTTGAATATCATAGAAAGTGTCATGAAGCCTATGGTTCGAATTCTCAAGTTCTCTAGTGATTTTGGAGTGCTAGTCTATTGTATTGTAAAGGATTGAATATTTGGAATTTTATGAGAATCATATTGGATCCCATATGATATATTTTATGTTATTTTGATCCTTTTATATCCTTTATAAAATTTTATAATGCATAATTCTGAATTCGTTTGAGTTTTCCACACCCTTGCTAGATTTACATTGTTTTTGAGCTAGTTTCCAGAATGTATTCAATAAATGAATGAGTATTGATCAAAATGAGATGATTTATGTTTCTTATGTTATTTAATATGTTATATTACTCAACCCAATTATGATATCAGAAATTCATGAGCCTTCCTTACTGTTTTGGAGCCCTAAAATTGGCCTAGAGGTGCAATCCTGGAAGGAAATTTTCCCTGTATAATTGTGAGACTTCCTAAAAACCTTAAAAAAATTTATGGAGTGAACCAAGAATTTCCATTGAATTTTATTTGATTTTATTTATCCTCCCTAAGTAATAATCCTTCACCCTCAGCTTCCATTCAATGTATAGTTGAAGTATTAGTTTGCATATGTTGGGGTTCCCAGGAGCATTGGAATAGATTTCAGCGTTGTTGATTTCGAAACATTAATGGTACTAGTAATTTTTTCAAAGGTTATATCAGATAGAATAGTCCTCCTCCTATCCATAATACTTTATTTTTCCTACCTACAGTCAAACTAGCCAACTAAATCCATTGTTTTTCATTGAGTCTTCTAAGGGAGAGAGTTACTGTATCACTGGTCCTGGTTGGTACATTACAACAGGAAACAAATAGGTACATCAGTTAAGAGACTTATCATAGTATTAGATCACAAAAATGACACTTTGAAATGGCTGTGGTAATTCCTATAGCTTCTCGTCCTACTAGCCTCAGTGATTGGAAATATGATGAATACCAAGTAGACTTCATCCAATTTGAAAAATTGGACAAAATATATTTATATAATTAGACTGGTGACATGATATGTAAGGAGGTGGTACAATCTGTCAGAGTGGAGAAAAATATGAGGGCATCATTGTAGATATTTGAAGAACTTTGGAAGGCAGAAAAGGTGATAGTTAAAGCAAAACAAAACACTATTAAGGACCTACGAGAAAATAAAATAATGGCCTTGAGTGTCAATCGAGTTGATGGGTCCCATTCTAAGTATATATTGAAGGAAAAATATAATGTAATAGCCCACCTCAAGATGTAGTTGAAAATTCTTGTAATTCATCTAGTTCAAAATCTTGAACTGAGACAAGATCAAGAAGAAAATGAAAACATATATGCCAGCATGTTGCATCTCAAGCAGTTAGTTGAAAAGAATGAACACCAAATATATGAGCTTAAATGACATATTTCCTCACTCAACATACAAAAGACCACATTATCCAATGAACAATTCACTCAAGGATTACCTCCTATCATACAAGAAGCAGGCCACCATATACAAGATATAGACTAGATGGCAAGAGAGCCTAATAGGCAGGATGCAAATAAAGAGGTAATTGATGTGGTGGATGAAGATACTCTAATTCAATAGCTTGCTCAAGAGCAAGTTGAAAAAGACAGTAAGATCAAAGAGTTGGAGGCTAAGGTAAGCTAGAAATATGAGAGAAATTTGGATCTTGAAGGAGACATTAGCAAGAAGGAAGATGACATCCAAGAACTGGGGACTAAGGTAAATGAGCTTAAGAGCCAAATTACTAAGCTCAATTTAGATTTAGAAGGGGAATATTTGATTAGAGGAACAAATCAGACCCCGTGGGATAATATATCCCAATTGTTAATGAATGAGTGGGACCATTTTGAGGTCATCCAATATGAATTGGAAACTTCCAAAGAATTCAAAGAAGAATTCAAAAGGGTGGAAATAGATCTAGGAAATATGCCTCTGAAGGATGAGCAGTTAATAGAATATTTGAATAACAGAAGTAAAATATAGTTGGAAGATTTACATATTACAAATATAACACAGATGATCAAGGTAGCTAGACAAATGACAATGAAGCAGAATCTATTTAAAATGTGAGAATTATATATAGGTTGAATACCATGAAATAATTCTAATAGCCAAGAATCTTGGAGCAAAGAAGTCCTCACAAGAATTATTCAAAGATATGCAAGAACAAGAAGAAGAAATATTGAGACAGAAACATAAGAGAAGGAAATCAATTGATGGAAATATCATCTCATGTATTATTCCTCAATATGAATACAATATATAATATATCTCAAGAGATAAAATAGAATTCCTTAAAGGCAAGTTGTAAAGCAGAAAAATTAAGGCTTACTAAAAACATAAAAACCCCCTAGGTGTCAAAAACTATTTCCAAAACCGTCTAAAGGCTCGCAAATTGGCTGAATATGGTATGGCAGATTATGAGTGATGTAAATGGAATGTAATGATGGCTTTAGGAGGGAATAAATGATGTGGAGGTCTAATTTTTCAAGTGGCAAGAGTTTCAAAGTCAACTAGCTTTTCCTTATCCACTAGAAAGTAGAAAAAAACAGGATAAAGTTGTCTAAATCAGGAAAGTGTCTTTCTAATTCAAGAATGGAATAAAATCAGACAGAATCCAAGGAAATCTTATTAATCATTTTTCCAAAATCGTTTTTGTGACTTAATATGGCAAGTTGTCCACTAAAAGACAAAACTGGCCCTATTTACCTAGTCAAAACTTAGGAAATTGATCTAGATGACTAGTAAAATATATCCTAAGTATGGACGGGTTTTTTAAATGTTCCAACACCCCCCCTTAAGCTTAACTATATGTGGTAAAATATCAAAAATATAGGGCCCAATAAAAAAGGCTTATGGTCACCCCAATACAAAAAATTACTATTCCATGTAGGTAAGGAAAGAAGGAAAACCACTTGGGAAGAAAACCTCCCCTCAAGATCATGGAATACGCCATTATAATTCTCTCCAAACTCCAAACAGGTGAACTTGGTCAACTTTCTGGAGGAATATTCTTCTTGGGAAGAAGTGGAATGTGCTCACTATACTTGAGCTTCTTGAGATCAGATACAAATGAGACTTGATGATGTCCTCCATATTCTGTGCAATAGGTGCCAAAAACCATCCAGTGAATTAGAAGCATGACAGAGCGAGTGAAACCAAACACTCCAAATTGTAATTTTTCCTCCATAGTATTCAATAACACACCAAAAAGAAACCCAAGGATAGGTTTTGAGTGTGTATGATCTGAAACAACTGACTGATGATTCGAATCAGAAGACATATGAGAGAATTCAGAGATGTCTCCAACTTATTGAAAAATGTGTTGGAAATCATGTAGGAACTGGCAGGAGCATGGACAGAGGAAGTGAAGGCATAAACAACAACCTCAACTATGTACTGAATTCCAAATAACTATATATCACCTTCTTGGATACCATTTACCAACAAAGGATCCTCAATATATGAAGTGTAAGAGGAGAACAATGATGAGAGATGGAAAGATTTGAGTTCTTCTTCAACAATAAATTTCTTCTATTTGATCTTCAGTACCTGCACAACAAACTCTCTGAAAATTATATTGGAAGACTAATTTTAATTTATAAATCCAAGGCTCTGACACCATGTGATAATTCTATATATTTTGAATACCATTACAGAATTCTAATAGCCAAGAATCTTGAAGCAAATAAGTCCTCACAAGAATTATTCAAAGATATGGAAGAATAAGAAGAAGAAATTTTGAGATAGAAACATAAGAGAAGGAACTCAATTGATGGAAATATCATCTCATGTATTATTCCTCAATATTAATACAATATATAATAAATCTCAAGAGAGAAAATAGAATTCCTTAAAGGCAAGTTGTAGAGCACAAAAATTAAAGCTTACTAAAAACATAAAAACCCCCTAGGTGTCAAAAACGGTTTCCAAAACTGTCTAAAGGCTCACGAATTTGATGAATATGGCATGGAAGATTATGAGTGATGTAAATGGAATGTAATTATGGCTTTAGGAGAGAATAAATGATGTGGAGGTCGAATTGGTCAAGTGGCAAGAGTTTCCAAGTTAACTAGTTTTTCCTTATCCACTAGAAAGTAGAAAAAAAAAGGGATAAAGTTGTCTAAATCAGGAAAGTGTCTTTCTAATTTAGGAATGGAATAAAATTAGACAGAATCCAAGGAAATCTTATCCATAATTTTTCCAAATTATTTTGTGACTTAGGACAGCAAGTGGTCCACTAAAAAACAAAACTGGCCCTATTTACCTAGTCAAAACTTAGGAAATTGATCTAGATGACTAGTAAAATATATCCTAAGTATGGATGGGTTTTTTAAATGTTCCAACACAAAAGATCCCAGATCAATATGAAATCATTGGATGATAATATAAATTCTTTTAAAGGCATGTTTGCTTAATTCATAAAATTGGGATAACCACATTCATAGGATGGGAATGAAGAAATTGCCCCCAAAGAAGAATATAAGAATACATTGACACAAAAAAGAAATGAGATGCCTCAAGATGATGCATTAGAAGGAGTCATAACTCGAGACCAAGTTATTGACAAGTTAAAACCTCATTTTCATATATGGATTCATTCCAAGATGCTATTGAAGGAGCTCTACCCTATATCATATGAGAAAAATACCGATGCCGAATTATCACTAGAGGCATTGAAGGCCCCTAGAATTCCATTGGGAAGGGATTGGCATGCAGTGTCAAAATATTCCCAAATAGATTTTCCACCTCAAAGGAAAGCCACAAGGCATGACTTCTAGCATTCCAAAAGGACAACCAAGCATACAACAATTACCTACAGTTCCAAGTCAATTTGTGGGAGAGGCAACTCCTTTAGATTTTAATCCTCCTGGAGGACAGGTAAATGTGCAAATGATTCACCAAATGAGGGGGAAAGTAGGAATACCTCTAGCTAATCAACCATCATGTTAGGAATTTTGAGAAGCTATTTGTACGACATAATGTATACATGAGAGGACAAAAAAAGTAGACAAGAGGAAGAAATAAAAGCACAAGTAAGAAGAGTTAAAAAGTAAAAGGATGCTAGTGAGTTATAAAGTAAAAAGTGAAAGGGACATATTTACAAGTTTGTTGCAAATTAGTTAAACTCAAGAGATTTTGGTTACTCCTTAAGACCCATATACTGTAATGCGAGTGCATAACTCATAGCTGGAAATTTTTAGAGGGAGTCTATTAGTTGTTTGAGTAGATGAACTATTTTGTAATGTATATTTTTTTCCTAAGATTAAGCTTGTAGAGTTCTACAAAGATGTTTTTCATCTCTATTCTCTCTATATTCTTTGTTATATTACTCTTCCATGTCCATGTATACTCTCATGAGATGTCAATAAAGTTCCGAGTAATAGATTCAACTCCATATTATGTCAACTATATGATATATTAATGAATGTTGGAATTGATTGCAAAGATTTCAAATATTTTGACCTTTGGTCAAGATTCAAAGCTTTTATGAGATACAAAAGTGTTTGAAGCCTTATATTATTGTTGTTTATATGAATGTTTTGTTTCCTAAAAAATCATAATAAACTCATGATTTTCAATACATTTTGATTACAAACTACTAAATTCTTTAATTCAAACCTTAGTATGTTTATTCTTTCGTTAGGTTCGAGGAGATTAGTTCTGTAGGTGCCTCTTATGCCTATTTTAGTCTCCATCTACTAAATATCACCCTCACTATCAACCAAAGTATTGTTACACTCTACAAAATTCCTCTATAATCATTTTACACCGTCATAATTATTCATAACTATTTACTTACAAGCAAATTTCAAGAAATATAATTTTCACATAAAATTCCACAAGATTCAACTTGAAAATATATAAAAATTGAGTTCTATCATGCCCTAGAATACACTATCTTCAATCTAGTACATCTCAGGTACTAATCACAAATATACACGTATATCGACTGTTAACACCTAAATTTTGTCCACCTACCTTTTCATTAGCCCCATCAAACCCATACATCATTACCACATTCCATTTCCATTATTTTTACCTTGGTAAAACCAAAAAACCAAAGTCTCACATAAAAGGGCCATTTTACAAAATTAATTTGCTCAATTATCTAAAAACTGAGCAACTTATGCCCTAACTTGTTTTTTTGATGTTTCTCCTTTTTATCACTCAACAAAAAGAAGAAAATTGGCATGAAACCAATGATAGCCCAATTTGGAAAAAGGATAAAAAAGTGAAAGGCACAAAATCAAAGGAAAAATCCAAAAATTAAAAAAAGAAAAAAGCCAAAAAATAGAAATAAAAAATCAAAGCCTTATCCTTATCCTAGATCTATCTGTTTTGTCTATAAATGAATTTTGAACCATCAAGGTCCATCACTCAACACCCAGTCTACATACATTACTTAATTCGTTACTCTATGAAAATCTCCCTGAGACCATAACTCCCTCTGTGAAAATATCCCTAAGACCAGAACTCCCTTTATGTTCCATTCTCAACCTTCTATAGATTGTATACATGACTTGTGTCTGGAGAACCATGGATTGGAAGGAGACCAAGTGAAACCTACCTCGGATAGTTGCAGGGGCCTCTCCTACTATAACTCAGAGGTGATATTAAATCCTTGTAAATGCCATTTTTTACATAATGAAAGAGCATTATTTATTCTTTAAAATATTTTTCTCTGCTTGCTTGATAAAAGGTTTCCAGGTTTCGTTAGTTTAGTTGTTTGATTTATGTTTTGTTTATTTTATTTTCCATTGAGACTCTACTAAGTTTAGAACAACCCTTAGTAGGTGCATCTATGCACATGCTAGTGTGAAAACACTAGCAACAGTTTTTGGCGACCAGAAAAGGGAGGATCTATATCGTTCTTCGGTTGTGCTTATCTATCTTTTTCGGCCATTGATTGAGTTTTATTGCTGCTTCCTGAGTGATTAGAGTCCTAAAACTAGCCTGAATCTACCCTTGTTGATCAAGCTGAGCCTTTTTTTTTCAGATATCCTCTCTGCAATATTTTCGTCCGTCCAAAAAATCGTTGAAAATTGCATATTTTTAAACTAGGATATCTTTGCCTCCCGGACTCATATTTGCGTGATGTTTTTTTCGAACCATGTATTTTTTTTAGGGGAATTCAAATATGTAATATATTTTTGTAAACACATCATAAAACGTTACATAAATATATCTTGGTTTGTTACACCAAATATCGTCATTTTAGGTTTTGTGTCCTTTATATGCCTTGTTTCCTAAAGTACTTGGGATAAAATACCAAGAGAAGTGTTTAAGTGCATCCTTTTAACTTTTGTAGTCACCCCGACGCATCATGTTCTCAAGAAAGATGTGTCGTAATTAAGGTGACATGCTCTGCACATTAGTAGAGCGTGTCGGTGACGTTGTCTTCCCCTTCACAAGGTGCGCCACCCTTCCAATGGCGCGAGTTGTCCTAGTGCAAGGTGCGTCGTTGTTGGTTAAAATGGATAAAGAGAGGCTTAGAGAGACTTCTCGGAGCTTGGATGGAATGGAGGCTTATCCCTACATATATGGGAAGGTGGCATTCAATCCCCTTACCTAGTGGGATGATCCTTTAAGCCTCTCCCCTAAATCCTCAACCTCTCCTATCACTTTATCCCTATATATATGAACCCCCTCTCCATTTTTAGAGGAGGAAGGATAAAGTACCCATATGTTGGTGGAATTTGGCTAGGAGATCCTCTTCATCCATAGGAGGATATAAGGATAGAAGGCTTTGATCTTTTGCGGAAAGATCACTTGAGTTGGTGTTACAATATCAAGAAAATTAGTGTTTCTCTGAAAAACCCTAGGTCAAGGTAGAAGTAGTTTTGAGAAGAACAATTTTTCTGGAAATTACCAAATCTATTCTATTTCCATTTGAAGTACTCATTATATCAAGATGACTGGCAATACCAAGCTTGATGAGAATCTTGAGGGAGCTGAGAAATTCAAGGCATGGAAGTATAGAGTCATGCTCATCCTTGAAGAACATGACCTAGAAGACTTTATAAAGGAAGGACTTACATAACCTGAGGAAGATGAAGCCAAATCAAGGCATAAGAAGAATATGGTCAAGGCAAAGAGGATCATTGTTGATTCCATCAAAGATCACTTTATCCACCAAGTGTCTTCCAAGAAGACCCCAAAAGAGATGTTTGATGCCCTGACCAACCTATTAGAAGGGAATAACATTAATAGGAAGATGACCTTGAGAAATCAACTCAAGGGAGTGAAGATATTGAAGTCTGAGTCCATGCACTCATACTTCTCCAGAGTGTCCTAGATAAAAGAACAACTAGAAGCTATTGGATACATGGTAGAGGATTATGAGGTTGTGATGACCACTCTTAATGTTCTCCCCAGATATTAGGAACCATTTGTTCGTGGCATTTGTGCTAGAAAAAAATTGATCCAGTTCAGACAACTGTGGGAAGAGTGTGTGCAAGAGGAAGAAAGAATAGCGGTTAGAGAGGAGAAACTAAACGACAATGAAGATCAATCTTTGGCAACTCATTACAAAGGTGGAAGGAAAAGGAAGAACAATGTACGCTCTCATGAGGAATCTCCAAGAAGACCTCAGAAGAAAAATAAGTTCAAGAAATACCTATCTTCAATTGAATGTTACTCTTGTCACAAGACATGACATATTGCAAGATTTTGTCCAAACAAATATGGACATCATAAGAAGCAAGAAAAGATATTCCATGCTCATGCAGTGAAAGATAGTGAGTATGATGAAGAAGTCAAAAATAGATAAGATGAATACTCCAGTGAAGAATATGTTCTAATATCATCCCTCACTAATTCAGTATCTCATGGAAGTGATACTTGGCTAGTAGATAGTGCATATTCAAAACATATGACGGGATACAAAGAATCCCTCTCACATCTCATTCAGAAGGAATCTCCACACAAGGTAAAGCTTGGAGATTACTATCAATATCCCATCAAAGGAATGGGAGAAGCATCTTACAAATTGGACTCTGGAAAGTCCATGAACATGAAGTATGTACTTTATGTACCAGGTTTAAAGAAGAACCTTCTATCTATTTTAGCATTAGATAAGAACGGTCTTCGAGTTGCATTCATAGATGGTGAAGTTCTTATGTGGCCAAAGGGTAAGACTATCAATGATGTAGTAGTCATTGGAATAGAAGAAGGAGTACTTTACAAACTGAAGGTTCATGCAGATACAACATTGATGACCAGTACCATAAGCCCTTGTGAGATATGGCATAGAAGACTAACTCATGTACACTACAAAGCCTTATTAATAGTAAGTAAGGTGGTGTCTGGACAACCAAAAATCTAGTTTGATCATGGAGTATGCAAAGGATGTGCTCAAGGAAAGGGTACGAAGAATCCATTTCCAAGCAGCAAAAACAAAGCAAAAGGTATCATGGATATTATTCACTCAGATATCTATGGACCTATGTCCACCACTTCACTAAGCGGGTATGTTTACTATGCTTCTTTTATTGATGATTACTCCCGCAAAAAATGGATTTATTTCCTGAAGAATAAGAATGAAGTCTTTGAAAATTTTAAGGAGTTTAAGTCTCTTGTAGAAAACCTCTCTGAAAAGAAGATAAATATTCTAAGGACAGACAATGGAGGGGAATACACTTTAGGCAATTTCAAATATTTCTGTAAACAAATAGGGATTAAGAGGGATCTTACTATTCCCTATAAGCCACAGCAAAATGGTGTAGCTTAAAGGAAGAACATAACGATCATAGAAGCAGTGAAGGCCATGATCCATGATCAAGACTTACCCATGCATCTATGGAAAGAAGCAACCTTAACCGCAATATATGTATAGAACAGAATCTCTCATAGTGCTCTTGGCAACAAGACCCCAGAAGAGATGTTTACCAGTATGAAGCCTGAAGTTAGCCATCTAAAAATGTTTGGATGTCATGTATTTATTCACATTCCAAAAGAGAAGAGATCGAAGTTGGAACCTTCTGGAAAGAAGGGAATATTTGTGGGCTATAGTGAGCAATCAAAGGCTTACCGTATCTACATCCTAGGATTCCTATAGATTGAACTTAGTCGGGATGTTAAACTTGATGAAGACACAGATTTCAACAAATCCAAGAAGAATCGTGAGGATGACGAGGATCATTAAGATCCTAGAGTTACAGAAACAATCAGAGTACCAGAAAGAAATTTTGAAGAAGAACCTATTCCATAGGATCATGACATGGTAGAACCTTAGAAACCTGAGTAGACACCTCATGAGGATATTTCTTGGAAGAGAAGACCATCTTGGGAGCGAGAATTAATACAAGATGCAGGAAGGTATGGTTTCCCAGAAGGAACTAGTAGAGAGAGAAATATACCAAGGCCATACTCCAGTTATGTAGCCTTGATGTGTAATCTTGTTGAAGAGGAACCAACATGTTTTGAAGATGTAGTAAAGAAGAAGGAATGGTTGGATTCTATGAATGAAGAATGCCAGTCCATCATCAAGAATGATGTTGGGGATGTGGTACCAATACCAAAGGATAATTCATCCGTTTCATTAAAATGGATCTTCAAAACAAAACACTCAAGAGACAGAAGCATTGAAAATTACAAGGCAAGATTTGTAGCGCGAAGGTTCTCTCAGAAGGACGGAATTGATAATGAGGAGACCTTTGCTCCTGTGGCCAGATATACTTCAATTAGAACCATTCCTTCCTTGGCCGCCAAGATGAAATGGAAGCTACATGAGATGGATGTAAAGAAGAAGTTCCTGAATGGGAATATAGAATAAGAAGTATATATCGAGCAGCCAGAAGTATTTGAAATAGAAGATAGAAATTCACATGTATGTAAGCTGAAGAAAGCATTGTATAGGTTTAAGAAAACACCCAGAGCATGGTATGGAAGAATTGATAGCTTCCTGATGAGTTTGGAATTTACCAAGAGTAAAGAAGATTCTAAAATTTATTATAAGGTTATGAATGATGAACCTATGATACTACTATTGTATGTAGATGATGTGTTCCTGATAGGAGAAGACAAGCCCATCACTGAATGTAAGAGAAGGATTGAAGCAAAATTTCAGATGAAAGACCTTGGTATGATGCATTCCTTTCTAGGTCTTGAAGTATGCTAGTTTCCAGATGAGATTTTCCTGAATCAAGGAAAATACACAGTTGAGATCTTGAAGAGATTTGGGATGATGGATTGTAAGGCCATGACTACTCCTATGGTGACAAACTTGAAGTTCCCGAATGATGATTCATCAGAGATAGTAGATGTTACCATGTATAGACAGATTATTGGGTCATTGATGTATTTGACCAATACTCGACCAGATATATGTTTTATTGTGAACACATTGATCCAGTATATGGTGGATCCCAGGAATATTCACTTGATTGCATAAAAACATGTGATGAGGTACCTAAAGGTTACGTTGGATTATGGACTCAGATATGCTTCAGATAGTGATTTCAAGCTGTATGGATACACAGACTCAGATTGGGCTCGAAGTGCTGGATATAGGAAAAGCACTTCAGGATGTTGCTTTAGTTTGGGATCATGTATGATCTCATGGATCAGTAGAAAGAAACCATGTGTTGCACTTTGTATGGCAGAAGCTGAATATGTAGCAGCTTGTTCAGCTTGTAGTGAAGGAGTGTGGATTCGCAAGATGTTGGTAGGATTGTTTGATGCAGATATTGATGCTACTGATATACACTATGACAACTAGAGTTTCATCAATATGACAATTAATCGTGTATTCCATGATAAATCGAAGCACATCGAGATCAAGTTCCACTATATCCGTGATTGGGGAGGAAGGGAGCTATAAATCTCAAGTATGTTCCTACAGAGGAACAACTTGTTGATGTGTTGACTAAGCCTCTGTCTCGCATAAAATTGGAATACTTTTGAGACAAGCTTGGTGTGGTCCAGAGGGACCTCTCTCGAAATAAAGAATGATAGTTCTAGTTCTTAGGGAACTAATTCCTTTCAAATGATGACGGATTCCTGTCAAAGGATGATAGATGCTTGTCAAAGGATGATGGATGCTTGTCAAAGGATGATAGATTCTTGTCAAAGGATGACAGATTCCTGTCAAAGGATAACGGATTCTTGTCAAAGGATGATGGATTCCTATCAAAGGTTTATGGATGCATGTCAAAGGATGATAGATGCCTGTTAAAGGATGACATATGACTATCGAGGGATGATGGAAGATCAGTACTTGTCGACTGATAGAGTTCCTATCAAAGGATGACGGATGTCTATCGAGGGATGATGTAAGATCAGTACTTGTCGACTAATAGAGTTCATGTCCTTAGGTGAGAGATGCCTGTCGCGGGATGACGGAAGATCAGTACTTGTTGAATGATAGATTGCATGTACTTAGGTGACGAATTCCTGTCGAGGGATGAAAAAAGTTTAGTACTTGTCGACTAATAGAGTTCTTATCCTTAGGTGGTAGATTCCTGTCGAGGGATGGAGGAAGATCAGTACTTTTCGATTGATAGAGTTCCTTTCCTTAGGTGAAGGATTCCTGTAGAGAGATAACGGAAGATCAGTACTTGCTGACTGATATTTTTCACAATATTTATGATCCATTAGAGGATGTTCTATCTGATGATGTTCTTGATGAGGATGTTCTAGCAGAGGATGTTCCAGCTGACGATGTTGTTGATCCAGCAGAGGATGTTCTAGCTGATGATATTGTTGATGAGGATGTTCCAGCTGACGATGTTGATGATCCATCATAGGATGTTCCAGCTAATGATGCTGTTGATGAGGATGTTCCAGCAGAGGATTTTCCAAATGACGATGTTGTTGATCCAGCTGACGATGTTCCAGCAGAGGATGTTGCTGATGATTATATAGAGGATGTTGTTGATGGTGATATTCCAGAAGATGAAGATGGTGACATTCCAACAGACGATGATGATGCTGATGAGGATGCTCCAATAGATGACACCCCAGACATATGATGATACAAAATATTCCTACGACATATAGAGATTCACAAGTCAGTTGTGTAGCTATTGATGTTACCCGCAGAATACCTTCCTAGTTAAGAGGGAGTGTTAAAGAAATAACTGCAGAAGATATTCTATTTGTACTTGTCTATTGTATTATTGTATTCCACCTTCGAGAGATGTCATTGATATAATTAATAATGTAAGAGTCATTGAAAGATTCTATTGGACTATTTTTTGAAATAATTGTTACCCTACATCTCCAAAGATGTCTCGAATTCCAGGGTTACCCCTGAAGAGGAAGCCATTCTAACGACCCAACAAATAGACTTTATTTATGCTTAGTCTAGGATCCTTTATGAAATTATTCCAGATGCGCCAAGGTCAAACATTGATCCTTGTAATCCTAAACCTGGACCACATGCCGATGGCATTGTGGGTTCATCCAATTCATCCTCCATGGAAGCTTTAGCTAGACAAGTTCATGAACTTTCAATAAGGAACTCGGTGGTGGAAGCAACTTCGGTTGCATCCTCCACTTCTCACGTCCTCCCCTTCTTAGATGGGAACTATACACAATGTGCAGTCAATTCAAAAGGGTCATCGGCAACCCAACGAAAAGAAAAAGGGAAAGAAGGGGGAAGGAAATGAAGACAAGCCCAAAACCACATAGAATGCCGATGAGGGAAAAAAGAATAAGAAGAAGGTGAAGTTTCCTTTCAAACTCTGCAAAGAAAATCACCTAACTCATCAATTCCCTCTGATTGATGAAGCCCAGAAGCTACTAAACCAAAAGAAACTAGTTGTCTTGAAGGACCCATTTCGCAAAGGACAAAACCCAGCTTCTGGCAGTTCTAATACTGCGGGAACTCATTGTGCTACATAGGCCGATCAATCCTATATAAGCATGGTTAACTCACATGCTTTGATACAAACAAGGGCAAGGAATTACAGCCCGGATATGTCACATAAAGATAAAGAAATCCCCGAGACATCTGCTCCTCTTTGAGAGACCTGCAGATCCTATGCCGTAGATACCGAAAGGTTTCTATAAACGCACATCGCACAACCCTAAGGCACAGGTCACTCCTAACTACTCAGTTGTATAGGACCTATCCCAAACGCCATGTGCCATGTCTGCTCTAGAGGTTTTGCAAAGTTTCCCATCACAACAAAATTCACTTCTAGCGGCAATAGGAAGTATGGATTCTTCAAGTCTGTTGGCGAGTTTTGATATCTCCAACAGCAAACCCCAATTTTCGTACCACGTGACCTTCCAAATCGAAGTAGACCATGGTTCTAAGACCATTAGATGAACCGTAGTGGATGAAGGCACATCTACGTGTGCAATTTCCATTTCATGCTGGCAAGCTTTAGGCTCCCCAAAGTTAGCCCCTTCGAATAAATTACTTATTACTTTTGACGGCAGATTGTTCCATCCACATGGGATCTTACCCTCTTTTGAGATCAATTTAGCAGGAAAATTAGTGTTGGTAGAGGTTGAGGTTGCAGACGCTTCTCTCGATTATAATTTGTTATTGGGAAGAAGTTGGACGTATGCAATGCAATCCATTCCTTCATCTGTTTTGTGGGTACTGATGTTCCCTCATGAAGGAAAGATCGTCACAATTGACCAACTCTCCTTTTCTCGGAAAATTAATACAACCCCTTTAGAATCTAATATTCTGTGGATTGATCAGGCCCACCCCCCAGTGAATGTTTAGGATTAGGTATGTACTCTTCGCTTATGGGTACCTTTGATTTACCTACTCCCGTGAATTATATTTGTTCAATGAGTAACACTATTACGTCATCTAAGGAGGTATTCACAGTTGTTCAAATAATTGATCCTTGGATTCTTCCTACTTACGATGAACCAATCGTGCCCCTATCTATTGCAAAAGTGACTTATCAAGATTCACAAGACTCTGTGATAGATTATATCTCGACTCCTTTAGTATCCATGGAGTCAAATATCGATTATGCACCTGCATGGGAAATAGACTCTACCCATTCCTTTGAATGTTTAAACATTATTTTACCATCATATGAAGCTATTCTGGAAGCTATGATAGGTCTTGATCAACCTTGGGAACACCTACATCATAGATCCTATTTCCTTCTAGATCTAAACAATATCGAGAATGGAGAGTTATCTATGAGACTCGATGGAGATGTTGACTCGTCCATCAACCCTTTAACAAAATAGGGGATTTTTGTTGAAGGAAATATGGATAACATTTCAGCAACTATCCCAATCAATATATCCACCAAACTGAATGTCGTGGAAAACATCTTCCTTGGGGAAAATTGTTCTCAACAAGAGATCAATTTGTACACCAACTTGTTTAAGGAATTCTGAGATGTTTTCACCTTGTCATATTAGGCTATTCTAGGCATCGACCCTTCCATATTCGAACATGTGATCATGACATATCCAAATGTGAAACTAGATCAGAAAAAAATTCATCGATTTAATCCTAGAAAGGTTGTATCCATCAAGGCTGAGGTTGAGAATCTCCTCAAAGTCGGGTTCATTTATCCTATTGACATGACGGAATGGGTGTCCAATCCAATCTCAGTCGATAAAAATCAAGGTACCATACATGTGTGTACATATTTCAGGGGCCTTAATAAAGCTTGTCCTAAGGACAATTACCCCGCACCATTCATTGATCAAATCATAGATGCGTGTGCTGTCCATGAAATATTTTCTTTCATGGATGGATTTTTGGGATATAACCAGATTCAAATTCAACCCGAAGACCAACATAAGACAGCTTTCATATGTCCCTGGGGTACCTTTGCATATAGGAAAATTCCATTTGGATTGAAGAATGCTAGAGCCACTTTCCAGCGAGTAATGAACTTTTCTTTTCATGATATCAAACACGTAGTTGAGCCTTAACTAGATGATTTACCGGTGCAATCTCGAAAGAGAAGAGATCATCCAGAACACTTAGTCTTGTGTTTGAATGATGCAGACGCTATAAAATTCGGTTAAACCCCAATAAGTGTGTGTTCTGCATCGAGTCTGGAAGACTGCAAGGTTTCATTGTGTCAAATCGAGGGATTATGGTCGATCCATTGAAAGTAGAGGCGATTGTCAAGTTTCCTCCCCCTCGTAATATCAGAAAACTACAAAGTTTACAAGGCATGTCCAATTTTAATATATGTTTCATCAATAACTATTAACTATGTAAAAATAACTAAAGGTTTCATGGATCTTCTTAAACAAGATACCCAATTCTTTTGGGACAAGGATGCACAAAATTCTTTTGAGGCTTTGAAAAAAGCACTATTATGAGCCCCCTTGTTAAGCCCGCCAGATTATACCCAGGATTTTATTCTATACTTGGCTGCATCCGATTCCATAGTAGGCATAGTTTTGGTTTAGGAAGATGACAAACTCCAAGAGCATGTCATTTAGTATCTTTCTCATGCACTAGTAACACCTGAACTAAAATATTCACACATCGATAAATTGGCACTAGTCACTATGTATGTCGTTTATAGACTACGCCACTATATTTTATTGTGAACCACTAAAGTGATTGCAGATGTCAATCCTTTACAACATGTTTTAACCCGGCCTATTATTGGGGGTAAATTCATCAAATGGAATGTCATTCTCCAATTTTTTTACTTTTCCTTTTAATCCGCAAAGTCAAAGAAGTATTTAGTGTTTGTGAAACTGATATCTGAATTTCCTAGTGGTGTAGAGTTCAATGAAGAAGATACTTCATTTCCCGATGAGCATATATTTATCATTGAAACCTATGATCCTTGGTATGGGGATATTTTGATTTATCTCCAGACTTTGAGGTGTCCTGCAAATTTCTCTAGAGAAGAGCGACAAAAACTTTGGCATCATGCCAAAAACTACCTTATCATTTCTAATACACTATACAGACGGGAGGTAGATTCGATATTATGTTGTTGTTTGAATCTAGACGAAGTTGAGTTAGTATTGAATGATTCCCATAGTGGAGCATGTGGGGGTCATCTTTCTGGGTTGGAAACTCCCAGAAAATACTTTGTTTTGGGTTTTTTTTTCCCACCATCTTCAAAGATTGTGTGGAAGTCATGAAACAATGTCACCCATGTTATCTATTCACAAAGAAAATGCGAGCACACCCTGTTATCAGAGCAAGTCCCTTCACTAAGTGGGGAGTTGATTACATGACTTGAAACTCAGTGTCTGCTAGGGGGAATCAATATGTTATCATTGTCGTCAGCTACTTTACTAAGTGGGAAGAGGAAATTCCAAATTTGAAGGTGAATGATGAAAATGTATCCTATTTCGTATTCAATCAAGTCATTTCTAGGTTTGGAATCCCCAAAGATATTTTCACCGATCATGGTAGAAATTTTCATAACCACATGATGACGGAGCTGACCACTATTCTAGGGTTTAGACAGGAACACTCATCTCCTTTCTATCCACAAGAAAATGGTCAAGTTGAAGCAGTCAACAAAACTCTAAAAACCATTCTTTAGTGCACTGTCAATGCTAGTAAGTTGAACTGGCACATCATGTTGTATCCATCTCTTTGGGCATATTGTTCTAATGTCAAGACTGCTACGGGTTTCTCACCTTTCCAACTTGTCCACAGGTTGGAGGCAGTCACATCTATTGAATGTGAAATCTCATTACTAAAGTTGGCTATCCAACTATTACCCAACACTTTTACTTTAGAAGAACGATTGCTTCATTTGGAACATTTGGATGAGCATCACAGGGATGCGCTCATTGCCAATGAAGCTCATAAGAAATGAGTCAAAAATCAATACGAAAAATCTATAAAACCTAGGGTTTTCTTCGAAGGAGACCTTGTTTTAGTCTACAATCAAGATAAGGATCCCCTGGGGGCAGGAAAGTCCAAGTCTATGTGGCTCGGTCCCTAGATTTTTTCTAGAGTTTTGAAGAAAGGATCATACAAATTGATTGATTATGATGGAGTTAAGATGCCTGAGTCTAGAAATGGGCTCTACTTGAAAAATTATTATGCCTAAGCATACATGCTTTTTCTTGTATTATAGATGTACAATTTTTTGTAGAGTTATTCTTTTTTAGCTTTGCTTATGTGTCTTCTGGATTATGTTTCAGATGAAAACTGAGTGGTTTGTAGGATTCATTGATGGTGCTAGTCATCCCACTCATAACTTGGCTTCAGCTGCTTAGGTGATCTACTCACCTACAGGCCAACTTGTTTTGTCAGGCCAACTAGCTGAATATAGTGCTATTATTGAGCTACTTTGAGATGCTCTTCACCATGGGATTTCATGTTTAGAAGTGAGGATTGATTCACATTTAGTTGTACTTCACTTGACAAGTGAGTATTGGGTTAGAGATCCTTCATTTCTATGTCATTTTTTGAGGGTTAGATTACTTGAAAGACATTTTGATCACATTTCATATCAACATATTTCAAGAAATCACAATACATTAGCTAATGCATTTGCAAATTATGTACTCGATTGGAATTTGTATCATACATGATAAAATAAACCATTAAAACACATAAAGCAACATGTATATAAACCGATAGTGTATATATATAAGTCCCAAAAAATATAATAATCAGTGAGTTTGAGTCAATCTCTATCAAAGACAAGTATCAATATACAAAATGGGCATAACGGTCTCAAAATAGTGTCACTCTCCCTAAGGAGAGGCAGGATCCTCGGCCTTCTTTGTTATGTCCTCCCTATAGCATATCACAAGCCTAGCTACTTTCCTAGGTAGTCGGATACATGCAGGGGGAACACCCACTACATGTTCCTACATATCCATGGGCATGCACTCAATGTGATATGTAGGAATGTTATGTGTCACTTTCCCCATCTTCCCCTCAATACTCTGCAGCATGGCATCAGTACCACCTGGCTTTATTGGTCGCACATATACCCTGGGGTTCCCAACCAGCCTTACTGGCCCAATATCTGTACAAAATGTATGTTGTAAGCACTCAAACACACCAAAACCCATGTATATATTTTCAACAAAAATTATAAAAATTAAATAACTTTCAGAAATAAATTTGGTACCTATATCTCCCCAAGAAGCTCTTGGAGGAAGCATGAGCTCCGTATCACCCCGGAAGTCCATACCGGAATACAAAAACTGCTCGAATGCTAGCACCTAGTGGCTCCACCATCCAAGAAAATATGCATCATCATAAGAATTACTTGTATCACCTCCTCCCTGGTGTAAAAAAATCTCACCCCAGCAGGTCAGCATAGGCTCACGAGGGTTCAGTGGTAGGAGAGCCACTCGTCGACTCAAGGTAGGGACTCTCTCTTGAAGAAGGTACAAAGCATGCTCCAATAACCAAAATTCTTCTTCTTCCCCATTTTGCACTCCATAAGTTGGTGTTTCATGTTCACCAATAAACCAGAACACCAGTCGAATATCACGTTGCATAGACATTCCACGCCAATCTGCATATAGCTTTGAGAACCTAGATGTTGGGCCGCACTGCAACCAATCTTGTTTATAGTACTCAGGATCACTTTCAAAGGAAATATGGCTATCTGTCCAATCGACACTTGAATTTCGCTCTTCTCGGTCCCTACTATACAGTACGTGTTGATATAATCATGCACGGATAAGGCTCCAACACCTCTAAATGTTCCCTTGAGGTTTACTACCTCTCCTGATCGGGATAGTCCAATAATGAAGTAGATATCATCCACCATGATATCTATAGTCTCCCTTTGGAGATTGAACATCCCCTGATCAGGATCCCAAAAGTGCAATAACATTTAGAGTAAGTATGATTTCGCCCTCATGTTTGATGTGCAGAAAAATTTGAGAAGTCCACACCGTCTTAAGGCATTTAAAGTCAATGGGTTCCCCATTGCTTTTCTATCCATGGCCTCATGCTCTCTTTCTCTCCAACTAAGCACCATACCTGCATTGCATCCATCATTTTTCATTAGTTTGGATTTTTTTAAACCGTTTTATGCCACCTACGGGTCTCTATTTAACACAGTCACGCATACCCGTGAGTTGAGTTCACTCCAAACCAGGGTTATTTTGTGTACCCGCGACTTCAACAGAGCCTACCTGCGGGTACGCAGAACTAAATTGTTTAAAAAAAAATAAAGCTTCAAAATACCATTAAAAATATTTCAAAAACTATTAAATATGCAAAGCACATGGATATTTGTTACCTCCAAGCGACGGATTCCAAAATAGTCCTCCGGATTGATCGTATGCAACACACAAAATTTGTATGTTTTTCCTCGTCTCCAATGGTAAAATTGGTAAATATGGGTCATTTTTTGTTTTTGTTACTATTTATAGAAAATATTTTTTAATTTTACCCACTTTATATAGTTCTTAAACCACTTTTTGTTATATTTTATTAATCTTAATGACTAATTCAATTATTTTGACTAGGTAAAAGTACAAGAAGGTGCTTTTTCACAAATATGTCATCACTAGTGTTATATAAAGGTTTGATTTCCCATGGAATGTCGATTAGATCATTGCATTGGATCTATACCTCGTCATTTTTATGCCCTAAGACCTCCCTTTTTCACCATGGACTGCCATTTCTAACCCCCATTTTTACCCTCCATTGTCGTTGTTCTTCCATGGTTAGGACCTTCCTTAACATGGGTCACCCTAGATTGGAAACTATGTCGTAATAGTACCCATGTCGTCGATTTCCACTTTGGGGACTTGTCACTTATCATACATATTTTTGTTAAACATTTATATCAAGTTCCCATCCCTATGGAGTTCTTTTACACTCTTGTTAGAATCCTTAAAATTGACAAGATTGCCGAGTATACTTGTCTTGTTTAGACTCGTTAAAGGATTTGAATAGACATCCACTTAGATATAAGTTTACCCCTTTTCTGGATCTTAGTGGATTATTTACAAAAAAGGTATACTCTAGTTCTTTTGACTAGAAGAGTTCTCTCTCGCGTACTTTTATACTCTTTTGGGCGAGGAGACTAACTTTACGAAAAATTCCTTATGGAGTTCTTGTTTAATTTTTTCAAACTCCTTAAATATGAAAACACCAGTGAGCACATACCAACTCGGGCTCAATATTAAAATCCACGAGTAGTTGTATGGAGTTTTTGTTTAAGTTTTTCAAACTCCTTAAATATGAAAACACCGGTGAGCATGAACAAATCCGGGATCGATATTAAAATACACGGATCAGTAACCTATCGAGTATTAGTTTATCTCCTTCAAACTCGTTAAAAATGAAGAAAGTATTGAGTTTCCCTCCCATGGACTCATTAAATTACACATGGTTGGACCATTATCAAGCATTCTTCTCTCTCTTCTTCAAGCTTGTTCAAAATGAAGAAGCTTTTCTGAGTTTACTTTCTTGGACTCGTTAAAATTTAACAGGAAAGATACTATCAAGCTTCCTTTTAATATTTCCATGCTCGTTTAAACAATGAAAAGACACCTAAAAAGAGAAGGGAAAATAAAATCTCAGTCATTTCATTCATCATATGGTATCAAGTCTGATTCGTCCTTGAACATAGCACTTATGTTAATTCAATGGGTCTTAGTTTTGTATTTAGGATTTAACCTGATTCCAGAGTTGTTTACTCCTCCGATTGATCCCTTATGTCAGTACATCAGTTTTGTTTCAACTCAATCTCTTAGTTTTCCTCATGTGAGATTATGAAGGATACATTAATGCCTTCCTTATCATGGGTCTCTTCCTATCGACATGAACACATTTTTCTCTAAGAAGTAGACTTAGAGTTCCTAGATAGTACCTTGATATTTGCAGTCATTAGTGGAAGATCCTCTCGCTATTGAGTTATGGGAATACATCAATGTCTCTTACTCGACATAGTATTCAAGTGTTCGACTTCAAAACCTCTTATTCACACTTGTAAGAATGTACTCAGTACCTTGGACCCCGTTTTCATTATTGGTGGGTGTCCTCATGTTTGTTAACAGTTTCCATTATTCACCGGTAATCAAACGAAATCCCCCATGTTCAACTTCAACTCCTTTATTCACATGGTTTAGGGTTTGTGATTTTTCTCGATGGTTGGTTTGAAGACCTTGGGCTTATGATAAAATAAATTTGATTATCGCCCAAGCTACGCAAGACTGAGCCATACTTACATTGGTTCCTCATGAGACATAGATCCAGTTTGTTGTTATGGCTATGATCTCCTTTTGACATGGATCCATGCTTGTATTTCAGTGGCCATGCTATATACATATTTTATGTTTATGTATTGTAGATCATGTTCTATCATTCCGAACATCTCCTTCTATCAAGATTGTACTTGCACGCTAACCTTGTTTTGTTTCAGGTACTGTTCGAGACTTTTGTCTCATGGCTCTCATGCTCCTCCACTTATTTGTTTAGCAATGCATTTAGGCCATCATTACCCTTCTGACCTCATACATTAGGGGGCATTTGTTATTAGTCAGATTGGCACTTCTCCATCCGTGACCACATTGCATTGTCGGTCACACAAAAAGAATTTATGGATTGAAAAGCCCCATTGACTATAGATTCATTTGGTTTGAATCGTGCATCATCCTCTTCAGTTTAGCTATTTTGTGAATAATTTTTAAGAAATAACTGCGACCTTTGTATCTGTCAACTCGCGGGTCACCCATAGGTTTGCCATTGACAACCCGCGGTTTTTCCCAAAAGTTACACCTGCTAGTTGTTGGCATGATACTCGCAGGGTTTCAAGTGTTATACCCATGGGTACCTCTAAAAATCACGAAAAAATATATTAAAAATCGAATTAGAGATGGTTATGGTAGTTACCCTAACCACCATAACCTCCCTAACCATTTACCTTTTGAAACCTATCCTCTTAACTTGCTATAAATACAAGGAGAAGGCCTTAGGGAAAGGGGGAGAACCATTTGCATAAGGAAATGCTGAAGAAATATCCATTGTAGGAAGAGGATCAAGGATCCCAGGATCAAGTTTCAACACTACAGGTCACAGATCAGGTATAGCTTGTTACCATTGGTGTGAATAATGCAAGACATTTTCTTTCCCATAAAATAACTTTTCTACTTTGTGAATCTAGTTTATTGAATCTATCATTTTTCTCTATATATGAGTTTCATGGTAGGTTATTCATGATTATGTAGTCAAAATATTTGAGGAATGTGTCTTGTTTATTGTAGGTTTCTCATTTGGGATTGTGGATAGGAGGAATAAAGCTTAAAGCTTGGATCAAACTTCGTATATTCAAGGTATGTTCTTTTGGCTTTAAACCCTAACGTGTCTTGATTAAAAGAATACTTTATGCTATACTTGTTGATCAATTAGATTATGTACCTTCTTAGCAGTATGTTGATGATCTATTTGAACTTCCCAATCATAGGTTAAATTATCGAGGTGTGCACCACTTCTCATGTAGTTATTTATCTCACTAATCTGTCACTTAGGATGAACTAGCCTCTTAACTGAAAGCTTTCCCACTTAGTTAGGTGGATAAATTAAGTGTCATCACTTAGTTAACTGGATCTTCTTTGTTGTCTCTTTAATTAGCTGAAGTGTTTGCATGGGCAATTTCAAATTCTCTTGATCTCTATGCTTTATCTTTTATTTCTTTATCTCTCACTGCATGGTAAATATGTGCTAACTTTAATTATCCATTACATTACATTATACTAAGAAGACTTATCATATGTTGTGATCATATTATATTATTCTAGAACAAATGATCATATGCTAAAGTAATTCACTTTAGAGGTGATCAATCTCTAAAGGAGACTTAATAGAAACTAGTGATCATGGTTAATAATTCATCACACAACATTAAATGCTTTTAACAAGTAAAGAATGACCTTTATACAGAAGGTCCACCTCTATACAAGAGTTCCATATCATGAATACCTTTATACGGAAGGTTCACATGATAATCATGACTAAACATACAAGTCTGGAGTCTTGTCCAACGAGACTTTACAACATCAGTAAAGTGATCAAGTAGCTCCATACGTGAGGAATAACCTTTACACTGAAAGCAATCAAAGTGCTCACCTTTATACGGGAGGATCAATCTTGGCTACACAAGATTGGTTTGGAGAATGTCTCATAATGGTGTATATTTAACATCCATATCCAAAACCCTACAAAATAAGATGCTAACACAACATATACCAAATTGCATAAATAAGGGCAATAGAGTGAAAGCTCCATATCTACTTCTTTATATTTAAATTAATGGAAAATTCTTTATCAACTTGAAAACCATGCATATATTTTCCTCTACTCTGATTATTCTTATTTATTCATTATTAATGCACTTAGTAAATAAATATATCACTTTCATTGATCTTTAGTGCATTCTTGTTCTATTCTAAAACACAAACATGGTTAAGATTGTATATATTATTAGGACGGGCAAATAAACTGTAGAAGGGAAGAACAAAGATTCTGAAAGAGCAGTAGTGGTGTCTAATTACACCTTTGAACTTGAGCACAATAAGCCACAATCGAAAGATGTGGTGATAGACCTATTCATAAGAACCATCTATAAATAGGTACTAGCACAGTAACAGGTACCCAATAAACAACCACGGGACCACATACTGGTAACTAACTATAATTGTCCATAGATAATTTATTTGAGGACCCAAAGTGGACTTGGTTAATTCGTAATTTAGTCAATGGTCGAATCCTTAGATTGGTCTACTCCCTTATTCCAATAGGGTGAGGTTACCAATGAACCATAGGTTCTGACACCCCCTTGTAAACTTAGCTTGGAGGAAAGAACAAATTACATAGCATTCCCACCTTAATTTGATATGAACTACAAACACTGATCATCTAAGGTACACTAGCATATCGCTTCCATTAGAAAGATTATCAAACTCATGTACAATAAATACTCCTTGAAGAATTATGAAATAGTGTCACCTCCATCATCAAAAATCAATGCAGTCGTCCAACAATTTGCCACACTAATGCTCAAATAGTCCCAATTGATCAGTTCACTAGACAAAAAAACATCACAATCCATTTGATCAATCGACTTGGTAGTAGCACAATAAATAAGTAGTATTTTTCTAGCAATACATCCTTTGTTCATCCATAAGTTAGGTAATTGTAATAGTACTCAATCAAATCTCCAAACAAACAATGAGGAACTCATTCAAACATAGTTTATTCGGTCTCAACAAATCACACTCGAGTAGACATCAAGACATTAATTGAGTTTACATATCAACAATCTTTGATTTACTTCAATTTCTCCCCTCAAACACAATTGAGGGATAATAAGAAAAACACAACAATATCAGTTAAAACTCAGTCAACAACCAATCTAGTTGAAACTTCAGTCAATTATCACCACTGGTCAAATATCAATCGGCCATTCTCAAATCAATCAATAGCAATATCTCAGTCTGCGATCATTCCCATCGATACTCTAGTTGACTGTCATATTTGGTCATGCCTTAGTCGAATACTCCAAATCAATCAAAAACAAGTGAGAGGAGCATTGTACGGATATAAAATCGAAGATATGCATCTATAGAAGTCCTCAAGCATCTGTTCAAATTATTCAATGATATTTCATCAATCCAACCACAATCTATCCAAGTAGTCAGTACTGGTGCATGGTTCTATCTTTAATGCCTTTTTTGCAAAGTACTAAAAACAAAGTTGGCATCTTTCCAAGAATTTTGATTCCTCAGAAAATTTCAACGATTCTTCTAACGAGGATGATGATATGGCATAAATTTTTGTTTTAGAAGAAAAGGGGATGCATGCATAGGTTCCGGTTCACTGACAAGAGAATAAAAACCCTACACATTAGAAACAATGTTATCTACAGCAACATTCTCAAATTCCTACTTATCAAGAACAATCAATTCATCAATATGTTCAATAGTTTCAATAGCAGCTTGCTCTTCCAACAACTCACCTTGAACACCTCCAGCAACAATAATGATTTTCTAGTGTCAACAAAACTAGGCGTTTTGTTGACTTCATTTCAGGAATAATAGGAGCAACAATACCCTATCCATTCTTTCCAATTCCTCCTCCAATATATCCCATCTTGATTAGTAGTTGGGACCCTATACATATAGTGTGTTTTTTGAAACTAGGAGAAATAACATCAATAGTCAACAAATCATGAGATGAAATAACAACATCATTAACAAATTTCATACAGTCATCTAGTTTACAAATAGTTGGGATACAAGAAAGATTATCAAAGGTAGAAGAAGAAATAGGTGATCTTGATAGCTCAACATCATCAATATTCTTCTTCTCAGCTTCACGCAGTCAATTGGTCTCCAATTCAATACTTTGCTTGCATTCCTGCAAATACTTAATAATCTCATATTTCTTCGTCAATTGTAGCATAAGGGCATCGTAATCTTCTTTCAATGTTTTATATTCATTAAAAAAATGGTTATTATCTTCCTGAAGAGGAGCAACTTCTTCACAAAGCTCATCAGTAGAGGCCTGCAAATGAGCAGCCTTATTAGCTAGATGGGTATTATCTTTCTCCAGTCTACAAATATTCTACTTCAAGAGATCATTTTCTTTGAGAGAGGGATTTAACCTCTACTTCCAAATCATCAATGAGATCTACCTTGTCCACAAATTCATCCACAATATTTTGGAAAATATTTTCCATGGTGTTCTCCAAGGCAAGAATCTTCATGGATTTCTCATTCATTCTTTGTAAAAAAACAATATGGAAAAGAGAAGCTTCATCTTCAAGCAAGCAATGAGTAGTATTAAAATAATTCTTTAGTCCTTCATCCTTTGTCTACAACGAGGAAACAATAGCTTGTAAGGAAACAACCTTATGTTGATGCCTATCATGGGATTCCTATAAACCAACAACTTTCTTCTCATGAACCTCCTTCAATCTCAACAAGATCAAGGCTTCATCTTTTTCAAAGGAACCCATCTTTAATATACTTTCAAATTTTCATAGTCAAGACATAACAATGCATCAACAACAATAATGAGACTGCTTTTAGTCCTTTTGCAACCAAAATAAGTATCTTCGGATTTAAAAAGAATAAAGATTCTGCCATACAATAGTTAATCGACCAAATTCTAGAATAGTCGATGGCTCAATAAGTCGATCACCCAAAAGGAAACCAATCGATAGCTAATATGAGTGCTAGTCAATCAAGTGAATGCCAATCAATGCTCAGTCAACAGCCTTTACGAATTCATCAAGTTGAAAACTATGAGATGCAATTCATCCATCTAATCGATTCACCATTTGGTTGAACCCTCTAGTTGATGGCTTCGCGAGTCAACCAAAAGGAATTTTCTAGGGACACACAAGTTATACCAATGCGGTGACCTTTGATCAGTCACGCTTCAAAGTATCGAGTCGATTATTTATGAGGTCATCTACAGTTGAACAAATTGTCATTGGTTGATACTCTATCGACTAATACAAGTCAACCACAAGTCAATATGCCTCAGAAGCCAAGCATCATAATCAAAGTAACCAATAACACACCCAACCAAATAATAATGCTCCAACAAACAAGTTAGGGAATTATAAGTCTGGAAAAATAACACCCAAGACATTTTGCAGATCTCATCATACAGGGCACACCACGGTTCACCATTCTTCTAAGAACAACAATCCACCCGATGGTTGCATCTTCATGCCCATAGAAGTTGGATCACCTAGATCAATGAGCACTCTAGGTATGCCAATAGCAATGCATTGAACTTGAAATACCCAAAGAATTTATATCATGCTAAAATTAGGGTACGATGGTTGAATTTGGTGATTCAACATTCTTTTCGACCCAAAAAAGCAACTCAATAAATCACCAGTGTCTAATGGAACTCAGTCACTTTGCAAAAACCCTTAATCGTGAACCAACCAGCTTCGATACCATGTTGGGTCAGGAAAATAAACTGTAGAAGTGAAGAACAGAGGTTCTGAAAGAGTGGTGGTGGTGTCTAAAGACACCTTTGCACTTAAGCACAATAAGTCATGATCCAAAGATGTGGCGATAGACCAATTCAAAAGAACCATCTATAAATAGGTATTGGCAGGTGCCCAATAAACAACCAGGGGACCACATAGTAGTAATTAACCATAATTGTCCATAAATAGTGGGTCTAAGAACCCAAAGTGCACACGGTTAATTCATAATTTAGTCGATGATCAACTCCTTAGAATGGTGCCCTTCTTTTGAAAATGTGAGGTTACCAACGAACCATAGGATCCAACATATATTATCTAGTGCATTCCTAGTTCCACTAGCCATTTAAAGCTGAGCTATAGCTAATTGAACCTGCATTTTTTGCATGCTTTTACTCGAATGAATTGATTTTCCATACTAACTAATCCTTGTAAAGTGCAACATAAATATGATTTAACCTTTTAAGTAAGGCTTTTAGGTAAGCACCAAAGTGATGTATGTTGTACATGATGTCCACGAATGACCTGCTAACAAGCATGTAAAGAGAAAGGTCATGCTTGAAAAGGGTATTTAGGGTGAGTTATCATAATCTACTTGTATCTAACAAAGTGGAATTATTAAGGTTTGTGCGGTTCTTAATTAAGCATCAAAGATAATAAGATTCTTTGACAGAATTGATCTAATAAGAAGTTACTGACAACATGTATCTCAACAACATGGATCTAAGTAGTTATTGGCATATGTAACTAATACTTCAACGAATAGAAGCTTCTACTTGAATAATACATAGTTAAAATATAACACGAGTCGTTTTCAACTTAAATGCTTCTCGTGTGCAAATTGAAGCAAATATTCCGAACCTATCTTTTACCTTACCTTTTATAAATCAATATTCCACGTATACTCCGTGTGAAATTAAAGCTACACATATACTTATGTTAGTAGGGTATCATTGAATATGAATAAAGCTACAGATACTTATGTTAGTAGGGCTTACTTAGATAAATGCCATTAAAGTCATGACTAGTCCTCTTAGCTTATATTCCGCAGCTCTTTTTTGCCCTACCCCTTATGAGTCAATATTCCACACATACTTCTGGCGAAATTAAATGTACAAATGCTTGTGTTAGTAGGATATCATTGGATATGAATAGAGCTACACACATATTCATGTCACATGTTGGTAGAGCTAGATAAATGGCATTAAAAGTCACTACTTCTCCTCCTAGGATATATAGAAGTTACTTTTCTTCTTAGAATATATAAAGTGAATATGAGTAGAATTAGATAAATGCTATTAAAGTCACTATTATTTTTCATAGCATATACTCTGCATTTTTTAAATTTTTTATCTCTTATAAATATATATAGGGTAACTATCAAAATGAGAAGATCCAAATTCAAATTTGAATATAGATAAGCTTAGATAAATGTTATTAAAGTTATTATTTCTAATAAGATATATAAAAGTTACTTTTCTTTTTAAAATATATAAAAGTGAATATGGGTTGGACTAGATAAATGTCATTAAAGTCATTACTCTTTTTCATAGGTAATTTTCTCTTTCTTACAAGTTAATATTTTACAAATATTTATTTCAAAATTAAAATATTAAAAATAAATTTATATATATTACTAAGATATACTCAAATTTAAATATATGTATTTATATTACTATTATTACTAAGATATAGGAGTAATGCACGGAAGAGGAAATCCATCGAGCTAACTAGATAATAGAGGATACATATGGTAAATTAGACAAGGCAAACTCCAAAATTACTCTGCTAGAGGTCGAGGTTCGCTATCTCCAGCGACATGGTCGCAAACAGGGTTTAGTGATTAAAGGGCTTCAAGAAGAAATTCGTCAGCTTCGGAAGGAAATTGTGCCAAGGATCAGAAGAGTGGAACATCATGCTTCATCCTCTGTGGGCTCTCCAAAAACATATCAGGGACCGGAAAGGGAGGAACCATCAGTCAACAATCAGGTCAATCGATATTGGTGCCCTAAGCATAGCACAAGTTTCTCTGCAACACCGCACCAACAAGCAAGGAATATGGTAACTAGACCTCTGGGTGCATCAAGTTACGATGTCTTTTTTTAATTATGAACTGAAAAAGTGTTTCTTGCGACAATAGTTTTGTAAAAATTTATACCTGTAGGCTAGCAGAAATAAGAAGCAAAACTAGGATAAGATGGATAAAATCTAGAGACAATGGCTATTTTGAAGCTGGACAAACTGATCTATTGCTCCTCTTTGCTGGACAGTTCGATCACAACTCTTTTCAATACAATATTCTCGGTTTCTGTTAAAAAAAATATTACTAAGATATACTTGAATATGGGTAGGCCTAGATAAATGCCATTAAAGTTACTACTTCACTTCTTAGAATATATCAAATTTATAAACTATTTTAAGAGGTCACATTTCCCTCTAGTGGATAAGTTTAA
Source organism: Larix kaempferi (assembly GCA_027924585.1). Taxonomy (NCBI): domain Eukaryota; kingdom Viridiplantae; phylum Streptophyta; class Pinopsida; order Pinales; family Pinaceae; genus Larix; species Larix kaempferi. The sequence goes on from BSBM01000893.1 coordinate 5,834,885, forward strand.
CCTTACTAAGGGTATCATAGAATACGTGGATGGTTATGTAACTAGATATCCAAGATTAACATGATACTACGTATCTTAGAATAAACCCAGATTATTATATAACCTTTGAAGTTCATATGTTGTATATATTTATATGCACAACCTTACTAATAAAGATCAAACATGGTTTTTTTTTCCTTGGAAATAAACTTTTGGAAAACTTTAGGACACTTCCTCCATTATGAGGATGGTAGCTAGTGTAAAGTAGGCAACATAGACTTAGTATGCCTAACTCCATGGGAATCAAAGAAAGGGCCAACAAAGCACACTAAATTATAAGTAATGCTTTGGAAATAGTGGTACCAACTAATTGAACTATCTCTCAAGGCTAGATATGGCCCAAACTTTTACATAAATATAGTCTATTTTTATTGCATGAATTAGAAAAAGTCCATTTGATTTTGAATATGGCATTTGAACATGTTGTGCTACAGTATAAAGAAAAAATATATAGATTCTCCATTAGATAGAAAAGAAAAGGTCAATTTTGGAGAAAAGTTTTCTTCATTGAGTCATATTGGTGGGATCCTCCCTAAGGGTGAAATAGGGGCATATGGGTCCATTAGAGTTAATAATATGATAGGTATGGTGGCCAATTAATGTAGTGTCAACTAGGTCCACTAAGCAGTTAGCATTGAATAAATGTAATGTGGACTCATTAAACAAGGTCCACAAGGTATTTATCATTGGGTTATGGTAAAGGTTTGCTAAGTAACTATTAAGAAGGGGGGAGTCCTCCTTATATCACCATGCATTGCAATAATATTTTATTGAACTTTAGCTTGTTGGGAGGTTTCTCCCTCAACGAAACAAGTGAACATGAGTTGATCCTTCCATAAGAGTATTATTGTATAGTGTTACCCTAACTCATGGGATTTTTATTAATAAATTATATTTTTTTCTTAAATGTTGGGCTTTGTGATCATTTTGTGTTAAAAAGGAACACCATAAGTGATCTGGAAGGGGGATGGAATGTTGAGGTCTTCCCCGTAGGAATGTAATAGGGGCATATGGGCCCATGTGAGTAATAATATGATAGGGATGGTAGTCAAATTATGTTATATGGAATAGGTCCACTACTAAATAAGGACCATTAAGTAGTTACCATTATATAAATATGATGTGGCATCAATAAAGAAGGTTCAATAGGTAGTTAGCATTTTATTATGGTTAATGTTTGCTAGGTGGTTATAAATAAAGATAGAGTCCTTATGTAATCATGTATTAAATATTATTGTATTGGATCTTAGATCATTAGAGGCCCCCATGAAAGTGTCAAGTGAACATGAGTTAATACTTCAATATAATGATCATTATATGTTATATAGTGTTACTAAGTAGTTATAATTTCATAATTATAATGTAGCCTCAATAAAGAAGGTCCACTAGGTACTTAGCATTTGATCATGGTTAAGGTTTTCTAGGTAGCTATAAAGAAAAATGGAGTCCTTGTGTGATTATGTATTGGATCTTGTCTCATTGGATGGTTTCCCCCTACATGAGGTGAATGAACAAATATTAATCCCCCCATAAAAGGATCATTATATGGTGTTAGCCTACTTCAAAGGTTTTGACATAGGAAAAATGTTGAGCATTCATGGTATATTGTTTGTTATTGAATTTGAAGGTTAAACATCATAACACATATTTCCCATGTATAGAATTGTACCATAGGCAGACGCCCATTATGATAGAAAATCAACATCTATATCATATTTGACATTCACATGTTATGATTCTATACAGTAAGGAAACAAACTATGATGCCAACACATGATGCATACCTTAATACCTTTTCACATGTATGTGCATAACTCTTCTCCCATCTGTTGTATATATAAAAGGGTGTGAATATTGTTTTTTCGGAAGGGATTGTGCCATATAGAATTCTTGCTTTACACTTTTTATACACGTATTATTTTAGGATGATACAAAGGAATTCTACACATTTCTATGGTGAGATTGCAAATGTTGAAGTCTTTCCTCTGAGTGTCCCTTAATATGGATTGAATTGATGACTTTGGGGTCCTCCACCTAGTCTTGATGCCTCATTTAATTAAATATGGGTCAATTAGATTGAGGATTTTCATACCTTATCCCTTTGTCTTTACTCCCTTTTCCCTCATACTAGATTATCCTTGGCCAATGTCTCCTCCATTTGGGTTTTTCTCTATCCGACTTTGAAATTCTAGTGTAGCATTGCGTTCATTACAACCCAAAACAATCCTCCAAGTAGTTAGAAAACAAAGTGAGTTAAATCGTGGACAAATGTCACATACCCACCCATTGTACCAATGCAAGGCAGGGTACATGATGCTAAATTCAGGGCTTTCCCATGATCTCAGCCCATTAGTTAGATTCATATAAATAAATAATGAATGTGCAGATGTAAAAAAAATCAATTATGATGCACAACGGAATTAAAACATCCACACACATTACTCATGCATACATCATATCAACAGTTATTGAATTAATATAGTGCAGAAGTAAATATAGAGGCATAAAACACTTATCTTCATTTTGTAACTGCCCCAAGCAACTAGCTATGTCGTTGCAATGTTCCACCCAACCATAGGCTCTTCGACAACTTATACTGAGTCCGTCCAAAGGCCACCCCCGAGCTGGGCATGATTTTCACAAGGAAAAGGGAACATTCCAGCTCACACACAGCCCATTAACCATTTCATCCGAGCCAAGCCAGTCCATAGCTGGGTTTATCAGGATACAATGGAACAATGGATGCTTATTCTCAAACTCAAGCCAGAACAATGGATTACCCATTACCCATACCCCAACATACTCTTTCTTCTCACAACAAAATGATCATTGACAAGGTTACACATTTACAATAGAGGTGTTCACAAAATAGGGTCCACATTGGCTCTCCCAACTCGTGGTTCACCCAAGCGAACTGTGGAATTTAAATTTCAACCCCAGGGAGCAAAACTGACTTCTCCCCACTGGTTAGGATCCTTTCCAATGGCCTAAATGACCTCCAGGAAGACCCAAAACATTCTGTTTTCTTCCCCACTGGTCATCAATAAAAAAACGCCCCTTCCCAGGTAGACAGATGAAGGGAAACCCAGAAAAACCATGGAGGAAAATGCCCAGGCAGCTAGAGCTACGTGAGAGAGCAAGACTGATGGTTGCATAATGGCTTAGAGAGCAATTTCGTGGCTCTCTTCTTGCCCAAGGAGACAAACACGTTTTTCCATAAAGGGTGGCTTGCCCATACCCGAATTTGGACAACCATACCTCTCCATTCCCAAGGCATTAACTACCTCAACCAACCCTTGGGAGAAATCAATGGTTGGGTACAAAAGTCAACATGGGTAGTTGAGGGTTTGATGGGTTCTCTCATTGACACTTGGCTTGACCTGATTGGCTCAATGGTTTGAATGTTTTCCCTCCCAATTCCTTGTGAAATCATGCCCCCATCTCTTTGTTGCATTGTATAGCTAGTTGTGGGTATTTTTATTAAAATGCATATTACATGATATTTGAATTTCCAATGTGCATTGCTAGCACGCAAACCATATGCATCACTAAATCGATGGCGGGGCCTTGGCCTTGAGCTCCTCACCATGATTTCATAACAAAATTACATCATTTATAATGTTAATGCCATGGGGTCAAACTGGGGACATTACAACAAACTCAAGATTTTTGGCGAGACTATTTTGTTGACATGGCAAATTTCCACCTTGAACTATTTTTTTTTAAATTTTGATGATTTGGGTTGTCTTAAAAAATGGGCAGAAATGCCTATCAACAAAGTTCCATGGTCAAAGTTCCTATCAATAAGATGGAACTATACTTTTCAACAACTTGCTTCACTAGAAAACCTCTTTTAGGACCATGTGTACCCCAATCCTTAGCGAGTGTGCTCTATTTATTGGTCAAATACAATGAACTTGATGCTTCTTTTGACACACTACTTATCTCTTATTTACTACAACATGCTCTCATCTTATTACATTTTATGCCTCGAATAACTGACAATTTTCTCTCCAACCCTCCATTGTGAAGTTATAAACCCTTGATTGCTATAAAAAATTAATAATATACCCTAAAATTGCAAAATTGTAGTTCAACAACATTACAATTCCAATGTCACGCCCTTTTTAGGTTTCTCACTTAAGTCTTGTATATATGTTAAAATATCAAATTATATTTATTATACATTATCTCACAAAGATAATAATGAATTTTCATCATTATGGTTGTGGCCTCCTTCTCTTATTGTTTAGTCTTGGTCTCAAATCTCCACTTAAAAAAAAGTTAATTTGCTTGCAAGATAAGAGAGACATGTGAAATACAAATTCTAAAGACTCAAAACTAATATCTTTTAAGGAAATCCCATTAATACATATAGACATTAAAGACCTCCTTTTCACAACGATGCTTTTCTTCTTATACAATATTAATAGAATGAGATATATGCAAAAGGCAAATTTTGAAAGGGCACGCTCTAAAGAAACCCTAGCATAACAACCACAAAATGACACCAATTTGAGATTTGAAAGCGATAAAGGCATATGCTTCCACCCTTGAGTATGCCCACCATAGCTTTGCATCATGTAGTGTTATATGCCCTGCCGTGTGGTTGCATTATCCACATGATGACAAATTTGTCAGTTCTTATTCTTGTGCACCAAAGGCAAAACATAGACACATTGCTAAGGTACAAAAGCAAACGTGAGTCACATTGGACTTAAAATACTGATAATTGTGCATTGCATATGTGTAAAAGCGAGGGGAGATTTAGCTGCTAACGTGCAAAAACACAAGGACATGCGCAAGGTCACATGGAAATGACCAATGGGGGTGACTTTAAACACAAACAACATCCTTGCCATCCACAAATACAACTCACCAAGCACATTCCCATGGATTTTGATATAGTTTAAAAGTTCTTTGGTTTTGATTGAATGTGGGAGTGTGGGAATAAATTTTTAAAAACCTATTAAATAGTGTAAAATTTGCATAATCTATATGTCGAGAGGTTTTGGAGGGCATTGAATCTATTTATATATTTAGAAAAAAACATTTTAAATAACTCAAATTTTAAATTTATTGAAAAAAAATGGCAAACATTTCAAGCTGATATGCAGTTTAACAGTGTAAGCTTACACTAACCCCATGGATTTTGAATACATATATGCAATTTGCTAAAAGTGGCTAAGTGCTCTGACAAGGGATTCAAAGGGAGGGGATTCGGTTGAGTATGAATGTGAAAATATATATTTTGGCTTCCTTGTCGGCAAGTCCACGCATGCATGCATGCATGGATGGAGAGCTTGCGTGGGGGAACATGGTGTGTCCCAAATTAGAAAAAGGAAAGAGTGTAGACAACTTGGAGGGGCCTAACAAATCCTAAGAATCCCTGCCTTCGTTGTGAAATAATATTAAAAAATATTATTTTTCAATTTTGCAAAGTAAATTCATTTCTGCACAAAGCACAAAATAGGGTGTGCGCGCACGCATCCACAAGAAAATATGTCTGAATTGCGCAGTCTCTAGCTGATATCTTTGATTGTTGCCCCTAAATCCGTCGTACTTGTCCTCCGTCTTGAATCCTCCACCATAATATATTATTATATATATATATATATCTAAGAATCTCTTTTCCTGTGTGTATATATTATATATGCTCCTTTTGAGTCACTGGGCAGTGGGGCTTCTCAATTTGTGCAGGTGAGCCTTCAGAGGACTTAAAACTCTAACCCTATTTTCTCCGTGCATTTGGCCCCAACCCATCTGCAACTGCTGCTTTGTTACATTGATACATGTGTGTGTCCTCTAGTTTGGCATGTGGAATAGAAAAGGATAGTATTTGTTGACTGAGCCCCTGGGAAAATATAGAGGCAGCCACATCTGTCGGTCTTGCAGTTTACTATTCCTGTATTAAAATTCATTTCTCTGCAAAAGCATGGGGGTTTGGCAGGGAAGCAAGGGGAGAATGTTGACTGTCATTCCCGGGGCTTAGGATAATGTCTTACAAGTACGTTTTTATGGGATTCAATGACGGTTTTGACCTAGTTAGGTGAGCCAATGAGGCCATTCTATTCTATTCTATTGTTTTATGTTATCTGTTCAGGTATGAGCCCTTTTGCATTGTTTTCTCATGGTTTTTGTTTAGTATATTCAGTATCTTTACGTCTCTCTCTGTGTTGCAGGCGGCCCAGTCTCATTCCACAATGCAGAAGCCGGAGGATGGTTTAGCTTTGCTGTCTCAGAGAGAATTATTTTATCTGGAAACGATGAATATGCGGAGATATCATACTGATATTGGGTCTCCAGCTCCCATGACAGCCCGTCCAATTTCATTCACAGAATGGCTGAAACCCAAACCCTCTTCTGGGATGCTAGCTGCCTCTGATCTTCCCATGGCCATTCCCTGCATGGAGACCCTCGACCCCAGATCCAATTTGACCACATATATTCAGCCTGGTGCCTTGTATTCTGCTCATTCTTATACTCAGCAGGCTTTGAACCAGTGCCCTCTACAGCCTGAGAGATGTGATTCGCCTCCTCTGAGAGAAGCCCTACCGCTTCTCAGTCTTAGCCCTCCAAGGAACCCAACTGATCATAACCTGGAAAGGAACGATAGAAAAGACGATGAGGATCATGATCATGATGAGGCGTTTAATGATAATGTAACGGTGGCCTTGCATATCGGTCCTCCCAGCACTAATAATTACAATTACGATAATAACTCTGGGGCTGCGGTGAGTTTCAAGGCTGATCATCAATCCAGTAACAATTATAGCTATGATCATGCAGCAGATAAAGAGAAATTACGAGCAGGAAGAGTCCCCGAGGGGCAGTATTGGATACCAACTTCAGCACAGATTCTCATAGGACCTACTCAGTTCTCCTGTCCAGTCTGTGGCAAGACCTTCAATAGATATAATAACATGCAGGTATGTCTGCCTAAGCTGTTAGCCTGGAAGTAATATATCTTATAACAATAACAGATTTTCTGATCTAGTCTTTATATGCATGAAAGAGAATTACCTTCATAGCTGAGAATGTTTCAGGATGTCTTTGTTGTTGCAAAAGTTGAACAAGATCTATAGTGAATTCAATTGCTGTTTATAGATCTCGTCAGGTTTCTCACAGATTCACAGGTTAGGGTTAATCTAAGATGAACACAACTTTATAATTTCGCTTAGAATATTCAGTTGCTGCATGGCTGGCTCCTCTTTAGACCATAGCCCAATAAATGTGTGGATTTGCAAATCCAGGTTCTGTAAGTTGGAGCATTTAGGTCAAGGAATAAACAAAAACAAACTTAGTTAGCCTAGTTTGATCTGTATTCAGGTTCATTCATTTGCAGGCAATTTTTGATCCGAGTATATGAACTTTGTGAAGCAATTCTAGTTTTCTTTTTCTGCGCAGATGCATATGTGGGGGCATGGATCTCAGTATAGAAAAGGTCCGGAATCTCTGAGAGGAACACAGCCCACAGCAATGCTGAGGCTGCCATGCTATTGCTGTGCACAAGGGTGCAAGAATAACATAGATCATCCTCGTGCAAAGCCACTCAAGGATTTCCGCACCCTCCAAACCCATTACAAGCGCAAGCATGGCATGAAGCCTTTCATGTGCCGAAAGTGCAGCAAACAGTTTGCTGTGAGAGGGGACTGGCGAACCCACGAAAAGAACTGTGGAAAGCTTTGGTTCTGTACATGTGGATCGGACTTCAAGCACAAACGCTCTCTCAAGGACCATATCAGGGCCTTCGGCCATGGCCATGCTCCTCAAGGGGAAGCAGATAATTATTCCTTTGAAGACGAAGAGGACCAGGGTTCTGAAGATGATGAACTCTCTGGAGGATCCCACTCCCAGTGATCAATATGAGCAAGCTCAACAGATCATCATAAATTGAATTACTTACTAGTAGATTTATTATGATCTGTTGCAGGAATAAACACTGTTTTTAGGTTTTTTTATAGTGTTTCTCTTCAAGTTTTAAGACTGCATGTATGTATATGTAAGCGTGCTGACTAACAAAACGCTCTTAGCTTATGTGTTGAGAGTGGTTTGCTAATAAGCACACCGGGGATCTTTCCACACCAAGAAATGGCATACCAGTACAATGTGTATGCATGAGGTCTTATAACCTGTTCACTAGGTTCTGTGAAGTAGAAGAATTTCCACTCTATATATGTCAATTATACTATACACAGGGATTTTCTTTTCCTATAAGGCAGTATACTGCAATAGTGCAACCGGCAATTCATGTATGGACTCCGGCCAACCCAGTCCATGTAGTCGATTTAGCACCTTGCTCTTTCACTGCAATATTATTGCAAAAAGCTGCATTGAAGTACAGCAGTACTGAAGATAAAATTATCCCAAAGGCCAAGGTGCTAGGAGACTACTATTGTCTTATAGGTAGAGAAATCAATGTGTATTATCTGTAACTATTATGGTGGCTGCAGTCTGGAGGAAATTTGTCTACTTCACCGACTCGATCATAGACATTAATATAATAACTTCGTTATCAAATAAGACTGGATCAGTTATCTGGATTCTTTAATGTCAATCAATGTTTCTGTGCTCTTGGCTGGTAAAATATAAAATAACTTTGTCTAACCTATGGCAGACATGGGCTCATGGGTGTCCTTGACATTAACAGCTTATTTCGTTTGACTTGCAGATTTTAAATGAAGTCCGTTCAGATTCTTATTGAAGTTGTTGGTTCACCTGTTCCCCAACCCACTCATTCTACAAAATAGTAAAATCTGTTTACTGTTTACAGCTGAAATTAAAACCAATTCCCAGACTCTGATATTTCCTTTTATTTTTTCTCTTTTGCATTGAAGTATGAATGCGTTTAATAGTGTTTTAAAGAAAACTACAAGGTGGGCGTGGGCGTTACGTCTGACTTTTGCACTGTTTCCGAACAAATTGGCCATTGGATACCGTTTTCACCTGCTCCACTGACTGTTTTTGAAAGCTCAAATTGCACAAACCATCACAAACCATTTCAAACTAGACCTAAAATCCCAAGTTTGAAAAATCGCCTGATAGTAAAAGAATAATAAAATATTGAGCTTCATTAATGCAGAACATATTGCAATAATGGTCATCTAACTGCACAGGATAAAACGATGGAGAAAGAAAAGGAAGAAAACAGTGGTTATTGGCTACCTAATAATTTATTGTCATGGTCTAGATTTTTCAAATCATTGGATCAAGTAAACAGGCAAATCAAACAGACAACATAGCGTTTTCTTCGCCAGTTTTTTTTTTCTATAAAACTGTGACTGGAGAGCCGGAAAAAGGTTTAAAAAACAGCCAAAGTAAAGCCCTGTATGTGCGCGCATATGTGAACAGTAAAGTTTTGCTTTTATGTGGGTACCAACGATAGAAAATGTGATCAAACAGTTATTCCATTTTTCGATGCTTGTGCCCTTTTTACTTGCTAAATCCTCTTCTTTGACTTCTGTACAGTAATTATTTCACACTGACCTTTCCTCGAGCTTTCGTTACAAAGAGTTAGTGCACAATAAAGTTCTGCTTTTATTCTTTGCTACTCCTGCTTTACTATCCTAATTTACACGCTGAATCCATAAGCTTTTTACGTAAAGAAGGCGAGCTGGTATCCTCTTCTCCCCAGGATGGCAGAATCTAAGAATTAATTTTTCTAGATTTATCTTGGTGAGAACATTAATTAATTTTATATATACTTTCGGTTTCTGGTAACCTTCTTATCACATTGCATTTCATGATTCCAATACATAAAAAAAGTATATATGCAGAAGATTACAAAGGCGAAGATATGATAGAGGCCCACACTCTGTACTGCTAGATATGAAGATAAAATGTTGAAATTAAGCATCCATGATATCAAAACATTGACTCGTACTTCAATAAAGTGGAATTGAAGCATAAACAAGTCTCAAATCAATGTTTTTTTATTGCATTACTTCTGCTAGGAGTCTTCATAGATTACAGGAAACGCTTAAGACTCTTTTTGTTTATTCGTAATAGCCTTTATGATAAAATACACCATTAATAATGTTATTTTAACATGTACAAGATTTTGTTTATTTTTTTACTTAAAGATATTGAAGCAAACCATTTTTCATAAGCACAAAGTTTACCATTTATTTTTAAATTAAAGAAAGAGTAAAATTAGGTTACAATATTAAGTAAGATTAAATTTAGTTACTGTAAATATTTGTTTTTTAAATCAATTCATTTAAATTAATATTAGGTTAAACATAGAAAAATATTAAAGATTAAAATAAGGTCATAATAGTAAGTAAGATTAAACTTAGTTATTGTGAATATTTTTTCTTTAAGTCAATTCATTTAAATTTTACTTTTAAAGATGCATTAATATTATATTAAACATAGAAAAGTATTGGAAAATATGGAAGACAAATTAATATGAAATTAAACTTTTAAATAAAGTATTGAATAATATGGGATATTTTTTCTTAGTATTCCAAAACATAAAAAAAATTAATGTAAAAGATGTAAAGTTTATTTATGATTTTGAAGCATCTATATTTTTGAATTTGTTTTAATAAAATAAGAGTAATAATTTTAATGGAGTGTAGGTAGTTAGAAGGAAGATTATTACAATCCTTTCATCTCTGTTTTCAATATTTTCCTTATGTCTTCCAATTTTTACCTTAATACTAAATTTTAATCCTTAATCTATTTCTTATAATCCACATGCTGCATTTTTAGGATCTTCAATTTTTATTGTAATTTGTTGCTCATGTTGAGGCAGGAAAATATGCCTTATGTTTTCTTCTTAGATTCCTCAAGTGTTTTTCACTTAAGGGTCTCTTCCCTAGCTTATTCTAATTGAGCAATGAGGTTTTGGGCATTAATTTTATTTTGCATGGCCAATCTTAAACTTAGTTATTGTGAATAATTCTTCTTAGTCTTCCAAAACATAAAAAATTTAATGTGAAGGATGTAAAGTATATTTATGATTTTGAACCATGTATATTTTTAAATTTGTTTTAATAAGGTAAAAGTAATAATGTTAATTGAGTGTAGAGAAGGAAGGTTGTTATATTCCCAAAGCCTCTTCAAATATCACTATGTGACATGTTAATTATGATTTTGAATGAAAATTTGATTATGAATTTTTAACCTTTAGTGTTTTTTTATATTCTTGGATTTAGTTATTATTATTCATTGATATTTTTAGATGATTTCTTAAATTTAGTTATTATTACTCATTTTTATTAAGATAACGTTCACATTGAATCAATATTTCTTATATATTCATATAAAAGCTAAATATTTTAAAAACAAATTCTTTATTAATTTATTATAAAAATCATACCTAAAGTTATGAATAATTATGATTGATGATTTAACAATACAATTTACCTTATTCTATAAAATTCCCCATACTATACATATATATGGTTCTACTCGTAAATAGTGTCATATGAACATTAGCAACAACTATCATTAGGCCCTAAAGACATTAACAATTATATTGTTTTGTTTTAAACATGTAATTTATACTTTTATTGAGTTTTAAGAAGAGTTTTTCAAAATATTAACTTCCTAAAAAGGAGAAAGGATAAAAAGTTATAAAAGATGTTTTTTAAAATGATTATTTTAAGAATTTTAATTTTTTAAATAAGATATGGCAAATTTTATTTCTTTAAATAATTATCAATCATTAATTAGAAATATATTAGAAAATGCATTTCAAGATGCCCTTCAATAATAACTAATAGAGTCTTGATGAAACATTCATTAATCCACACATTGTGTAGAAAAGTGTGAAAAAATATGTAGTTAACATAGTGTTGAAGTAAAGTTCATTCACACACACATAAATGTGTGACATTTTTAAAAATTACAATTTAAATTATTATTATCATTTACAGACAAAAAAATATTTTTTTTATTATTTTCTTTATCTATTTTGTATAAAAGACACCTTCAATATATATCTCTACTCTATCCATGTTCAAAAAAAATTATATATATATATGTTAGTTATGTTGTTTTTTTATCCATGAAAAATAAAAATAGAAAAAACATTACATAATGTCACATACCAATTTCCTCTAAAATAAATAAAATAATAATTTTTAAATTTAATGTTAAAAACTATTTTATAATTATGTAAATAATGAGTAATAAGAAATGGAAGGTTATTGTATTGAGTAGGAGGAAATGGATATTGGAAGATAAGCCAGTGATAAGAGGGAAAGTCCTCACCAAGGTTATATGTGGGTGGTGACCTAGACTCAATATAGTTGTATTCTTATTTGATAAGGAATTGAACTAAAATATATTCCGTAGTGCTCTTTATTTGTTAGTAAATATTTTACTAGGTTTTGCTTTATCCATGGATGAGTATTTTTTTAGTGATAGTAACAAGTATTAAACTTATAGGTATATTACACATGCTTGTGTATGCAAAAAAAAATGTGACAATGAGGCATGCATGCTTTCTTATTGTTATGTAGCTTATATATATATATTATCATGTGAACTTGTAATGCATAGTAATACGTGCATGTTTGATTAAGATGACAAATAACTATTAACACACAAGCATTTCAAATTTTCTCAGCATACAATTGATTATTTGATTATTCTAATAGTGATGTGAGAGATTAAGTATATATTATAAAAATAGTCAAACACTCCATTTCTCATTCATAACATATATAGGCATTTCCAACCAATATGTTAAAAACAATTAACCACTAGTTTAATCTGTGGAGAAGTCAATTTGTATGGAATTCATAAAGGAGTAATATCTCTTACTAACATTATAGTTTATTTGTTGCATGATGATTATGTTCATACATATTATTTTCTCATAATTGTTACATGCAATATTCATAGAATTTCTAGTTTTCTTGATGCAAAAGAATTATGTGTTTGAACATTTTTAAGGATTTCATATGCATCAAGAGAACTCTAATGACAAGATTTTAGGGTCTCAACAATAAAAATAATATTATGTTTATAAAATAGCCTAGTGGATTGATTTGAAATCTTATGAAAAATAAAAGCAAATTACTTTCTATATAAGAGATAAATTAAATGGAAACATTATCGAAAAAAGCATGCCAAACTTAAAATGGAGAGATGAGATAAGTAAATACTATTTTTGTATGTGGTAAAGTCTGTGGTGTGATATATATAATCATTTTATACTAAGATTGAGTTTTTAGTTTTTTTTGAATTATTTGTGTTAATATACTTTTAATACTAAAAATGAGAGTGACCGAAGGAAAATTTGCAATAATTGATGTAGTCAAAGGTTATGTGTATACATATTTATTTTGAAGAGATGACGATTGTTCATATCATTAGAGTAAGCATTATAGGCTTGAAGAATGTGTTTTTTTTTTCAAATCATATAGATAATTAAAAAAAGGATATATATATATATATTGAAAGAAATTTGATAACAAGGATTATATCTGCAATGGAAATGGTGATTAATAATCAATTTATGGAAACTATTAGTGAAAATATGGTCAATAATGGATTTAGTGTTGTGGTTTATGGATTCATGGTTTTAGCCATCTACTATGTATGACAAATTATTGGAAAATTATGTAACTTATAAAATGAAAATGTAAAAAGCTAAAGTAAAATAATATATAATAAAATTGAATCTGAATACATTGTGATACTCTATCAAAATGAGGTGAGAGGTGATAGTTAGATGGTTTTGTGATTAACATTAGCCACATGATTTTTTGGTTGCAAGGGAAACAATGAGATGATTACTTATATAAAATAAGGTGTGTGCTATATAGTTTGAGTGAAGGTATTTATGTACTTTTATGAATATGTTTTAATTAGTTGAAGTGTTGAACATAAAAATAGATCCATCACATTTTAATTGTATATATTTTAAGGACCAAGAAAATGTGGAGATAATAATACCTTAGTTTGTATTTGAAATTTTATATAGGTTCCATTATAGGATATTTAAATATCATTTATAGGAGTTGCAATTGATAGGTTGCATGATGTGATGATTGGTCATATGAACTTGTAATGTGGAATTATAGAATTTACATGCAATTGGAAGTTAAAAAAATGTTTCCTCCATCTTGCAATAATTATTGGTTCTTTTTATATATGGTTTTATGCATTTCATTGAGATAATTTTGTGATGATAGATACATTTAAATCAAAACATTAATAACATGATTATGTTTTTATTAATTGTTGAATCCACTCGAAAAACCTATTTTTTGTGGTTATGCTTTGATCATAAAAGTAAATGGATCTAGATAGATGATCAAAGAATATTCTATTCTAGTCATACTATACTAAATGATAATGTGATAAGGGTAATACCGTACAATGGTAAATGGTGGTATGATTATTTCTAAATTTTTATAAAGTTGTAATGATACAATATATGAGATTGTTTTATATGATGATGATGATGATAGTTATTAATGTCCATTGAGACTATCTTTGGTCTATCAGGTCTTAAAAAAAAAAAGAGCCACTTCTTTTTCTTTAGAAATGTATTTCTATGCTAAAAAACATTTAAGAGAAGCATTCCTAAATCACGTAGTTATGATGAGTTAAAAGGGTAGGAAGGTCGGTATTGTAGCAAATGTTTTGAGATTGTGCTTTATTGTGGGTGTATGCAAGACATTCTATGAGAAAGTGATTTTCGTCTTCAACCCTCTTTGTGTCACAAAGATGACAAATCCTTTCATACCGTGACATTTTAGGAATTGTTCAACGTCCTGTTTCACTATGGAACTCATGAGAGTTTGTTCTTATTTTAGTAAATTGATTTTCTTCTTTACTCTAGTTAAAATATAAATATACTTTTAATCTTCTAGATTAGGGTTGACCACCTCCTTATAATATCTTATTTTTCTCTTATCCTCTAACTCTGTATCACACTACATATTTTCCTTAAATTTAGATGCAATACTATTTTTAATATTATCCCTATTCTACAGAGTGACCTCTTCCTTGACTCCCAATGGTTTATCCAAGACTTGACATCTTTATGCCAACCTCGCTTAAGTCGAATGTGTTTTTTACTAGAGTATGAAGCAACCTTAGGAAGCCTATTGTATCCCATGTTTATCTTGTTCCTCTACATTAGGTACCTAGTCATATCCATGTACTCAATTGGGGAGATAATCGCTTATGTGAGGAGGATAGGATAGGACACATATTTCCTTTAATTTTGAGATTATATGTTACAAAGCGCTTTAAGTGGTATGATTTATGAAATTCATAGGGGGTGTAGCATTTTCTTAATATATGGCATGTGATATGAACTAGGCACATTCAGTGAAGTATGTCTTATTGTGATAAGTTATGATATTAAATTTGTGTGAAATGTACACTTGCCAAGACTTTAAGGTATACAACTTACAAAAACTCATAAAGGGAAACTATATTGAAGTAATCTCTTTTAATTTCAAAGTTGGAAACATTGAACTTATTAATACTAGAGACATATAGTGACTAATATAACTCAACATTTATTTTTGGAAATAATTTATTAACATCATGTTATTATTGGATTTTTTAAAATTAAATACTAATGATGTTTGTTGATCTATCGACTAAGAAAAAAAAAAGGTTTGGATATCTAAATTTTTTATGTAGATGGGGTCAAGACTATTGAGTACATCAACAATTAAAAGAGGGGAGAATGTCACATACTAATTTTCCTGTAAAAAAAATTAATGTAATAAATGAATTTAAAAGTCAAACTATTTTGTAATTATGTAAATATTGAGGAGTAACAAGAAATGGTCATTATTTTCCATTATCAACCCTTTCATTTATTATTGATTGGAAAGAAGGTTATTGTCTTAGAAGTCCTAATTAGGGCTATATCTTGGTGGTGACATAAAGTCATATAATTGTATTCTTATTAATAAGGAATTCGCTAAATGATATTTCATGGTGATCTTTTTGGGGCCAAGATAATCTATCAATAAGATAAGTTCTGATAAGTTCTTGATACTATTATTTGTTCAATTAAGTAAAAGTAAACAAAATCATAAACACTATGTTTTGTTTGATTAAGTAAAATAAAAATATTCAAATAAAAATATCAAATCATGATATAATTTTAGATGATCTTATTTAATTAAATAAAAGTAATAAAAATTATATAAACAATTTTGTTTAATTAAATAAAATAAAAATATAATAAAAAATAAGGTTATTTTGCTTGATTAGTTAAAAGTAAACAAACATAAATAAAATCAACTAAATATTCAATTACGTTTTTGGTTTGTTTGACTTTAATTTTCATATAAATAAAGTGAACACATTAAACATAACTTAAATTTTCCAAAAAATAAAAAAATAAAATTAATTTTTTAAACCAACTATAAAAATAATAAAATAAATTCATATAAAATGATTTGAAATCATTTTTTCTCTATAAATCTTATAGAGAATATTCTCTTAACAAGTTCTCTCATACATCAAAGATTTACATATATTGCAAATCCTATTAAATAAGAGTTTATAAAAAAAAAGCCATGGAACAAGAAGAGCATTAAACACATATGCACACATATAATTTCTCCTTATTTTAAAATTTTGTTTTCATAAATCGAATCTATACATAAAAAAGAATTAACACATGGATGATTTATGAATATTATAGATCATGTTATTTTCAATATTTTATGAAAACATATTTAATATATTTATCATTTTTTTAAAATATTTTAAGGTGGACTAAAAAATCTTCGATAATGTTATTTTCAACATTTTACGAAAACATATATTAATATACTTATTATTTTTTAAAAATATTTTAAGGTGGACTAAAAAATCTTGTGCACTTTTTAATGAAGAACAAATTAATGGAAAAGCACTTCTAAATCGAAAACCTTAGTCAACCTAAACTTTCTTTGATAATTGAAACAAATTCTTATTTTAACTATAAATTAATATGTTTCACATTCTTATTTAAACCATAAATAATATGTTTCTAAATTCTCATTGAAGAGTTTGCTCAACAAATAAGAGAATTTTTTAATTTTGAAAAGTCATCTCTTAAACACTTATTTCAGTGTTTGGTCTATAAAACTATCTCTCTCCAGTTTGCATGCATTCATGAAACATGATTATATTGATTTAGTTTACATAAATTTTCATTTTAATGCAATTCTTTTATTTACATAAATAATAAATATTTTCTTTTCATTTAGAACAACTATTTTTGAAAAGACGTAAATATATAATTTTTTAAAATTTTCTCATTTCTCTTTAAATATTTAAAAGTTAAGTAGAAATTACATTTTTTTAAATGTATATATTACTTCCATTTCAATTTAAGTACATTCTCCTCAGATGGGGTGATAGACGACACATGTTGAGTAACACTTGGAGTCCGAAGGGAATGGGTCGCAGAGGTTTCTTATGTGGCTTGTTCCTGTTTTGTTGCGCCATCTTAATGCGTTGGATGAAATCTATGGTTTCCTCTGGATTTGGTGTTTAATGATGCATCCTTTCCGTCGAATTGGCATAGGTTTAAGTTGTATGGATTTAATTCCACCTCCGAACTATGGTATTTTCTCTGTAATGTCCCCATTCAAATAAATGCATGACACAAAAATTCCACCAATCCTACTATTTCCCTAGGTTGGATGGAGACATTGGGATTTGCAATAAGGGAGCTAATAAATGATGTTTAGACATTAGAATGGCATAAATATTTAATAAAGGATCTAAATAAATAAATACAAGAGCAAATCAAGTGGCAATTGACCATGAAGACACATGGAGGATGTGGGACCCACAAAAGCTAGATTTTCCATGCCACATGACATCCACCTCTTGTCAATTCGAATCCAGGAGAAGTCCAACGTTCTTGGGATGAGTTGGAAGGATTATACACTTGGCAATATGCATCATAGGTAGAATTGGGATGGAAGTGTAACTCCCATGGAAGAGGAAGAGTCAAATGAGAGGTTCTTGGACACTTGGGCTAGATTCCCTAACCTCTATGACAACAATGATGGAGATGCTATGACACCTATGACAAATTTCAGACCTGATTGCTGACATCTGAACAATATGACATGTCAAGCCTAAAAATAGCCTCCAAGAGAGCGCTCATGGGAGTTAGAGAAGCTCAAGAGGTTCCTACTCGAATTGATGGAAGGTGGAAGGCTAGGAAGTGGAAGACAAGTGGAAAATCCTGAATCCCTCCCTAATTCGAATTGGCTTGGACTTTATGGATGGAATTCAAACCTTAGAAGGCTAAGGATGTTTATAAAATACAAGGATCAAGTAAGAGAAGGGATTTTGATCATTTTCAAAATTTGCATTTGAGGGGAGAGCTAGTGGAGTGCTACTCTACTTGCCTTAGCACCAATCTC
Source organism: Larix kaempferi (assembly GCA_027924585.1). Classification (NCBI taxonomy): domain Eukaryota; kingdom Viridiplantae; phylum Streptophyta; class Pinopsida; order Pinales; family Pinaceae; genus Larix; species Larix kaempferi. Next base: position 5,853,286 of record BSBM01000893.1, read on the forward strand.
GAGGGTGAAAGATTCCCATCCTAGTTGGTAATTGGAAAGGCCATTCAGAACTTTCATTTGGATCTTCAATGGACTCTTATGTTGCAGGTTCAAGCTACAGGGCAGCTCATGGTCACCTTTAGTTCAACTTGCTTCTCCAACCATTTCCATTTTTCTCTACATATTCATGATCCTTGAGGTGGGGCGCACTTGGTGAGCTGTTTTTATCTTTGGGGGAGCTTCTAATGCCCCATTATTTTATCATCTGATGTAATTTCTCCGTTATTCATATTCATAATAGCTTCAAGTCGAGATTCCAAGTGGAACTATGTAAATCTGATCATTAATGAGCAAATGGTGTCATTTTCCCCATCATGTTGATGTATGCCAATGATATGTTTATATATTCGAATGTACCAATGAAATACTGATGATTTAATGATGTATGGACTGTTAATAACCTGTTATACAAGTTTCATGTTTAGTGCATAAGCTTTTGGATTCATATTGTTAAATTTCATATCATTTGGAGAAGATTGCCTATCATTTCCCCTAAGGTCGAAACTAGTCTTTTGTATCTAATTTAAGAGGGTTGTACCAGAATTAATAAACTAAATGGTGATTCATATGAGACTATATTGATGTCCTCTAGATATCCCCTTCCTCTGTTCAGAAATTTGAGAGGGTCCAACAGAATTTGGAGAGCCATTTCCAGCATCTACCCCATGGGGAATTGAACCCCTAATTGCTAGTCAAATTCCCTACATTGGCTAGAATTCAAAGGAGAGTTGAAGAAGACTTTTGAAGAGTCTAAAGCATACATGAGCCTAATAATCATGTACTAATACCATCCATATACATTCTGTAACAATTTGGGAGCATTTGGAGCCATTTGGAGATCAAGAAACCAATAGTAGTCAAGGGTCGAACTAGTGGAAAAATTGAAAGTTTCACTATTTTAATAAATTTCAAAAAAGGGACATTACAAGTGGTATCAAAGCATTATCTTTGCACATGATGTGGTTTTATATTCATTAGGACAAGAAGTCAGGGACCACCCTTAGATATTGAAACCAAAAGTGTTTTTGTTGAAGAGGAAAAAGTAGGAAAAGAAGTGCATTTTGAGGAAACTATGACTAGGGATGAGAAGGGATCCTCAGATGAGAGTGAGGAGTTTAGAAAACTCATGAAACCACTCTTTGAATACATGACCCAACATATGATGAAATGATTTGAATTGTTGGCTATCCAACTTGGAAGCAAAGGGGAAAAAGGAGGCAGCAGTAGTTCACATTTTGAGGAAAAGAAGGCAATGTGTGGAAGTATCTTCTCAAAGACAAGACCACATAATAGACCTCATGAATTTCAGAGTGCAGCAAGGCCTACCACACCTAAATTCCTTGATTCCAAAGAAAATATTAATACTCCATATGATATGCAAGAGGTTCTAATCGAATGGCAAAAGTTGAGTGAGGAGTGCAGAAGTACCCTACCATTTGATCAATACTTTGTTGTCTCAAACAAGCTCAAGATGAGGGAAGGCAATAGGAATCCATTTCAAAATAGAAAATTGGATTATTCCATAAGTAAAATGCCACTTCCCACCTTTTATGGCTCATCTCAAAGTTCTGCAAACACTTGGGTACAAAAACTAGATGTGTATTTTCAACTAAATCCAATGGTGGAAGAGGATGCCTTAAAAATGGCCATTTTGCATCTTGATGGGGAAGCCAATGATTGGTGGTTCCATGGTCTAAAAACCTTGGGACATGATCAAGTTACAACATCTGGAGAATTTTTTGACAAGGTATTAGAAATATTTGAGCAAAAATATCAAGAATTACCTTTCAAAGAACTAACCCAATTGAAGCAAGTTGGAACCCCTGATGAATATATGTTACCCCTGCTGAATATATGTTGGAATTCCAAAAATTATTAGTTAAGGTGGCTGATATATCTATGGTGAGGTTAGTATTACTATTTACTGAATGTTTGGCTGAACCCTTAAAAGGTTTATTTAAGTCCCACAAACCAAATTCATTGAAGGATGCCATGAACTTGACAAGAGATCTACAAAATGTGCTACCTAGGACAAGGTTTCCTCACAATCCTAACTTCCCTTCCAAATTCAGATTTGAAAAGAAGCCTTGGAAAAGAGATGCATTTGAAAAGAATAAGAAAGAGGGACTAAACAGAGAAGAACCCAGAAGAAAGAAATCATGCTACACATGCTTCCAACCATGGGCACCGGGGCATAAATGTACTAAGGGAAAAGCTCAATACATTGAAGTATTTTTTGATAATGATGAGTATGAAGGGGGTATGGAGGAAGAAGGACATATTTCAGATCAAGAAGAGGGATACGATACAGTAGAAGAAGGGAAACAAGAATAAAATCATCAGTCACCTGACAAAGCAAGGATGGCAGTACTTTCAGCAGTGCCTCGTTATCACACTATTCGATGCAAGGGAGTGATACAAGGACAAAGGGCCTCGGTATTGGTATATGGAGGAGAAACACATAAATTAATAGATGAAAACATGGTAGAGATAAGGAAGATACCTACTGAACCATTTGATGGCTTCACAGTTGTCATTCTAGGTCACCACACTATGGAGTGCAAAACATGGGTTCCAAAGCTACAAATCACCATAGGTAATTACATTTTTTTTGATAGCTTTTATGTGGTTGATGTTGATGATACTAATGTTGTTTTGGGAGTGCAATAGTTGTACTCTATAGGGGATCATACAATGAACTATCAAATTCCTGAAATGAAATTCCAAGATTCGGAAGGAATACTAAGGGTTGTGAGAGGGTAGCAGACCTATCCGAATCAAGTAGTGACCTCCCATAGTATGAGATCCATATTGAGGCATGGATACATAGAATGGGCTGGTAAATGTTTCATCACCTCTCCCAAGACAAACATAAAGGTTGTTGAACACCTAAAGGAGATAGAGAAACTCCTACAAAAGTATGAAATTTATTTGGAGACCTTCCACATGGTACACCACCTGATAGGGGGGTTGAACACAAAATTGTTTTGGAGGAGGGTAATTCACCCATCCAAATACCACCCTATAGACATCCAAAAAAATTCAGAGATGAAATTGAAAATTCCATCCAAGAACTCCTAGGGTTGGGACTCATTATACCAAGCTCTAGCCCTTATGCCTCTTCAGTAGTGTTGGTGAAGAAAAAAGATGGAACCTTAAGGATGTGCATAGATTTTAGATCTTTGAACAAAAAGACAATCAAGAATAGGTATCCTATTCCTAGAATTGATGAGCTCATGGATGAGATATTTGGGGAAAAATATTTCTCCAAATTTGATCTTAGATTAGGTTACCATCAAATTCAAATGAAGGAAGAAGATGTACAAAAGACTGCTTTTAGATGTCACTATGGCCACTTTGAGTTTCTTGTTATTCCTTTTGGATTAACTAATGCTCCAGCCACATTCCAAGCATGCAGGAATAGGATCTTTTGCAAGCATCTTAGAAAGTTTGTTTTGGTTTTCTTTGATGACATTCTCATTTATAGCAAAACTTGGGAAGAGCATTTGCATCATTTAGAGGTTGTGCTGAAAAGTTTGCATGAACAGTCCTTGTTTGCTAAGTTGTCTAAATGTGAATTTGGGATGAAGGAACTTTTGTATCTTGGGTACATTATTGGACAAGAAGGAGTGAAAGTACATATGGAAAAAATAAGCACTATCCTTGAATGGACAACACCAAAAAACATCACAGAATTAAGAGGCTTCATTGGGATATGAACCTATTATAAGAAGTTTGTGAAAGGGTTCTCCAAATTGACTTCTCCACACACTGATTTGACAAAGAAATATGATTTCAAGTGGGATGAAGAGGCTGAAAAGGCCTTCCAAAAAATGAAAGAGGTAATGAGTAGTTGTCTAGTACTTGCAGTACCTGATTTTACTAAACCTTTTGTTTTGGAATGTGATGCTTCAGGTGAAGGGATAGGGGCTGTTCTAAAGAAAAATTAACACCCTATAGCCTTTGAGAGCAGAAATTTGCAGCCACATGAGAAGATTTACTCCATCTATGACAAATAAATGTTGGCCATCATGCATGCCGTGGACAATTTTAGACAATACTTGGTGGGAAACAAGTTTGTGGTGAAAACTAATCACAATAGTCTAAAGCACTTCCTCACCCAAAATGATATTAATGAAAGGCAACAAAAGTGGGTAAGCAAGCTTTTGATTTTGATATTGAATATGTAAAAGGGAAGAATAACATTGTAGCAAATGCATTATCTAGAAGACCTTCCTTTTCTCTCATGGACATTGCAAAAGATTGGAAAAACATGCTAATGGTTGAATATGCCAAAGATAGTTTTGCTTGTGATGTGTTAGATGGGGTCAAAGGGGATGATAACTACAGGATTTTGAATGGGCTGATATATTACAGGGGAAAAATTTATTTAGTTCATAATTCAAAACTCAAGTACAAGATTTTGCAGGAAGCACATGATTTCCCCCTAGCTGGCCATCTGGGGATCTTCAAAACTTATAGGCAATTAAGGCAAAGGTTTTTTTGGAAAGGGATGAAGGAATATGTTCTAAAATATGTGAATGAATGTAAGGTATGTTAGCAAAAAAAATCTGAACTCACATGCCCAACTGGTTTATTGCAACCATTGCCCATTCCGGAACAAAAATGGGAGAGTATCTCAATGGACTTCATTATAGGTTTGCCCAAATCTTTGGGAAAGGATTGCATATATGTGGTAGTGGATATGCTGAACAAATTTGCTCATTTATTTGTTGTTACATAATATTTTAGTGCTGCACAAGTGGCTGATTTTTTTTTAAAAATAAATCTTCAGATTGCATGGGCTCCGTAAGAGCATTGTAAGTGATAGAGATAACAGATTCATGGGTTCTTTTTGGAAGGAAATTTTCACATTGGTGGGCACTCAATTGACTCCAAGCACAAGCTATCATCCACAAACTGATGGAAAAACAAAGAGAGTGAATCAATGGTTGAAAGGGTACCTAAGGAACTATGTGGGAGAGCGGCAAAAAAATGGGTAAAATAGCTACACTTGGGTGCGTTTTGCTACAACACTACTTTTCATATTTCAATAGAAATGTATCCTTTCAAAGAATTATATGGTTATGAAGAACTCACCTTTGTTGAGCATATCTTTGGTGATAGTAGATCCCTAAAAGCTAAATACTGGGTGGAAGAGAGCCAAGAAATTTTAAATCTTTCGAAAGACAATTTGCAGGTTGCCCAAAATCAACAAAAACAATATGCAGATCAACATAGGGAAGAAAGGACCTTTCAAATCAATGATTTGGATATTTGAGGTTGCAGCCATATAAAAAAACATCTTTGAAAAAGAAGGGAGCAGAGAAGTTAAAAACAAGATACTATGGCCCATACAAGGTAGTTCAGAAGGTTGGGGAGGTAGCATATGAGTTAGAACTTCTGGAAGGAAGTAAAATCCATAATGTATTTCATGTTTCCTGTCTCAAGAAGTCTATTGGTCAGCAAATTGTCATTTCAGAAACACTTCCTCCTTTAAATGATGAAGGTCAGCTCATACTTGTTCCAGAAAAAATTTTGAAGACAAGGGAAAGAAGATTAAGGAGCAGAACTATCAAAGAGTACTTGGTACAATGGAAGGAACTCCCAAGTGAAGATTCCACATGGGAAGAGGAACAAATTTTGCAGAATCCAAATCTGAAATTGCTTGAGGACAAGCAATCTTGGGTGGGGAGGACTGTAATGTACCCATTCAAATAAATGCATGACAGAAAAAATCCACCAATCATAGTAGTTCCCTAGGTTGGATGGAGACATTGGGATTTTCAATAAGGGAGATAATAAATTATGTTTAGACATTAGAATGGCATAAATATTTAATAAAGGAGATAAATAAATAAATACAAGAGAAAATCAAGTGGCAATTGACCATGAAGACACATGGAGGATGTGGGACCCACACAAGCTAGATTTTCCATGCCACATGGCATCCTCCTCTTGTCAATTCGAATCCATGAGAAGTCCAACATTCTTGGGATGAGTTGGAAGGCTTATACACTTGGAAATATGCATCATAGGTCAAATTGGGATGGAAGTGTTGTAGCTAGGGTTTTCACCCTAGCTTGTGCAAATGAGCACCTACTAAGGAGAAGGGCCTCCTTAGTAGTAGTTCAATAAACAACAAATAAAAGCAGTAAAACAATATGAAATTTAACCTAGAATGAGCATTAACATAAATAGAAAAACATGAAAATATGGTGAAGATCTCTCTTTTTGTATTGAAAATTACCCCAGATGTAGAGGTTGGTGGAGCCTTTGTAGCAGTCCAAGAGGGTTGCTTCCAAGCTCCAGTGTTGTTCCTTCTCCTTCTCTCAAAGTTGTTTTGGAAATGGGGCCAAAAGGGTTCTCAAGAATTAACTCCAAGTGGAGAGCTAGGGTTTCAAGGGAATTTTCAGCAGCGTAAGGATAGGGATGATTATGGATGAAAAATGGGGAGCCTCCATAACCTATTTATAGGTTTTTAGTGGTGGAGTGCTGACCCATGGTTTTGGGCACCATATGGTTTAGGTCAGCTGTATAGGGTTTTTGCTTCCTTTTTCCCTCTTTTTCCTCTTTTTTGTATTTTTTATTCCCTTTTTAGAGGGTTTTTGCTATTTTTGGAGGAATTTAACTTATTTTGGGGGAAAAAAGGGGGGTTTTGGCCTTTTGGAGGATTTTTAATGGTTTTTTGAGGTTTTGGAGGTAAATATGGTAGGAAGTATGGACGAATGAGTCATGTGATGAGGGAGATGAGGTAGTGAGCACTTTTTGGGTGTTAACAGATTGCCCCGTGATGTGTGAGGGTAGGATCTCATCTTATGGCCGATAGACATCATAGGTATTTTATGGTTTTCCTGGGATGTGGAGAGGAGAAGAAACGAACTAGAGCCTAGAGCAACAGTCCTGGACAAACTGCAAAAATTGAAAATACATGACCTCAATAATGAATGAGGAATAATCTCAACATATGGACGAGGCGGGCATTCCCATGCTCATATCAAAATATAGAACAATAACAAGGGGGTCCAAAAATGGGGACCTGAAATATACATGGCCTCAAATAATGAATGAGGAAGAATCTCAATATATGGACGAGGCGGGCATACCCATGCTCGTATCAAGATATATATAAACAATAACAATGAGGCCCGAAAATGGGGACCTAAAAGATACACAGAGAACCACTATGTACATCATAAGGGTCCAGAGGGGACACATAATCTGGGACGTATTGCTGGGTTGACCATGTCTGAGCTGAAAAACTGATACACTGGAATAACAATAGTGCTGTTAAGTGTGGTACCAAAGGAACTGATGAGCTGCTGGATCATAGTGACTGGGGGCATAGCCTCAATGGTACACTGAACTGGAACTAAACTGGGTACTCAAGGAAGCATATAACTAGATGGCTTCCGAATGCAATTGCCAACGCAACCCGGAAATCCACGGGAACATAGAACTCGACGTTCTGAAGGGACTCACCAATGTGCTAGAGTTGGGGGAAATCCGGGGTCTTCGACCAATAACTGAAGGGATATATACCCTGCGCGATTCTCAACGATGCGATCAAGGTGTTGAAGTCGAGCATGTGAGAAACAACCACTCGGAGAGGCACTGATGACTCCTTTCAAAATGGTCCGTAGGCACTCACCACAAATGGTGATGAGTCCAAGGCGCAGGGACCTCTGGGTCTATCCTTTGGAATAGATGGGCTGTCGTCGACAGAGGGAGACCTGCAACTAGCAAGGCAATGATGTTTCCTTGATACGAGCACGAGGTGGAGAACCAGAGTGTGAGAGTACTGATGTAGGACTGACATACTATGGGGGTAGGGAATAACTGGGCAAGTAGAGTGGGGGGACTCAAACTTCCTTTGTTCAGAGTATGATGGCGGGGATGATCGGGCAGCATATGAAACTGACTGGTGGGAGAGGGATCATAGCTGTAATGGACCAATGATGGTGACTGGGATGAGTGATACTCAAGTTGGTGTAAGATGGCAGGAGACTACAGAATACTCTGAACAAAGGTGACCTTATTGGGGGTGCTTTCGAGATGATCGATCACGGTGCCGAGAGGCACAGGGGGGGGACTTCTTTATGGTGTAGGGAGCTAGATGAAGTGTGCTAAAAAATGGTACTGCCGTGTGGATTTATACGAGCCCAGGACAGTTCATGCTCATGATTGCTTTCAATTTTAAGGAGTCTGAAAGCGATAAGAAGACTCTGAAATAATGGAATGGTACCATCGTGTGGATTTGTACGAGCTTGAGACAGTGCATGCTCGTGGTTGCTTTCAATTTTAGAGAGTCTGAAAGCAATAAGAAGACTCCAGGGGGGTGCTTTTTCATGTGTTAGTCTCCAAGGCCCAAAGAAACATAAAAGGATGCAATGAAGAACTCTTCTAGCTGGTGTGACTAGTGTATTACTTTTTCGTAATTAGTCTACCAGGTCCGGAAAAGGGTTAAACTTATACCAGATAGACACCCTTTCAGGTACTTTAATGAGCATGAAAGGAAGCAAGATTGCTCAATGATCTTTTCATTCTTTTAGGAGTCAGAAAAGAGCTTAACAGAAACTCCCTAAGTGCCTTTTTCGTAAAGGACTTGTCCGACCTGAAAAAGGGATAAAATTATACCGAACAAAAGGAATGGCCAGGCAAGGAGGAAGTGCTCAATCAAGGAACATTGATGAGAACCAAGAACGAGGGTGGGGGGGGAACATTGGTGGGCCTCCTTGTGGGATGATGAATGGTGGAAAACTATCGAAATAATTGCAGTATGAATGGAGTGAATGGCTCATGTAAAAATGTGGAACATTCCGATGGTGGCCGATGTGGTGCGCAAACCAAGGCAGCAAGGTGTCAGGATACAATGTGGAAGTTGTACCTCATGAGAGCGAGAAATGATCTCAAGCGTCATCACGAGCTCAGAAAACTGGATCCGGCGATATACAAAGTGTCAAAGATGGGGAACAACCGAGGTGGCATGCAAACCGAAGCGACGGGGGGCGTTTTGGAAAAAATACTCGAAAAATATGGGGGTGAGAGTGAGAAATGATATCAAGCATCATCACAGGCTTGGAAAAATGAATCTGATGATATAAAGTATATCAAAAAATGGAGAGTAGCCAAAGTGGCACGCAAATCGATGCGACTAGTGGTGTCTAGAAAAATGCTAAAAAAATATGCCAAAAAATAAGAAAACGAGTCGACCATCATGACGGTCTCGTCGTGTTGATTCCAGTGGTGGAAACGGTTCGAAAAATGGACTATGTATGGGTTTAGAATGGCCAAAAAAAGAAAAAGTCAACGGATTATAAATAGTAAGTGGGTCCAACATGACAAGTGTCATTTGGACTTGTTGACTTGTACTAGAGATCATAATGGACCAGAGCTGAGTTGGTGTTTTTGGACGATCTGATCGGCCGTTTGCAGATCCGGGAGTTGCAGGTATGCCGAGAAACTCATACCTGCATTGTTTATTGGGTTCGAGGGGTAGTGGGTCCCAAGGGGTTTTCTGTATGGTCCACGTGGGGTGTACCGCGGGTTTGCGGGGTGAAACCACGGTCGGGGACCACGGGTTCCAGGTTTGAGCACGCGGCCGGGGGACCGCGAGTTCTGGGTCGGAATACGCGGTCTTGGACCGCGACTTCTGAGGCTGGACTCGCGGTTCAGGACCGCGAGTTTGGATCCTATAGGAATGGTCCTGGACCGTGACTGTAGCCTTGACAGCTGCGGTTTGAGATTGTGGCAAGGGGCCCTAAAGCTGCGATTGGGATCAAGCTTTAGGGTTTCCTGGGGGGAAGGGTTATTTCCTTGACATGGGTTTGATGAGTGTGCATTGTGGGATTGATAGGATGTCATTAGTGCTGTGGCGAGAGTGGGAGGTCCCAGATGACATAGTGGATGTCATGCGGAGGGATCGGCATGTGCAGTCTACTTTGGGGTTGTGCGAGCTGCTGAAGTTCTCACAGGTGCCCATGATGCGTTCAATAGGGCTACTACTGAACAAGTTAGTGAGATTTTGGGAGCCTGACATACATGCGTTCAGGGTGCAGGGAGAGAGGGTATATATCACCCTCGTAGATGTATATTTCTTGATGGGGTTGTCCTGTCTGGGTAGGGTGGCTGATACGTAGCCACGAGTGTCTGCAGACGTGGATATGGAGGATATGTTGGAGCGGTACTGTGGTCCCGAGGCTATAGTGCATAAGAATGCACTCCGGATTGTGGATCTGCGGGAACCATCAGTACAGGTGATTGCGGTGTGCGTGGTTTTGGTTTTAGCGTCCTAGTCGCCTGAGCAGGTGTTAGGGGGCTAGATGTAGCTGGTGGAGCGGGTGCTGGGTGGCATATACTATGCTTGGGGCCAGATGTTCCTCACCAGTGTTCAGAGGCAGCTGACCTCGGTGAAGGAATCTGGCAAAGGATTCTGCTATGGGTCTTTTCTATGTTCCTTCTTCATGGAGCGGGTACCTACACTGCGGCCGCGGGTGCTGGTTAGGGCAGGAGGACTCAGGGAGCCGTGCATGGTGCGGTGGGGAGAGATGATGCGATGACGGGGTGGTAGTGAGGTTGGCAAGTACTTCATCCAAGAGCTCTACCTACAGTGGTTGCAGATGCCACTGACGCTGGATGATTATCCATACAGAGAGATGGACTACACAAGAGATCTGGAGGCACCGTGGCCTCCAGGGTAGGCGTGGGGACCAGATGGTATGTATTGATTTGCTCGATTGTTGTTGATGTCAGATTTTCTGTATGACAGGTTTGAGATATTGCTATGCTGTTATTGACTGATGTATGATTTGCAGATGTGGGACTGAGACCACCACCGGGACACATAGACCGCCGGGGTCATGTAGCGATACCAGCCTTGCTAGGCCGAGGGGAGGTGCATCAACGGGATGTTGAGGGGACTCTAGAGTCCGTACGGGTGTTGCTTGATTGTTTGCTGGTTGGAGTGACTGATGATGGGTGGGGGGACTTGGATCAGGAGGTGATTCAGGACTGTCTTAAAGCGCCATGGGATTTTCAATCGATTGCGATCCGGGTGGCCATTTTCGCGGAGAGGGGTCGGGCACATGATCTGGAAGGGGATGAGGAGCTACCGGAGGAGGAGTGGGGTGAGGACTTGGAAGCTGCCGATGCAGGAAGCGATGGAGGATATGACTCTCAGTAGGGAGTACAGGGGACTCCCCCCCGATGTGTATGGACACTTAGGGTTTTTTGTAGCGTACGACTTGTATTCTATGAGGCTTGTCGATGTATATACATTTTTTGTATAGCTGAGTGTTGAGGTACTCAGGACATGTGTAGAACATTGACATTTATTTTTTGATATATATATGCACATAGATGCATCTTTTGTGATTATGATGGAATGTACGCACGTGGATGCGCTTGTGGTTTGTTATGTGTTTGTACTGACGTGGATGCAAGTAGTGTAGGATGATGGGCACGTGGATGCCCCTTGTGTATTTGTATGTTACGTAGTGCACATGGATGCAACATTATGTATGTAGGATAGGCACGTGGATGCCCCTGTATAGTAATGTGTTTATTTTATTGCACATGGATGCAAATATTTATGTGATGATAGGCACGTGGATGCCCCTTGTTGGAAATGCAATCTTTTTGAATTTTTATATATGTTTGATGAGATGATATGGGATGAAGATGCATGCTGGATATTTTACATGGTGTGATTGATATGCCAATCTAGGATGTTGTTAGATATTTGATCTGCAACACTATTCTGAGCTCTTGGGACATGGGTGAATGTTATGGATTCAAATTTTCGGCTGAGTTGTTTTGTGCACAGGAATTTTCTAAAGAGGCAAGGATCACGCACCTGGTAGCAGTTGTTGAGCTGGGAGATAAGTAGCTGGAAGTCAAGGAACACATGAAGGTGACATATGCCCATCTGAAGGGCAGCGGTTAGGAGATCGGTCACAGCATCATACTCCGCCTGGTTATTGGTAGCAGTGCCTATACATATTCCGTCAAGGTGAATCAATTCATGTGAAGGGGAATATAAGACCCATGTTGCAGAAGCCAGGTTTGGAGACCAGCGGCTTGCTCCATCAGGGAAGCCAATATAATGAGGTGGAAGATGGTCCATCTGTGATCATGCAAAAATGATGAATGTAAGGTTGCAGTAAAAAATGTGAAAAACAAAAAGAAAGAAAACTATACAATACGGACCAATGGGGTCGCGGGTTTGTTTAAGGATAAAAGCGTTTAAGATACAACCCATTATGGGAGTTGCACAAACGGTGACCTTCTGAGTTAGTTAAAATGTATGCCCCATTTTCGAGGCAGGTCTACACGAAGTAAGGACCTTGCCACATGGATTCAAACTTTCCTTTACCGGTCTTGTCGTGGGCTTGGTCATAGGCGAGAACAAGGTCTCCTTTGCGGAAAGTTCATGGGTGGACATGTTTGTCGTAACTAGCTTTGGAGCGGTTCTTAGCGGCCTCAATGGTTTTGAGGGTGGCATGATGGTCTTTGTCAGCTTGCTCCAGTGATAGCAGACGTTGCTCGAGTGGGGAGGTGTCTGGGAGAAGCTCGACAATGATGTGTAAGGCAGGTATATGACACTCAATGGGGAGGACAGACTCTACACCGTGAACTAAATGAAACGGGGGTAAAACCGGTGGCAGTCTTAGTTGATGTATGGTAAGCCCATATTGCAGGGAAAAGCATGTGATGCCAATTGGACTTATGCCGGTCAACAGTGCGTTGGAGGATGGTTTTTAAAATTTTGTTAATGGCCTCTACTTGGCCGTTCCCTTGGGGGTAGTAAGCAGAGGAATACTGATGTTCGAACTTCAGTAGGGTGGATAACTCACACCAAATGGAATCTTCGAAGTGTGAACCATGGTCTGAGACCAACTGTTTGGGGACCCCGAATCAAGTGATAACATGGTTAAAAAAGAAATGGGTAGCGGTGTCAGCTTTACAATTGAAGGTGGGCATGGCTTCAGCCCATTTGGTGAAGTAGTCGACGGCGACAATGATGTATTTATGGCCATTGGCGGATGAGGGTTTACATTCCATGAAGTCGATGGCCCATTTACAAAAGGGACCAATGGTGACGACTGTGTGTAACGGAGCGGGTGCTGTCCGAGCCTTAGGGGCAAAAAGTTGGCAATTATGGCAATGTTTGACTGTTGTGATGCAGTCGGTAAAGAGTGTGGGCCATAAGTATCTGGCGCGGATGACCTTTTGGGCAGTGGCCATTCCAGAGAAATGTCCACCGCAGGTGCCGCTATGACAGTCATTGAGGACTTGTTCGGCTTCCTTGTGTGTAAGACAATGACGGAGAATCGTGTCAACCCCTCACCAGTAAAGGACATCGCCCAAGAGGAGATACCGAGAGGCCTAGTGACGGATACGACGACATCCATCATGATTTATGTTGGGTTGAAACTTCTGCATGCGAAGGTATAACAAAATATCACCGTACCATGGGTCATCAGATGAGATGATGAACAAGTGATTGTTGGGTAACTCATCGGAGATTTGTGGGGACGACAAAAGGGATGGGAGATCGGTGATGAGCTGGGCAAGCACGAGGGCTTTAGTGCTCTTAGGGGTTGTGAAAGTGAGGTCATATTCTTGGAGGATAATTACCCATTTAGCAACACGACCTTGCAGGAGGTGCCGGTTCAAGAGATAGACCATGGGGTTGGAGTCGGCGACAACTGTGGTATGACTGAGTAAAATGTAATGTCACAATTTTTTGACGGAAAAGACCACAGCAAGGGCTAGTCTTTCCTCATATGGGTAACGTAGGGGTGGTCCAGACAAGGTCTGGCTGACGTAATAAATGACATGCTCCTGGAGAGCAGCGTCTTCTTGAACAAGGACTCCGGACACGGCATGATCGGATGCCAAGACGTAAAGGATGAAGTCTTGAGAGAAATTCGGAGGGGAGATCAGAGGGGCTTGCGTGAGAGCTTTCTTAAGGGCTTCGAATGCAGCTTGTGCCTGGTCATCCCAAAAAAAAGGTTATGTGAGTACGAAGCAGGCGTAAGAAACCATGAACAGTGGTGGCATAATCAGGAACAAAGCATCGAAGAAAATTAGATTTTTCCTGTAGATTCTGGAGCTGCTGGAGTGTGCGAGGAGCGGGAAGGTCTATGATGGCTTGGACTTTTAGGGGATCAACAACGATTCCTTTATGGGAAACAATGAAACCCAAAAACCGGCTTGCCGGAATGCAAAAGACACACTTGAGTGGGTTCAAGTGGATTTGATATTTGCGATAATGCAGAAAGACTTACCGAAGGTCGTTAGGGTGGTTTGATAATTTCCAGGAACGAGTTGTAATATCGTCAAGGTAGACTAGGAGGATATGGACCAAGTCGTGAAAACAATAGGTCATGGCCCGCTGGAAAGTGGCACCAGCATTTTTAAGGCCAAAAGGCATGACGCGATAGGAAAAGGTGCCCCATGGGGTGGTAAAGGCAGTCTTGTACTAATCTTCCTTGCGGATCTGAATCTAGTTGTATCCGGAAAAAACGTCCATGAAAGATATGACTTCATGCCCCGCACACACATCGATGAGTTGGTCAATAAATGGTGTGGGGAAGTTGTCTTTGGGACAGGCACGATTTAAATCGCGGAAGTTAGTACATACTCTGATGGTGCCTTGTTTCTTGTTAACAGGGACGGGGTTAGAAACCCAAGTGGTATATGCAATAGGATAAATGAATCTTGCTTTGCAAAGTTTCTCAATCTCTGCTTTAACGACAGGGAGCTTTGAGGGATGAATGGGGCATTGTTTTTGGTGAACGGGGGGTACATCTGGCCACGTGTCAATGTGGTGTTCTATAATAGCGGGGTCGAGACCAGGCATTTTGGTATAGGACCAGGCAAAGACATCATGGAACTCTTGGAAAAGTTTTTTGTACTCTCTGATCTCATACTCACTGCAGGAGGCTCCTAATGTAATGATTTCAAGAGCACCAGGTGGGTCAGAGATATCGATGTGGATGACAGGTGAGATGTTGGCCATGTTACCTTCCTCAAAGGCATCAGGAGTGGGAATGGGATCCTTAAACCAGTCGACTTTGGTGGGGAGGAAATATTTGGACTCAACCGCAAATTGGGTGGCTGTGGTGGAGGACGACTCTTCTGGGAGGAAGTAGGAACGATGGTGCATGTCTTCCCAGGGGTAATCCGGGGTAGTGAGAGCCTCTAGAATCTCCTCATCATTGCGGAAACTTTGAGTTGTCAAATCAGTTGACGAGGGAGTGGTAGTCGAAGAGATCATATAGATGGTATTAATCTCGCTGGTTGAGGGTGATACTGGGGGGTGGATCTCCTCAATTGTGGGGGGCGCCATCTCAAGGTCCAAATTATTAATCTCGTAGAGAGCTGCTCTGTAATCTGGGAGACCAGGACAGTGATGTGAGTAATGGCTGTAAATACCGCATATTGCACAAGGGTGGTTGGTACGCAGTGATTTGTCATGAGGCTTAGGGGCTGGATCGAGTTGGACAACCAGGATGTTGGGGTCGTCGTTAAGCATTTGCATGTGCTCTTGTAATGCAGGTAATTGTGGACATTGATGGGTAGGATGGCCTAACTCATCACACAACGAGCATTTAGGAGGAGCATGAAACACGGGGGGGTTTTTAATTGTTTTGAGCGAGGGTACAGCAGTGTATGGTTGTGGGCCTCTGCCCCCAGTGTTCTTGACAATGGGGGGTGGATTGGTGGATGAGGAAGGAGTAGAGACACCCGGGGGTGGTTGACTAGTAGTGGCGATGGGTTGCACCAGTTGTAGGACAACATTTGGTGTCAGTGGGGGAACGGGAGGTGAAATATACCACACGGGTAGTCCTAAGGTTAACCTGGGGAGGCTGAGAGTAGCCATAACCGAGGTGCTTACTACTCCCGAGGGAGGGAATAGGAAGGGGATTGTGTGGATGGGTGTAACACCAATATGACTAGGTACCAATGGTGGTTTGGGTAACAAGGGCGATTGATTGTTGGGTGTTTGTGCATTGTGGGAAAGGGTACATAGGTCAGATATTTCGATCGCTGGTGACGGGGGTGGAATGGATTGGAATGTTGAGGTCATCGGCGTATCTAAGTAAAATCCAGGTCCCACGGAGGAAACCAACAAGGTAGATGCACCAAAAAAAAGTTGTTCAACCATGGGGAGAACATTTTCAGGTGCAGCGGGGGCATTGGGATCGTAATAGGTGAGTTGATCGACCTTGACCATGCGTCTGTCATGGGGGAACATCATGGTATGAAAAATGGATGAGGAAACCTCCCGCATGGCATACATGTAGCTGCGGCCAAGTAAGAGGTTATAATCAAGTTGGGCGTTGATGACCTCTATGTCAATGAGCAATGTTTTACTAGCCAACTGGACGGGGACATTAGCTAAGAGACCTTGGGGTTGAGCCAAACGAC
This sequence comes from Larix kaempferi, assembly GCA_027924585.1. Taxonomy (NCBI): domain Eukaryota; kingdom Viridiplantae; phylum Streptophyta; class Pinopsida; order Pinales; family Pinaceae; genus Larix; species Larix kaempferi. The sequence goes on from BSBM01000893.1 coordinate 5,869,762, forward strand.
CATCGTAGGCTTGCAACACAGTGGTGGACTGCTGGAGAGTAGGGGATCCCAACTTCTGCCAAACGAATGTGGACATAACGCATGTAGAGGCACCTTCATCGATAATGCACCGATGGATGACAAGATTACGAATGGATACAAAAACTTGGAATGCTAAAGTGGAAGGCAGACGTGGTTTGGATTGGTCCAAATCGAAGGCCATTAGTCATGAATCATTTGGGTCAATAGCACCAATGGTGGAGAGCAAAGTCTTGCACTGTGAAGGACAGTGTTTTAAGACCTCTAATGCAGACATGGCTGCGGGGGACTGGGCTAAGTCATCTACAATGTTGTAACTAGACACGGCGCGAGCATTGGGATTATTGTTGATGCGACAAAGTGGGAAGTGAGTTGCTTTGGAGGCGCCATCTAGTTGAGCCGGAGGTATATGTAACGACTGATCAGTGGGATGAGCGTTCATGTTTTTGTCGATGGGAGGTGCTTCAGGGGTGGAGCCATATTGGTTCCAACGGGTTTGAAGGTTGACATCGGCGGATGACATCATTAACAAGTGATGGGTACCTGAGTCTAACATGGGTTGATCAGGAGCGGCATAAGTGATTTGCTGTTGTGGTGGCGTGTTTCCTTGAGGGGGAGCCAACGGCTAAGTGTTCACTATGCCTTGAGTCGGTAAAGGGTTTTGTAGCACCAAGGGTTGATGCTGAGGTGGTGGCGGGATGGGCGGCACCTGAGGAGCAGTGTACCCTTGGCGGTGGGCATCATCGATCCAGAGTTGCCGAGCTCGCTCCAAATGTGGGCAAGCTTGTGTGTAGTGGCCATAGACCCCACAAATAGAACAAGGATGGTTTGTTCGCAAATTAGGATTTTTGGCTTGTTTGGGCGGTCGGTCAGGGTTCTGGTTGGTAGGTGCCGCGTTATTGTTGTTTAGGGGATTGGGAGGTTGACCGTCTTGGTCTAGAGGGGGGTTGTTCCCATGGTTACGGCCTTTGCCATGGTTTTGCGGGCCCTATTGGCGCTGCTTATTTTGGTTCTGCTACGGAATCTATTGGGCATACACTTTCCCTTGGGAAACAGGTGGGTTCTGGTGTTGTGTAGGTGCGAGAGCAGGCTACGGTGGATAATAAGTAGGTGGAGGCGGCGCAGGTGCTGAACCTTGTGGGGGTTGTTGATATGTCTGCGGAACGGGTTGTGGGTTTGCCGCAGGGGTTTCCTGTGGTGAGTAATAAGCAGGTTGGGCTTGAGAGGATACATGAGCTAGTGCAGCCTGTGGGTGGTAATATGGATGAGGTGCGACTAGGGGGGCGTAAGCGAGGGATGCATGACCAAAGCACTGAGGTGGAAATGAGGGTCCATGGGAATGGTGGTGATGTGCCATGGGAGCATATGGATTGGTTGCTCCGGACTGAGATGTAGCCCGCGAAAGGTCGGGGCCATGGCTAGGACGTGCTATGGAAAAGGGGTGGTTATGTGAGGCTATACAGCCAATGATTCCATCTGCGGCATGGGATGCCCCCGGTGCATCTTGTCGGGAGGAATCGTCGTGGGGGGCATCAGGGATGATGAAATATAGGTAACCAGACTGGGCGTAAATAAGGTCAAATTGTTGGGCTTTTAGGATAGCCTCTTCTTCAGACTGGGGTCGTTCAGATGTCACATCCTTGGCAATGATAGGAAGGAGAGATTTTAGAAACCAATCTAAGAAGATACGATCGTCTAACTTGATTTTGCAGAGGTTGGGGCGTCGACGCCACTCATGAATGTGGTCAGTGATGTGGGTAGCCGTGTTCTGTCTGCAAAATAGTAGGATTTCAACTCCCGAGTCATAGCGGACAAGTAACTAAAAGAACTGTAGGAAAGTCGAGGCAAGGGAAGTAAAGGTGGCATGGGTCCCATGCGGATGCTCGATGTACCACTTAGCTACAGAGCCAGTGAGGGTGCGCTGTAATAGACGGAGGCAGACAGAGTCGTCCACTATGGAGTTGGAGGAACACCATAGATGGAAGGACATAATATGGTTTTGGGGGTCTTCACCTGCCTTACCCTCAAACTTAGGGATGTCGGAGGGGAGCTCGGTGGGCATGTGAGGCCACGTAGGGTCGTGTCTGATGGGATCATTAGTCAGTCTATCCAGGTCAGGAAGGTTGAGACTAGCCATGAATGGAAAACTAGTAGAAGGATGTGACATACTCGTGGTTGTGACCATGTTGGGGCCAATGCCCCCAAGTGGAGGGGATGGGTTTGGGATGTTGCCCCCAGGTGGAGGAACGAATGTGGTATGGGACAATCCTGCACCGTCAAGGGTAGTGTGAGTCACTGGTGGAGTTGGGATAGGTATGCTAGCTACTGGAATGGGTACAGTGATCAGAATGGTAGATGTGGGCCCCATCGAGGGCATATCCAAAGCGGGTGTGGTAGCTGGTGTGGTGGTGGATGCTCCACCAATGGTCCCTACAAAGAAAGGGTTGGATGTCATGCCAGCCATGGGGCTGGTTGGTGCAGTGTAAGTGGGGTTCTCGGACTCTGACTTAGAATCAGAGGTGAAATAAGGGGTGTCAATACCAGGGGACGGAGCTCTGCGTCTGCGACGAGTGGAGTCAAGTGATGGAGCTCTACATCTATGACGGGCGATGTCAAGTGAACTGTGCTGTGGGGGCTCACCCTGGAGGTGCCAAGAATGTCTTGGGGACTCAATGGTGACAGATGGTGTCAAGTATCTGGGGGTTGTGTTGAGTGAAAAATAGCTCAAAAACCCTAATGCAACCGAGTGTGTAGAAGGAGAGCGCAAAAAATATGGCACTCAGGCCAACAACCAACTCAAAACACTTACTGTAACAGCTGTGCTACAATAAGCGGAGTATCAACAAAAATGGTCATAATACCAACAAGAAGCAAGTTTCCTAAAAAATAAAAAACGGTGGACTCACTAGACCAAAGGGAGGTAAGGGAGCATGCAAACACCTAGCTAAATATTATTCTGACTCAACCAGACATATCCTCTGCAAGGTGATGAAATCCAAGTCAGACAATATGGATAGTAGAGCCAAGTGGCTAAAGATATCCCCCTACCAGGAGGGACACCGGGTAGTCAATCCTAGAAGAAAGGCAACTAAGATACCCCGTTCGTGACACGTCCAGAAAAAGTGAATCTGTAGTTTGGTTCTATCGCCATTGTATCCCCATACGGGTGATACACCGAGAACTACGAAAGGTATCCTTTGGTTACTGAATGGAGTGTGGTATTCCACTCAGGCCTCCGGAACCAGTCTGGCTACATAACCCCTCTTAGGGGAGAGGCCCTCTGATAAACTGGTTGTGACCATGCCAAAAAGTACTAGGGGATTTTGGTTCTATAATGGACAACAACTATGTCTCAAGTGTAAGCAACTGAGGGGTGTTATTTGGATGCCTATCCCCCTGATCCTACCTAACTACAAGATTCTTATGTGTTCCCCAAGTGGGGTTAGAACGTTGGTTGTGTTAAGTACTATTTTAGGGATCACTTGAATTAGGTGACAGAGTGTGTGCGTGTGAGATGATGAACCCAAGTAAAAGTGCCACGGGGTGGGCAACTTTCTAACTAAAAATAACAATGCAGAAATTAAACTTTGAAATGCAAATTTTTCTCTTTTCAATTAAAATGTTGAAATTTAAAAAATTCTGTAAATGGAACAGAAATAATACTACAGAAAACAGGCTGTAGGGAAGTAAGGCTGCAGATAGGACAGATGGTTGTGTAGGTGCAGAAAATAATGCAGCAAAGTATTGGGTTCAAACAGGGAAAAAGTGCAGAAAACAGACCGCGGGTCTATGGAAAATCTGCGCGGTCGGACAATGGGGAACAGGTCGACAGTCGCAGGCAGATTGCGGGAATATGGATGAAAGATGCAGGCGGACCGCGGGAAAAAGGCCAAAAGTCACAGGCGGATAGCAGGAAAATGGCTGAAAGCCGTAGGAGGACCGTGGGAAAAAGGCTAAAAGCCATAGGCAGATAGCAGGAAAATGGCTGAAAGCCGCAAGCGGACCGTGGGAAAAAGGCCGAAAGTCGCAGGCGGATAGTAGGAAAATGGCTGAAAGCCGCAGGCAGACCGCGGGAAAAGGGGTGAATAGCCATGGTCGGACTGCATGAAACAGGCTGAGAGCCGCGATCAGATCACAGGTAACAGACTGAAAACCACCGGTAGATCGTGGGAAACAGTCTGAGAGCCGCGATCGGATCACAGGTAACAGCTTGAAAGACACGGTCTGATCGTAACTGCGAGGACAAAGGACACGGTTTACATCAGCCAAAAGGGACAGCCGAAAGAAAAAATAGAAAAATATTGCAGAAAATTAAAAACATTTAAAACTATAACCAAAAATTGAAAGGAACACTAGGGGAGTCGCCAAAACTGTAGCTAGGGTTTTCACCCTAGCTTGTGCAAATGAGCACCTACTAGGAAGAAGGGCCTCCTTAGTAGCAGTTCAATAAACAGTAAATAAAAGCAGTAAAACATTATGAAATTTAACCTAGCATGAGCATTAACATAAATAGCAAGACATGAAAATATGGTGAAGATCTCTCTTTTTGTATTGAAAATTACCTCAGATGTAGAGGTTGGTGGAGCTGTTGATGTATATGTAACTTCGGAATGTATTTCACATATATGTATATTGTATTCCTATAGAGATGTTATTATTCCTCTATACAGAAGTGTCGTTATTTATATTGTAAGTGTCGTAACTTATACTTGATGGGTTATTAGACCACCTTGTTTGGGGTCGGCCCTGTATAAGTCATGTGGGTCAAAGGGTTATTAGACCACCCTATTGGGGGTCAGCCCAGTCAGCATTATGTTATGTGGTTAAGTTCAAGCCTACATGAGTTAGGTAAAAAGGCAAGTCAAGTCAAGTATAAATAGAGTGCGGGAGGCACTCTATTTACTCACTCACTTCTCACTCATGCACTCAAGGAGGAGTGGCGCAATTATGGAGGAGGAGGATCTTCTGCTAGGTTATGTCTATCTCTTGGTTGTATCATTTCTCTATCTATCTCTGAGGAAGTTATTGGGGTTTTTCACCTTTATGGTTTTCCCCAAGTAAATCTTTGTGTCTCTTGTGTGCTTGCATTATTGTCTCCATGATTGATATGCTGTAGATATGTTGTACATGTTGTTCTCTCAGTTAAGATCCTAGATCATATTGAAGTAAATTCTTAAAATTTAACATGGTATCAGAGCAAGCCTGAAAGAAGGCATGATATGGCATGTATGACACTTGTTGCACTTACAATGCTAGAGCTTGATATAGCAAAAACAAGTCATCGTAGCACTTTCACTATAAATCCGTTTTGGCAAAGTTTTCGGATCTGAAATTGTGACAGGACGAAGCTAAGATCTCCATGTATCTTGTGTTCAAAGGACAACCTCTAATTCGTTGTACTTTGTGATTTATGATCTATAGAATATAGGGTTTCTGCCTCTTCCAGATCTGAGTCAAAATGAGGTGACCTTGGGAAAAAGGTCATAACTTGGGATAGGAAGCTCCAAATGAAATTTTGTAAAATGTGACAGGTAGTACACAGACTATACTATCTTAGGGAACTTTTTCAGAGGCCGAAGTTGAACCAGTGACACGTGGTACGCCGTACAAGTTCGCTCTCCTGTATTATCCCATAAACAGGTCATGTTGCGACACTTGGTATAACTCTCTCTCAGAGAGTCCAATTGAGGTCAGACCAGTCAGGATGGAAATATAACAGGGAGAGCTATCTCAAGAAAAGTTTTCAGAGGTCGAAGTTCAAACAGTGACACATGGCACACCGTACAAGTTCGCACTCCTGTATTATCCCAAAACAGGTCACGTTGCCACATTTGACATAACTCTCTCTCAGAGAATCCAATTGAGGTAAGACCTGTCAGGATGGAAAGATAACAGGTCAGGCTATCTCAAGAAATGTTTTCAAACCCTGTGGATTGAAATGTTTGGAGTGACACCAGAAAAAATCAGGTACATATTTCTGTCAAAGCAGAATTATTTTTGAGTACCTTCATTCATGGCTTTGGAGAAAGTTGGAATTTTTGTAATCGGAGACCACAGCTGAATGCTACTCATCAAAATAAAAATTTAGAGACCAAGATCATAATTTTTGGTTTGGAAGAAGGCCGGGCTTGATCAGACCCTAGTTTGGGTCTTTGATCAGAAAAGTGGAAAATTAAGGCTTCTGTAAAAATGGAAATTTTTGAAATCGGTGACCACGGCTGGAAGCTCCTCAGAAAAATAGAAGCTTAGAGCTTTGGATCAAACCTTTTGATTGGATAGAAGAGTGGGATTCATCAAACCCTAGTTCAGGGTGACGTCCAGTGAATTCAGAAGTTTCAAAGGAAAAATTGAGGAGTGAAACTTTGCAGTTTTCAAATTCTGAATATACCAGTTTGATCAGCTCATCAAGGCGCATATTTCTATCCTTTCAGAAATTTGAAATTAAAAGTTTGAATTTTTGGGGTTTCTCTGACAAACCCATATCCAGCTCCAGGTCCAGTTCTTGCAAATCAAGTGGATTGGGTTAATCCTAGAAGAAGATGGATTGGTCACCTGCATAAGTGAAGAAGTTCCTGTTTCAGAGGGAGATGAGGCTAGGCCTTACATAAGAAGATTACAAGCGATCTCGACAGGTATGACTCATCGAGGTATGTTTCGATATTTGTTCATGATTAAGTTTATGGTATGTTTGTCTTCATGTTATTACGGTTAGTACAATCTTGATTTTATATTTGTCGTATCACCTTAACAAAATCATGAATGCATGATAGAAGATATTCATTGGTTAGGGTGTTGACACTTATCATTGTACTAATGCATTATGGTGTTGTATGAGGTTTATGTTGTCTGCTAACATGAAAGGTACACCAAGAAAGACAAATCATGTTCTGGCTAGGACATATGATCATGATGACATGAGAACAAAGATTCATCCATCTCATAGAAGATCCATTTACGAGGTATGTATAACTTGGTTTTATAATGGTTAACCTATGAGATCTACAGGTTACTAGCACAAGTCATTGAAAAAGAACAAGAAGACATCATGTGAGTATGTTAGACATAAATAGCTAGCATGCTAATCCATGTATGTTTTTCCTATATCAAGCTAGAATCCTACCTTGTGTTAGGATCTTATACTGTTGTTGTTAATGATTATTCATGAAGTCATAGGTTTGAATAATCATGGTTGTATGCATATTATGTTTCTTACCATAATTGATGATATGACTAACCAGAAGAATCATGAAGGTATAGGTTTGAATAATCTCAGGTTTTATGCATATTATATCTCTTATCTTGATTGATGATTCAACTAACCCGAAGAGTCATAGGTTTGAGTAATTACAGGTTTAGACATGTTATGTTTCTTATGATTTGACTAACCATAAGAATCCTACATAAACCTTGAATTCTAATGCTTATTATTTTTGTTTGAAATGACCATGACTCTACATACTTGAGATTATTGTGTTTTATTAAGATTATACTAATGAATGTTTGATTATGTATGAGACCTAGAGGATAACACAATGATGATACTAATAAGCATGCAAGGATGAATGTAAGTTCAAGGGCAGAAGCAAAGATCAAGAGGAAGCACACTCCAGTTGTCCCTACAAGGAAGCAAAGACTCAGAGGGAGTCCACCCAACAAACAAACAAAGATAAGTATTTGAATTGTCATTACTTGCATATTTTATTGTTTAAATAATACTGTTCAATAATGTATATACTGATGTTCCTAGAATTAGGTTGTGTATTATGCATATTAGAATAGTTGCATTGATGAACAGTATACTACTAATATGCATGGGTAAGTAGCCTATGGCACTGTACAACATTCCATTGCTACTTATCTAGAATGAAACCTCTTTGCTGACATGTTGGGAGTTGTGCACACTCTTAACAATGTTCTGGTAGAGATTGGAAGGCATCTAGAAAGTTACGGAATATGGATAAATGTTGTATTGAAGCATTGGCTAAGATAATTGCATGACTGTATGACATATTTATTTATGTGTAAGAATTTGTTCTGAAAACTATGAGATGTTTTCTAATCATGCAATTTAACTTGTTGTGTAGGAAAGATCGTATGCCATCACCTACAAAAGAAGAACTACAACATTTGTTCAACAACAAAATTATCTATTGAATATATTGAAGTTCCCAGGATACGGGAAGAATGCCATGATCCGTCGATCATGAAGAACGATGTTTGGGATGTGGTCCCAAGAGATTAAGGGAAGTCTATTGTGACTTCCAAATGGAACTATCAGATCAAGCATGTTGCAGATGGCAGAATAGAGAAATATAAAAGTGATGAAATAGAAGATACACCAGATGGATTCAAGACAACTTCCTTGAATGGTGTAGTTGAAGAAGAAGTGTATGTGGATCAGCCACTTGGTTCTGAGACACATGACAGGAAATCATATATGTGCAGAACTTGGTATGGTGAAGATAGATTGATTTCCAACAGGCAGCGGAAGCTTACTACCGAGTTCGAGATGAAGAACTTGGGGATGATGCACTATTTGTTTTTTGGCATGGAAGTGTGGCAGAGTGCAGAAGGAATCTTCCTTGGACAAGGGAAGTATGCAGTAGAGATCCTGAAGGGGTTCAGGATGATGGATTGCAAGGCCATGGCCACACCTATGGCATCGAATCTGAAGCTTCTTTGTGATGCTTCATCTGAGCCAGTTGATGTCTCTATGTATCGTCAAATGATTGGGTCCTTGATGTACCTGACTAACACGAGACCAAACATTTGCTTTGCTGTGAACACATTAAGCCAGTTCTTGACGGATCCGAGGAGTGTTCACCTGGTTGCTGTAAAGCATGTTTTGAGGTATTTGAAGGGTACAGTGGATTATGGGCTCAAGTATGAGGTGAATCAAAAGTTTAACCTGCAGGGTTATGTTGATTCAGATTGGGCTGGCAGTGCTGTAGATAGGAAGAGCACATCTAGGTGTTGCTTCAGTATGGGATCAGGTGTGATCTCTTGGTTTAGCAGGAAGCAGTCCTGCGTAGCACTGAGTACAACTGAGGCAGAGTATGTTGCAGCCTGTTCATCTAGTTGTGAGGCAGTATGGCTACGGAAGCTACTGTCTGAGTTAGTTGATCTCCCGTTGGATGCTACTAGTATCTTCTGTGATAACCAGAGTTGTGTGAAGCTGTCTGAGAACCCAGTGTTTCATGACAGGTCGAAACACATAGAGATCAAATATCACTATATCAGGGATATGGTGCAGAAAGGAGTTGTGAAGCTCCTGTATGTTGCGACGGACGAGCAGATTGCAGATGTGCTGACGAAGCCACTAGCCAGGGTGAAGTTCGAGTACTTCAGAGAGAGGCTTGGCGTGCTTCAGATCGAGGACACTTCGAGGAAGAAGTGATGGACACATTTGCTGAAGCCATTCCAAGCATGTTGGAAGGAGGATCCTTCACATGGCTGTGGATGTAAGCGCTTGATGATGAGCATCAGGATGATGTTCTGGTTTCTGCTTGGATATGATCAGTTGGATCATTTATATGTATATGTATGTATGCTGGATATGATCGGTTGGATCATGTGTATGTATTCTGTATATGCATCATGTTGGATGTTGGATATGATCAGTTGGATCATTTATGTATGTACGCATAATGTTGGATGCTGATGGATACATTGTGTGGATCATGTATCTTTGTATGATCAGGTAGATCATGTATGATTGATGGATACATTGTGTGAATCATGTATCTTTGTATGATCAGATAGATCATGTATGCTAATGGATACATTGTGTGGATCATGTATCTATGTATGTATCAGGTGGATACTTGGTGTGCATCAGATGGATGCATTGTATGATCAGGATGATCGTGGATGACGAGCTTCTCCAGATGACATGCAGCAGGATGTTGCAGTGATGATGATCAGGATGATCATGTGTACATCAGGATGATGTTTGATGAGTATCAGATGATACTTTATGGCCGTGGATCAGGTTGTGCAGGAAAGCATGTAATTTGTGCCCTGGGAGATTTGCAGATGGTCTTTCGAGGTTTTGCCTATGGCATGTAATTCGGTGCCCTGGGACATTTGGCAAATGCTCTTGCGAGGTTTTGCTTGGGAAGACATGTAATTTGTGCCTTGGGAGATCTGCAGATAGTCTTTCGAGGTTTTACCTATGGCATGTAATTCGGTGCGCTGGGATATCTGGCAGATGCTCTTGCGAGGTTTTGTCCTATGGCATGTAATTTGCTCCTGGGAGATCTGGACAGGATGAAAAAGGCCTCAGATGCTTCAGCCAGGTTTTGCCATGACCACATGTAATTTTCTCATGGGAGATCTGGACAGGATGAAAAAGGCCTCAGATGCTTCAGCCAGGTTTTGTGGTGAGATCACATGTAATGTGCTCCTGGTAGATCCGACAGGTAGAGCTGAGTGCTCGTAATAGCCTGGGATGCTTCAGCCAGGTTTTATGATGGGTCACATGTAATGTGCTCCTGGGAGATCCTACAGGTAGAGCTGTGTGCTCGTAATAGCCTGGGATGCTGCAGCCAGGTTTTGTGACGCACGTAATAAGTCCTGAGGATTCCACAGTATGGCCAGTGATGATGAAGACCTGCAGGTGGTGGGCCTACATCCAGTATGAAAAAGGTCTGGCTCTGTAGAACTTCCTATGACGAGTAGATTCAGAGATTGATTGAGATAGCAGCAGCAGTGACGATGATGATGACTCAATGACGATTATCTAGTGACGATGATCCAGAGAAGATGACTTGTGCTAGAAGAACTGTGCTGAGAAATACCTTCCTAGTTAAGAGGGAGTGTTGATGTATATGTAACTTCGGAATGTATTTCACATATATGTATATTGTATTCCTATAGAGGTGTTATTATTCCTCTATACGGAAGTGTCGTTATTTATATTGTAAGTGTCGTAACTTATACTTGATGGGTTATTAGACCACCTTGTTTGGGTTCGGCCCTGTATAAGTCATGTGGGTCAAAGGGTTATTAGAACACCCTATTGGGGGTCGGCCCAGTCAGCATTATGTTATTTGGTTAAGTTCGAGCCTACATGAGTTAGGTAAAAAGGCAAGTCAAGTCAAGTATAAATAGAGTGCGGGAGGCACTCTATTTACTCACTCACTTCTCACTCATGCACTCAAGGAGGAGTGGCACACTTATGGAGGAGGAGGATCTGCTGCTAGGTTATGTCTATCTCTTGGTTGTATCATTGCTCTATCTATCTCTGCGGAAGTTATTGGGGTTTTTCACCTTTATGGTTTTCCCCAAGTAAATCTTTGTGTCTCTTGTGTGCTTGCATTATTGTCTCCATGATTGATATGCTGTACATGTTGTTCTCTCAGTTAAGATCCTAGATCATATTGAAGTAAATTCTGAAAATTTAACAGGAGCCTTTGCAGTAGTCCAAGAGGGTTGCTTCCAAGCTCCAGTGTTGTTCCTTCTCCTTCTCCCAAAGGTGTTTTGGAAATGGGGCCAAAAGGGTTCTCAAGAATTAGCTCCAAGTGGAGAGCTAGGATTTCAAGGGAATTTTCAGCAGCGTAAGGATAGGGATGATTGTGGATGAAAAATGGGGAGCCTCCATCACCTATTTATAGGTTTTTAGTGGTGGAGTGCTGACCCATGGTTTTGGGCACCATATGGTTTAGGTCAGCTGTATAGGGTTTTTGCTTCCTTTTTTTCCTCTTTTTCCTCTTTTTTGTATTTTTTATTCCCTTTTTAGAGGGTTTTTGCTATTTTTGGAGGAATTTAACTTATTTTGAGGGAAAAAGGGGGGGGTTTTGGCCTTTTCGAGGCTTTTTTAATGGTTTTTTGTCCTTTTGGAGGATTTTTAATGGTTTTTTGAGGTTTTGGAGGCAAATATGGTAGGAAATATGGATGAATGAGTCATGTGATGAGGGAGATGAGGTAGTGAGCACTTTTTGGGTGTTAACAAGTGTAACTCCCATGGAAGAGGAAGAGTCAAATGAGAGATTCTTAGATACATGGGCTAGATTCCCTAAACTCTATGACAACAATGATGAAGATGCTATGACACCTATGACAAATTTCAGACCTGATTGCTGAAATATGACCAATATGAAATGTCAGGCCTAAAAATAGCCTCCAAGAGGGTTCTCATGGGAGTTAGAGAAGCTCAAGAGGTTCCTACTCGAATTGGTGGAAGGTGGAAGGCTAGGAAGTGGAAGACAAGTGGCAAATCTTGAATCCCTCCCTAATTCGAATTGGCTTGGAGTCTATGGATGGAATTAGAACCTTATAAGGGTAAGAATGTTTATAAAATACAACGATCAAGTAAGAGAAGGGATTTTGATCATTTTCATAATTTTCATTTGAGAGGAGAGCTAGTGGAGTGCTACTCTACTTGCCTTAGCACCAATTTTGAGGGTGAAAGATTCCCATCCTAGTTGGTAATTGGAAAGGCCATTCAGACCTTTCATTTGGAGATTCAATGGAGTCTTATGTTGTAGGCACAAGCTATAGGGAATTTCATGGCCACTTCTACTTAAACTTTCTTCTCCAACCATTTCCATTTTTCTCTATATATTCATGATCCTTGAGGTGAGGTGCACTTGGTGAGATGTTGTTCTCTTTGTGAGAGCTTCTAATGCCCCATTATTTTATCATATGATTTAAATGATCTGTTATTCATATTCATAATATCTTCAAGTCGATATTCCAAGTGGAACTATGTAAATATGATCATTAATGAGCAAATGGTGTCATTTTCGCCACCATGTTGATGTATGCCAATGATATGTTGATATATTCGAATGGACCAGTGAACTACCGATGATTTAATTATGTATGGACTGTTAATAACCTGTTATACAAGTTTCATGTTCATTGCATAAGCTTTTGGAGTCATATTGTTCAATTTCATAGGATTTGTAGAAGATTGCCTATCATTTCCCCCAAGGTCGAAACTAGTCTTTTTGTATCTGATTTAAGAGGGTTGTAGAAGACTTAATAAACTGAATGGTGATGCATATGAGACTATATTGATGTCCCCTATATATCCCCTATTTCTGTTCAGAAATTAGAGAGGTTCCAATAGCATTTGGAGAGCCATTTCCAACATCTACCCCATGGGGAATTGAACCCTTAATTGCTAGTCAGATTCCCTACATTTGTCATAATTCAAACGAGAGTTGTAGAATCCTTTTGAAGACTCTAAATAATCCATGAAACTAATAATCATGTCCTAATACCATCCGTATACCTTATGTAACAATTTGGGAGCATTTGGAGCCATTTGGAGATCAAGAAACCAAAACTAGTCAAGGGTCGAACTAGTGGAAAAATTGAAATTTTCACCATTTTAATAAATTTAAAAAAAGGGACATTACATTATCCCACTTGCTCTGAGTTTCATTACCTACCGAAAGTGATGGTGCAATTATGTCTATGACTTCTTATTTCATTTGGTCACTCCGGTCAGCCTCCTGAATTCTTTGTCAAATTTTTAAGGGATTTGGAAGAAACTGGCTTTGTTCTGCTTTGGCTCTAGAGCATGCCTATGTGAAAATCCTCACAGTAGATCTAAGAGATGATGTGTACCTCATCAGAGTAATTATTATTAATTAGGAAAATAGAATAAGAGTGAACAATACAATATAATGAGCAACATAATAATATGGTACAGTAGAACTCAGATAGAAGCAATAATACTTCACACACACTAGTTAATTAATCACAATATGGACAAATGAATAGTACATTGGTAGAGAGGATTCAAATACCTAAGGTGGAAATTCGAATTAGCCTCTCAGAGTGATCATAAGATCAATAGAGTGTCATCGGAGCACAACTAGGTGTCCTCATGATCATCGGAGCACAACTGGAAGTCTTCATCATCATCAGTGGAGTCATCAATGCTCAAGTAACTGTCAACCATCAATCAAACTAAGTCTGGTAGGTGTAACTGAGTGTAACTCAGTGTAATTGAGTGTAACTGATTGTAACTAAGTGTAACTGAGTGTAACTGAGTGACAACTGGACTGGTAGGTGAAGAAGGGCGAGTTGCTCCCTAAAATCAAGGAAGAAGGACGCATTAAGAAACTGGAGGGCTAAAAATGAATCATGAGAAGCTCCCGGGGACTGGCTAATTGAGGGCTAGGTGTTGGACTGATGACTGGGATGCATGCAAACCCTAAAGGTGCATGCATGACTGAAAATGAAAATGATCAAAACACTGGTGGGACTAGGATGGAGTATAGGAATATCCTAACATCCCCCCTTAATCCATCCTAGGCCCTGGTAACTAAGACCAAAGGTCACCTAATACAATGAATAATAACAATCAATAAATCAAGGAAGTGGGAAAATTTCATGGGAAACATACCCCCTCCTCAAAAAAATAGACTGAAAGGAACACATAAAAATAAATGCTCCAAACTCAAGTAGGTGTGATGTTTGGTCATATGTCTGGAGGTATCTTCTTCTTGGGAAGAAGTGGATCATGCTCAAAAATCATGTGCTTGTACTTGCTCTTCAGATCAAATGTGATGAGAAAAAATCCAACAGTATGAGAATGATCCTTGAACTTGTGATTCGAATCAGCTGAGGTAGGATCAAATTTGTTAAAGTGCATATAGTCTTTTGTCTTCTCCTTCGAACCACCATGGGTGAGATTATGCCAAAAATAACTATTACATGTTTTCTTGAAATCAAAATCAGATTTAAGACTTTCAAAATAGTTTCTTAAGATCTCCTTTGAACTAGCAGGGGTGAGATCAAAACTATCATATGCATGAGAAATTATCCCAAGTAGTAATTGCTTAGAACCCAAATTAGATACAAGACTTGAATCATGGTTTCTTGAGATCTCCTTTGAACCATGAGAGGTGAGATAAAAACCAGTAGATGCATGAGAATTTATCCCAAGTGAATGGCAATGGCCATAATCTTCAATAACCTTCTGAAAGCATGAATTTATGATCATATAGTAGTATAAAAGAGGAGATAGATGGAGAAGAGCGAATGCATTACCTTCAGTAGTTGTTTTGACCTCTGAAATAATCATGTGATCATGATGCAAACCAACAAACTTTGGTGCAAGAGAGGATTTAGGACCTTCTGCAATATCTAGAGTGTGAGCTGGCACAAAAAGAGAAGAAAGTTTGAGCATGAGTGGAGAATCTGCAAGTTATTTGTCAACAAATTCAATATGAGATGATACTGGTTCATGATCTGAGAGACCATCAAGGGGAGCGAATGGAACACTTTGCTTGCTTTCGAATGGATTTGGACCAATCCCTTCATTTTGTCTACCAAAGCTTTCATCCAGGTAGGCCCATAGCTCTTTTGGAGATTCAACATCATCAATGAATTGATGTACCAAGCACCGAGACATAGCAAGCATCATGTTTCCCATGGCTCTGTCACCATTATTTAACCAGTCAATATTTTCTTCAGAGGATTCGAACTCTCTCTCAAAACAACAATCAAAGAGACCATTTCTCTTCAAATGTGCTATCATCTTTGGTTTCCATTCATCATAGTTGAATGGAGAAAGAGGATCATAGTTGAATGGAGGAGGATAGATTTCTTCTGAATACATTGAAGCTGTAGAAGACCTGCAAAAACAATATAGAATAACTGCAACTGCTACTACTGCAAAAATGCATAAACTATTGCAACTGCTGCACTCGAAATCTTGGTAATAACCTGCAAAAAACTCTCAAGAATGGAGATAAACAATACTCTCAACATGCTCTGATACCATGTGAAAATCCTCACAGCAGATCTAAGAGATGATGTGTACCTCACAAGAGTAATGATGATTAAGCAGGAAAATAGAAGAAGAGTGAACAATACAGTATAATGAGCAACAGAATAATATGGTACAGTAGAACTCAGATAGAAGCAATAATACTTCACACACACTAGTTAATTAATCACAATATGGACAAATAAATAGTACAATGGTAGAGAGGATTTGAATGCCTAAGGTGGCAATTCGAATTAGCCTCTCAGAGTGATCATAAGATCAATAGAGTGTCATCGGAGCACAACTAGGTGTCCTCATGATCATCGGAGCACAACTGGAAGTCTTCATCATCATCAGTGGAGTCATCAATGCTCAAGTAATTGTCAACCATCAGTCAAACTGAGTCTGGTAGGTGTAACTGAGTGTAACTGAGTGTAACTAAGTGTAACTGAGTGTAATTGAGTGTAATTGAGTGTAAATGACTGTAACTAAGTGTAACTGACTATAACTGAGTGACAATTGGACTAGTAGGTGAAGAAGGGCGAGTTTCTCCCTAAAATCAAGGAAGAAGGATGCATTAAGCAACTGGAGGGCTAAAACTGAATCGTGACAAGCTCCTAGGGGCTGGCTAACTGAGGGCTAGGTGCTGGACTAATGACTGGGATGCATGCAAACCCTAGAATGCATGCAAACCCTAAAGGTGCATGCATGACTGAAAATGAAAATGATCAAAATACTGGTGGGACTAGGATGGAGTATAGGAATATCCTAACAGCCTATTCTCAATATTTTTGGTCGCTCTTGTCGGGGGTGTGGTGGGAATTTTCAGGATCGAGCTGCTCCCGCTTCCCCATATTTTGCTGTTGAAGGATGAATGGTATTTCCTTGTGGAGTGGTTCAATGCCTCAGGGAGCTCGCTTGTGGGAATACATGCCGCCCCTTAAGTCCCAGGCGGGTCAGTCGCTTCATCAGAAGAACATGGGTAATCCCTTATGTGCTCTTTGCGGCGAGTCAACTCAACAAGATTCTAGGGTCGATTCGACTATCGTTCATGCTCTCTGTGAGATGACATTTAAAAATCGTCGTAATGTGCAGGATTTGTCCTTCAAGTTGGAGCTTATGGAAAAAAAATTATGCCATCCTTTCCATCATTTTTGGTCATGGACCTTGTTCTTTGAGGATGGATATCGTCAATCACAACACTATCATTGTGTAGGGTGATGCTCCCAGTCATGAAATCGCTGAACATAATCAATAGGATGAGTCTTATTCTTCATGTCAATTATATGTCACGTCTTTTGGTTTCATGTCATGTTTTCTTTCAAACTTAGATATGTACTGGGTGTTAAGTTTCTTTATGTTAGCTCAAGGAGCCAATTTTTTAATCGGTTTAAATCTCTGTCAATTTATGAAGAACAAGGGTCTAGGTTATCAGGAAATTCAGTGACAACCCTTTATCTATGCTGTGTACTCCTTTTTATGATATAATATAATGTTGTCTTACTTACAAAAAAAAAAATTAAGTACATTCAAAATAATCTTCAATCTTATCTTTTTTCTCTTCTCTTTTAAACATCATACATTGTCTTTTAAGTTCAAAAATTTAAATTTAACTTAAAATTTTAGATTTAAATTTGAAAATAAATTACATCTTGTATTGATAATTTTTCTACCCTCTAATAATATTTAGAGAATTGAACTTATTAATAATCTTAAAATTATAAATTTAATAGAACTTATTTTTTAATTTTTTATTATGACCATCTTTGGCCTATCGAACTTTAAAAATGAGAGGAGTTATTTGGTTTTCTTTAGAAATTTATTTCTATGCTTAAAAAGCTTTAAGAGAACTATTCCTAAATCACCATAGTTATGATTAGTTAAAATATTCTAGGAAGGTAAGTATTATAGAAAATGTTTTGAAATTGCGCCCTAATGTGGGTGTATGCACGACAATCTATGATAAAGTGATTTTCATCTTCAACTTTGTTTGTCACAAAGATGACAAATTATTTCATCCCAGATGTTTTAGGAATTTTCTAGTTCCATGTTTCACTATGGAGCTCATTAGAATTTGTTCTTATTTTAGTAATGTCGATTTTATTCTTTATGCTAGTTAAAATAAATAGATACTTTTGATCTTCTAGATTATGGTTGACCCCCTTCTTATAATATATTAATTTTTCATTATCCTCTAACTCTTTATCACACCAAATATTTTGCTTAAATTTATATGTAATAATGCTTTTAATATTATCACTATTTTGCATAGTTCCCTCTTCTTCAACTCTGCCATGGTTTATCCTGGACTTGGCATCTTTATTCCAACCTCACAAGCAAGTCACAGGTGGTTTTGACGAGAGTGCGAAGGAATCTTAGTAAGCCTCTTTTCTCTCATGTTGTTTATCTTGTTCTTGTACATTAGGTGCTCATTCATAGCCATGCTCTCAGTAAGGGTGAGACCCACTTCTATGAGGAGGATAGGATAGGCTGTACATTTCCTTAATTTTGAGGTTATATGTTATAAAATGCATTTGGATTTTCTCTATCCTTCTCTAATATTTTCTAGAGATTCTATATCCCCAAGGTTCACAACCATATAAGATAACATGAGTGACAAGAGACTCAAAGAGGAGTTTCTTATTATCCCAAAGCTAGAGGTCTGCGGGTTTACAACTATTTTCAAGTCTATAATAAGTTTTCCATCCTCCATTAATTATTTTCTCAACACTATAGTTCCAATTAAGCTTATGATGAATATCAATTCTGAGATATTTATATGAAGCCACTCCCTCCAAGTTGTTAAATTGTCATACATGAAATTAACATAAGTGATATTTTGGACTTGATTATTGTAGTCTTTGTTTTGTAAGTGTTAACAGTCATAACCATACTAGAGAAAAAATCCTTAATAAGTTTTAGTTGCTTGTTGAAATCATAGGGACTCCTCGTCATAAGAACAATATCACTAGCTAGAGAAGAAGGATGATGACTATATCAACCAAAGTCATGCCCGCACAAGCTTCCTCTTCCAAACAACCCTCTATCCTATCAATGTAAATAATGAAAAGGGTATGGGATAGGGGACAACCTTGCTTGAATCCTATATTAAAATTAACTTGTTCTGACCAACCTAAGAGTTCCTAAATTTGGAAATAACCTTCTCATACAACCTTATTGCAGCAACTCTCAACTCGAAAAGGACTTTTATCTCTTCTAATATATTCCAAAGGTTACTTCTAGGAACTATATCAAATGCTTTTCTAAAGTCAACAAAGCAACAAATAATGTTAGTTTTATTATTATAACACTCATTAGCAAGGATCCTAAGAGTAACAAGGTGGTCCACAATTGATTGATACCCTTGAAATATTGCCTAGCCTTTAGCTCTTTTTCCATGCCTTTCTAACCACGTGATGATCTTCTTTTCCAGAATAATTCCATATAATTTGGCTAAAAGAGGGCTAATCATAATGGTCCTATAATTAGATGGATTATTTTTATCTCCACTTTTGAAAATGGGAACAATGAGGATTTATATCCAAGGTTTAGGGAAACCCTTCTTGAATGCTAAATTGAAGGCCTTATGGATGTGAAAGATGAATATAGGCCCACCAATTTTTAACGCTTCTGCTTTGTATCCTTCAATGTCCTTAGCTTTCCCTTTTGTGAGTCGTTGAACCCCAAAATCTATGTATTTTAAAGAGAAAACTTCTTCCTTTGTAGAAAGGGTTTGAATGTTATCCATGACATCAAGTGATTTGTAAATATTTTTAAGGTAGGAATTCCAATTCCTTAAGGGAATTATCATTATATATACAACTTAGAATTTGTCTCCAGAATTTCTTAGGATCTACCTTAGAGCTGTGTAATTTTTAGGGGCGAAATTTCACCAATTGGATATTTTTCGGGCATTTTTTCAAAAAATAAATTCTCTATTTGGTCATTTTTGTGATATTCTACAGGTGTAGATCACTCAGCTTGAACAAACCTCATAATTTCACTCAAATAATTACAAAGAAGAAGAGATAGAATTGAATCAATATTCACACATGAAACTCAAAGAATGTGGAAAACTACTATAATATCATTCATCCGCTGTAAGATGGAAAAAATATGAGAGTACAATAGACTGAGTTTGAGTACCCCAAAGGTGATTCGAATTCTCCTCAAGGTGTGGCTTGGACAACATTGGATACATCACCCAATTAGTGGTAGTAGCCACCGATAGTCAAAGGTCAGTCAAATGAGAGACTAACTGAGTCTAATTGATGCATGTGAGAACTAATCAAGGGAAGGAGACTCCAAGGGTGCATGATAGACCGTCAGTAGTCAAGTGGCACTCCGATACAGACAAATGGAATCTACAGGAAGTTAAACTGAGCAATCAATGCATGCACTGACTGATGGAATCCTAGAAGTGTGTAGTAGGGCGCATTAGTATCCAGATGATGGAAAAAAGACGCACTAGGTAGGGAGGAAGGCTATTGATGGCTAAAAATAGGCTGCAAGTGGCTGAAAATAAGCACTAGGTGTTGGGGAGACTACCATACTGATGTCTGGATACATGCATGCATGCAGGATGCATGTAATGCATGCAAATACAAATGATGATGGTGAGAATATTCCAACACCCCCCCGCATGCCGGACTATGAGGAAGTAGAACTGAAAAAAGTAGGGCCTTGGTAACTGATAGCAAAGGTCACCCCATACAACAATCTAAATAAAAATGTGAGGAAAGAGGGAAAACCCAGTGGGAAGAAAGCCCCCCCTCAAGATAGACTATAGAAAGCTAATCAAGCATGTGCATCACTCACCCCAAGAAGGGATCGAAGGTAAGTGAACTTCTTCACTGAGAAAGGATCTATTGGCAAGAAATGGATCAATGTGAGAATGATCAATTTGAGAAGGATGAAACCTTCCATTCTGAAAATCAGATCTGGTTCTTCTTAGATCATGTGGATCTACAACAAGATCACCGACAGATCTAAGAGTTGTGGCATCCCATCTAGGTAGTGGAGTTGGATCATCAGTTGGTAGATCTTCAGGTTCTTGTAGATCTGGATCTAACACTTGCTCATCTTCACTATCAATTTCTATATCCTCAGGTTCTTGTGGATCTGGATCTAGCATTCGCTCTTCATCACTTTCAGAGTCAGAATCTGAAATTTCTTGAGATGAAGCTTCGCTCTCTTGCTCAACAAACAGTGGTGTGATGCTTGATGCAATTTCTGTAGGTATCCAAGTTAAATATAGGCGATATATGCATGACATGGATACCAATTTAAGTTAAATATTGAATAAATGGTTGAGATGCCAGGTGCATGGTACATAGACAATCTTGTTATATTGTTCTTTGATTAGTAATAAAGTAAGTATATATCAATGATTACATGATTATGCATGATCTTGTGTTCGGAGACTAACCCACAAGTTAAATGAGCTAATTGATAGTAGGATACTATGGTACAAAAGTAACATTGATGGCATGGACTTCGAAAGAGAAATGGTATGTGAGTGAAGCATTATTATTTTAGAATTATTAATGGTTCATTACTATGATGTGTGGGCAAGTGAATGGTTTCTGGAAACACAACTTCCCAAACTGGTTATTCGATGATGAAGCTTAAGAACAACCGTAACAACACAGGTACTATCCCAATGTAGGAATTGACCCTCGCTCCATTAGGAGGGGTGGAGGCATTACTCACCATTCCTTGTACAAGTTCTATCCTGAGTTAGGTCACTGTAGTTGATGCTCCAGGATATTCTAATAGAGGAAGAATAGGATGATGAAGGTAGTTCTGAATTAGATAGAAGGAACCATGTAGATAAGAATGTTATTGAATTTATGGAGAACATCATAATTAATTATGTGTGTTAAGATCCTTGCTTTACCCCTTGTGTGATAACTTAGTACACTATGTCATTTAGATTGTATTATCATGATATAGTTAGTAAGTTATTTGGGGTGTTCCCATGAAGATGGGTAACATTTTTTGGTAAGATGAGGGTGCGGATTATGTGAAACACGAGCTCAATTGAGGGTTATTTAAGCCCTCAATTGAGATTTTTCCAATAGCTCAATCAAGGGTTTAAATAACCCTCGATCGAGCTTTGGAGCTCAATGGAAGGTTTGGTAAACCCTCAATTGAGCCATTAGCTCAATAGATCAATCGAGTGTTAAGCTATTTAAGCTAATATTATTTTTTTAACAAAATAAATTTTCATTTAAAATAAGTTTTAGATTTAAATAATTGTTATTTAAGAATTTTTAAGATTGCTATATTTTTGAAATTCTTGTTTAACGTAGTATTAAATTAAATTTTAATTAATTATATGCAATTTTGTTTTTACAAATTAATTATATATAATAATTATTTTTGTACAAATTAATGTATTTGATTTATATAATATTTCTATTATAATATGCACTTAAATTTTTTGATGTAAACCTTTATTCATATTCATATTAATAGTAAGAAAGACAAATCTTTAACCATATTCATATTAATAAAAAGAAAATTTTAACAATTATAAGATTTATTCTATCTATTTTTCAAACTAATATTAAATTTAAGGTTTTTTATTTTTAATTTTTAATTTTTTATGATTGTTATATTTTATATTTTGTTTAAACATTAAATAATAATACATAATATTTAAAATTATATTTCAAATCCTTTTGAATCCCTCTAACATGATTTATGGCTCATGTTTTTGGTAACCCATGGTAAATTTGCCCATGGTATCACATCACATCAAATACCCTAGGAAAATTTACCATGGGTTACCAAAACCCAAATAATAATTAGCTTAATGTGATTTGGGTATGGTAAATTTTCCCATGATATTAGATGCAATGTGATACCATGGGTTACCAAAACCATGGGCCATAAATCACGTTAAGCTATATGACGAATTAAAAAATATTTGAAATAGCTATGGTTGTAAATATTATGTTTTTTATTTATTTAATGTTTAAAAAAAATAAAAAATATAACAATCATTACAAATTTTGTATGGAAAATATAATATTATCTCGAATAGCTAGATTGAATGATTGAACCATAGCTATATCCTCAATTGAGGTATTTAAAAATGCACAAAAATACCTCAATCGAGGGTTTTTAAGACCTTGATTTGATTTAAAAATAGGCCTTTGTCCCTCTTTTCTACAAATTTAATTTTAATGACCTCTTTTCCAGGCATAAACCCAATCATGGGATGCATCTTAGCTGGCGGACCTAATGTCGATGGATTCGTCAATGAATTGTCTATCCACTAACATATAATTTATGAGTTTTTGAGTTTGTATGATATTTTATTATTATTTTCTTTTAAATCTTACACTTAAAAACCATGTCGACAACTTTGAAGCAGTTCAAAGAAAAATCAACAACATAAAAAGTACACAAACAAAAAATTTCAAAAAATATATACACCCCACATCAACAAGTCCTCTTCAAAACGATATTTTATGTTTTTTTATTTTATTGTGTAATCACTATAAAAAAAGTTCACGTGCACACACATGTACAAAATGCAATTAAAATTTTCAATGGTTACTTTTTAAAATTAATAAAAATGTATAATTTTCAAAATAAATAAAAGGTTGCGTGCCCTAGTGTATTCTGTGTAGATTATGTTTTTATATATATTTTTCAAAAATTATACACTTATCATTAAATTCTTTTAGGTGCACAAAAGCCACTTGTTAAATTTTCCTAAAATTTACAAGGTTTTTTGTTTCATTAAATGCATTTTTGACACATTAAATTCACAAGACATATATGAGTTTTAAGAGCTTTAATTTAATAAATGAGTAAAATATTGAATTTCTACTGTCACTTTTGGACAAAAAGTATTACCCATATTCATGGATTCACCCTTAGACATTACAATTTTGGTTTATGTCTACATCAATAGATGAGAACTTATGTAAATTATACATTTTATATGATATTTGGCTACTATTATTACTTGCATGAGCTATGTATGCCTACATAACTTACGTATGTATACTAATATTATTTTTAAAATCATGAATTAACTATTAAATTGTTTTAATTGGAAATTTACGCATTATGGTTGTTGAATAACTATTTTATAATTAGTTGGATATTTATTTATATTTATGTAATGAATTAATAATAATTAAATAGGATATGAGGCTTGATAGTAATTATTTAAATATATGTTGATTGAATTTTATTTAATTTCAAATTTTATTATTATTGATTTGATCGATAAATATTAAATTGAGTTTTAAATGATAATTATTGATTTGATTGATCAAAAACTTTAAAATATTTAATTTTCTAAAAGATTCATAAACATATATACATATTAATATTTTAAAATTTTAAATTCTAATTAAATTTATTAATATTATGGAAATAAAAATTTGATATTAAATTATATAATCTATTATTAATATTAAAAAATTAAAAAAATAAAATAAAATTTAAAATTCAACAAATTTTATGCCTAAAATTTTATATATTTAAAGGTAATATAATGTTCGATCAATCCATATTCAATATGAAGACGTTTAAATCTTTATTTCAACAACTATTTTTATTTCCTGAGTGGGCTTAATAGTAAAGAATATGTGTTTCTTCCTAAGAAGTCATAGGTTCAAATTTGAAGGGGGTAGAATATGTACACCTCTGTAGACTTTAGTAGTTACATCGCTACACAAAGGGGGTTGCTTGTCCCAGAATCAAGAGGAACTCATACACTAAATTGGTGTCTGGCTTGGCTATGACCTTAAAAATAGATTAATAATAATTATAACAATTTTATGTACAACATAACTGGGCCTAATGGTTAAGAACATGTGTTTCCTCCTAGGAGGTCATAGGTTAAAATCTAGAGGGGGGTAAGGTATGTACACCTTTGTAGACGTTAGCAGTTACATCGCTGCATAGAGGGGGATCCCTTGTCCTACAAACGGGGGGGTCTCATACACCAAATTGATATCTGGCTTGGATGTGACCTTAAACATAAATTATTATTATTATTATATAATTAATCAAAATAGATGATATTTTTTTTTAAAATAATTTTAATAAATAAAAATTATCGATACAAACATATTATCTCTTATATACAATAATTTATTTTATTATTTTTAAATCAAATATATACTTGGTTTATATTTATATACTTGGAATCATTTTAAAATACTATAACTAAGGAGTATTCATGTTCTAGATCACTATATACTCATAAGGAACTTTATCAATGCATGGCTCTTCCTCTTTGAAATTTCTAAGAAAATGCATTACTCACTTATAATAATTATATTATTTTTAAAAAATTAATCAAATATATATACATAATTTATATTTATATATTTAAAAATATTTTCAAAAACTATAAAACTATAAATAAGGAACACTCATATTCTAAATCACTATATACTCCTAAGAACTTTGTTGATGCATGGTGGTTTTTCTTTGATAGTATATTAGAATTTTTGGACAAACTTACGGGATGAAAAACCTTTTCATTCGAGTAGGCATGGTATTGTAATATCCTAATTATTTTATTTAGTTTAAAATTTGGACTATGCTTTTGAGTAGAAATATGTTGTTATGTTTAAACTAAAAAGTCTATAAGAAGGTTTTTAACACTTGTCCTTGAGCAAGGATTATTGTAAAAGATATTTTTCAAATAATATTTATGACTAAAAACAATAGTTGGGTGGCTATGAATAGAGTTGACTATGACTCCATGAGTGTGGAACACAATACTACTATATAGGGAGAGATATTACAAGTTTCATGAGGCAAAAATATTGAACTAACACCCTAAAATATAGAGGTGAATCCAAGGCTATGAACTTCCCAAGGAGAGGGAAGCCTTTGGAGGTAAGACCTAGGAAATCAATATGTATATGAGCATATGAGAGGAGGCATGATGCTGCCAAGTATGTTGAGAAGTATTGCTATGCGAGCACTTGAAAGTGTTAGGAAACTTCTGTTAAGAAATTTGTGAGTGAACTAAGTTGGATATTGTTGTTGTTTTAATAATTTTGAGATTGGACTGAGAAATACTCTTGCTGGGAAGAGGGTTAATGGGATTGTGGACCGATATAGGAGAGTGTTTGTTCTTATTCATAGTACATGCTTGGGGGTGGCATGAGCAAGTAAGTTTTGGTTGCTCATAGTCTACGACTTGGAGGTGCGTGGAATAGACACCCATTATGGCGATCGTGATATCGAAAGGGGGTCACCTCCTAAGATCACTCCACGACGGAAGATATGTTAAAAGGATAGGGTGATTGAAGCATAGGTGGAATGCAACAATAATGAGGTGGTTGGTCCAGGAGGGGTAAGGTCGCCAACGTAAGAGGAGAGGTAGTTAAAATTGATATGGAAAATATCTCGTTAGATTCATGAGGAAATAACTTCATTAATGTGTTCGCACAGAGGTCTCTTTGATGAGTCAAGCATGGCCTCGGGTTTCCAAATACCATTTAAGAATGTAGCTGACTAGAACCTCGAACGAGTGTTGTAAAAGTTATAATGCCGAGTTGCCAGGAACTTATAAACGTTTGGGTAAGGGTGGATCACTTGAATGTTAGACTTTGGATTATATATATATACACACACACACGTATATATATACATATACATGTATATACATATATATGTGTGTGTGTATATATATGTATACATATATACGTATATACGTATACACACACACACACACACACACACACACACACACACATATATATATATATGTGTGTGTGTGTGAAAACACACACACACACACACAAACACACATATGTGTGTGTGTGTGTGTGTGTTTTCACACACGTCCATGCCGAAAGGCACGTGCCAAAGGGTTGTGTAGCTTCAACAGAGTTTCAAAGAAGTAAACAAATAAACAACTAAATTAAAAAAAAAATCTAAATAAACGTGCTGGTATAAAAGAAAATGAACAATATTTTTGTATTCTTTTCATTCAATCAACATGCAAGAAAGACAATACTTGAAAGAATAAAGAATATTTTGTATTGATATCAAAACATTACAGGGAGTAGGATCACCTGAACAACAATGGTGGAAGAGGTCCCTGCAGCTATCCAAGGGAGGGTGCATTTGTTCTCCTGATGATCTTCCAATTCTCTTTCCATGCATCACAAGAAGGGGATCTCTGGAAGGTGAGAAAGAAGTTGAAAGAGGCCAACTTCAAACTTGGGAAAAATATAGTATAGTAATGACTTGAGAAAATTGAATGGAATTGTGTATGGAATGAGGGACCTTGGTGTCTCTTTTATAGTTAATGATGAGAGTCTAGAATTGAGTTTTGGGCTATAGATTCATCATATGAATGAAGCCACATAGAGGCTCATGTCCATTTCACTTTATTTTTATCGGACATGAAGCAAAGATAGCCAAAAGACAAGCTGGAGGTTGGGTCACACATTTTTTGTGCTTTGGTGCAACCTAGGTCACTTAAATTGAGGGATTATGAGCGACTTGGGTCGCTCTTATCGAAGGATTAAGACTGAATTGACTTGAAAACTATTTTTTAAGGTTTGTCTTTCAATTGTTAGGGTTTGGAATGGTTATCCAAGGTCAACTGGATATGGATGAGGTGGATGTTAGGATATTTCAATACTACATCCTTGTCTTACCTAACATTATTGATTTTATCCTAGTTGTTGATGATGTCATTTTACCCCTAGTGGTGTGCATATGTCATCCAGGATACATATACCACCTTCTGAACCCTGCATGCATCATTTTAGGACCACTTAAGTCAGTTCCCTATTTTATAGGAACCTATTGAGTGTTCCAGTGTAGTCCACCCGAGTTATCTTACTCTTATGGGGGGTTAGAGCTCCTAATGCCACTGATTGTGGCCTCATGCACCCTTTTTAGACTGACATGCATGACATACTCACTATTGCACCCTCCTTAGTCAGTTAACTGATTGTAACTTCAGTTAGCTGAGTTTAGGTTCAGTTCAGTTGAATTTGAGTCTTGTGGAGCACTCCAGTGGTGATAATCCCTATGCTAGACCAACTGAGGTTCGAATTATCCTGCATGATTCGAATTATCTCCATTGTAACATCATTGTTTATTATACTGATAATTGGAACATGTGATATTATGCTGCTCCTATCTAAGTTCTGCTGCATTATTATTCTTCTGCTCTTTTTTACTGCAGTTTTCACTCTTCTTCATTTTTCTGCTCATTCTTTCTTTGTGAGGTATCCTCAACTCTTTATATATGTTGTAACTTAGAATTTAACATGGTATCAAATCCATTTGAGCGAATAGGTTGAGCAACTGATTTCGGTAGTGCATGAGAAGCCTCTCGATTTCCACAACAAATCCTAGTGCCATTGCATTGAATTCATTGGAGAAATCCAATGAGGTATATCCAGGTGTGAAGGATACAGATAAAGGTTCCCACTATCCTAAAGCAGTGCTCAGTAGTAGTCTACCTCCATATTGAGATTTTTTTTCTTCAGGTTATTCAAAATTTTTGAGTGCAACAACAGTTATAGCATTTTTCTGCAGTTGCAGCAATTACATCAGTTTTCTTTAGTTGCAACATTTTTGTTAGCCGTCGATCACCTTCTTGAGGTTTCCAGTGTAGACCCAGGTACTTCGTAGTTCAAGGAACCAACAAAACCCCAATTCACCGGCCCTTTCAGCAACAGGCTGCACACAGCCTGAGGTCTCACTTGAGGCAAAGCTGAGGGGGTGGTTGCAGAATCAAGTTTCCACAACTGGGTGATGCGATGGGGGGAAAGATAATAAGCAATGCAACGCCTTGTAGGTTGCACGGATGGATAAATACGCGAACCTTCTATTCCATGTCAAATACTTCATCGTGCAACTGCGCTCGCGCACTTGCACCTTCATCGCGCAACTGCGCTCGCACCTCCAATGACTGTGCAATACAGGATACCTTTACGCCACAACAGTAAGCTATCAAGAGCTTACCTCGCAGCAACCTTCAATGACTCGACACATCCATGAGACTGCACGTCCTTGCTAGGATGTTCAATTCTAACCATTCTACTTAATGTTCTGTATCCCTTTACTCCATTCAAGTTCTTATTAGTAACTTGTGGGTGGTTTAATAACAGATGTTACTGTGCGCTCCAACGTTGTGCTTAAACTCAGTGTTCACTAATTGACCAATAGATAGATCCATACATTCCAATTGACAAATTCATACATGTTGAATACTTAACATTCCTTTGCGCATGCATTACTTAACATATTATTCCCATTCTCTGCGGCGAATACATATAAAAGCAATCACATAACAAAAGTTTCCAGCATTAAACATTCATACCAAGCAATTAAAAAATCATAAAAACACATTGGTCACACAACACAGAATTTAACGTGGTTCACCCCCCAGATGGAGGCTACGTCCACAAGAACGATTGTTAATATTTCTCTTAATGGGAAGGGTACAACCATTCTTAGTCTACGCACTCAGCTGCGGACTCTCTTCTCTCTCTCAGATAGGTCTCTGCGCACTCAGCTGCAGAGCCTTTACAATGGCTTTTCTAAGCTTAAGATTCTACAATAATCAACACTTAACCAAAATGAAGAGTTCAAAAACCCAACCAACAACCCTTTCCCATACAAAATCATACCTATTTATAGATTATGCCCGTAGGCATATCTTTACAATTCGTAAGCAAAAACCCTTAGGTCTACAAAACCGGCGTGGCTAACTGCCACCCTAGCTGTTGCCGTCGACAGCTTACTCCGCATGCTACAGCTGGGCCACTCGTGGCTCACACGCTCTTCTGATAGCCACAGTCCTCCAAGCGGTTACAACTACATCATGGCCTGTCCCTTTCCACTCCTTCACCTGCTTGTCGCCATCAGCGTTGTGGCCTAGCTTCTCAACTGCTTGCCGCCACATGTTTGAACAGGTTGCTTTCATCTGTCATCCACCTGTTCGTTACGCAAACTAGGTCATATCCTCGTCTGACCTTTACCCATGTTCTGCCCAAAAATAGCTCATGCACTACCATGTGCATTGTCCTGTTGCACGACCATGCCTTAGTCATTGCCATCACACGACACGCGCAAAACCTCAACTTGTTCGTCGCCTGCTGCCGCATGCAATGCGATATCACCAAAACTGCTTCTCTTCCTGCCGCAACACGCAATGCGCAATTATCAAAATTTCCTTTTCTTCCTGTTGCAGCGTGCTATGCGTGATTTTCCATACTTATATATTTTTCCAACCCACTTGGGCCCCGCCCAATAGGCCTCTAACACTCACTTGTGGCTTGTCCTGAGCCACTTCCACTTGCAGACCCTGGTGCCGCGTCTTTCATCGTCCCAAGCTTTACTGTGAATCTTTGTAAAGTTTGTTCCAACTCCACAACTACGTTCTTAGCTTTCTGTTCAAACCCTTGAAGCGTCTCCAGAGTAGCCTGCGAGACCTTCTCTCGAGCCACTTGTTCCTGCATAGTGCCTTCTGCTGTCTGAAGTTCTACGAACTTTGCATCGAATTGCTGCATTAATTCGAGGCCTTCTTTCTCAATAGGCTGTAGCTTGTCCGATGTGGCAGCCTCTTTCTCCCTTAGTGTTTCCAGCTCTTTCTGTAGGTCCTTGACCTCATTAAATCTCTGCACTTTCTCTCTCGCTAGTGCATTCCTCATCTTTATACTTGCACCATCTACCTGCTGCTGCTTCTGTTCTACTTTTGCCCTTACTTACTGTGGCGTAGGATCTTCGTTCAACCCAGTTACTGCTGCAGTTATCCGCTCAAGTAAGTCTTGGCATTTCATCACTTTCGACGAAATGCCATCCATGGTTACTTTGATGTCCTCGATTGGAGCTAGGCACTGATATGACGGAATGACAGGGTGCCGAGCCTCCAGCTCTGCAATTTTTCCTTTATATGCAGTTTCCATTTCCATTTTCTCAGCAGTAAGGGACACTACCTTGGCCCCAATTTTCTTTATTGTGTCCTCCATGTCATCTTCTTCTTCGCATTCTTCTATGTGTGCACACACAGCTGAAATGGTTTCCTTTAGCTTTTGGCCCTTTTCTTTGGTTGCGCTCAATTCTTGCTTGGTTTTATCTGATTCTTGCCTTAACTGATTGATGTCTTCAGTTAACTGTGCACACTTATCATATGAGGCGATGCCTCTCTCATGAATTTCTTCTGCAACTTTTATGTGCAACTCATTCAGGTCCTCTAGGGGTAAGGCCCCGATGTTCAGGTCGAGGCGCCCAATCTTTTGTGCCTCCTTAACCATTTCATTTGGGTAAATCAGGTAGCTAGGTTCAAGGTTCAAGACGCATGGATACTTACTTCCAGTAACAGGTGGTCTTCTTTTTGCGCTTGGCTCTGCTGATTTCCGATTAATACTTGAACCTGATTTCCCCAATCCCATATAGGATACCAATGTCTTGACCTTCTCCACAGCTTGGACTATGGTCAGCTACAGTTGTTCTTGCTTGGCTTCTTTCTCAGCATGAGCCTCTTCCCATGCTTCCTGCACTTTGGTTGCAATGGTCTCGCAATCATTGGGATGTAGTTGCGGCCCGAGCTCGGGTTTTTCAGCCTTTCTTTTTGTGCATCGGCCCTGTGTTTGTGAGGGGCCTTCAGTTTCAATGTAGTTAGCAAGACTACATTCCAAAACTATCGTGGCTGTGTTGAGTATATCAAAAATTGTCATTTCATCCGCTTGATCGTCAAGCTCAAGAAATCCAATGGTACCAGTGAGGAATTGATTTATTGATATTACTTCCCTCCTCAACAGAAGTAGTTCCTCTGGACTGAAGGTCTCTTTACCGTAGATTGCTTCTATGCAACCTATTTGTATGGAACTCATTGTGATCTTGTGTGTGGAACAAATCCTTCAAGTATGATAGCAACCCAGAAGTCGACTGATCACGATAGTGGGCTGTCTATTGCTTTGAGCTGCGCTGTGAGATCTGGAGTCCACTCGGTAGGTACTCCTCCTTGAAAAAAGTTTTTCTTTTCTGCGAGTCACGAGATCCACTCATGCAATGCGTTTCCAAATGAAGCCCAAAAACTCTCTTGAATCTCTCTCCACAAATATATGTTCAACCACTGTATGTTGGTGGGACGCGGATGTCTGTTCTCTTTCTTTGCAAAATCTCTTTCAATCTTGTCACAACAATCCTAGATCTCTTTCTTTTGAGGATGCCAATTGTCTGATCCTTCCGGGAACTGATATTTTTCTTCACACATTACTTTCCAACACTCTATCTCATCACTGGTCTTATCCGAGCAACGGAACCATTTGTTGGTTGTCGATCACCTTCTTGATGTTGATGTATATGTAACTTCAGAATGTATTTCACATATATGTATATTGTATTCCTATAGAGATGTTATTATTCCTCTATATGGAAGTGTCATAACTTATAGTTGATGGGTTATTAGACCACCTTGATGGGGTCGGCCCTGTATAAGTCATGTGGGTCAAAGGGTTATTAGACCACCCTATTGGGGGTCGGCCCTGTCAGCATTATGTTATGTGGTTAAGTTAAGGACGACCTAGTAAGGTTATTAGGAAAGTCAAGTTAGTGTATAAATAGAATGCGAAGGAATTCTATTTGATCATTCTATTCACTTCTCACTTATACACTCATGGGAGAGTGGCGCACTAGTGGAGGAGGAGAAGCTGCTGCTAGGAGGATTATCTCTTATGATTGAGTTGTATAATTTCTCTATCTATCTCTGAGGAAGTTGTGGGGTTTTTCACCTTTATGGTTTTCCCCACGGAAACTCTGTGTGTCTATTGTCCCATGTGATTGCTTATGCTTGCTTGTTGTGATTGATATGATTGATATGCTGTACATGTTATTCTCTAAGTAAATATCCTAGATCAGATTGAAGTAAATTCTGAAAAATGAACATGGTATCAGAGCTAGCCTAAAATAAGGCATGGTATGGCATTTATGACACTTGTTGCACTTGCAAAGCTAGGGCTTGATATGGAAAAAACCAGTCATCGTAGCACTTTCACTATAAATCCATTTTGAAGAAGGTTCAAGATTTGAAAAGTTTACAGGTCGAAGAGAAGATCCCCATGTACCTTGTTCCAGAAGCACAACTTCTAATTCGTTGTACTGTGTGTTTTATGATCTATACAATCTAGGGTTTCTTCCTCTTCCAGATCTTAGTCATAAACAGGTGACCTAGGAAAAAAGGTCACAACTTGGGATAGGAATCTCCAAATGAAATTTTGTAAAACGTGGCAGGTAGGGCATGGACTGTAATTTCATAGGCCGAAGGTTCAGAGGCTGAAAGTGAACCAGTGACACGTGGAACTCCGTACAAGTTCGCTCTCCTGTTTTATCCCATAAACAGGTCACGTTGAGACACTAGGCAAAACTCTCTCTCAGAGAATCCATTTGAGGTCAAACCCATGGGGTTGGAAATATAACAGGTTAGGATACCATAAGCCAAAGTTTCAGATCATGTAGATTTTAAGTTTAAGAGTTACACTAGAACTTATTAGGTGCATATTTCTGTCAAAACATAATTGGATTTTGAGCACCTTCATTCATGGCTTCGAGAATTTAGGGTTTTGGAGAAAGTTGGAATTTTTTGTAATCAGAGACCACGACTGGATGCTCCTCATCAAAATCGAAATTTAGAGACCAAGATCAAATTTTTTGGTTGGGAAAAAGACCGAGCTTGATCAAACCCTAGTTCGGGACTTTGATTGGAAAGATGGAAAATTAGGGCTTCTGCAAAAGTTGGAATTTTTGAAATCTGTGACCACGGATGGAAGCTCCTCAGAAAAATCGAAGTTTAGAGCACAATATTGAACTCTTTGGTTGGGAAGAAGACCGGGCTTGATCAAACCCTAGTTCGGGATCCTGTCTAGAAGATCCGAAAGTTTCAATGGCAAATTTGAGGGGTGAAACTTTGCAATTTTCAAATTCTGAGTATACCAGGTTGATCAGCTCATCAAGGCACATCTTTCTATCCCTTCAGAAGTTTGAAATTCAAAGTTTGAATTTTTAGGGTTTCTTTGACAAACCCTAATCCAGCTTTAGATCCAGTTTCTGCAATACAAAGTGGATTGGGTTAATCCTAGAAGCGAATGGATTGATCACCTGCATAAGTGAAGAAGTTTCTGTTTCAGAGGGAGATGAGGCTAAGGCCTTACATAAGAAGATTACAAGCAATCTCGATAGGTATGACTTACAGGTATGTTTCGAATTCTATTCATGATTAAGTTGATGATATGTTTGTCTTCATATTATTATGGTTAGTACAATCTTGGTTAATTTTAGACTTGTTGTATCACCTTAATAAAATTATGAATGCATGATAGAAGATATTCATTGATTAGGGTTTTTGACACTTATGATTGTACTAATGCATTGTGATGTTGTATGAGGTTGATGTTGTCCGCTAACATGAAAGGTACATCAAGAAAGACAAATCATGTTATAGTTCAAGAACATATCACCATGGTGACATGAAGACAAAGATTCATCCATTGTCATGGATCACATAGAAGATCTACTTACAAGGTATGTATAACTTGGTTCTCTAATGGTTAACTTATGAGATATGTAGGTTACTAGCACAAGTCATTGAAGAGAACAAGAAGACATCATGTGGGTATGTTAGACATAACTAGCTAACATGCTAATCTAGGTATGTTTTTCCTATATCAAGTTAGAATCCTACCTTGTGTTAGGATCTCTTATATAAGTATACTTGGCATGATTGATTATGATTATTCATGAAGTTATAGTTTGAAGTAATCATGGGTTTAGGGATATTATGCTTCTTACTTTGATTAATGATATGACTAACCATAAAAGTCCTATGGTCAAGTAGGAATATGCATGAGTAAAAGAATTGTGATATATTATCTGTGTGTAAAATGATCATGACTTTACATGTTTAAGATTATTGTGTTTTGATAGTATTGATATTATACTAATGAATGTATGATTATGTATGAGATCTCGAGGATAACACAATGATGATACTAGTAAGTATGCATAGTGATCGAAAATGGATATAAGTTCAAGGACAGGTAATCCAGGAAGCAAAGATCAAGAGGGAGCACACTCCAGTAGTTTCTGCAAGGATGTAGATATTCAGAGGGAGTTAACTACTTCTCACAATCCACATCAGAATGGAGTTGCAGAAAGGAAGCAACGACTGAGAGGGAGTCAACCCTACAACCAAACAAAGATAAGTATTTTAATTGTCATTTCTTGCATATTTGTTTGTTTAAATAATATTGTTCAATGATGTATATGCTTATGTTCCTAGACTTAGGGTGTGTATTATGCATATTAGAATAATTGCATTAATGAATAGTATACTACTAATATGCATGTGATAGGTAAGTGGCTTATGGCACTGTACAACATTCCATTGCTACTTATGTAGAATGAAACCTCTTTGCTGACATGTTAGGAGTTTTGCACACTCTTAACAATGTTCTGGTAGAGATTGGAAGGCATCTAGAAAGTTATGGGATATGGATAAATGTTGTATTGAAGCATTGGCTAAAGATAATTGCATGACTGTATGACATATTTCTTTATGTGTAAGAATTTGTTCTGAAAACTATGAGTTTTTTATAATCATGCAATTTAACTTGTCTTGTAGGAAAGATCGTATACAATCACCTACAAAAGAAGGACTACAACATTTGTTCAACAACAAAGTTATCTATTGAAGATATTGAAAATATTGAAGTTCCAGGATCTGGGAAGAATGCCATGATTGAGGAGTACCAGTCGATCATGAAGTTGTTTGGGATGCAGTCCCAAGACATGAAGCGAAGTCTGTAATGACTTCCAAGTGGATCTACAAGATCAAGCATGCTGCAGATGGAAGCATAGAAAAATACAAAGTGAGGTTTGTACCTCGTGGCTTCTCCTAGAAAGAAGGGATTGATTATGAAGAAACTTATGCTCCTGTAGCTAGGTACACTTCCATCAGATCAGTACTTGTTTTGGCTGCAGTGATGAAATGGAAGATACACCAAATGGATGCCAAGATAGTTTTCTTGAATGGTGTAGTCGAGGAGGAAGTGTATGTGGAGCAGCCACTTGGTTTTGAGACACACGACATGAAGTCATATGTGTGCAGGTTGAAGAAAGCCTTGTATGACTTGAAGCAAGCTCCTAAGACTTCGTATGGTAGGATAGATAGATTTCTATTCAGTTTGGGATTTACCAAGAGTAAAGCAGATTCCAATCTTTATTACAAGGTTGAGGAAGGTAATCCTGTGATACTACTCTTGTATGTGGATGACCTGTTTGTTACAGGTGAGGATAGATTGATTGTCGACACAAAGAGGAATCTTGCTGTCGAGTTCGAGATGAAGGACTTGATGCACTATTTCCTAGGCATGGAGGTGTGGCAGAGTGCAGATGGAATCTTCTTTAGACAAGGGAAGTATGCAGTAGAGATCCTAAAGAGGTCCGGGATGATGAACTACAAGGCCATGGCGACACCTATGGCATTGAACCTAAAACTTTTGTGTGATGCTTCATCTGATCTGGTTGATGTCACTGTGTATCATCAGACGATTGGGTCCTTGATGTATCTGACGAACACGAGACTAGATATTCGCTTTGCGGTGAACAAATTGAGCTAGTTCCTGACAGATCTGAGAGATGTTCACCTGGTTGCTATAAAGCATATTCTGAGGTACCTGAACGGTACAGTTGATTATGGGCTCAAAGTATGGTGCGAATCAAAAGTTTAACCTACAGGGTTATGTTGATTCAGTTTGGGCAGACAGTGTTGCAGATAGGAAGAGCACTTTTGGGTGTTGCTTCAGTATGGGATCAGGTGTGATCTCTTGGTTTAGCAGGAAGTAGTCATGCGTAGCACTGAGTACAGCTAAAGCAGAGCACGTTGCAGCTTGTTCAGCTAGTTGTGAAGCAGTATGGATTAGGAAGATACTGTTTGAGTTATTTGATCTCATGTTGGATGCTACTGGTATCTTTTGTGAAAACCAGAGTTGTGTGAAGCTATCTGAGAACTTGGTGTTCCATGACAAGTTGAAGCATATTGAGATCAAATATCACTATATCATGGATATGGTGTAGAGAGGAGCAATGAAGCTCTTGTATGTTGTGACGGACATGCAGATTGCCGATGTATTGACCAAGCCGTTGGCCAACGTGCAGTTTGAGTACTTCAGAGAGAGGCTTGGTGCACTTCAGATCGAGGTTCTTTCCAAAGGGAAGTGATGAGCTCGGAAGATGCAAATGCACATGAGCTTTTCCGACATGGTTGATGTGTTCTCCCATGGCTGTGATGTAATTGTTGAGCCATTCTCACATGGTGGTAGATGTGTTCTCCCATGGTGTAGATGTAAGGGCTGAAGCCATTTTTCACATGGTGGTAGATGTGTTCTCCCATGGTAAAAAAAGGTAAGGGTTGGAGCCTTCCCCGAATGGTGGTAGATGTGTTCTCCCATGTCAGTGGTGTAAGTGTTGGACGATGTGCATCTGGTCTGTGCTTCGTGGACGATGAGATGATATGAAGAGGATGATGCTATGATGATTAGGATGATCATGTGTGATAAGCATTAGGACAATGCTCCAGTTAGTGTATATGTATATGCATCATGTTGGATGGTTGTTATGATCAGTTGGATCATGTATATGTATATGCATCATGTTGGATGCTTGTTATGATCGGGTGGATCATGTATGATGATATGTATTAGGTATGCATCAGTTGGATGTATGGTATGATCAGGATGATCATGGATGATGAGCTTCACGATGTTTCTCTGGATGATATGCATCAGGACGATGTAGTGATGAGTATTAGGACGATGCAGTGATGATGATCAGGTTGATCATGTGATGATGTACATCAGGATGATGTATGGTGAGTATCAAGATGATGCTTCGTGGCCATGGACAGGTTGTGTAGATAAGCATATAATAGCGCCCTGGGAGATTTGAAGATGCTCTTGCTAGGTTTTGTCGCTTGCATATAATAGCTCCCTTGGAGATCTGGCAAATGCTCTTTCAAGTTTTTGCTTGGAGGGACATATAATAACGCCCTGGAAGATTTGCAGATGCTCTTACTAGGCTTTGCCGCTGGCATATAATAGCTCCCTAGGAGATCTGGCAAATTCTCTTGCTGGGTTTTGTGTGTGGCATATAATTTCTCCCTAGGAGATCTTGCAGGTTGTGCTGGGCACGTAATCAGTCCTGAGATGCTTTTTCTAGGTTTTGCTTGGTAGCATATAATGTCTCCCTAGGAGATATTCCAGGTTGTGCCGAGCACGTAATCAGTCCTGGAATGCTCTTGCTAGGTTTTGCTTGGTCACATGTCATAGCTCCCTGGGAGATCTTGCAGGTTGTGTTGGGCATGTAAACAATCCTAAGATGCTCTTGCTAGGTTTTTTTGATGCACGTAATAAGTCCTGAGGGTTCCACAGTATGGCTAGTGATGAAGACCTATAGGTGGTGGGCCTATATCCAGTATGAAAAAGGTATGGCTCTATAGAACTTCCTATGCCGAGAAGATTCAGAGATTGATTGAGATAGCAGCAGCAGTGACGATTACGATGATTCGATGACGATTATCCGGTGATGATGATCCAGAGAAGAAGACTTGTGCTAGAAGACCCGTGTCAAGAAATACCTTCCTAGTTAAGAGGGAGAGTTGATGTATATGTAACTTCGTAATGTATTTCACATATATGTATATTGTATTCCAATAGAGATGTTATTATTCTTCTATATGAAAGTGTTGTAACTTATACTTGATGGGTTATCATACCACCTTGATGGGGTCAGCCCTGTATAAGTCATGTGGGTCAAAGGGTTATTAGACCACCCTATTGGGGGTCGGCCCTATCAGCATTATGTTATATGGTTAAGTTAAGGCCGACCTAGTAAGGTTATTAGGCAAGTCAAGTTAGTGTATAAATAGAATGCGGGAGGAATTCTATTTGATCATTCTATTCACTTCTCACTTATACACTCATGGGAGAATGACGCACTAATGGAGGAGGAGAAGCTGTTGCTAGGAGGATTATCTCTTATGCTTGGGTTGTATCATTTCTCTATCTATCTGTGAGGAAGTTGTGGGGTTTTTCACCTTTATGGTTTTCCTCACGGAAACTCTGTGTGTCTATTGTGTCATGTGATTGCTTATGCTTGCTTGTTGTGATTGATATGATTGATATGATGTACATGTTATTCTATCAGTAAATATCCTAGATCAAATTGAAGTAAATTCTGAAAAGCTAACACTTGAGGTTTCCAGTGTAGACCCAAGTACTTCGCGGTTCAAGGAACCAACAAAACCACAATTCACTGGCCCTTTCGGCAATTGGCTGCGCGCATCTTGAGGTCTCACCTGAGGCGAAGCTGAGGGGGTGGTTGCAGAATCAAGTTTCCACAACCGTGTGATGCGATGGGGGGAAAGATAATAAGCAACGCAATGCCTTGCAGGTTATGTGGATGGATAACTGCGCAAACCTTCTGTTTCGCGTCGGATACTTCAGCATGCAACTGTGCTCGAACACTTGCACCTTCAGCACATTTGTTGCATGTCGATCACCTTCTTGAGGTTTCCAGTGTAGACCTTGGTACTTCGCAGTTCAAGGAACCAAAAAAACCCCAATTCATTGGCCCTTTCGACAACATGCTGCGTGCAGCCTGAGGTCTCACCCGAGGCAAAGCTAAGCGGGTGGTTGTAGAATCAAGTTTCCACAACCGGGTGATGCGATGGGGGGAAAGCTAATAACCAATGCAATGCCTTGTAATTTGCGCGGATGGATAACTGCACGAACCTTCTGTTCCGCGTCGGATAATTCAGCGTGCAACTGCGCTCACGCACTTGAGCCTTCAGCGCGCAACTACGCTCGCACCTCCAATGACTGTGCGATATAGGATACCTTTGCATCATGACAGTAAGCTATCAAGAGCTTACCTCATAGCAACCTTCAATGACTCGGCGCATCCATGAGACTGCGCGTCCTTGCTAGGATGTTCAATTCTAACCATTCTACTTAACATTCTTTATCCCTTTACTCCGTTCAAGTTCTTATCAGTAACTTGTGGGTGGCTTAATAACAAACGTTACTGCACGCTCCAACACTGTGCTTAAACTCAGTGTTCACTACTTGACCAATAGATAGATTCATACATTCCAATCGACAGATTCATACATGTTAAATACTTAATATTCCTCTGCGCATGCATTACTTAACATATTATTCCCATTCTTTGCGGCAAATACATATAAAAGAAATCACATA
Organism: Larix kaempferi; assembly: GCA_027924585.1. Lineage (NCBI taxonomy): Eukaryota > Viridiplantae > Streptophyta > Pinopsida > Pinales > Pinaceae > Larix > Larix kaempferi. Next base: position 5,909,782 of record BSBM01000893.1, read on the forward strand.
ACAGAAGTTTCCACCATTAAACATTCATACCAAGCAATTAAACAATCATAAAAACACATTGGTCACACAAAAAAGAATTTAACATGGTTCACCCCCCGGATGGAGGCTACGTCCACAAGAATGGTTGTTAATATTGCTCTTAATGGGAAGGGTACAACCGTTATTAGCCACGCACTCAGTTGCAGACTCTCTTCTCTCTCTCAGATAGGTCTCTGCGGAACTCAGCTGTAAAGCCTTTACAATGGCTTTTCTAAGATTAAGATTCTACAATAATCAACACTTAACCAAAATGAAGAGTTCAACAACCCAACCAAAAACCATTTCCCATACAAAATCATGCCTATTTATAGATTTTTCCCGTAGGCATATCTTTACAATTCGTAAACAAAAACCCTTGGGTCAAGAAAACTAGTGTGGCTAACTACCACCCTAGCTGTTGCCGTCGACAGCTTACTCCATGTGCTCCAGTAGGGACACTTGTGGGTCACACACTCTTTTGATAGCCGCAGTACTCCAAGTGGTTACAACTGCATCATGTCCTATCCCTTTCCACTCCTTCTCCTACCTTTCACTATCGGTGTCGTGGCCTTGCTTCTCAACTGCTTGCCGCAACACGTTTGAACAGGTTTCTTTCATCTATCATCCACCTGTTCCTTACCCAAACTAGGTCATATCCTCGTCTGACCTTTACCCATGTTTTGCCCAAAAATATCTCATGCGCTACCATGCACATCATCCTATCGCACGACTGTGCCTTAGTCATTGCCATCGCGCGACATGCGCAAAACCTCAACTTGTTCGTTGCCTGCCGCCGTGCGCTATGCGCTTTCACCAAAACTGCTTTCTCTTCCTGCTGCAGTGCCCAATGTGCAATTATCAAAATTGCATTTTCTTCCTGCTGTAGCGCGCTATGTGCGATTTCCCATACTTATATATTTTTCCAATCCACTTGGGCCCTGCCCAACAAATTTTTTATGCAGTAGCAGCAGTTTCACCTTGTATTGGCTCCAACAGTTGTAATGGACATTTCAAACTCTCTTCTCTCTCCCAGGATCCTGACACCCTTCAATTATCTTGATTGGAGGGCTGAGATGCAGATAGTATTGTGAAACAAATCACTGTACAAGGTGACAATGCAGAAGGATCCCAAACCAACATCAGCTGTGGAGAAAAACAAGTATCTGAATAGATTGGATGAAGAATTTGGTTTCATATGTATTCATATTTACATAGATATAATCTTCCGCATCAAAGGATTGAATACTCCAAGAGAGTTATTGTTGAAGCTAGAAATGGTTCGGGAAAATAAATTGTCCATCGCACACTCTTTGGCAAACAAGATGAGTTAAGAGGCCATATTCTGTAAAATGAGTTGATTTATCTACAACTAAGAAGCTTTTAGACCATTAAACAACTCTTTTCAAATTTCGAATCTTTGGTTATGCAATGCAAGCAATGTGGAATTGAGAAGAAGGATGAGCAGCTGGTGCTATGGTCCATTCTCAGCAATCTAGGACCTGAATTCTCTATCTTTGTCTCTACCTTATATTTTGGGTGAATGTCAATCCCTGGCTGGAAGATTCCCTCCTTAGATGTTTTCAATGAATATCTCATCCAAGAACAAGATACGATGATCCATATGGGTGCCTTGAAGGCCTCCAAATATCAATCTCTTTTGGCTAGAGAACCAAAAAGTGTGAATGGGAAGGGGAAGCACAAAGGAAAGGATAAGAGGCAATCTGAACCCAAGTAGAATTCCAATTCAAGTCCATCCGAAGGATCCTCCAGCTCTAATAAGGACAAACAAAAGGGATTTGAGAAATCCAATTGTTCCTATTGCAAGAAAGAATACCATGCAGAGAGATCTTGCATGCAGAAGAAGATAGATCAGATGACCAAGCTTCATGAACAACACAACATTTCCCTCCAAAAAGGTGCAAGAGAGACTGATTCGGGAAGTGAGTATGATGGTCATGAGAGTTTCCATGCACTGAAGGATGGATTTTCAAAATCACAATCCCTCCTCATAGATTCAGGAGCCTCCAACCACATGGTTTCCTCCAGAGAATCATTTTCTTCTCTAGATCTAAATATGGTCCGATTATTCACATGGGAGACAACTCTCAGATCTCTGCTGAAGGGAAGGGAACAATACATATGGATCATGGAAAGTTCAAGAATGTTCTATTTGTTCCTTATTTGTCGATAAATTTTTTGTTTGTATATCAGATGACTCACACAGGTTCACTGAAGAAAGTGGTCTTTGTTCCTAACACAGTTGAGATTGCAGAGATCTCCACTGGGAATATTATAGTGAAAGGTTTTGCAAACCATGCCTCCAAGGCATATGAATTCTCACATTTTTTTACATACTCTCTGCCTACCCCATCGGAATCTGATGAAGATCAGAGTAATACCTCTTCTAATGAAGAAGAGGATCAAGATCTTGATGTTGAGAATAAAGTTCAAGGAGATTCAGATTTAGATCTAGATCCAACACATGCTCCCAATCCATGGCCATGGACAATATGGGATCACAAAGTCCTTGTAGATGTTGGGAAAATAGTTGGGGATCCATCTGACCATAGAACCACCAGATCTCAGTATCATGCAACACTTGCACTACGTCATGCAGATCCACTTCTCTCAGCAATTTGCTGCATGATCGTGGGGTTTGATCCATAATCTCTTGGAGAGAATTTCCATGGGGGATCTACAACCAGGAAACAATCTCGGTTTTCTGACAAAAGTTACTCAAAGGTTCATGATTTGTACCATAATGAGCCATTCGCTCTAGTAGAAAGAAGGGTTCTTGAAAGACTCTTTTGGAAAATACAACTTCTACACAATGGGAGGCACATCAGAGGAGCAAATCTAGATCTAGCACTTGCATTGCTATCCTACAGAGGAGAAGCTTTCCAATATTTTTGCAAAGGCTTTCACTGAGGAAAGTTTTTTCCTTCTCTTCTTAGCATGAAGGTTCTTTGAGTTCCCTACTACTGTTCTTTTTGAGGTGGGGCATTTTTCCCATGAGGTTTTTCTCCATTTCCTTGGTTCATGGACAGTTCTTTATTTTTTATCATTTATTTGATTGTATGGGTGACCTTTGGTCTTAGTAACTAGGGCCCATGATTCAGAGTATGGATTAAGGGGGGGTGTTAGGATATTTCAATACTCCATCCTTGTCCTACCTAACATTATTTATTTTATCCTAGTTGTTGATGATGTCATTTTATACCTAGTGGTGTGAAAATGTCATCTAGGATCCACCTACCACCTTCGTAGCCCTACATGCATCATTTTAGGACCACTTCAGTCAGTTCCCTATTTTATAGGAACCTACTGAGTGTTCCAGTGCAATCCACCTGAATTATATGACTCTTGGGGGGGGTTGGAGCTTTGGATGCCACTGATTGTGGTCTCATGCTCCCTTTTTTGACTTACATGCATGACATAATCACTATTGCACTCTCCTTAGTTATTTAACTAATTGTAACTTCAGTTAGCTGAGTTTAGGTTCAATTCAATTGACTTTGAGTCTTTCATAGCACTCCAGTGGCAATAATCCCTATGCTAGACCAACTGAGGTTCGAATTCTCCTGCATGATTTGAATTCTCTCCATTGTAACATTATTTTTTATTATACTAATAATTGGAACATGTGATATTATTCTGCTCCTATCTAAGTTTTACTGCATTATTATTCTTCTGCTCTTTTTTACTGCAGTTTTCACTCTTCTTCATTTTTCTGCTCATTCTTTCTGTGTGAGGTATCCTTAGCTCTTTAGATCTGCTGCAAATTAGAATTTCACAGTGGAATGATGATATATGAAGGTGATGGTGATGATGACATGTTAGGTGAGAAAATTTTGTCTATTAATTGATTTCCTCCTGATTTTTGAGGTTAGGAGCTCGTCATATGACCAACATACATCATAGGATTCTTTTGTGGTTTAGGAGATAAGTGTGACAATGGCATAGAAAATGGATACTTCTTTAGAGAGAAATTGTCTTCTGACGGGGCCAAAGGGGACTTTATCTACATATATAATGGTGCATATAATCTCAAATGTATATGGACAAGGTGTGAATTTCCATACTCATATCAATGTCTCAAATATAATAAGGATATGAAGACCAAGTGGATGTTGGATCAATACATGAATAATCATTGTTTACATCATAAGTGTCTATAAGGGACTCAAGTCAAAAAGTACATAAGCATGGTCCGACCATGGTTGATTATAAGAATTGATATTAGAATAATGACATTCTGGAGGAATGATGGATCACAATAACTAATGCTCCATTGGTACTGAGAAAAGCCCAACCATCTGGGATGACTCAAACAACTGAATGTATGAATCAAGCAGAATCTGGGAACTGCATCTATAACTGGATACCACAGAGAGCATTCAACTGGGGCTTCCAAAACACTATCTCCAATGCAACCCAAATATCATTAAGGATATGAAGACCAAGTGGATGTTGGATCAATACATGAATAATCATTGTTTACATCATAAGTGTCTAGAAGGGACTCAAGGTAAAAAAGTACATAAGCATGGTCCGACCATGGTTGATTATAAGAACTAATATTAGAACAATGACACTCTGGAGGAATGATGGATCACAATAAATAATTCTCTATTGGTACTGAAAAGAGTCCAACAATCTAGGATGACTCAAACAACTGAATGTATGAATCAAGTAGAATCTGGGAACTGCATCTATAACTGGACACCACAGAAAGCATTCAACTGGGGCTTCCAAAACACTATCGCCAATGCAACCCAAATATCATTACAAATATATAACTGGAAAAGAATCCTCCAAGAATGGGAATCGGTGATATTCGAGGTCTTTGACCAAATACTGAAGGTACCATTATCCTATATGAATCTCACTGATGCAATGATTAATTTGGTGCACGTGCTAAACAACCAAGTTAAGGGGCACCGATATCTCCCCTTCGTTGGTCAAAGGGACTCATCAATTATGGTTATGAGGCCAAGGTACATGATACTTCTTGTTCTATCTTCTAGAATAAATGTGTTGATATTGACAAAAGGGGACCTGCAACTACCAAGACCATGATGTTTCCTTGATAGGAGCGTGAGGAAAACCACTGAGATAAGAAGGACATATCTGTACTTGTTGATTTATGCCATCTTTCAGTAGAATCTGAAGTCACCATTATCAAATATGTTTACCCCCCAACATCCTCGTTAAACAGATGACCACCATTTATTATATCTTTTCCTTTAATGAACCTTCCTCATCATCTAATAATGTTGTTTCTCTACCATCAAATCCAGTCCATGCTGATTTGTTTGATCAAATATTCCGTAGTGATGAGTAAATATTCGAAGAGTTCACAACAAAATAGTCTCCTTTGGATAATATGCACCATTGCATGTATTTCATCCCCGATGAACCCATTCCATCCATGTTGTATTTGAATCAATTCTCTATTGGTTTGAAAGACTTCATTCCACATGGAAATGTTGATTATTTTAAAAACATGATTCCAACACCTGATGCTTTTGAAGAAGGTAAAGCATGTGTTTTCACACATTCCCATGCTTAAAGGAACATGTCAAAGAATTTTGTAGCTTCAAGAGAGTTTCAAAGAAGTAAACAAATAAACAACTGAACTAAAAACTAAAACTAAATAAATGTGCTAGTATAAAAGAAAATGAACAACATTTTTGTATTTTTTTCATTCAATTAACATGTAAACAAGACAATACTTGAAATAAATAATAACAATCATCAAATTAAAACAATGCAGAAGTAAAATAGAAAGATAAGAAAAATACTCATCTTCGTTGTGAAATGGTCCCAAGCAACTAGATATGTCACTGCAACCTTCCACCCAATCATAAGTATCTGCCCAGCCTATATTGTTTCAGCACTCAGAGACCACCCCCGAGCTGGGCATGATATCTACAAGGAAAAGGGGACTCTCAAGCTCAGCACATCCTAAAGCAATGGATACCCATCTCAACACCAACATTCTCTTACACACAACAAACTCAAATATTGGGCATGGATACACATTTTCAGCAATGGAATTTAATGCATTCTTGCATGCATTCTTGCATGCAGTCATGCAATTGCATGCATCCCAGTCATCAGTCCCAACACCTAGTCCCCATTTTGCTAGCCCCGAGAGATTCTTTTTGATCATTTCTAGCCCTCCTATTGCTTAGTGCACCCTCCTTTCACCTACCACATGTGAAAGGCACCCTCTCTCACCTACCACTCAGTTAGTTCCTTGATTTATGGATCTGCTCCCTAATTTAAGGACAGATGGCCTAGTTAACTCACTGAAACACTATGATGGACCTCTAGAGAGCCTAGATTGACTATTTTGACTCCAATTAGCTCCTCATGAATCCAATCAGCTCCCCATGTGCCCTCCACTGAGCCTCCTTCACTACATTAGTGCTTCCATGTGCCAGTTACACCTACAACACTTAGTTAGAATTATTTTGACACCTAGTTGACCGTTACTTGTGCATTGATGACTCCAGTGATGATGATTAGGACTCTTAGTGGTGTATTGCCGACATTACACTGATGATGATGATGAATCCTAGTGCAGATAAGCCATGCCCATGCAGGCTAATTCGAATTTCCACCTTGGCATTTAGATCCTTTCCACCATTGTATTATTTATTGTTCATATTATGATTAATGAATTAGTGTGTGATGTTATTATGCTTCTATCTGAGTTCTACTGTATCATAATTATGTTGCTCCTTTACACTGCATGACCACTCTTCTTTTATTTTCCTGCATAATCTTAATCTTTCTTGTGAGGTATTCATCACCTCTTAGATCTGCTGTGAGGATTTTCACATGGTATCAGAGCCCGTTGAAAGTATTGTCTATATCCTTTCTTGAGAGTTTTTTTTGCAGGTTATTATCAAGATTTTGAGTGCAGCAATTTCAGCAGTTTCTGCACTTTCACAGTAGTAGAAGTTGCAGATATTTTCTATTGTATTTTGCAGGTCTTCTGAAAGAACTTCCCTGAATCTAGAAGGAATTCCTCCTCTTTCTCCATTCAACTATGATGAGTGGAAATCAAAGATGATAGCACATTTGAAGAGACATGGTATCTTTGATTATTGTTTTGAAAGAGAGTTCGAATATTCTGAAGAAGAGAATGATTGGTTAAATGAAGGTGACAGAGCCTATGCAACAATAATGTATGCTATGTCTTGTTGCATGGTAACCCACTTCCTTTCTACCGAATCTCCAAAAGAGCTATGGGCCCATTTGGATGAAATATTTGGAAAACATAATGAAGGGATTGGTCCAAACCATTTCGAGAGCAAGCCCAGTGATGCATTTGCCCTCCTTGATGGTCTCTTTGATCATGAATCAATATCAAACATATGTCATAATGAAGTTGTCCACAAAGAAGAAGAACTTGCATATTCTACACTCATGCTCTCAATATATTCTATTTCAAATTCTATGCCAGCTCACACTCTAGAAACTGCAGAGGTTCTTAAATCCTCTCTTGCACAAGAGTCTGTTGGTTTGCATAATGATGCTCTCATGAATGTTTCAGAGGTTAAATCAGCAATTGGAGGTAATGCATTCTCTCTCCTTCATCACTCACCTCTTATGTACTACTGTAATATCATTTGTACATGCTCTCAGAATTTTATTGAAGATGTAGGGAATTGCCATTCACTCGGGATAATTTCTCATGCATTTCATGGTTTTGATCTCACCTCTAATGGTTCAAAGGATATCTCAAGAAACCATTTTTCAAGTCTTGGATCTGATTTGGATTCCAAGCAATCACTATCATGTGATTGTTCTTTTGGGCATAATCTCACCTATGATGGTTCAAAGGAGAAAACAAAACACTATATACACATTCATAGATTTGATTCTACCTCCGTTGATTCGAATCACAGGTTCGAGGATCATCCTCATACCTCTGGATTTGTTCTCATCACATTCGATCTGAAGAGCAAGTACAAGCACATGCTTTTTGAGCATGATCCACTTCTTCCCAAGAAGAAGATACCTCCAGAAATATGACCATGCATCACACTTTCTTGAGTTTGGAGCATTTATTTTTGTGTGCCCTAGAGTCTATTTTGAGGGGGAGTATTTTTCCCATGAGGTTTTCCCCATTTCCTCAGTTTATGCACTGTTATTTATTATTCATTGTATTGGGTTACCTTTAGTATTAGTTGCCTAGGCCCGGGATGGATTAAGGGGGGGTGTTAGGATATTCCTATACTCCATCCTAGTCCTACCAGCATTATCATTATTTTTCATTTCAGTCATGCATGCAGGCATGCAATTGCATACATCCCAGTCATCAGTCCCAGCACCTAGTCCCCATTTTGCTAGCCCCGAGAGCTTCTTTCTGATCATTTATAGCTCTCCTAGTGCTTAGTGTGCCCTCCTTTCACCTACCACATGTGAAAGGCGCCCTCTCTCACCTACCACTTAGTTACACTTAGTTAGTTCCTTGATTTATGGATATGCTCCCTGATTTAAGGACAGATGGCCTAGTTAACTCATTGAAACACTCTGATGGATATCCTGAGAGCCTAAATTGACTATTTTGACTCCAATTAGCTCCTCATGACTCGAGTCAGCTCCCCATGCGCCCTCCACTGAGCCTCCTTCACTACATTAGTTTTTCCATGTGCCAATTACACCTGCCACACTTAGTTAGAATCAGTTTGACACTTAGTTGACCATTACTTGTGCATTGATGAATCCAGTGATGATGATTAAGACTCCTAGTGGTGTATTGTTGACACTCCACTGATGATGATGATGAGTCCTAGTGCAGATAAGTGTTACAATGTAATTTTCCACCTTGTGAGCATCGACACTCTTTGGCCTGCAGGATCCATTTCATTGACTCAAGGGCACTTTATGTCCTTTAGACACACTATTTCCCTATTTTTCTTCTTGTACGCTAGATGTTCCACTTTAGCCAGCGTACGCGCGAGTTGCACCACTATAGCCCGCGGGTGACAAGTAAAATGGTAAAAATCACTAGAAAATTACTTTTTACTCCCAAAAAGCGGTCTTAGGGTGACCTTTGGCCCTCCATTTGCCCCGAAACACCTTGATGTGTCCTTTCACTTATCTTTGGAATGACTATATATTGAGCACATATGGAATATGGAAGGGAGGAGAAGGAGAGAGCAAGATAACTCTAGTGGATTTTTGCCGCATCTTGAGTCTACACTCATTGATCCTTGTTGTTGTGAACCCTTTATGTTCACCTTCCAAACTCCTATCATAGTTTGAGTTTTCCATTCCATGGAGGATTGAAGTGGTGGAGGAACAAGTGGAGAGACCCAGTTCTTGGTTTAGATTGGTTTATGACAAGAGGTCGTATCACATTGTACTTCTTGTTATTTATTAATAGAAATACTCATATTCTTATCCATTAATGTTGTGAATGTTGTTTATATTACATTGGGTTGCATTTACTTATAATATCATGGACCATTGCTACTGATGATGTTAATGTATTTAATATATTATATGCATTTGTTGTATATTAGTGGTCAAGACTAATTTGCAGGTTCAAGTGCACGAATTGAAAGCTTCAGTGGGGATTTATATCGAACGTCTGGATCGAGGTTGGTTATATTCTCCATTATCTTAGCATTGTCATGTATATAGCAGAACACTGAGAATTGACTTAATTTATGGTATTCGGTTGTTTGTTGTGGTCTACCCCAAGCCATAGGAAGTTTTCTCCGTAACAGAAATGGCGACTCTGTTGGGGAGAACATCAATTTTTGCGGATTTTTAGGCATTAGTCCTTATTTAGAGTTGTTGTGTGTCGAGTCTCTGTGTCATTGATTGGACGTTAGGATACACTATAGAAAATAGCCTTTTTCTGAGCCATCAAATTCTTTTTCTGCTCATTTCCTTTTCCATGTACGCGGGTGAGCCTAGTTCTGCGCGTGTCTACCCGCCTCTGTCTGCTCTATAGCCCACGGGTACCCACAGTGATTCCTTCGACAGTAGCGTCCAACTCCGAGGGTGATTGGTTTATGGCCTTTGGTTGTTGCTGGGTTGGTTTTGAGTGTTCCTGAGTCTTCTTTGGCGTTGTTCCTGACTGTTTCATGCCTTGTTCGTGACCAGAACTCCTCTTTTCTCTTGGTTTTGAGCCTTGTTGGTTTTTACCCATTTTTAATTTTCTAGCTCATTACATTAGCTGAGCCTTACTGTTTGGGATCTGCTAGGTTGTCTGAGTGATCTCCTTTGGATTTATGTAACGAAATAGTGAGATTTTGCTTGCATTTTTCATTTCATTATATTGAAAAATACAAAAACATAGTTTTGCATTTTCCTTTTGCTTAGAAGCGAAATAATTTCTTTTTTTTACTTTTATGTACTGCATTTTGCATATGAGTTCTTGTGATTTCATCTAGGATCTGCTTGTGCATTGAAAATATAAAAGAGATGCATTTTTATTTTGAAACCATTGGATTGATTTTCATTCTAGTGGCATTGTTTTTATTGGATAGATGAGTCTAGAGTTTGACGATTTTGCATACTATTGAGTCATATACATGATTAGTTTCACGACCATATCCTTTGAGTAACCACAACCATTAAAATTAATGCTTAATCTTAAAATTGATTAGAACAATTTTATTTATAGGGTACACCAACTAGCATAGGTTTAGGGTCTTCGAATAAATCATTGTGAGTAAACAATCAAAGACTACTAGATGAAACATTATGTGTCTGACCAGGGAGTGGTGAAATCCATGGTATACATTGGTGTTTTGAGGAAGCTCTACTGAGACTAGAGTTAAGCACGAGGTCATGGGAGGTTGGTTGCGTACATAGCTCTCCAATACTGGCCAAACATGGGAGATATTTCCAGGATTTGTTCGTATCTGGGGACTCTTGGGGGATTTGACCCTCTTGAGTTTCGAGATTAGTTACCTTGCCCATACGATGGATACCACCTGTGACTTTTCCCCTAAGCATTGGTTATACTGCGGTGACTATACTTGCCTTACCTAGGTATCGCACGGTGTGCTTGTAGTGGTTATACTGTTTGTGTCCTGAGTTAGATAGGGGTTGGACAACACAGTTGTCTGTTGCTGAGGGTTCCGTCTCTTTGCATGCAGTGAAGCTTGGGAACCTCTATAATTGATTATGTTACCTTCAGCTACAGTGTGGGAGTCTCAAGCCTCTCCTAGGTGAGACATACCGGCTCTAGTGTCAGGAGCTCATTTAGCCACTCTGTTTGTCTGCTCTTGGTTGTAGTTTCGCTAGGTGTGTGCTCTTGATTTTCTGTTTTTGATCGATAGTTTGGCCATTAGGGGATGCTTTTATTTTATAGTATCTCTGGAGATATCGTGGTGTGGAGTCCTGATCTCTGCTGATCTCATCGGTTGGCTAGTTTACCAGCTACCGAGGTTTCACGCCATGTCGATAGGGGACGCCGAAGGGCTCCCTCCAAGTCTTCAAATTCTTACAAAACATATATCATCGACGCCATGATTGCACATTCTAGCACGGGAGAAATCCCTATGACTCCATCGGGTAGAGTCGAACACACTTTAGACACCCCTACTCCTAAAGAGGTGTGGGGGGGTGATCCACCCGAGACCCAACCTAGTTTGTTTGGTCCGGATCCACCCAAGACACAACTTAGTTTGTTTGGTCTGGATCCACCTGAGGACGACCCATTCAAACCTTTGAATCCACATGATTTCCATTATAGGATGCCAGAGTTACATGATGACACAGGTCCTACGACCAATGCTACCCCGTTCTCTTTTGGTATGCTTCATTACAACACAATTGATTCTTCCACTGCATTTGGTAGTCACATGTAATAGCTCCCTAGGAGATCTTGTAGGTTGTGCTGGGCACATAAATAGTCCTGAGATGCTCTTGCTAGGTTTTGTTGATGCATGTAATAAGTCCTGAGGGTTCCACAGTATGGCCAGTGATGAAGACCTACAAGTGGTGGGCCTATATCCAGTATGAAAAAGGAATGGCTCTATAGAACTTCCTATGACGAGAAAATTCAGAGATTGATTGAGATAGCAGCAACAGTGATGATTACGATGATTCAATGATGATTATCTAGTGACGATGATACAGAGAAGAAGACTTGTGCTAGAAGACCTGTGTCAAGAAATACCTTCCTAGTTAAGAGGGAGTGTTGATGTATATGTAACTTCGGAATGTATACATATATGTATATTGTATTCCTATAGAGATGTTATTATTCCTCTATACGAAAGTGTCGTAAATTATACTTGATGGGTTATTAGACCACCTTGATGGGGTCGGCCCTGTATAAGGCATGTGGGTCAAAGGGTTATTAGACCACCCTATTGGGGGTCGGCCCTATCAGCATTATGTTATGTGGTTAAGTTAAGGCCGACCTAGTAAGGTTATTAGGCAATTCAAGTTAGTGTATAAAGAGAATGCGGGAGGAATTCTATTTGATCATTCTATTCACTTCTCACTTATAAACTCATGGGAGAATGGCGCACTAGTGGAGGAGGAGAAGCTACTGCTAGGAGGATTATCTCTTATGCTTGGGTTGTATCATTTCTCTATATATCTTTGAGGAAGTTGTGGGGTTTTTCAACTTTATGGTTTTCCTCATGGAAACTTTGTGTGTCTATTGTCTCATGTGATTGCTTATGCTTGCTACTTGTGATTGATATGATTGATATGCTGTACATGTTATTCTCTCAGTAAATATCCTATATTAGATTGAAGTAAATTCTGAAAAACCAACACTTGAGGTTTCCAGTGTAGACCCAGGGACTTCGCGGTTCAAGGAACCAACAAAACCATAATTTACCGGCCCTTTCAGCAATTGGCTGTGCACATCCTGAGATCTCACCTGAGGTGAAGCTGAGGGGGTGGTCGCAGAATCAAGTTTCCACAACCGGGTTATGCGATGGGGGGAAAGCTAATAAGCAACGGAATGCCTTGCAGGTTGCGTGGATGGATAACTGCACAAACCTTCTGTTCCGCGTCGGATACTTTAGCGCACAACTGCGCTCGCGCACTTGCACCTTCAGCACATTTGTTGGATGTCGATCACCTTCTTAAGGTTTCCAGTGTAGACCTAGGTACTTCGCGGTTCAAGGAACCAAAAAAATGCCAATTCGTCGACCCTTTTGGCAACAGGCTACCCGTAGCCTGAGGTCTCACCCGAGGCAAAGCTGAGCGGGTGGCTGTAGAATCAATTTTCCACAACCGGGTGATGCGATGGGGGGAAAGCTAATAAGCAATGCAATGCCTTGCAAGTTGTGCAGACTGATAACTACGTGAACCTTCTGTTCTGTGTCGAATACTTCAGCGTGCAACTGCGCTCACACACTTGTGCCTTCAGCGTGCAACTGCGCTCGCACCTCCAATGACTGTGCGATATAGGATACGTTTGCGTCATGACAGTAAGCTATCAAGAGCTTACCTCGCAGCAACCTTCAATGACTCGGTGCATGTATGAGACTGCGGGTCCTTGCTAGGATGTTCAATTCTAACCACTCTACTTAACGTTCTTTATCCCTTTACTCCGTTAAAGTTCTTATCAGTAACTTGTGGGTGGTTTAATAACAAACGTTACTGCATGATCCAATGTTTTGCTTAAACTCAGTGTTCACTACTTGACCAATAGATAGATTCATACATTCCAATCGACAGATTCATACATGTTGAATACTTAACATTCCTCTGCGCATGCATTACTTAACATATTATTCCCATTCTTTGCGGCGAATACATATAAAAGAAATCACATAACAGAAGTTTCCATCATTAAACATTCATACCAAGCAACTAAAAAATCATAGAAACACATTCGTCACACAACACAGAATTTAACGTGGTTCACCCCCCGTATGGAGGCTATGTCCACAAGAATGGTTGTTAATATTTCTCTTAATGGGAAGGGTACAACAGTTATTAGTCTACGCACTCAGTTGCAGACTCTCTTCTCTCTCTCAGATAGGTCTCTGCACAACTAAACTGCAGAGCCTTTACAATGCCTTTTCTAAGCTTGAGATTCTACAATAATCAACACTTAACTAAAATGAAGAGTTGAACAACCCAACCACCAACCCTTTCCCATACAAAATCATGCCTATTATAGATAATTCCTGTAGGCATATGTTTATAATTCGTAAGCAAAAACCCTTAGGTCAAGAAAACCACCGTGGCTAACTACCACCCTAGCTGTTGCCGTCGACAGCTTACTCTGTGTGCTCCAGCTGGGCCACTCATGGCTCACATGCTCTTTTGATAGCTGCAGTAATCCAAGCGGTTACAACTGCATCATGGCCTATCCCTTTCCACTCCTTCGCCTACCTGTCACCATCGGCGTCGTGCCCTAGCTTCTCAACTGCTTGTGGCAACACGTTTGAATAGGTCGCTTTCATCTATCATCCACCTGTTCCTTACCCAAACTAGGTCATATCCTCGTCTGACCTTTACCCATGTTCTGCCCAAAAATATCTCATGCGATACCATGCGCGTCATCCTGCTGCACGACCGTGCCTTAGTCATTGCCATCGCTCGACACGCGCAAAACCTCAACTTGTTCATCGCCTACCGTTGCGCGCAATGCGCTTTCACCAAAACTGCTTTCTCTTCCTGCCACAACGCACAATGTGAAATGATCAAAATTGCCTTCTCTTCCTGCTGCAGCGCGCTACGCGTGATTTCCCATACTTATGTATTTTTCCAATCCACTTGGGCCCCGCCCAACAATTTTTTTATGCAGTAGCAACAGTTTCACGTTGTATTCGCTCCAGCAGTTGTAATGGACATTTCAAACTCTCCTCTCTCTCCCAAGATCCTGACACCCTTCAATTATCTTGATTGGAGGGCTGATATGCAGATGGTATTGTGAAACAAATCACTGTACAAGGTGATAATGGGGAAGGATCCCGAACCAACATTAGATGTGGAGAAAAACAAGTATCTGAATAGATTGGATGAAGAATTTGGTTTCATATGTATTCATATTTACATAGATATACTCTTCCACATCAAAGGATTGAATACTCCAAGAGAGTTATTGTTGAAGTTAGAAATGGATCGGGAAAATAAATTGTCCATCGCACCCTCTTTGGCAATAAAGATGAGTTAAGAGGCCATATTCTGTAAAATGAGTTGATTTATCTACAACTGAGAAGTTTTTAGACCATTAAACAGTTCTTTTCAAAATTCAAATCTTTGGTTATGCAATGCAAGCAATGTGGAATTGAGAAGAAGGATGAGAAGCTGGTGCTATGGTCCATTCTCAGCAATCTAGGACCTGAATTCTCTATCTTTGTCTCTACCTTCTATTTTGGGTGAATGTCAATCCCTGGCTAGAAGATTCCCTTAGATGTTTTCAATGAATATCTCATCCAAGAACAAGATAAGATGATCCATATGGGCGCCTTGAAGGCCTCCAAATATCAATCTCTTTTGGCTAGAGAACCAAAAAGTGTGAATGGGAAGGGGAAGCACAAAGGAAAGGATAAGAAGCAATCTGAACCCAAGTAGAATTCCAATTCAAGTCCATCCGAAGGAGCCTCTAGCTCTAATAAGGAAAAACAAAAGGGATTTGAGAAATCCAATTGTTCCTATTGCAAGAAAGGAAACCACCCAGAGAGATCTTGCATGTAGAAGAAGATAGATCAGATGACCAAGCTTCATGAACAACACAACATTTCCTTTCAAAAAGGTGCAAGAGAGACTGATTCTGGAAGTGAGTATGATGGTCATGAGAGTTTCCATGCACTGAAGGATGGATTTTCAAAATCACAATCCATCCTCATAGATTCAGGAGCCTCCAACCACATGGTTTCCTCCAGAGAATCATTTTCTTCTCTAGATCTGAATATGGTCCGATTATTCACATGGGAGACAACTCTCAAATCTCTGCTGAAGGGAAGGGAAAAATACATATGGAGCATGGAAAGTTCAAGAATGTTCTATTTGCTCCTTATTTGTTGACAAATTTTTTGTTTGTATATCAGATGACTCACACATGTTCACCGAAGAAAGTGGTCTTTGGTCTTGACACAGTTGAGATTGCAGAGATCTCCAATGGGAATATTATAGCAAAGCGTTTGCAAACCATGCCTCCAAGGCGTATGAATTCTCACATTTTTTAAATACTCTCTGCCTCCCCCATTGGAATCTGATGAAGATCAGCGTGATACCTCTTCTAATGAAGAAGAGGATCAAGATGTTGATGTTGAGAATAAAGTTCAAGGAGATTCAGATTCAGATCCAGATCCAACACATGCTCCCAATCCATGGCCAAGGACAATATGGGATCACAAATTCCTTGTAGCTGTTGGAAAAATAGTTGGGGATCCATCTGACCACAGAACCACCAGATCTCAGTATCATGCAACACTTGCACTACGTCATGCAGATCCACTTCTCTCAGAGATTTGCTGCATGATCGTGGGGTTTGATCCATAATCTCTTGGAGAGAATTTCCACGGGGGATCTACAACAAAGAAACAATCTCGGTTTTCTGACAAAAGCTACTAAAAAGTTCATGATTTGTACCACAATGAGCCATTCGCTCTAGTAGAAAGAAGGGTTCTTCAAAGACTTTTTTTGGAAAATACAACTTCTACACAGTGGGAGACACATCAAAGGAGCAAATCCAGATCTAGCACCTACATTGCTGTCCTACAAAGGAGAAGCTTTCCAATATTTTTGCAAAGGATTTCACTGAGGAAAGTTTTTTCCTTCTCTTCTTAGCATGAAGGTTTTTTGAGTTCCCTACTACTGTTCTTTTTGAGGTGGGGCATTTTTCCCATGAGGTTTTTCCCCATTTCCTTGGGTCATGGATAGTTCTTTATTTTTTATCATTTATTTGATTGTATGGGTGACCTTTGGTCCTAGTAATTAGGGCCCAGGATTCAAAGTATGGATTAAGGAGGGGTGTTAGGATATTTAAATACTCCATCCTTGTCCTACCTAACATTATTTATTTTATCCTAGTTGTTGATGATGTCATTTTATACCTAGTGGTGTGAAAATGTCATCTAGGATACATCTACCACCTTCGTAGCCCTACATGCATCATTTTAGGACCACTTCAGTCAGTTCCCTATTCTATAGGAACCTATTGAGTGTTCCAGTGTAGTCCACCTGATTTATATGACTCTTGTGGGGGGTTAGAGCTTTGGATGCCACTGATTGTGGCCTCATGCTCCCTTTTCTGACTTACATGCATGACATAATCACTATTGCGCTCTCCTTAGTTAGTTAACTGATTGTAACTTTAGTTAGCTGAGTTTAGGTTCAGTTCAGTTGACTTTGAGTCTTCCAGAGCACTCCAGTGGTGATAATCCCTATGCTATACCAACTGAGGTTCGAATTCTCCTGCATGATTTGAATTCTCTCCATTGCAACATTATTGTTTCTTATACTGATAATTGGAACATGTGATATTATTCTTCTCCTATCTAAGTTCTACTGCATTATTATTCTTCTTCTCTTTTTTACTGCAGTTTTCACTCTTCTTCATTTTTCTGCTCATTCTTTCTGTGTGAGGTATCCTCAGCTCTTTAGATATGCTTCGAATTAGAATTTCACAGTGGAGTGATGATATATGAAGGTGATGGTGATGATGACATGTTAGGTGAGAAAATTTTGTCTATTAATTGATTTCCTCCTGATTTTTGAGGTTAGGAGCTCATCATATGACCAACATACATCATAGGATTCTTTTGTGGTTTAGGAGATAAGTGTGACAATGGAATAGAAAATGGAGACTTCTTTAGAGAGAAATTGTCTTCTAACAGGGCTAAAGGGGACTTTATCTACATATATAATGGTGCATATAATCTCTAATGTATATGGACAAGGTGGGAATTTCCATACTCATATCAATGTCTCAAATATAACAAGGATATGAAGACCAAGTGGATGTTGGATCAATACATGAATAATCATTGTTTACATCATAAGTGTCTAGAAGGGACTCAAGTCAAAAAGTACATAAGCATGGACCGACCATGGTTGGTTATAAGAACTGATATTAGAATAATGACATTCTGGAGGAATGATGGATCACAATAACTAATGCTCTATTGGTACTGAAAAAAGTCCAACAATCTGGGATGAGTCAAACAACTGAATGTATGAATCAACCAGAATCTGGGAACTGCATCTATAACTGGATACCACAGAAAGCATTCAACTGGGGCTTCCAAAACACTATTGCCAATGCAACCCAAATATCATTAAGGATATGAAGACCAAGTGGATGTTGGATCAATAAATGAATAATCAATGTTTACATCATAAGTGTCTAGAAGGGACTCAAGTAAAAAAAGTACATAAGCATGGTCCGACCATGGTTGATTATAAGAACTGATATTAGAAAAATGACACTTTGGAGGAATGATGGATCACAATAAATAATGCTCTATATGTACTGAAAAGAGTCCAACAATCTGGGATGACTCAAACAACTGAATGTATGAATCAAGTATAATCTGGGAACTGCATCTATAACTGGACACCACAGAAAGCATTCAACTGGGGCTTCCAAAACACTATCGCCAATGCAACCCAAATATCGTTACAAATATATAACTGGAAAAGAATCCTCCAAGAATGGGAATCGGTGATATTCAGGGTCTTTGACCAAATACTGAAGGTACCATTATCCTATATGAATCTCACTGATGCAATGATTGATTTGGTGCACATGATAAACAACCAAGTTAAGGGGCACCGATATCTCCCCTTAGTTGGTCAAAGCGACTAATCAATGATGGTTATGAGGCCAAGGTACATGATACTTCTTGTTCTATCTTCTAGAATAAATGTGTTGATGTCGACAAAAGGGGACCTGCAAATACCAAGACCATGATGTTTCCTTGATAGGAGCGTGAGGAAAACCACTGAGATAAGAAGGACATATCTGTACTTGTTGATTTATGCCATCTTGCAGTAGAATCCGAAGTCACCATTATCAAATATGTTTACCCCCCAACATCCTCGTTAAAATAGATGACCACCATTTATTATATCTTGTCCTTTAATGAACCTTCCTCATCATCTAATGATGTTGTTTCTCTACCATCAAATCTAGTCCATGCTGATTTGTTTGATCAAATATTCCATAGTGATGAGTAAATATTCAAAGAGTTCACAGCAAAATATTTTCCTTTGGATAATATGCACCATTGCATGTATTTCATCCCCGATGAACCCATTCCATCGATGTCGTATTTGAATCAATTCTCTATTGATTTGAAAGACTTCGTTACACATGGAAATGTTGATTATTTTAAAAACATGATTCCAACACCAGACGCTTTTGAAGAAGGTAAAGCATGTGTTTTCACACATTCCCATGCTTAAAGGAACATGTCAAAGAATTGTGTAGCTTCAAGAGAGTTTCAAAGAAGTAAACAAATAAACAACTGAACTAAAAACTAAAAGTAAATAAATGTGCTAGTATAAAAGAAAATGAACAAGATTTTTGTATTTTTTTCATTCAATTAACATGTAAACAAGACAATACTTGAAATAATAAATAATATTTTGTATTGTCACATCCCCTCCCATCAATCCAACACAAGGAAGAGAACGAGACACCAAAATCTAGGCTTTTTCAAAACTTAGCCCCATTCATCATGAACAAACTCATGGCATTACAAATAAAATGAATATGTGTGCAGATGCAAATCAGGCCAACATGCATAATGAAATAAAAAATCTTCCACACACATTTCATATGCATTCAACATATCAATAACAATCATCAAATTAAAACAACGCAGAAGTAAAACACACAGATAGAAAAATACTCATCTTCATTGTGAAATGGTCCCAAGCAACTAGATATGTCACTGCAACCTTCCACCCAATCATAGGTATCTGCCTAGCCTATATTCTTTCAGCACTCAGAGACCACCCCCGAGCTGGGCATGATATCTACAAGGAAAAGGGGACTCTCAAGATCAGCACATCCTAAAGCAATGGATACCCATCTCAACACCAACATTCTCTTACACACAACAAACTCAAATATTGGGCATGGATACACATTTTCAGTAATGGAATTTACAAAATAGGGTCCATGGGTTTTCCCCAAATCGTGGCACACCCAAAAACGAATTGTGGGAATAGGAAATCAACCCCAGGGAAGAAACTGATTTCTCCCACACGTATGTGACCATTTAGATGAGCAAAATGGCCTCTATAAAACCCCCAAATCGATTTATTCTCTTCCCCACTATTATCCAAAAGAAAAACACCATTCCCAGCTAGAAAACAAAGGAAAACTCAACAAAGCCATGGAGGAAAATTCCCATGAAGCTCAAACTGTGTGAGGGAGCAAAACTGATGGGTGAAGGATGGCTTGGGGGGAAATTTCGTGGCTCTTTTCTAGCCCAAGAAGTCAAACACGAATTTCCATGAAGGGTGGCTTGCCCATACCTGAATTTGGAAAACCATACCTCTCGATTCTGCAAGGCATTAACTACCTCAACCAACTCTTGGGAGAAATGAATGATTGGGCACAAAATTCAACATGGGTAGTTGAGGGTTCATGGGTTCTCTCATTGAAACTTGGATTGACTTGATTGGATCAAGGGTTTGAATATTTACCTCCCAATTCCTTGTAAAAATCATGCCCTCATCTCTTGTTGCATTGCATAGCTAGTTGTGGGAATTTCTATTAAAATGCATATTTACAATTTCCATGGCTCACTAGCACATGGGTAGCATAATACCAAATACTTGCCTCTTCAAGGTAGATCATTCTCTAGCAGGGCCTTGGCCTTGATCTCCACGCTAGGAATCATACATAATCATGCATACAATATTTACATTATAGCGAAAATATCCTAAGGGTCAAAATGGGGGTATTACATGTATCGATATCAAAACATGACAGGGAATAGGATCACCTGGACAAAAATGGTGGAAGAGGCTCCTAAAACTGTCTAAGGGAGGGTCTATTTGTTCTCTTGACGATCTTCCAATTCTATGGACATGTGTCACAAGAAGGGGATCTCTGGAAGGTGAGAAAGAAGTTGAAAGAGGCCAACTTCAAACATGGAAAAAAATAGTATAGTAACGGCTTAAGAAAATGGAATGGAATTGTGGATGGAATGAGGAACTTTGTTGTCTCTTTTATATCTAATGATGAGAGTCAAGGGTTGAAGATTGGGCTCTAGATTCATCATCTGACTAAATCCACATCAATACTCATGTCCATTTCACTTTTTTTTAGACATGAAGAAGAGATAGTCGAAAGACAAGATGGAGGTTGGGTCACACTTTTTTGGGCTTTGGTGCAACTTGGGTAGTTGCAATCAAGGTATTGTGAGTGACTTAGGTCACTCTTATTGAAGGATTAAGAGTGACCTGAATTGAAATACATTTTTAAAGGTTTTCCTTTCATTTTTATGGTTTTGGATAGTTTTCCAAGGTTAAATGGATATTGATGAAGTGGAATGATGATATATGAAGGTGATGGTTCTGATGACATGTGAAGTGAGAAATTTTGGTTATTAGTAGATTTCCCCCTTATGTGTGGGGTTAGGAGATCGTCATATTTTTAGGATATTCCTATACTCCATCCTAGTCCTACCAGCATTATCATTATTTTTCATTTCAGTCATGCATGCATTCTTGCATGCAGTCATGCAATTGCATGTATCCCAGTCATCAGTCCCAACACCTAGTCCCCATTTTGCTAGCCCCGAGAGATTCTTTTTGATCATTTCTAGCCCTCCTATTGCTTAGTGCACCCTCCTTTCACCTACCACATGTGAAAGGCACCCTCTCTCACCTACCACTCAGTTAGTTCCTTGATTTATGGATCTGCTCCCTAATTTAAGGACAGATGGCCTAGTTAACTCACTGAAACACTCTGATGGACCTCCAGAGAGCCTAGATTGACTATTTTGACTCCAATTAGCTCCTCATGAATCCAATCAACTCCCCATGTGCCCTCCATTGAGCCTCCTTCACTACATTAGTGTTTACATGTGCCAGTTACACTTACAACACTTAGTTAGAATTAGTTTGACACCTAGTTGACCGTTACTTGTGCATTGATGACTCCAGTGATGATGATTAGGACTCTTAGTGGTGTATTGCCAACATTACATTGATGATGATGATGAATCCTAGTGCAGATAAGCCATGCCCATGCAGGCTAATTCGAATTTCCACCTTGGCATTTAAATCCTCTCCACCATTGTATTATTTATTGTTCATATTATGATTAATGAATTAGTGTGTGATGTTATTATGCTTCTATCTGAGTTCTACTGTATCATAATTATGTTGCTCCTTTACACTGCATGACCACTCTTCTTTTATTTTCCTGCATAATCTTAATCTTTATTGTGAGATATTCATCATCTCTTAGATCTGCTGTGAGGATTTTCACATGGTATCAGAGCCTGTTGAAAGTATTGTCTATCTCCTTTCTCGAGAGTTTTTTTGCATGTTATTATCAAGATTTCGAGTGCATCAGTTTCAGCAGTTTCTGCACTTTCGCAGTAGTAGAAGTTGCAGATATTTTCTATTGTATTTTGCAGGTTTTCTGAAACAGCTTCCTTGAATCTAGAAGGAATTCCTCTGTAATGACCCTTGTTAGGAATTTTATTAAAATAACAATTTTCCACTTTTTTTTCCTAGTTCGACCTTTGACTAGTTTTGATCTATAGGTCCCAAATTTGCCCCAAATGATCCCAAATATTCTGAGAAGGTATATTAATGATATTAGAACATAAATATTTGTTTTAGGGATGCCTTTGGACCTTTAAAATACTTCTGCAAATCCTCTTTCAATTCTGATCAATGTAGGTAACTTTACTAGTGATTTTCCTTTGACTAGTATTGGCCTCTAGGTCTCAAATTGACTCCAAATGCCTTCAAATATTCAAGGAAGGTGTATGAATGATATTAGAACTTGAATATGATGTTTATGGATGACATATGTCCACCAAAATACCTCTGCAAACTCTCTTAATATTCTGGACCAATTATGCAATTTTACTAGTGATTTGGGGTTCAAATCCCCCTGGGGTAAGTACTGAAAATGGCTTCCCAAATGCCTCCAAACCCACTCAAATTTATGAACAGAGGTATGTAATGTGTTAATTATTTTATTAAATTCTCATGTGCACCATTAATAGATTATTACAACTTTTCTCACCCTCTCCCATTCAACTCCAAAAATCCCCAATTCGACCCTTGGGGGAATGGCACTATTTCACCTCCCAATACAACTAAACTGAGTAAAAATGATTCAAATGATCAAGTACAGTACATGAAACTTGTAGAAGACATCCATGGCAGTATATTGATCACAAATATATCAGATAATCATCCATTCATTCGAAATCATCATCAATACATTGGCTCACAACAAGGTAGTGGGGAAATGGCATTGTTCTTCCATTAAAAATGAGATTTATACATTTCTACTTGGAACTTCGACCTGAAACTTTTTGGAGATGAAGAACAGAGTATTTAATTCATATTACAAAAGAAATGGGGCATTAAAAGCTTCCCCAAAGAGTACAATAGCTCACCAAAAACGCCCTCCCTCAAGGATCAATAATATGCCATCAAAAATGGAAATGGTTGAAGGAGTGAGCTGCAATAGAAGAAACCATGAGCTGACCTGTAGCTTACACCTGAAAATAAAGAATCCATTAAAGCTCCAAATGAAAGGTCTGAATGGCCTTTCCAATTACCAACTTGGATGGGAATCTTTCACCCTCGAAATTGGCTAAGGCAAGAAACTAGTCATCCACTAGCTCTCCCTCTTCACAAATGCAATTGCAAATTCTACAAATGATCAAAAGCTGGTTTCATTCTTTTTTATTGACATTTATAAAGTTCTAATGTGCTCCATGGGTCGAATTCCTTCCAAGAGACTCATGCCAACTCAAGTTGGGAAGAGATTCCAAAGAACGCCACTTGTACAACAATTCCTAGTTTCCTACTTCCACCAAATCACATGTGGAAGCATCTTAGCTGCCTGTAGCTAGGGTTTTACCCCTAGCTTGTGCCAATGAGCACCTACTAAGGAGAATGGACTCCTTAGTAGCAGTTCAATAATGATTAAATGATTAAGCTAAAACAACAATTAACAAACTACTTTAAACATTGCATGAGACATAAATAAAAGATGTAAAAAATGGTTTTATATTAATGTTACCTTGAGTGTCAAGGTTGATGAAGCCCTTTGCAGTGTCCAAGAGGATGCTCCAAGCTTCAGAATGCTCCTTTCTCCTTCTCCAATGTTGGGGATGGGCCAAAGGTGGCTCTCAAGGTGAAAATAGTTCAAAGGTGAACTAGGGTTTCAAGAGAGATTTTGGCAGAGTAAGGGTGCTTGTGATTGTGGATATGGAATAAGGGATCTCCATCACCTATTTATAGTTTTTTGGTGGTGGAGTGCTGACCCATGGTTTTAGGAAACACATGGTTTTGGGCAGCTGTATAGGGTTTTTTCCTCCTTTTCCTCATTATTTTATATTTTTTATTCCCTTTTTAGGGGATTTTTGCTATTTTTGGAGGAAAAGGGGGTTTTTTGGCCTTTTTTAGGCTATTTTGATGGTTTTATGGCCTTTTGGAGGCTTTTTAATGGGATTTTTAGGATTTTTTAATGGAAATATGGTAGGAAAATGGACAAATGAGCCATATAATGTGGTAAATGAGATAGTGAGCACTTTTTGGGTGTTAACAGATTGCCCCCTGATGTGCGAGGTCAGGAGCTCATCGTATGGCCGATGGACATCATAAGTCATAAATGGTTTTCCTGGGATGTGGAGAGAAGAGAAGAAACAAACTGAAGCCCGGAACAACGATCCCGAACAACTGCAAGAGCTAAAAGTACATAACCTCAATAATGGATGAGGAATCATCTGATCATATGGACGAGGCGGGCATTCCCATGCTCGTATCAGGATATAACATAACAATAACAATGGGGTCCAAAAAATGGGGACCTGAAATATACATGACCTCAAATACTGACTGAGGAATAATCTCAATATATGGACGAGGCGGGCATACCCATGCTCGTATCAAGATACATGAACAGAACTGTGAGGCCCGAAAAAGGGGACCTGAAAGATACATAGCCACTGTGTACATCATAAGGGTCCAGAGGGGACACAAAGTCTGGGACATACTGCTGAGCTGACCATGTCTGTGCTGAAAAACTGATACACTGGAATAATCAACAGTGCTACTGAATGTGGTACCACAGGAACTGATGAGCTGCTGGATCATAGTGACTGGGATCATACTCTCCATGGTACACTGAACTGGAATTGAAATGGGTACTCAAGGAAGCATATAGCTGGATGGCTTCCGAATACAATCGCCAACGCAGCCCGGACATCCACAGGAACATAAAACTGGGCGTTCCGAAGTGACTCACCAATGTGCTAGAGTCGGGGGAAATCCGGGGTCTTCGACTAAAAACTGATGGGATATAATCCTACGCGATCCTCAACGATGCGATCAAGGTGCTGAAGTCGAGCATGTGAGGAACAACCACTCAGAGAGGCAATGATGTCTCCTCTCAGAATGATCCGTAGGCACTTACCACAAATGGTGATAAGTCCAAGGCGTAGGGACCTCTGGGCCTATCCTCTGGAATAGAGGAGCTGTCGTCGACAGAGGGAGACCTGCTCCTATCAAGGCAATGATGTTTCCTTGACAGGAGCGCGAGGTAGAGAACCGAAATGTGGTAGTACTGATGGCAGGACTGATCAAACTGTGGGTGGATAACTGGGCTAGTAGAGTGGGTGGACTCAAACTTCCTTTGTTCAGAGTATGATAATGGGAATGATCTGGCAGCATATGAAACTGACTGAGGGGAAAGGGATCATAGCTGTAATGGCTTAGGGAGGGTGACGGGTCTGAGGGAGACTCAAGCTGGTATAAAATGGCAGGAGACTGCAGAATACTCTGAACAAAGGCGACCTGATTGGGGGTGCTGCCGAGATGATCGATCGTAGTGCCCCGAGGCACGGGAGGATACTTCTTCATGGGTTAAGGAACTAGAAGAAGTGTGTGGATAAAATGATACTGTCGTGTGGATTTTACGAGCCCAGGACAGTTCATGCTCGTGGTTGCTTTCAATTTTAAGGAGTCTGAAAGCGATAAGAAGACTCTGAAGTAAAGGAATGGTACTATCGTGTGGATTTAACGAGCCCAGGATAGCGCATGCTCGTGGTTGCTTTCAATTTTAGAGAGTCTGAAAGCAATTAAGAAGACTCCAGGGGGTTGCTTTTTCGTAGATTTAGTCTCCAAGGCCCAAAGAAGCATAAAAGGATGCAATGAAGAACTCTTCTAGCCGGTGTGACTAGAGTATTCCTTTTTCGTAATTAGTCTACCAGGTCCGGAAAAGGGTTAAACTTATACCAGATAGACGCCCTTTCAGGTACTTTAACGAGCATGAAAGGAAGCAAGATTGCTCGGCGATCTTTTCATTCTTTTAGGAGTCAGAAAAGAGCTTAACGGAAACTCCCTAAGTTCCTTTTTCGTAAAGGAGTTGTCCGGCCCGAAAAAGGGATAAAATTATACCGAACAAAAGGAATGGCCAGGCAAGGAGGAAGTGTTCAATCAAGGTTGAGTAATGATGACCAAGAACGAGGGTAGGTGGGAACACTGATGGACCTCCTTGCGGGGTAGATGAGATGGTGGCAAAATAACGAGACATTTGCAGTATGACAGGAGTGAATGGCTCATGTAAAAAATGTGGAACAATCCGATGGCGGCCGATGTGGCACGCAAACCGAGGCATCAAGGTGTCGGGACACAATGTTGAAAATTGTACCAAAGTGAGAGCGAGAAATGATCCCAAGCATCATCACGAGCTCGGAAAAATGAATCCGGCGATATAAAGGATGTCAAAAACGGGTAACGGTCGATGTGGCACGCAAACCGAGGTGACGAGGGCATTTTTGGAAAAATACCCGAAAATCTGGAGGTGAGAGCGAGAAATGATCTCAAGCATCATCACGAGCACGGAAATATGAATCCAGCGGTGCAAATGGTGCGAAAAATGGAGGTCATAAGGACCCCGAAATGGTCAAAGGAACTAACTAGGTTAAAAAAATGGTTGCAAATAAAGGTGAGCCCACCAAGCCAAGGATGCAGTGGTGGGGAGAAATGATGACCCGTGGGGGAAGAATACTAGGTGTATCAAATCAGATCAAATCTACAAGTGATATGTGACCTCAAAAATGGTTGAGATCACAAGTGTGAAAAAGTAAGCAAGGTTAATGACCTGCCCCCATGCTATGTGCATGGGGTTTGTGATTATGGATCACATATGTGTTGGTTTGAACGATGGGTTCATTGACGTGCTGAGATAGATGTGATGGGGAAGGTTCAGAATGATTTATCATGCCCCCTATCCCAGGGTCGAGAGAATCTATTATGCCCCTTGACTCAGAGTTGTCAAGGTGGTGCTCTTTGATGGCGGGGTCAAGACCGGGCACTTCAGTATAGGACCAGGCAAAGACATCACGGAATTCTCTGAAAAGGTTTATGTAGTCCTCAATCTCTTGTTTACTGCAGAATGCTCCTAAAGTGATGAGTTCAGGTGCACGTCCTGGGGCAGCGATATCAACTTGGATGACAGGTGAGATGTTGGCCATGTTACCTTCCTCGAAGGCATCAGGAGCAGGGATAGGGTCCTGGAACCAGTCGACCTTGGTGGGGAGGAAGTCTTTAGACTCAACTGTGAATTGGTTAGCTGTGCTAGAGGAGGATTCTTCTGGGATGAAATAGGAACGATGGTGCATATCATCCCAGGGATAATCCGGGGCAGTCAGGGCCTCAAGAACTTCCTCATCGGTACGGAAAGTTTGCGTCGTCAAATCGGTTGACGAGGGGGTAGTGGTTGAAGAGATCATATAGATGATATTAACCTCTTCAGAAGGGGGAGAGACCGGGGGGTAGATCTCCTCGATGGTAGGTGGTGCCGTCTCAAGATCCAGATTGTTCATCTCATAGAGAGCCGCTCTGTAATCCGGGAGATCGGGACAATGATGTGAATAATGCCCGTAAATACCGCATATGGCGCAGGAGTGGTTGGTACGTAGGGACTTATCCTTAGGCTTGGGAGTGGGGTTTAGTTCGACAGTTGGGATGTGGGGGTCATCGTCGAGCGTTTGCATATGCTTCTGCAAAGCTGGTAACTGTGGGCATTGGTGGGTCGCATGGCCCAACTCGTCGCACAACGCGCATTTGGGAGGAGCACGGAAGACGGGAGGGTTTTTTACTGTCTTGGGAGGTGGGACAGCAGTGTAAGGTTGTGGACCTCTGCCCCCAGTGGGTTGAGGAGGAGGAGGAGGTGTCGTGGAGGACGAAGCGGTAGAGACACCAGGAGGTGGCTGAGTGGTAGTAGCCATGGGTTGCACCGGCTGGAGGATGACATCTGGTGTCGGCGGGCGAACGGGAGGCAAAAGATACCAGACAGGTAATCCCAAGGTTAACCCCGGGAGGCTAAGGGTAGCCATAACCGGGGCGCTTACTACTCCTGCTGGAGGAACTAGGAAGGGGATCGTATGGATCGGTGTAACACTAATGTGGCTAGGTACCAATGGTGGTTTAGGCAACAAGGATGGTTGATTGTTAGGTGGTAGGATGTCGTGGGACAAGGTACATAAGTCAGACATTTCGGGCGTAGATGACGGCGGAGGAATGGATTGAAAGGTGGAGGTCATCGGCGCGTCTGAGTAGACTCCAGGCCCCGTAGAGGAAACAAACGAGGTGTTGGCAGGAGAAACAGGTTGTTCAACCATGGGGAGAACATTTTCCGGTGCCGCCGGAGCACTGGGATCATAGTGGGTGAGCTGGTCAATCTTAACCACGCGTCCTTCATGGGGGAACATCATGGTGCGAAAGACAGAAGAGGCAATCGCCCGCATGGCATACATGTAGCTGCGGCCAAGTAGAAGGTTGTAATCCAATTGGGCATTGATTACCTCTATGTCAATAAGGACTATTTTACCACCTAACTGGACAGGTACGTTGGGTAGAAGGCCTTGGGGCTGAGCCGAACGACCGTCGTAGGCGCGTAATGCAGTGGTGGACTGCTGGAGAGGAGGGGATCCTAGCTTCTGCCATACGAATGTAGACATAACGCATGTGGAGGCACCCTCATCGATGATGCACCGATGGATAACAAGGTTCCTAACGGAGACAGTAACTTGGAAGGCTAAGCTAGAAGGTAGGCGTGGTTCAGACTGGTCTAAATCAAATGCCATCAAATGCGAATTAGTTGGGTCGATCCCCCCAATGGCGGAAAGTAAAGTCTTGCGCTGGGAAGGGCAGTTCTTCAAGACTTCTAACGCAGACATGGCTGCGGGAGATTGGGCTAGGTCATCTACAATGTTGTAGTTTGACGCAGCACGCGCATTAGGGTTATTGTTGATTCGGCGAAGTGGGAAACGAGGTGCTTTCGCGGCGCCGTCTATGGGAGGCGGAGGTATACGTAACGCCTGATCGGTGGGATGGGCATTAGTAGGTTTATCCGTGGGAGTGGCTTCAGAAGTGGAGCCATATTGGTTCCGACGGGTCTGGAGGTTGACGTCAGTGGATGACATCATTAATAAGTGGTGGGTACCTGAGTCAAACATGGGTTGATCAGGAGCAGCGTAAGTGATCTGTTGTTGTTGGGGTGCATTGGCTTGCTGGGGAGCCAACGGCTGAGTGTTCACTACGCCTTGGGTCGGTAATGGGTTTCGCAGCACCAAAGGGGGTTGTTGAGGTTGGGGGGGGTTGGGTGGCGCTTGGGGAGCCGCGTGCCCTTGGCGATGGGCCTCGTCAACCCAGAGCTGCCGAGCTCGCTCCAAGTGTGGGCAAGCATGTGTATAATGTCCATAGACCCCGCAAATAGAACAAGGGTGATTTGTTCGGAGATTGGGGTTTTTAGCCTGCTTGGGCGGGCGATCAGGGTTTTGATTAGCGGGGGGCCGCATTATTGTTGTCAGGGGGATTAGCCGGTTGACCAGCTTGGTCTGCAGGTTGGTTGTTTCCCCGATTACGGCCCTTGCCGCGGTTCTGTTGGCCCTAGTTGCGTTGGTTATTCTGGTTTTGCTGCGGGTTCTGTTGGGCGTAAACTTGCCCTTGGACAGCAGGTGGATTCTGAGGTTGCGCAGGTGCAGGAGCAGGCTGCGGGGGATGATATGCAGGTTGAGGCTGAGCAGGTGCAGCAACTTGAGGGGGTTGCTGATAGGACTGCGGAGCAGGTTGTGGATGTGCCGCAGGGGCTGCCTGGGGCGGATAATAAGCTGGTGGGGCTTGTGAAGGCGCAGGAGCTGGGGCAGTCTGCTTATGGTAGTAAGGCTGAGGGGCGACTGGAGGAGCATAAGCAGGAGTCGCATACCCGAAGCACTGAGGTGGACATGAGGGTCCATGGGAATGTTGATGTGTCATGGGAGCATATGAGTTGGTTGCTCCAGACTGGGAGGTGGCCCTCGACAGGTCGGGGCCAGGGGTAGGTCGTGCTATAGAAAACGGTTGGGGATGCGAAGAAACACGGCCAATGATACCATCTGCAGCGTGGGATGCCCCCGGCGCATCATGATGGGAGGACTCGCCGCGAGGGGCGTCAGGTATAATGGTATAAAGGTAACCCGATTGGGCGTAAATGAGGTCGAACTGTTGTGCCTTAAGGATGGCTTCTTCTTCAGACTGGGGTCTTTCTGAGGCCACATCCTTAGCAATAACAGGGAGAAGGGATTTGAGGAACCAATCTAGGAAGATACGGTCGTCGAGTTTGATCTTGCATAAGCTACGGCGTCGACGCCACTCATGGATGTGGTCCGTGATATGGGTAGCCGTGTTTTGTCTACAAGATAGAAGGATCTCAACACCCGCGTCATAGCGGACAGGCAACTGGAAGAACTGCAGGAAGGTCGAGGCCAGGGAAGAAAAGGTGGCGTGGGTCCCATGAGGCTGCTCAATATACCACTTGGCTGCAGAGCCAGTGAAGGTGCGCTGTAAGAGACGGAGGTGAACAGAGTCGTCCACTATGGAGTTAGAGGAACACCATAGGTGAAAAGACATGATGTGGTTTTGTGGGTCCTCACCGGCCTTGCCCTCGAACTTAGGGATGTCCGAGGGTAGTTTGGTAGGCATATGAGGCCATGTAGGGTCATGTCGAATGGGATCGTTGGTCAATCTGGCCAAGTCAGGTAGGTTAAGGCTAGCCATGAATGGCAGACTGGAAGAAGGCTGTGACACAGTAGTGCTATGGACCAAGTTGGGGCCAGTGCCCCCAAGTGGAGGGACAAAATTAAGGGTGGTGCCCCCAAGTGGGGGAACTGAGGTAGTGGAGGATGGTCCAGCACCACCATGGGTAGTGTGAGCCACTGACGTAGTGGGCATGGGTATTCCCGCTGTGGGAATAGGTACCGTGAGGGGAACAGTAGATGGTTGCCCCATGGAGGGCATACCAAAAACAGGTGTAGTCACTGGTGGTGGTGGATGTGCCACCAATGGTCCCTATGACAAATGGAGTGGAAGTCGTGCCAGCCATGGGGCTAGTAGGGGCAGTATAAATAGGGTTCTCAGACTCTTCGTCAGAATCAGAGGTAAAGTAAGGTGCGTCACTATCTGGTGACGGAGACCTACTTCGCTGACGAGTGGAGTCAAGTGACAAGACTCTAGATCTGTGATGAGTGGTATCAACGGACAATGATCGGAATCTATGACGAGTGGTTTCAAGAGAACCGTGCTGTGGGGGCTCGCCCCTGAGGCGCCGAGAATGTCTCGGGGACTCAATGGTGACAGATGGTGTCTAGTCTCTGTGGGTTGAGGTGAGTATAAAAACAGCTCAAAAAATCCTAATGCAACCGTGTGTGCAGAAGGAGAGCTAGAAAGCAAGGCACTCAGGCCAACAACCAACTCAAAACACCCACTGCAGCAGCTGTGCTACACTAGGTGGAGTATCAACAAAGATGGTCAGAATACCAACAAGCAGCAGGTTTCCTAAAAAAGAAAAATGGTGGACTCACTAGACCAAAGGGAGGTAAAGGAGCATGCAAACACCTAACTAAAAGTATTCTGACTCAACTAAACATATCCTCTGCAAGGTGATGAAATCCAAGTCAGACAATATGAGTAGGAAAGCCAAGTGGCTATGATATCTCCCTACCGGGAGGGATACCGGGTAGTCAATCCTAGAAGAATGGCAACTAAGATACCCCGTTCATGACACGTCCAGAAAGGTGAATCTGCCGTTTAGTTCGTTGACCGCAATACCCCTATACAGGGATATCCCGCGAACCGCGAAAGGTAGCCCTTCGGTTACTGAATGGAGTGCGGTATTCCACTCAGGCCTCCGGAACCAGTCTCCCGACTTCAACCCTCCTAAGGGAGAGGCCCTCTGATAAACTGGTCGTGACCGTGCCAAAAAGTACTAGGGGATTTTGGTTCCCTATTTGGACAACAACTATGTCTCAAGTGAAATAACCAAGGGGTGTTATTGGAAGCCTATCCCCCTGATCCTACCTAACTACAATGATTCTTTTGTGTTCCCCAAGTGGGGTTAGAATGTTGGTTTAGTTAGGTATTTTTTAAGGCTCACTTGATTTTATGTGACAGAGTGTGTGCTCGTGAGGTGTTGAACCCAAAAATAGAAGTGCCACAAGGGGGGCAACTTCCAATCTATCAATAATATGGAAATTGAAAGTTTAACTTGCAAAATTTTCTGAAATAAAAATACTGAAATTTTAAAAAGATTCTGTAAAAGGAACAGAAATTATGTTGCAGAAAGGCTGTAAGGAAGTGGGCTGCAGGTGGGACAGAGGGCTGTTCAAATGCAGAAAATATTGCAGCAAGAGGGGCTGGGCTCAAAACAGGAAAAGAGCAGAAATCAGACCGCGGGTCTGTGGCGGATCAGAACAGGCCGACCGCGGGTTTGAGAGAAACAACGGCGGTCAGGTCGCGGCTATCGGGCCAATAGAGGCAGTCGGGACGCAGGAAACAGGGGAAAAGACACAGTCGGGTCGCGGCTATCGGGCCAACAGTGGCAGTCGGGACGCAGGAAAAATGGAAAAAGACACAGTCGGGTCGCGGCAAAAAAGGCTAACAGGCGCAGTCGGGACGCCCGAAAGAGGCAGAAAGCCGCAGTCGGGACGCGTGAAAAAGGCCGACAGGCGCAGTCAGATCGCGGCAAACAGGCTGATTAGCCACGGTCGGATTGCAGGTAACAGACTTGAATCCGCCGGCGGAGCGTCGGAAGCAGTCTGAGAGCCACGGTCGGATCGCGGGTAAAGTCCTAAAAGGCGCGGTCGGGACGCGACTGCAGAGGGAAAAAACACGGTATGCGGCGGCCGAAAGGGACAGCCGAAAGGAAAAAATTTAAAAAACGGAAACCAGAAATTCGAAAACTAGGGGAGTCGCCAAAACTGTAGCTAGGGTTTTACCCCTAGCTTGTGCCAATGAGCACCTACTAAGGAGAATGGACTCCTTAGTAGCAGTTCAATAATGATTAAATGATTAAGCTAAAACAACAATTAACAAACTACTTTAAACATTGCATGAGACATAAATAAAAGATGTAAAAAATGGTTTTATATTAATGTTACCTTGAGTGTCAAGGTTGATGAAGCCCTTTGCAGTGTCCAAGAGGATGCTCCAAGCTTCAGAATGCTCCTTTCTCCTTCTCCAATGTTGGGGATGGGCCAAAGGTGGCTCTCAAGGTGAAAATAGTTCAAAGGTGAACTAGGGTTTCAAGAGAGATTTTGGCAGAGTAAGGGTGCTTGTGATTGTGGATATGGAATAAGGGATCTCCATCACCTATTTATAGTTTTTTGGTGGTGGAGTGCTGACCCATGGTTTTAGGAAACACATGGTTTTGGGCAGCTGTATAGGGTTTTTTTCCTCCTTTTCCTCATTATTTTATATTTTTTATTCCCTTTTTAGGGGATTTTTGCTATTTTTGGAGGAAAAGGGGGGTTTTTTGGCCTTTTTTAGGCTATTTTGATGGTTTTATGGCCTTTTGGAGGCTTTTTAATGGGATTTTTAGGATTTTTTAATGGAAATATGGTAGGAAAATGGACAAATGAGCCATATAATGTGGTAAATGAGCTAGTGAGCACTTTTTGGGTGTTAACACTGCCCTAACACCCTTGAGCACCCTCTTGGAGTATAGTTTTATCCCTAACATGTCATATATGTCATATGTCAGCCTTCAGGTCTGATTTGTGTCATAGGTGTCATAGCATCTTCATCATTGTTGTCATAGAGCTAGGGAATCTAGCCCAAGTGTCTCACTAACTCCAAATTGCCTCTTCCTCTTCCATGGGAGTTACTCTTCCTCTATATTTCGACCTTGGATGAGTCATGCCATGAATAATACCTTTTGGACTCCCCCAAGTATGTTACCATTCACCTTGAATTCGAATTGGTGAGAGAATGATGCCAAGTGTAGTGGGGAAATCTAGCCATATGTGGGTCCCACTTCCTCCATGTGTCTTCATGATCAAATGCCACTTTGATTTTCACTTGTATATATTTATTTAGATCCTTTATTAAATATTTATGCCACTTTAATGTTCAAACATCATTTATTATCCCCATTATTCCAAATCCCAAAGCTTCCACCCCAAACCTAGGAAACTAGTAATTTTCCTCCTTGGCAATTATTTGACCTTTAACATCAATTTTACAAACTCTAATGAATATGGCCAATGTGATTAGGCCATTGTGACCCAATTCAAAATTTGGGACATGAAAAGTCCTCCCTTCCCAATATTGCTCGTCCTCAAGCAATTTCAAACATGGGTGTTGAAGAACCTGCTTCCTGTATAATTCTTTGAAGTTGCCATTGAATTGCCCAACCTTGAGTCTTTGAGTTTCCTTGAATATTTTAGAGAGGAACCACCATGCTTGCTGCTTCAATACTCTGATAAAATTCACTTTATTAAGTGGGAAATCCATCTCCCATACTGCTTGTTTCCCAAAAAAAATTCAAATCAATGAGACAAAAATTATTCCAGGGTCCCATTGCTTGTATTGCACCCCAACAATTAAAAGTGCTCTCCAACCCATACCATCAGATAAGAGGATTCCTGGATCCCATTTTCTTGTATGCATTCTTCCAAACATCATGAGTACAAAATATATATCATCAAAGTACATAACAACATAATGAAAATGTACATCAAGAAGATGCTTCATCAAAGAATCATGAAAGTGTTTATACCTCCAAGTAAGTAGACCACCATTTGCTAGGTGCATACAATCTTCAAGTGACCAATCAAATCTTCTCCAATGACATAGGTGAGGATCCCATGTCCGATAGTGCTGCTCCAAAAGAACGTGATATGCATCAAAATATTCAGCCATGCATTCTTTCATCCAAGAAGTGAATGAAGAATCTCCACTAAAATCTGAACCAAATAATGAGCAGAAAAAACAAGGAGACTTCAAAGGACTCAAAGAAGTCTCATCCATACATCCATGAGGATATGTATCATCATAAGGTAAAGCAATATGCTACTGCAATTATAAATAATGAGGTGCTCTATTCATGTCATCATCAAAAGGAGAGGTAGGAGTTTCATACCCCTCATGTGGCACCACTAGAAAAAAACCTTTCACCCAATTTTCATCCCAAAGTGATGTGGTTGGAAAAGAAGTGTGGGGTGAGGAATTATGAACCAACTTTAATTCTTTACAACTCTTACCCATTGAAATATTTAATTCATCTTCTCCATAATTGTTTGGTCCAACTATTGTGAGATCATGTACCTCTTCTAAGGCTTTGCAACTCTCTCCATGAGGCAACTCATAATCCCTTTGAACAAGGACAAGTTCTTGTCCTTCTTCTTGTTTTAGTGTAGAATCTTCAAGCACATGCATATCAACATGTACCTCATGTTCCACAATTACATTAGGTTCCTCTTTTTTGGCATAAACTATTTCATCCTTTTCCTTGAAATGAGAACCATTGCTCATTATTTTTTCCGAGTTGCTTCCAATTTAACTAAGCAACAATTTGAACTCTTGAAAGTATTTCCTCCACTTGTATTCAAAGGAAGCTTCCAATAATTTTCTAAACTCCTCATTCTCCTCTGAGGTTCCTTTCTCATCCTTACTCATGGTGACCAATGAATGCACTTCTTCTCCTATTTCTTCCCTTTCACCAAAGTACATCCAGTTTCAGTTTCTAAGGGTGGTGGCTTATTTCTTTGACTCCTGGTTTTCATTAATGTTCTACCACATCAGGTGCCAATACCATGCTCTGATACCACTGTAATGACCCTTGTTAGGAATTTTATTAAAATGGCAATTTTCCACTTTTTTTCCCTAGTTCGACCTTTGACTAGTTTTGATCTCTAGGTCCCAAATTTGCCCCAAATGATCCCAAATATTCTGAGAAGGTATATTAATGATATTAGAACATAAATATTTGTTTCAGGGATGCCTTTGTACCTTTAAAATACTTCTGCAAATCCTCTTTCAATTCTGATCAATGTAGGTAACTTTACTAGTGATTTTCCTTTGACTAGTATTGGCCTCTAGGTCTCAAATTGACTCCAAATGCTTTCAAATATTCAAGGAAGGTGTATGAATGATATTAGAACTTGAATATGATGTTTATGGATGACATATTTCCACCAAAATACCTCTGCAAACTCTCTTAATATTTTGGACCAATTATGCAATTTTACTAGTGATTTGGGGTTCAAATCCCCCTGGGGTAAGTACTGAAAATGGCTTCCCAAATGCCTCCAAACCCACTCAAATTTATGAACAGAGGTATGTAATGTGTTAATTATTTTATTAAATTCTCATGTGCACCATTAATGGATTATTACAACTGTTCTCACCCTCTCCCATTCAACTGCAAAAATCCCCAATTCGACCCTTGGGGGAATGGCACTATTTCACCTCCCAATACAACTAAACTGAGTAAAAATGCTTCAAATGATCAAGTAAAGTACATGAAACTTGTAGAAGACATCCATGGCAGTATATTGATCACAAATATATCAGATAATCATCCATTCATTCGAAATCATCATCAATACATTGGCTCACAACAAGGTAGTGGGGAAATGGCATTGTTCTTCCATTAAAAATGAGATTTATACATTTCTACTTGGAACTTCGACCTGAAAATTTTTGGAGATGAAGAAAAGAGTATTTAATTCATATTACAAAAGAAATGGGGCATTAAAAGCTTCCCCAAAGAGTACAATAGCTCACCAAAAATGCCCTCCCTCAAGGATCAATAATATGCCATCAAAAATGGAAATGGTTGAAGGAGTGAGCTGCAATAGAAGAAACCATGAGCTGACCTGTAGCTTACACCTGCAAATAAAGACTCCATTAAAGCTCCAAATGAAAGGTCTGAATG
The DNA here is from genome assembly GCA_027924585.1 of Larix kaempferi. Taxonomy (NCBI): domain Eukaryota; kingdom Viridiplantae; phylum Streptophyta; class Pinopsida; order Pinales; family Pinaceae; genus Larix; species Larix kaempferi. The sequence goes on from BSBM01000893.1 coordinate 5,947,175, forward strand.
GCCTTTCCAATTACCAACTTGGATGGGAATCTTTCACCCTCGAAATTGGCTAAGGCAAGAAACTAGTCATCCACTAGCTCTCCCTCTTCACAAATGCAATTGCAAATTCTACAAATGATCAAAAGCTGGTTTCATTCTTTGTTATTGACATTTATAAAGTTCTAATGTGCTCCATGGGTCGAATTCCTTCCAAGAGACTCATGCCAACTCAAGTTGGGAAGAGATTCCAAAGAACGCCACTTGTACAACAATTCCTAGTTTCCTACTTCCACCAAATCACACGTGGAAGCATCTTAGCTGCCCTAACACCCTTGAGCGCCCTCTTGGAGTCTAGTTTTATCCCTAACATGTCATATATGTCATATGTCAGCCTTCAGGTCTGATTTGTGTCATAGGTGTCATAGCATCTTCATCATTGTTGTCATAGAGCTAGGGAATCTAGCCCAAGTGTCTCACTAACTCCAAATTGCCTCTTCCTCTTCCATGGGAGTTACTCTTCCTCTATATTTCGACCTTGGATGAGTCATGCCATGAATAATACCTTTTGGACTCCCCCAAGTATGTTACCATTCACCTTGAATTCGAATTGGTGAGAGAATGATGCCAAGTGTAGTGGGGAAATCTAGCCATATGTGGGTCCCACTTCCTCCATGTGTCTTCATGATCAAATGCCACTTTGATTTTCACTTGTATATATTTATTTAGATCCTTTATTAAATATTTATGCCACTTTAATGTTCAAACATCATTTATTATCCCCATTATTCCAAATCCCAAAGCTTCCACCCCAAACCTAGGAAACTAGTAATTTTCCTCCTTGGCAATTATTTGACCTTTAACATCAATTTTACAAACTCTAATGAATATGGCCAATGTGATTAGGCCATTGTGACCCAATTCAAAATTTGGGACATGACATCCTCCTTTTTCTCCATTCAACTATGATGAGTGGAAACCAAAGAGGATAGCACATTTGAAGAGACATGGTCTCTTTGATTATCGTTTTGAAAGAGAGTTCGAATCTTCTGAAGAAGAGAATGCTTGGTTAAATGAAGGTGACAGAGCCTATGCAACAATAATGTATGCTGTGTCTTGTTGCATGGTAACCCACTTCGTTTCTGCTGAATCTCCAGAAGAGCTATGGGCCCATTTGGATGAAATATTTGGAAAACATAATGAAGGGATTGGTCCAAACCATTTCAAGAGCAAGCCCAGTGATGCATTCGCCCTCCTTGATGGTCTCTTTGTTCATGAATTAGTATCAAACATATCTCATAATGAAGGTGTCCACAAAGAAGAAGAACTTGCATATTCTACACTCATGCTCTCAATATCTTCTATTTCAAATTCTGTGCCAGCTCACACTCTAGAAACTGTAGAGGTTCTTAAATCCTCTCTTGCACAAGAGTCTATTGGTTTGCATAATGATGATCTCATGAATGTTTCAGAGGTTAAATAAAAAATTGGAGGTAATGCATTCTCTCTCCTTCATCACTCACCTCTTATGTACTACTGTAAGATCATTTGTAATGCTCTCAGAATTTGATTGAAGATGTAGGGCATTGCCATTCGCTTGGGATAATTTCTCATGCATTTCATGGTTTTGATCTCAGCTCTAATGGTTCAAAGGATATCTCAAGAAACCATTTTTCAAGTCTTGGATCTGATTTGGATTCCAAGCAATCACTATCATGTGATTGTTCTTTTGGGCATAATCTCACCTATGATGGTTCAAAGGAGAAAAAAAATACTATATACACATTCATAGATTTGATTCTACCTCCGTTGATTCGAATCACAGGTTTGAGGATCATCCTCATACCTCTGGATTTGTCCTCATCACATTCGATCTAAAGAGCAAGTACAAGCACATGCTTTTTGAGCATGATCCACTTCTTCCCAAGAAGAAGATACCTCCAGAAATATGTCCAAGCATTGCACTTGCTTGAGTTTGGAGCATTTATTTTGGTGTGCCCTAGAGTCTATTTTGAGGGGGGGGTATTTTTCCCATGAGGTTTTCCCCATTTCCTCAGTTTATGCATTGTTATTTATTATTAACTGTATTGGGTGACCTTTGGTCTTAGTTGCCAGGGCCCAGGATGGATTAAGGGGAGGTGTTAGGATATTCCTATACTCCATCCTAGTCCTACCAACATTATCATTATTTTTCATTTCAGTCATGCATGCATTTTTGCATGCAAGCATGCAATTGCATGCATCCTAGTCATCAGTCCCAGCACCTAGTCCCCATTTTTCTAGCCCCGAGAGCTTCTTTCTGATCATTTATAGCCCTCCTAGTGCTTAGTGCCCCCTCCTTTCACCTACCACATGTGAAAGGCGCCCTCTCTCACCTACCAATCAGTTACACTCAGTCAGTTCCTTGATTTATGGATATGCTCCCTGATTTAAGGACAGATGGCCTAGTTAACTCATTGAAACACTCTGATGGACATCCAGAGAGCCTAGATTGACTATTTTGACTCCAATTAGCTCCTCATGACTTGAGTCAGCTCCCCATGCGCCCTCCACTGAGCCTCCTTCACTACATTAGTTTTTCCATGTGCCAATTACACCTACCACACTCAGTTAGAATCAGTTTGACACCTAGTTGACCATTACTTATGCATTGATGAATCCAGTGATGATGATTAGGACTCCCATTGGTGTATTGTTGACACTCCACTGATGATGATGATGACTCCTAGTGCAGATAAGTGTTACAACGTAATTTTCCACCTTTTGAGCATTGGCACTCTTTGGTCTGCATGATCCATTTCACTGACTCAAGGGCACTTTATGTCCTTCAGACACACTATTTCCCTATTTTACTTCCTGTACGCTAGTTGTTCCACTTTATCTAGCATACCCACGAGTTGCACCACTATAGCCCGCAGGTGACGAGTAAAATGGTAAAAATCACTAGAAAATTACTTTTTACTCCCAAAAAGCAGTCTTAGGGTGACATTTGGCCCTCCATTTGCCTCGAAACGCCTTGACGTGTCCTTTCACTTACCTTTGGAAGGACTATATATTGAGCACATATGGCATATGGAAGGGAGGAGAAGGAGAGAGCAATATAACTCTAGTGTATTTTTGCCGCATCTTGAGTCTACACTCATTGATCCTTGTTGTTGTGAACCCTTTATCTTCACCTTCCAAACTCCTATCATAGTTTGAGTTTTCCATTGCATGGAGGATTGAAGTGGTGGAGGCACAAGTGGAGAGACCCAACTCTTTGTTTAGATTGGTTTCTGATAAGAGGTCATATCACATTGTACTTGTTATTTATTAATAGAAATACTCATATTCTCATCCATTAATGTTGTGAATGTTGTTTATATTACATTGGGTTGCATTTACTTATAATATCATGGACCATTGCTATTGATGATGTTAATGTCTTTAATATATTATATGTGTTTGTTGTATATTAGTGGTCAAGAGTAATTTGCAGGTTCAAGTGCACGAATTGAAAGCTCCAGTGGGGATCTACATCAAACGTCTGGATCGAGGTTGGTTATATTCTCCATTATCTTAGCATTGTCATGTATATAGCATAACATTGAGAATTGACTTAATTTCTGGTAGTTGGTTGTCTGTTGTGGTCTACCCCAAGCCATAGGAAGTTTTCTTGGTAACAGAAATGACGACTCCGCTGGGGAGAACATCCATTTTTGTGGATTTTTAGGCATTAGTCCTTATTTAGAGTTGTTGTGTGTCGAGTCTCTGTGTCATTGATTGGACGTTAGGATACACTATAGAAAATAGCCTTTTTCTGAGCCATCGGATTCTTTTTCTGCTCATTTCCTTTTCCTTGTACGTGGGTGAGCCTAGTTCTGCCCATGTCTACCCGCCTCTGTCTGCTCTATAGCCCACGGGTACCCGCAGTGATTCCTTCGACAGTAGCGTACAAATCCGGGGGTGATTGGTTTATGGCCTTTGGTTGTTGCTGGGTTGGTTTTGAGTGTTCCTGAGTCTTCTTTGGCCTTGTTCCTGACTGTTCCATGCCTTGTTCGTGACCAGAACTCCTCTTTTCTCTTGGTTTTGAGCCTTGTTGGTTTTTACCCATTTTTAATTTTTTAGCTCATTACATCAGCTGAGTCTTACTGTTTGGGATCTGCTAGGTTGTCTGAGTGATCTCGTTTGCATTTATGTAACTAAATAGTGAGATTTTGCTTGCATTTTTCATTTCATTATATTGAAAAATACAAAAACATAGTTTTGCATTTTCCTTTTGCTTATAAGTGAAAATACATTTTTTTTTTTACTTTTATGTACTGCACTTGGCATATGAGAGTTTGTGATTTCATCTAGGATCTGCTTTTGCATTGAAAATATAAAAGAGTTGCATTTTTTTTTGAAACCGTTGGATTGATTTTCATTCTAGTGGCATTGTTTTTATTGGATAGATGAGTCTAGAGTTTGACGATTTTGCATACTATTGAGTCATATACATCATTAGTTTTATGACCATATCCTTTGAGTAACCACAACCATTAAAATTAATGCTTAATCTTAAAATTGATTAGAACGATTTTATTTATAGGGTACACCAACTAGCATAGGTTTAGGGTCTTGGAATAAATCATTGTGAGTAAACAATCCAAGACTACTAGACGAAACATTATGTGTTTGACCAGGGAGTGGCGAAATCCATGGTATACATCGGTGTTCTCAGGAAGCTCTACTCAGACTAGAGTTAAGCACGAGGTCACAGGATGTTGGTTGCGGACATAGCTCTCCAATACTGGCCAAACGTGGGAGATATTTCCAGGATTTGTTCATATCTGGGGACTCTTGGGGGATTTGACCCTCTTGAGTTTCGGGCTTAGTTACCCTGCCCATACAATGGATCCCACCTATGATTGTCCCCCTGAGCATTGGTTATACTGCGATGACTATAGTTTCCTTACCTAGGTATCGCACGGGGTGCTTGGAGTGGTTATACTATTTGTGTCCTGAGTCAGATAGGGGTTGGACAATATAGTTTTCTATTGCCGAGGGTTCCGGCCCTTTGCATGCAGTGAAGCTTGGGAACCTCTATAATTGATTATGTTACCTCCAGCTACAGTTTGGGAGTCTCAAGCCTCTCCTAGGTGAGACATACCAGTTGTGATGCACCTGCAACAATTAATTAATAAGAATATGCAAAATAGCAGAAATAATAGAACATAATCACTTTTATATTTATCACGGGCCACTTCGAGGGGGCAACCTCCTTTGAGCAAGCTCAATACAATTAAGTTCACGGTGCCTTCAATGACCTCAACACACACTTATATACTAAGTCTATGCCCAATACCATGATTCAAAACCATGGGACATATAATACTACGGGACGACTTACAAAGCATATGCATCAAATACTATGGGTCAATACTATGGGCTAATATAAACTACGGATCAACAAATACTACGGGATGACTTACAAAGCATATGCGTCCAACAACAATATACTAACATAGTAAAGAGAAGGGTTTACATAGGTTCCTAACACCGGCTCTAGTGTCGGGAGCTCATTTAGCCACTCTCTTTGTCTGCTCTTGGCTGTAGTTTCGCTAGGTGTGTGCTCTTGATTTTCTGTTTTTGATTGATAGTTTGGCCGTTAGGGGATGATTTGATTTTATAGTCTCTCTAGAGATATCGTGGTGCAGAGTCCTGCTCTCTGCCGATCTCGTCGGTTGGCTAGTTTACCAGCTACCGAGCTTTCACGCCGTGTTGATAGGGGACACCGGCGGGCTCCCTCTGAGTCTTCAGATTCTTACGAAACATACGTCATCAATGCCATGATTGCACATTCTAGAACGGGAGAAATCCCTATGACTCCATCGGGTAGAGTCGAACACACTTTAGACACCCCTACTCCTCAAGAGGCGTGGGGGGGTGATCCACCCGAGACCCAACCTAGTTTGTTTGGTCCGGATCCACCCAAGACCAAACTTAGTTTGTTTGGTCCGGATCCACTCGAGGACGACTCGTTCGAACCTTTGAATCCACATGATTTCCATTATGGGATGCCAGAATTACATGATGACATAGGTCCTACGACCAACGCTACCCCGTTCTCTTTTGGTATGCTTGATTACAACACAATTGATTCTTCCACTGCATTTGTTAATCACATGTAATAGCTCCCTGGGATATCTTGCAGGTTGTGCTGGGCATGTAAAAAGTCCTGAGATGCTCTTGCTAGGTTTTGTTGATGCACGTAATAAGTCCTGAGGGTTCCACAGTATGGCCAGTGATGAAGACTTACAAGTGGTGGGCCTATATCTAGTATGAAAAAGGAATGGATCTATAGAACTTCCTATGACGAGAAAATTCAGAGATTGATTGAGATAGCAGCAGCAGTGATGATTACGATGATTCAATGACGATTATCCAGTGACGATGATCCATAGAAGAAGACTTGCGCTAGAAGACTTGTGTCAAGAAATACCTTCCTTGTTAAGAGGGAGTGTTGATGTATATGTAACTTCGGAATGTATACATATATGTATATTGTATTCCTATAGAGATGTTATTATTCCTCTATACGAAAGTGTCGTAACTTATACTTGATGGGTTATTAGACCACCTTGATGGGGTCGGCCCTGTATAAGGCATGTGGGTCAAAGGGTTATTAGACCACCCTATTGGGGGTCGGCCCTATCAGCATTATGTTATGTGGTTAAGTTAAGGCCAACTTAGTAAGGTTATTAGGCAATTCAAGTTAGTGTATAAATAGAATGCGGGAGGAATTCTATTTGATCATTCTATTCACTTCTCACTTATACACTCATGGGAGAATGGCGCACTAGTGGAGGAGGAGAAGCTACTGCTAGGAGGATTATCTCTTATGCTTGGGTTGTATCATTTCTCTATCTATTTTTGAGGAAGTTGTGGGGTTTTTCACCTTTATGGTTTTCCTCACGGAAACTCTGTGTGTCTATTGTCTCATGTGATTGCTTATGCTTGCTACTTGTGATTGATATGATTGATATGCTGTACATGTTATTCTCTCAGTAAATATCCTAGATCAGATTGAAGTAAATTCTGAAAAAACTAGCACTTGAGGTTTCCAGTGTAGACCCAGGTACTTCGCAGTTCAAGGAACCAACAAAACCACAATTTACCAGCCCTTTCGGCAATTGGCTGCGCGCATCCTGAGGTCTCACCTGGGGCAAAGCTGAGGGGGTGGTTGCAGAATCAAGTTTCCACAATCGGGTGATGCGATGGGGGGAAAGCTAATAAGCAACGGAATGCCTTGCAGGTTGCGCTGATGGATAACTGCGCAAAGCTTCTGTTCCGCGTTGGATACTTCAACGTGCAACTGCGCTTGCGCACTTGCACCTTCAGCGCATTTGTTGGATGTCGATCACCTTCTTAAGGTTTCCAGTGTAGAACTAGGTACTTCGCGGTTCAAGGAACCAACAAAACCCCAATTCATCGGCCCTTTCGGCAACAGGATGCGCGTAGCCTGAGGTCTCACCCGAGGCAAAGCTGAGTGGGTGGTTGTAGAATAAAGTTTCCACAACCGGGTGATGCGATGGGGGGAAAGCTAATAAGCAATGCAATGCCTTGTAGGTTGCGTGGATTGATAACTGCGTGAACCTTCTGTTCCGCGTCGAATACTTCAGCGTGCAACTGCGCTCACGCACTTGCGCCTTCAGCGTGCAATTGCGCTCGCACAGCCAATGACTGTGCGATATAGGATACCTTTGCGTCATGACAGTAAGCTATCAAGAGCTTACCTCGCAGCAACCTTCAATGACTCGGTGCATCCAAGAGACTGCGTGTCCTTTCCAGGATGTTCGATTCTAACCACTCTACTTAACATTCTTTATCCCTTTACTCCGTTCAAGTTCTTATTAGTAACTTGTGGGTGGTTTAATAACAAACATTACTGCACGCTCCAACATTGTGCTTAAACTCAGTGTTCACTACTTGACCAATAGATAGATTCATACATTCCAATCGACAGATTCATACATGTTGAATACTTAACATTCCTCTGCGCATGCATTACTTAACATATTATTCCCATTCTTTGCGGCGAATACATATAAAAGAAATCACATAATAGAAGTTTCCAGCATTAAACATTCATACCAAGCACTTAAACAATCATAGAAACACATTGGTCACAAAACACAGAATTTAACGTGGTTCACCCCTTGGATGGAGGCTACATCCACAAGAATGGTTGTTAATATTGATATTAATGGGAATGGTACAACCGTTATTAGTCTACGCACTCAGTTGCAGACTCTCTTCTCTCTCTCAGATAGGTCTCTGCGCAACTCAGTTGCAGAGCCTTTACAATGGCTTTTCTAAGCTTAAGATTCTACAATAATCAACACTTAACCAAAATGAAGAGTTCAACAACCCAACCAACAACCCTTTCCCATACAAAATCATGCCTATTTATAGATTATTCCCGTAGGCATATCTTTACAATTCGTAAGAAAAAACCCTTAGGTCAAGAAAACCAGCGTGGCTAACTACCACCCTAGCTGTTGCCGTCGACAACTTACTCCGTCTGCTCTAGTTGGGCCACTCGTGGCTCACATGCTCTTTTGATAGCCGCAGTACTCCAAGCGGTTACAACTGCATCATGGCTTATCCCTTTCCACTCCTTCGCCTACCTGTCACCATCGGCGTCGTGCCCTAGCTTCTCAACTGCTTGCGGCAACACGTTTGAATAGGTCGCTTTCATCTATCATCCACCTGTTCCTTACCCAAACTAGGTCATATCATCGTTTGAATTTTACCCATGTTCTGCCCAAAAATAGCTCATGCGATACCATGCGCGTCATCCTACTGCACGACCGTGCCTTAGTCATTGCCATCGCGTGACACGCGCAAAACCTAAACTTGTTCGTTGCTTGTCGCTGTGTGCAATGCGCTTTCACCAAAACTGCTTTCTCTTCCTGCCGCAGCGCGCAATGTGAAATTATCAAAATTGACTTTTCTTCCTGCTACAGCGCGCTATGCGCTACGCGTGATTTCCCATACTTATATATTTTTCCAATCCACTTGGGCCCCGCCCAATAATTTTTTTATGCAGTAGTAGTAGTTTCACCTTGTATTCGCTCCAGCAGTTGCAATGGACATTTCAAACTCTCCTCTCTCTCCCAGGATCCTGACACCCTTCAATTATCTTGATTGGAGGGCTGATATGCAGATGATATTGTGAAACAAATCATTGTACAAGGTGACAATGGGGAAGGATCCCGAACCAACATCAGCTGTGGAGAAAAACAAGTATCTGAATAGATTGGATGAAGAATTTGGTTTCATATGTATTCATATTTACATAGATATACTCTTCCACATCAAAGGATTGAAAACTCCAAGAGAGTTATTGTTGAAGTTAGAAATGGATCGGGAAAATAAATTGTCCATCACACCCTCTTTGGCAAACAATATGAGTTAAGAGGCCATATTCTGTAAAATGAGTTGATTTCTCTACAACTGAGAAGTTTTTAGACCATTAAATAGTTCTTTTCAAAATTCAAATCTCTGGTTATGCAATGCAAGCAATGTGCAATTGAGAAGAAGGATGAGCTATTGGTGCTATGGTCCATTCTCAGCAATCTAGGACCTGAATTCTCTATCTTTGTCTCTACCTTCTATTTTGGGTGAATGTCAATCCCTGGATGGAAGATTCCCTCCTTAGATGTTTTCAATGAATATCTCATCCAATAACAAGATAATATGATCCATATGGGCGCCTTGAAGGCCTCCAAATATCAATCTCTTTTGGCTAGAGAACCAAAAGTGTGAATGGGAAGTGGAAGCACAAAGGAAAGGATAAGAAGCAATCTGAACCCAAGTAGAATTCCAATTCAAGTCCATCCGAAGGAGCCTCCAGCTCTAATAAGGACAAACAAAAGGGATTTGAGAAATCCAATTGTTCCTATTGCAAGAAAGGAAACCACCCAGAGAGATCTTGCATGCAGAAGAAGATAGATCAGATGACCAAGCTTCATGAACAACACAACATTTCCCTCCAAAAAGATGCAAGAGAGACTGATTCTGGAAGTGAGTATGATGGTCATGAGAGTTTCCATGCACTGAAGGATGGATTTTCAAAATCACAATCCGTCCTCATAGATTCAGGAGCCTCCAACCACATGGTTTCCTCTAGAGAATCATTTTCTTCTCTAGATCTGAATATGGTCCGATTATTCACATGGGAGATAACTCTCAGATCTCTGCTGAAGGGAAGGGCAAAATACATATGGAGCATGGAAAGTTCAAGAATGTTCTATTTGTTCCTTATTTGTTGACAAATTATTTGTTTGTATATCATATGACTCACACAGGTTCACCGAAGAAAGTGGTCTTTGGTCTTGACACAGTTGAGATTGCAGAGATCTCCACTGGGAATATTATAGCGAAAGGGTTTGCAAACCATGCCTCCAAGGACCACTCCAACCAGTTCCACTTCAGTTAGTTCCCTATTTTATAGGAACCTACTGATTGTTCCAGTGTAGTCCACCTGAGTTATATGACTCTTGTGGGGGGTTAGAGCTTTGGATGCCACTCATTGTGGCCTCATGCTCCCTTTTCTGACTTACATGCATGACATAATCACTATTGCGCTCTCCTTAGTTAGTTAACTAATTGTAACTTCAGTTAGTTGAGTTTAGGTTGAGTTCAGTTTACTTTGAGTCTTCCAGAGCACTCCAGTGGTGATAATCCCTATGCTAGACCAACTGAGGTTCGAATTCTCTTGCATGATTTGAATTCTCTCCATTGTATCATTATTGTTTATTATACTGATAATTGGAACATGTGATATTATTCTGCTCCTATCTAAGTTCTACTGCATTATTATTCTTCTTCTCTTTTTTACTGCAGTTTTCACTCTTCTTCATTTTTCTGCTCATTCTTTCTGTGTGAGGTATCCTCAGCTCTTTAGATCTGCTGTGAATTAGAATTTCACAGTGGAGAGATGATATATGAAGGTGATGGTGATGATGACATGTTAGGTGAGAAAATTTTGTCTATTAATTGATTTCCTCCTGATTTTTGAGGTTAGGAGCTCGTCATATGACCAACATACATCATAGGATTCTTTTGTGGTTTAGGAGATAACTGTGACAATGGCATAGAAAATGGAGACTTCTTTAGAGAGAAATTGTCTTCTGACGGGGCTAAAGGGGACTTTATCTACATATATAATGGTGCATATAATCTCAAATGTATATGGACAAGGTGGGAATTTCCATACTCATATCAATGTCTCAAATATAACAAGGATATGAAGACCAAGTGGATGTTGGATCAATACATGAATAATCATTGTTTACATCATAAGTGTCTAGAAGGGACTCAAGTCAAAAAGTACATAAGCATGGTCCGACCATGGTTGATTATAAGAACTAATATTAGAATAATGACATTCTGGAGGAATGATGGATCACAATAACTAATGCTCTATTGGTACTGAAAAAATTCCAACAATCTGGGATGACTTAAACAACTGAATGTATGAATCAAGCAGAATCTGGGAACTGCATCTATAACTGGATACCACAGAAAGCATTCAACTGGGGCTTCCAAAACACTATCGCCAATGCAACCCAAATATCATTAAGGATATGAAGACCAAGTGGATGTTGGATCAATACATGAATAATCACTGTTTATATCATAAGTGTCTAGAAGGGACTCAAGTAAAAAAAGTACATAAGCATGGTCCGATCATGGTTGATTATAAGAACTGATATTAGAACAATGACACTCTGTAGGAATGATGGATCACAATAAATAATGCTCTATTGGTACTGAAAAGAGTCCAACAATCTGGGATGACTCAAACAACTGAATGTATGAATCAAGTAGAATCTGGGAACTGCATCTATAACTATACACCACAGAAAGCATTCAACTAGGGCTTCCAAAACACTATCGCCAATGCAACCCAAATATCGTTACAAATATACAACTGGAAAAGAATCCTCCGAGAAAGGGAATCAGTGATATTCGGGCTCTTTGACCAAATACTGAAGGTACCATTATCCTATATGAATCTCACTGATGCGATGATTGATTTGGTGCACGTGATAAACAACCAAGTTAAGGGGCACTGATATCTCTGCTTAGTTGGTCAAAGGGACTCATCAATGATGGTTGTGAGGCCAAGGTACATGATACTTCTGGTTCTATCTTCTAGAATAAATGTGTTGATGTCGACAAAAGGGGACCTGCAACTACCAAGACCATGATGTTTCCTTGATAGGAGCGCGAGGAAAACCACTGAGATAAGAAGGACATATCTGTACTTGTTGATTTATGCCATCTTTCAGTAGAATCCGAAGTCACCATTATCAAATATGTTTACCCCCCAACATCCTCGTTAAAATAGATGACCACCATTTATTATATCTTATCCTTTAATGAACCTTCCTCATCATCTAATGATGTTGTTTCTCTACCATCAAATCTAGTCCATGCTGATTTGTTTGATCAAATATTTCGTAGTGATGAGTAAATATTCGAAGAGTTCACAACAAAATATTCTCCTTGGGATAATATGCACCATTGCATGTATTTCATCCCCGATGAACCCATTCCATCGATGTCGTATTTGAATCAATTCTCTATTGATTTGAAAGACTTCATTCCACATGGAAATGTTGATTATTTTAAAAACCTGATTCCAACACCAGACGCTTTTGAAGAAGATAAATCATGTGTTTTCACACATTCCCATGCTTAAAGGAACATGTCAAAGAATTGTGTAGCTTCAAGAGAGTTTCAAAGAAGTAAACAAATAAACAACTGAACTAAAAACCAAAACTAAATAAATGTGCTAGTATAAAAGAAAATGAACAACATTTTTGTATTTTTTTCATTCAATTAACATGTAAGCAAGACAATACTTGAAATAATAAATAATATTTTTTATTGTCATATCCCCTCCCATCGATCCAACACAAGGAAGGGAATGAGACACCAAAGTCTAGGATTTTTCAAAACTTAGCCCCATTCATCATGAACAAACTCATGGCATTACAAATAAAATGAATATGTGTGCAGATGCAAATCAAGCCCACATGCATAACGAAATAAAAAATCATCCACACACATTTCATATGCATTCAACATATCAATAACAATCATCAAATTAAAACAATGCAGAAGTAAAACACGCAGATAGAAAAATACTCATCTTCGTTGTGAAATGGTCCCAAGCAACTAGATATGTCACTGCAACCTTCCACCCAACCATAGGTATCTGCCCAACCTATATTCTTTCAGCACTCAGAGACCACCCCCGAGATGGGCATGATATCTACAAGGAAAAGGGGACTCTCAAGCTCAGGACAGCCTAAAGCAATGGATACCCATCTCAACACCAACATTCTCTTACACACAACAAACTCAAATATTGGGCATGGATACACATTTTCAACAATGGAATTTACAAAATAGGGTCCATGGGTTTTCCCCAAATCGTGGCACACCCAAAAACGAATTGTGGGAAGAGGAAATCAACCCCAGGGAAGAAACCGATTTCTTGCACACGTATGTGACCATTTAGATGAGAAAAATGGCCTCTATAAAACCCCCAAATCGATTTATTCTCTTCCCCATTGTTATCCAAAAAAAAACACCCTTCCCAGCTAGAAAACAAAGGAAAACTCAACAAAGCCATGGAGGAAAATGCCCAGGAAGCTCAAACTGCGTGAGGGAGAAAAACTGATGGGTGAAGGATGGCTTGGGGGGAAATTTCATGGCTCTTTTCTTTCCCAAGAAGTCAGACACGAATTTCCATGAAGGCTGGCTTGCCCATACCCAAATTTGGACAACCATACCTCTCCATTCCCCAAGGCATTAACTACCTCAACCAACTCTTGGTAGAAATGAATGATTGGGCACAAAAGTCAACATGGGTAGTTGAGGGTTCACGATTCGCTCATTGAAACTTGGATTGACTTGATTGGCTCAAGGGTTTGAATATTTCCCTCCCAATTCCTTGTAAAAATCATGCCCTCATCTCTTGTTGGATTGCATAGCTAGTTGTGGGCATTTCTATTAAAATGCATATTTACAATTTCCATGGCTCGCTAGCACATGGGTAGCATAATACCAAATACTTGCCTCTTCAAGGTAGAGCATTCACTAGCAGGGCCTTGGCCTTGATCTCCACGCTAGGAATCATACATAATCATGCATACAATATTTACATTATAGCCAAAATATCCTAAGGGTCAAAATGGGGGTATTACATGTATCGATATCAAAACATGACAGTGAATAGGATCACCTGGACAAAAATTGTGGAAGAGGCTCCTACAACTGTCTAGAGGAGGGTCTATTTGTTCTCTTGACGATCTTCCAATTCTATGGACATGTGTCACAAGAAGGGGATCTCTGGAAGGTGAGAAAGAAGTTGAAAGAGGCCAACTTCAAACTTGGAAAAAAATAGTATAGTAACGGCTTGAGAAAATGGAATGGAATTGTGTATGGAATGAGGAACTTTGTTGTCTCTTTTATATCTAATGATGAGAGTCTAGGGTTGAATTTTGGGCTCTAGATTCATCATTTGACTAAATCCACATCGAGACTCATGTCCATTTCACTTTTTTTTAGACATGAAGAAGATATAGTCGAAAGACAAGATGGAGGTTGGGTCACACTTTTTTGGGCTTTGGTGCCACCTAGGTAGCTCCAATCAGGGTATTGTGAGCAACTTAGGTCAATCTTATTGAAGGATTAAGAGCAACTTGAATTGAAATAAATTTTTAAAGGTTTTCCTTTCATTTTTATGGTTTTGGATAGTTTTCCAAGGTTAAATGGATATTGATGAGGTGGAATGATGATATATGAAGGTGATGGTTCTGATGACATGTGAAGTGAGAAATTTTGGCTATTAGTAGATTCCCCCCTTATGTGTGAGGTTAGGAGATCGTCATATTGTTAGGATACTTCTATACTCCATCCTAGTCCTACTAGCATTATCATTATTTTTCATTTCAGTCATGCAAGCATTTTTTCATGCATCCCAGTGATCAGTCCCAACACCTAGTCCCCATTTTGCTAGCCCCGGGAGATTCTTTTTGATCATTTCTAGCCCTCCTAGTGCTTAGTGCGCCCTCCTTTCACCTACCAGAGGTGAAAGGCACCCTCTCTCACCTACCACTTAGTTACACTAAGTTAGTTCCTTGATTTATGGATCTGCTCCCTAATTTAAGGACAGATGGCCTAGTTAACTCACTGAAACACTTTGATGGATCTCCAGAGAGCCTAGATTGACTATTTTGACTCCAATTAGCTCCTCATGAATCCAATCAGCTCCCCATGTGCCCTCCACTGAGCCTCCTTCACTACATTAGTGCTTCCATTTTCTAGTTACACCTACAACACTCAGTTAGAATCAGTTTGACACCTGGTTGATCGTTACTTGTGCATTGATGACCCAGTGATGATGATTAGGACTCCTAGTGGTGTATTGCCGACATTACACTGATGATGATGATGAATCCTAGTGCAGATAAGCCATGCCCATGTAGGCTAATTCGAATTTCCACCTTGGCATTTAGATCCTCTCCACCATTGTATTATTTATTGTTCATATTATGATTAATGAATTAGTGTGTGATGTTATTATGCTTCTATCTGAGTTCTACTATATCATAATTATGTTGCTCCTTTACACTACATGACCACTCTTCTTTTATTTTCCTGCATAATCTTAATCTTTCTTGTGAGGTATACATCATCTCTTAGATCTCCTATGAGGATTTTCACATGGTATCAGAGCCTGTTGAAAGTATTGTCTATCTCCATTCTTGAGAGTTTTTTTGCAGGTTATTATCAAGATTTCGAGTGCAACAGTTTCAGCATTTTCTGCACTTTTGCAGCAGTAGAAGTTGCAGTTATTTTCTATTGTATTTTGTAGGTCTTCTGAAACAGCTTCCCTAAATCTAGAAGGAATTCCTCCTCTTTCTCCATTCAACTATGATGAGTGGAAACCAAATATGATAGCACATTTGAAGATACATGGTCTCTTTTATTATTGTTTTGAAAGAGAGTTCGAATCTTCTGAAGAAGAGAATGATTGGTTAAATGAAGGTGACAGAGCCTATGCAACAATAATGTATGCTATGTCTTGTTGGATGGTAACCCACTTCGTTTCTGCTGAATCTCCAAAAGAGCTATGGGCCCATTTGGATGAAAGATTTGGAAAACATAATGAAGGGATTGGTCCAAACCATTTCGAGAGCAAGCCCAGTGATGCATTCGCCCTCCTTGATGGTCTCTCTGATCATGAATCAGTATCAAACATATCTCATAATGAAGTTGTCATTCGCTTGGGATAATTTCTCATGCATTTCATGGTTTTGATCTCACCTCTAATGGTTCAAAGGATATCTCAAGAAACCATTTTTCAAGTCTTGGATCTAATTTGGATTCCAAGCAATCACTATCATGTGATTGTTCTTTTGGGCATAATCTCACCTATGATGGTTCAAAGGAGAAAATAAAAGACTATATACACATTCATAGATTTGATTCTACCTCAGTTGATTCGAATCACAGGTTCGAGGATCATCCTCATACCTCTGGATTTGTTCTCATCACATTCGATCTAAAGAGCAAGTACAAGCACATGCTTTTTGAGCATATACTTCTTCCCAAGCAAAAGATACCTCTAGACATATGACGAAGCATCACACTTGCTTGAGTTTGGAGCATTTATTTTGGTGTGCCCTACAGTATATTTTGAGGGGGGGTATTTTTCCCATGAGGTTTTCCCCATTTCCTCGGTTTATGCACTGTTATTTATTACTCATTGTATTGGGTGACCTTTGGTCTTAGTTACCAGGGCCCAGGTTGGATTAAGGGGGGGTGTTAGGATATTCCTATACTCCATCCTAGTCCTACCAGCATTATCATTATTTTCAATTTCAGTCAAGCATGCATTTTTGCATGCAGCCATGCAATTGCATGCATCCCAGTCATCAGTCCCAGCACCTAGTCCCCATTTTGCTAGCCCTGGGAGCTTGTTTCTAATCATTTCTAGCCCTCCTAGTGCTTAGTGCACCCTCCTTTCACCTACCACATGTGAAAGGTGCCCTCTCTCACCTACCACTCAGTTACACTCAGTTAGTTCCTTGATTTATGGATATGCTCCCTGATTTAAGGACAGATGGCCTAGTTAACTCATTGAAACACTCTGATGGACATCCAGAGAGCCTAGATTGACTATTTTGACTCCAATTAGCTCATGACTCGAGTCAGCTCCCCATGCACCCTCCACTGAGCCTCCTTCACTACATTAGTTTTTCCATGTGCCAATTACACCTACCACACTCAGTTAGAATCAGTTTGACACCTAGTTGATCATTACTTGTGCATTGATGAATCCAGTGATGATGATTAGGACTCCTAGTGGTGTATTGTTGACACTCCATTGATGATGATGATGAATCCTAGTGCAGATAAGTGTTACAACGTAATTTTCCACCTTGTGAGTATCGGCACTCTTTGGCCTGCAGGATCCATTTCACTGACTTAAGGGCACTTTATGTCCTTCAGACACACTATTTCCCTATTTTACTTCCTATACGCTAGCTGTTCCACTTTAGCTAGCGTACCCGCGAGTTGCACCACTATAGCCTGCGGGTGACAAGTAAAATGGTAAAAATCACTAGAAAATTACTTTTTACTCCCAAAAAGCGGTCTTAGGGTGACATTTGGCCCTCCATTTGCCCCGAAATGCCTTGATGTGTCCTTTCACTTACCTTTGGAAGGACTATATATTGAGCACATATGGCATATGGAAGGGAGGAGAAGGAGAGAGCAAGATAACTCTAGTGGATTTTTGCCGCATCTTGAGTCTACACTCATTGATCCTTGTTGTTATGAACCCTTTATGTTCACCTTCCAAACTCCTATCATAGTTTGAGTTTTCCATTCCATGGAGAATTGAAGTGGTGGAGGCACAAGTGGAGGGACCCAGTTCTTGGTTTAGATTGGTTTCCGACAAGAGGCCGTATCACATTGTACTTCTTGTTATTTATTAATAGAAATACTCATATTCTCGTCCATTAATGTTGTGAATGTTGTTTATATTACATTGGGTTTCATTTACTTATAATATCATGGACCATTGCTATTGATGATGTTAATGTCTTTAATATATTATATGCGTTTGTTGTATATTGGTTGTCAAGACTAATTTGCAAGTTCAAGTGCACGAATTGAAAGCTTCAGCGGGGATCTACATCGAATGTCTGGATCGAGGTTGGTTATATTCTCCATTATCTTAGCATTGTCATGTATATAGCATGACACTGAGAATTTTCTTAATTTCTGGTAGTCGGCTGTCTGTTGTGGTCTACCCCAAGCCATAGGAAGTTTTATCCATAACAGAAATGGTGACTCCGCTGGGGAGAACATCCATTTTTGCGGATTTTTAGGCATTAGTCCTTATTTAGAGTTGTTGTGTGTCGAGTCTCTGTGTCATTGATTGGCCGTTAGGATACACTATAGAAAACAACCTTTTTCTGAGCCATCGGATTCTTTTTCTGCTCATTTGATTTTCCCTGTACGCGGGTGAGCCTAGTTCTGCCCGCTTCTACTCTCCTCTGTCTGCTCTATAGCCCGCGGGTAGCCGTAGTGATTCCTTTGACAATAGCGTACAACTCTGGGTGTGATTGGTTTATGGCCTTCGGTTGTTGCTGGGTTGGTTTTGAGTGTTCCTGAGTCTTCTTTGTCCTTGTTCATGATTGTTCCATGCCTTGTTCGTGACCAGAATCCCTCTTTTCTCTTGGTGTTGAGCCTTGTTGGTTTTTAACCATTTTTAATTTTCTAGCTCATTACATCAGCTGAGTCTTACAATTTGGGATCTGCTAGGTTGTCTGAGTGATCTCGTTTGCATTTATGTAACTAAATAGTGAGATTTTGCTTGCATTTTTCATTTCATTATATTGAAAAATACAAAAACATAATTTTGCATTTTCCTTTTGCTTATAAGTGAAAATACATTTTTTTTTTACTTTTATGTACTGCATTTTGCATATGAGTGCTTGTGATTTCATCTAGGATCTGCTTGTGCATTGAAAATATAAAAGAGTTGCATTTTTATTTTGAAACCGTTGGATTGATTTTCATTCTAGTGGCATTGTTTTTATTGGATAGACGAGTCTAGATTTTGACGATTTTGCATACTATTGAGTCATATACATCATTAGTTTCACGACCATATCCTTTGAGTAACCACATCCATTAAAATTAATGGTTAATCTTAAAATTGATTAGAACGATTTTATTTATTGGGTACACGAACTAGCATAGGTTTAGGGTCTTGGAATAAATCATTGTGAGTAAACAATCCAAGACTACTAGACGAAACATTATGTGTCTGACCAGGGAGTGGTGAAATCCATGGTATACATCGGTGTTCTGAGGAAGCTCTACTCAGACCAGAGTTAAGCATGAGGTCATGGGAGGTTGGTTGCGGACATAGCTCTCCAATACTGGACAAACGTGGGAGATATTTCCAGGATTTGTTCGTATCTGGGGACTCTTGGGGGATTTGACCCTCTTGAGTTTCGAACTTAGTTACCCTGCCCATACGACGGATCCCACCTGTGACTGTCCCCCTGAGCATTGGTTATACTGCAGTGACTATAGTTTCCTTACCTAGGTATCGCACGGGGTGCTTGCAGTGGTTATACTGTTTGTGTCTTGAGTCAGATAGGGGTTGGACAACACAGTTGTCTGTTGTCGAGGGTTCCGGCCCTTTGCACGTAGTGAAGCTTGGGAACCTCTATAATTGATTATGTTACCTCCGGCTACAGTTTGGGAGTCTCAAGCCTCTCCTAGGCGAGACACACCATCTCTAGTGTCGAGATCTCATTTAGCTACTATGTTTGTCTGCTCTTGGTTGTAGTTTCGCTAGGTGTGTGCTCTTGATTTTCTGTTTTTGATCGATAGTTTTTCCATTAGGGGATGCTTTGATTTTATAGTCTCTCTGGAGATATCGTGGTGTGGAGTGCTGCTCTCTGCCGATCTCATCGGTTGGCTAGTTTACCAGCGACCGAGCTTTCACGTCGTGTTGATAGGGGACGCCGGTGGGCTCCCTCCGAGTCTTCAGATTCTTACGAAACATATGTCATCGACGCCATGATTACACATTATGGCATGAGAGAAATCCCTACGACTCCATCGGTTAGATTCGAACACACTTTAGACACCCCTACTCCTCAAGAGGCGTGGGGGGGTGATCCACCCGAGACCCAACCTAGTTTGTTTGGTCCGGATCCACCCAAGACCAAACTTAGTTTGTTTGGTCCGGATCCACCCGAGGACGACTCGTTCGAACCTTTGAATCCACATGATTTCCATTATGGGATGCCAAAGTTACATGATGACATAGGTCCTATGACCAACACTACCCCGTTCTCTTTTGGTATGCTTGATTACAACACAGTTGATTCTTCCACTGCATTTGGTTGTCATGCTGGCACTAGTCATGGTGTTAGAAACACTGCCCCCAGTGGGGGAAATACCCTCATCGGTGACACCACATTTTCCACTCACACATATAGTATGGGGACCGGTCACATTCCTCCTAACAATGCAAATGTTGGAAGAAGGCAGCCTCCTGGGACTACCCATCCTAATAGGAACACTGTTCGCAACACGACTTGCCATCCACAACACAATACACATGCCTCTACCTGTCAACCAAGGACCACTTTTGCAAATGTTAACATTCCTCCCAATCACGGGGGTGGACACATACCATATACTTTTACGTCCGCTGCCGCTACTAGTAATGCTAATGTAGGAGCTTGGAGTATACCTCATACTCATGGTCACAACACCACCATTCCTTTTACTAGTAATACCAATGTTGGGGTTGGGAATACATCTCATACTTATGGTCACCACACGACTGCTCATGCTACTAATAATGCTTATGTAGGGGGTGGGAACATACCTTATAATCAAGGTCATTACAACATGGTTCCTGCTATAAATAGTACGTATATGCCCCATAATTATGGTGGCAACCCTTACTACAATACAGTCGGTGTTGGCCATCAGTACAACCCACCTCAATATGGTGCTCAAAATGCATATATACCTTCTTACTCTCACACGGTCAAGTCGGAGGAGGTTATCAACCTTATGGCCAAGGTCAAGCTTATAGTTAGTCAGGTCCATATAATTAGCATTTTTATGGTCATGGTCAAGCTTATGGTCCTTCTTATCCTTCAAGTCCTTACAATCAACCTTTTATGGGAGCTCATAATCAAGATTTCCAGCCACAGCTCCCATTCCTTGCATGATTGAATCTTCCAGATCTTTCGAAGCTCACGAATGATCCGGTGTGTCATGATCCTAATTGGCCTTCAGTCCCTACCAAGCTCCCTTAAGACATTCCTAAGTTTGAGGGGAAAGGTGGTGAGGATCCAGGTGATCATGTCACAACTTTCCACCTTTGGTTCTCTTCCAACTCGTTGAATCATGATTCCATTCGATTGCGACTATTTCAATGGACCCTCATGGGGGAAGCCACAAAGTGGTATGTTGAGTTGCCTGGGGGCACTTATAGGGGTTTCAATGAGATTGCTTTGGTTTTCTTGGACCATTTCCAGTTGTCGGTTCGTTATGATACTGGTACTAAAATTTTGTCTACCTTCCATTAGAATAAGGCCACACATATTTATGACCACGTTCAAGAGTGGCGTCGATGGAAGAGGTTAGTGAAATCCATCATTCCTCCATAGTTTCTGTTGGAATGGTTTCTCAAGTCTTTACTTCCATATATTTCTAAGGATGTTTCAATGTTTGGTATTATGACTGAAAAACAAGCCATCTTAAAAGTCTAGCAGTTATATTTACTGTACACTCAGTCTGGCATTTTGTATGACAATATTCCTGACAAACCGCAAACATGACATGAGCCCAAGTCAGTTCCTAGACCACATGCCAATGGAATTGTGGGATCCGCAAGTACTTGCCCTGTAGATTTGGTGGATAATCAAATGCAAAATTTGTTGCTTAATTAGTCTACTCTTGGACAGGTTCACACCTTGTCCACTTCCACCCCATCGTCCGATGTACACACTGTGCAATCGACGAACCCATCGAGTAACCAACAGCCTGGTGGTAAGAAGAAGGGGAAAAACAACCGTAAGGGTGGAAATAATGGGAACAATAATAGTTATCGCAACACCCCGCGTAAGGAGAATTCCAAGCCTCCTCGGGAAGGCGGAAATGCTGGTGAGGACCGTAAACCTAGGAATAAGGTGAAAATCCCTTGCAAGCTTTATTGGTAAGATCATCTTACTCACTTGTGTCCTCAAATCGAAGAAGCATCGAAGCATCATGCACAGAGCCCAGCTGTGTTGAAGGATCCCCTTCCTCATCATCAAAACATGGCTTCGCATGCTCCCGCTATTGGTTATGGACCTAATGAGACTACAATGTCTTATTCCAATACTAGTGGTTATGGATGCATGAATATGGTCCAATCGGAGGTTAGTGTTGCTACTCGTTAGCGCAATTATTGTGCACCACAACCCAATATGGGGAATGAGCCTCCCCCTCCTCCTGATAATTCCTTGCATATCGAGAATCCCTCTACTATGTCGCGGATACTGAAAGGTGTTCTCAAGCGCTCTATCCATAATCCCAATGCTCGAGCCTCCAATAACTACTCCATTGTAGAAGATTTGGGCCAAACTCCGTGTGCCATGTTGACTCTTGAAGTTTTATAGGCATGAAATTCTCAAAGGTATGCCCTTTTGAGTTCTTTAGGAGTTCAAGATGGGGGAAGTCCCAACATTATCAAGTTTGACACTACTGATGTTCAACCTCGCTTACCTTACCATTTCGCTTACCTTACCATGAGGCTTTTCAAATCCATGTGGAGTGCCTTTAGAATTTCGTCAAGAGAACAGTGGTTGATGAAGGTGCTTCTGCGTCAGTGATGTCTTTAGCTTGTTGGAAAGATCTTGGCTCTCCTCCTCTACTCACATCTAGGACCATGCTCACTACATTTGACGTCTGGTCATTTAAGCCACATGGGATTATACCTTCCCTTGTTGTCCGCTTGGGAGGTAAACCTATGCCTATTGAAGTTGAGGTGGTTGATGTGCCCATCGACTACAACCTTCTCCTGGGTAGGAATTGGATGTGCGCTATGAAAGCTGTCGCGTCTACTGTATTCAAAGTTATTTGCTTTCCACATGAAGGCAAGAATGTGACAATCAATCAACTGGATTTTGTTAATCCTTCTCCCACAGCATCCATGGGATCAGTAGTCCCGCAGGTTACAGATTCTCAACCGGCAACTGGGAACATGGGTGTAGGATTGTACCCTTCATTGATGGGATCTTATGATTTCCCTTCACCCCTTTAATTTTATTGGAACCATTTCCAACAATGCATCTCCTCCATTACATAATGTACCATTCTG
Organism: Larix kaempferi; assembly: GCA_027924585.1. Taxonomy (NCBI): domain Eukaryota; kingdom Viridiplantae; phylum Streptophyta; class Pinopsida; order Pinales; family Pinaceae; genus Larix; species Larix kaempferi. The sequence goes on from BSBM01000893.1 coordinate 5,970,612, forward strand.
GACTTCATATTTTGATGATCCATGGACCTTACCATCCACGTGTTCCACGTCTGGAGACATTACGCATGTCGGGATGTCTATGCCACTGTCTGCTACTGAGCTTGATTATCAAGATATTCAACAAGCCATGGTAGAGATGGATCTCTCTTCTTCACGGATAGAAGAGGAAGATCCCGTTATGTTGTCGATTTGGGCATCCAACTCGTCTTGTTCGCACGATTGCCTTGATGGCACTTTACCTTCGGATGAAGCTATTCTCGAGGCCATGTGTGGTAGTGAGAGACCTTGGGAGGATATGCATCATCGCTCTCATTTTCATCCCAACCTCGATCTCATCGAGCAAGAAGAGTTTAGGACAACTCTTACCGAGATGGTTGGTCACCCTGTGGCTTTTTTGGGTTCACATGAGATTTATGCGTAGGGGAACATGGCTCTTATTTCCCCGACTATATCGATCAACATCTCTCGCACTCCCAGAAAGATTGAGAATGTTTACATCGGTGATGATTTCTCTTCTGAGGAGGTTTCCATTTACACTGAATTGTTTACAGAACTTCGGGAAGCTTTCCCCTGGTCATATGAGGATATGCCAGGAATAAACCCTAGTATTGTTGAACACGAGATTAGAACACATCCTCATGCTAAACCAGTTCGACAACATCTTCATGTTGTTAACCCTAGAAAGGCAGTCGCTATCAAGGTAGAGGTGGAGAAACTACTCAAAGCTAGTTTTATCTACCCCGTTCCCCTTACGAATGGGTGTCAAATCCTGTTCCTGTGGATAAGAAGCAGGGAACGATCCATGTATGCAATGATTTTAGAGACCTAAACTGTGCGTGTCCGAAAGAGAATTTCCCCACTCCATTCATTGATAAGATCTTGGATGCTTGTGCAGGAACTGAGATTTTTTCATTCATGGACAACGTTTTAGGGTATAACCAGATTCAAATCAAACCCGAGGACCAACATAATACTGCTTTAATTTGTCCTTGGGGTACGTTTGCATGTCGGAAAATGCCCTTCGGCCTTAAAATCGCTGAAGCTATGTTTCAGTGTGCCATGACCTATGCCTTTCACGACCTTAAAAGGATAATGGAGGTTTTCTTGGATGATCTTGCTAGCCATTCTCGCAAGAGAGTGGACCACCCCAAGCACCTCCGTTGGATTCTCGAACGATGTATACGCTACAAAATTTGGTTGAATCCCAATAAATGCATCTTTGCGGTGAGGTTAGGTCGCCTTCTAGGATTCATAGTTTCGAAAGAGGGTATTAGAGTCGATCCTCCTAAAGTTGAGGCAATACTTTGGTTGCCTCCTCCGTGCAACTTGTTTCAACTTCAAAGCCTCCAACAGAGAGCTACTTTTCTATGTCACTTTGTATTCAATTATGCTATTCTTACCAAAGGTTTCACGCGCTTGTTGAAGAAAGACACACCGTTTATCTGGGATGAGCGAGCCCAACAGTCTTTCGATGCCCTTAAGAAAGCTTTGTATTAGGCCTTGTCCTTAGTCCACCTGACTTTGCCCGAGATTTTATACTTTATGTGGCTGCATCTCAAGAGACGATTGGCATGGTCTTAGTTTAGGTTGATGATGTGCTCGTCAAGCATGTGATCTATTACCTTAGTCGAAATCTAGCAGACGCTGAACTAAGATATACTCACGTGGAAATTTTGGCACTTGCGACTATTCATGCAGTCCAACGGTTACGACACTATATCATGCTTAGAACAACCACAGTTATAGTGCATATCAATCCGTTTCAGTTTGTGCTATCACAATGCCTTATAGGGGGGAAGTACAATAAATGGATTGTGATCCTTCAGGAGTTTGATCTCGATTTTGTTTCAGCGAAGTTGGTGAAATCGTTGGTTTTTGCTAAGCTTATGTCGGACCTTCCGCGACTTGATGAGGATGTCATCCATGAATATTCCTTTGTGGATGAACACTTATTTCTTATCTCATTAGAGGACCCTTGGTATGGGGATATCATTGTATATCTCCAAACTTTGAAGTTTCCTTCGCATTATTCACGGGACGAGCAACGACGTGTGAAACACCATGCTAAAGATTATACTATTGTCAACAACACTTTGTATCGTCGAGGAAAGGATTCTATTCTCCATCGTTGCTTGACCCACGAAGAAGCGAAGCGTGTGCTTAATGATTTCCATGCTGGGGCATGTGGCGGTCAATTATCTGGGCTTGCTGCAACCCAATGTATTATGAGAGATGGTTACTTTTGGCCTTTCATATTTAAAGACTATGTGAACGCTATGAAGAGATTTCACCCTTGGCAAGTGTTTTCTCGGAATATACACTCGCATCCAGTGCCCCTTCATCTGGTCGTCACCGTCGGTCCCTTCACCAAGTGGGGGGAGGATTTCATGGATTGCAAACCAGCTTCGGCTGGGGGGCATCACCATATCATAGTGGCCGTGGACTACTTTTCCAAATGGGCTGAGGCCATGCCTACCGTAAAAGCCGATGGTGCTACAGCAACCCATTTCGTGTTCAATCAAATTATTACTCAGTTCGATATTCCGAAAGAGATTGTCACTGACCATGGCAATCACTTTCAGAATAAAATGATGGAGGACTTGTCACTCAAGCTTGGGTTTCGTTAAGAACACTCATCTTCTTACTATCCCCAAGAGAATGGTCAGGTTCAAGTAGTCAATAAGTCTTTAAAGACCATTCTCCAATGTACCATCTAACAAAGCAAGAACAACTGGCACATTATGTTATATCCTGCTTTGTGGGCATATCGAACCACAATCAAGATTTCCACCAGGTTCTCACCGTTTCAGATGGTACATGGTGTGGAATTGATTTTACCGATTGAATGAGAAATCCTTTCGCTAAAACTGGCCATAGAGCTCCTCCCTGATACGTTGGGTATTGAGCAACGTTTAATCCACCTTGAGCAGCTTGACGAGCAATGTCAAGATGCTGCTGTGGCTATAGATGCCAATAAATGTTGTGTCAAGGTTCAGTACGATAGGTCTATCTGTCCCCGGCAATATGCTGAAGGTGACTTGGTCCTCTTAAACGACCAAGCTAAAGAACCCCTGGCGACAGGCAAGTTTAACCCCATGTGGCATGGTCCTTACATCGTGAGGCGTGTCCTGGAAAAAGGAGCCTATGAATTAGAGGATTATGAGTGGAACATCTTGAAGGAGCCTAGAAATGGGCTCTACCTCAAGTGGTATTACGCTTGAACTTCTAGTTCAAGCTAATACTTTTGTATACTATTGTATAGTTGCTTTTGTACATAGTTTAGATTTCTTTTGGTTTTTAGGTCCGCTGATTCGCTTCCATTTGCTTGACAGATGTTAGCGGAATCTCTTACATTCTTAGGATTCGTGGATGGTGCTAGCCATCATACACAGCAGCTTGCTTCTGCTTCCTGGGTTATTTATTCACCTGACCGCCTAGTTGTGTCCTCAGGAGGTGCTTGTCTTGGTCCTACATCTAACAATGTGGCTGAGTACAGTGCTGTCATTGAGATACTTCGGGATGCTATTTCACATGGTATCCAATTTTTAGAAGTCCTCCTGGACTCACAACTAGTTGTGTCTCAGTTGAATGGTCAATACCACATGAGGGATCCTACGTTACTACAGAAATTCTTAAGGGTAAGACTCTTGGAACGACATTTTGTTTCCATTACATACATTCATGTTTTGAGAAGTTTTAATCATATATCTGATGCATATGCTAACTATGTCCTATATTGGCATTTGTCACATTCATAAAGAAGCACACAAATAAAAGATACATTCATACATTTGTACATACACACATATAGTAGAACCGGAGAACCATAGTTTTTTATAAATAATATTCCCAAAATGGTAGTGTCATAATAGAAAATTGGAGCCCGTAGCCCTCAAAAATATACATATCGATACAAAAATGGGACTCTGAGATGTCTAAGCCCTACGAGGAGGCCTAGATTCCACCTCAGCAAGATGTGTTTGATAGTAATAATGTATTGCGTTAGCTATACGCTGCATTAGTCGCACCCAGTTGGTCGTTACCCCCAACACATGGCGTTGCATATCCTATGGTAGCTGCGCTATCTCTATACCTGGTACCCTGTTGGTCATCCATGATAGGTTGACCCGCATAGTCTATAGTGTACATTCTGTTGCAACACCCACTACTTAACCACCCCTTCCCCATCGACGATGTCTCGGGAAGCCCTCGGGTCTTATTGGACCTTTGTATGGGAGCAAACAGTGAAATATTAATGTGTGATACTACCCCCAAAAAGATTTTTGCATTCACATTTATAATAAAAAATCCAAAAAATTTAATACACAAAAAACCTAAAATGAGTAACTCACCGATGTCTCCAAATGCTGCTCCTGATGGAAGTGGCATGTCACGATCCTGACGAAAGTCTATCCCTGCATAGGGGTAGTCATCTGTAGCTATGACCTGTCGGTCCCACCAGTGAAAGAACTCAGCTGTGTATGGTGATGCCTGACGGCTACCACCCTGTCGCGTGAAGACCTCTACCCACCGGGTCAAAGCTGGGTCGCGGAGACTATGAGGAGGTACTTCAACCCTTGGAATAAGCCCTGGAACTCGCATAAAGAAGAAACTGCATAAGATACTTCCGTATACAAAGTTTTTTGCGTCCCCTTGCTTGCACTCCGTTAACTGGGTCTTCATGGACCCCAGTAACGTTGTGCACCAGTCATATATCATGGGCTACATACACTGTGAGGCATAGAACATCACCGGCCTTGATGCCTGGTGAAGCACTACCGAACTTGTAATCCGCACTAAGGTAGCCACTATAGCCTTCATGCTCAGATCGACTATGGCTCTGATGGGCACTTGACTCCCCACTATCCGATTATTGGGAAGACAGTACTGCTCGATCTAGTCGGGAATGGTGATCCCACCACCCACAGAATGAGATCAAAGGCTTGCCACTTCACCTCGGTGGGACAAACCAGTAATGAAATAGATATCATCGACCTCTAAGGAAAGTATTTTCCCATCCATGTTGAATTTTTGTGCATCTATGTCCTAGTAATCTATCAAATGGCAGAGCAATAGGTTTTGGGCCCTCAAACCCCCTATGTTCCAAAATTTGTACAGCCCACATGCTTGTAACGCTCGTTGTGTAGGAAAATCATTGCGGACGGCCTCATCCGCAAGGTCATGTTCCCTTTCTCTCCATTCTAGAACCATCCCGGAGGAAGAGAAATCAAGAGTTTAGTGAATTTTATTTAAAAAACAGACTCCACGGCCGTACCTACGAGCTAATTACCTCACAGAGGTGGGTACTCGCAGTCAACGCATGTGTTGACCACGTGTACCTAGCCCTACCCGTTACCTGTATGCTAGTAGCCCGCGGGTACCGCTGTGACCATTTAGGGCTTGGTCATTTAAAATTTTTAACCAATGAAAATTCAAATAAAACAATTAAATGAAAGCTATGGATGAGACAACCAACCTGCTCCAGACGGCTTGATGGACGGATGTCCGTAGCTCCCAGAATTAACGATTGAACTTCGAGGTGAAAACTAACCACACAACTCCAATTTGGGTAAATAGTGAAAATGAATTGTAAATTGTAATTTTTTATTACTATTTATAAATTTGAAAACCCACTTGTCTACAATTTTCACCGTTTTAAGTTGTTTTGGACCAATATAATGTCTTGGAGTAGCATTTTTGACCTAATTTCTTCAGGGAGAGTTGTTTTGGATCGTTTCGCGCCTACAACAGGTATATTTCACACCTGGCATATCGGTTAGATGTCATTTTCACATGCATTATGCATTTGACCTTTTGACCATTTTCATAAATCCTATGTGCGACCTCGGTTCTTAACCGACACTGAGCCTTCACACTGTTATAGAAGTGTCGTTATGCGGCGGTAGGGCCTTTCCGAACATGGGTACCCTAGTTAGAACCCTTTTTGCATTATGGTGCCCATGGCATTGTTTGTCCTTAGGATCGGGAGTCCTTCATAGTTACGCCATGACTTTGCGATAAAGGCTCATACTCTAATTTTTCTTATGATGGATATCTCCCATAAGGACTCCCCCCATTTATATCAAGTTGTGATTGCATTGCATCATCTTGCTTGCCACTTGAGCCTTGTGCCAGCTCCCACTTACTCAATTGTTAGCTTGGTGCCTGAGCACTTTCCTTTTCAAGCCCTGCAGAGCTTCCATTTCCCCTTCACAATTTGATGACCTTTTGACCCTAAGGGAACACCCCTTGAGTGTCCACATCCTGCACATGCTTCCTTGCATTGATCATAGGTATGTTCCACTACTTGGGACTAGTCTGCTTTCTAGTTGACACTCGTTCCCTCACTTGTTGTACTACAAGCAATTTTATTCTTTGTCAAGCTTTTCCAAATATGAAAAAGACCGAAAAAAATCAAATATTCCAGAAAGCCAGACGGGATTATGGTTCCTACTTCTAGTTGGAAGCTGTTGTGTCGCCTTTGAATAGAGCATTCATTCCACTCCATACATTATGAGTCAGGACTATAGTTGGACCTTAGGAGTTGTACTTGTTTCTCAGTTTACTCCACCGATTGGTTAAGCTTCCAGTCACTATGGAGCCCTTTGTGATGCCTCCTACATCGCACAGTTATATCGAATCTATGCTGCCTGAGTCTATCCATCTTCTCATGCTCTTGTTCAAAGGATGTCCTGAAACAAGAGTCGGCCACTCCTCAGATCTCTTGACTGTTGCATGTCGGCCATCCTTATTGAGTTAGTCCGTTTCACCTGAGTTCTTCCAAATCTTTCAGTGTAGTTGGTACCTTGTGCTAGTTGATGGGGGATGCCTTAATGCCCTCCTTCCAATAGGTTTCGTTCCGTCGACTTCAACACATTTATTCCAGAATTCAAGACTTAGAGTTTGGTTGAGTATCTTGAGGCTTATAGTCATTAGTGGTAGCTTCTCTAGCCATCGACAGTTTTGGGAATACATCAATGTCCCTTGATCGATGGATTCATCTCAGTGTTTGACTTCAACATATTTATTCGCACTTTGATGATTGTACTATGTTCCTTTATGCCCATTTTCATTATTAATGGGTTATCTCATGTCTATTAACGGTATACATCATTGACCGGTAATCAGATGATGTCACATCAGGTTTGACCTCAACTCCTTTATTCACTTGATGGGACTTGTACCATAGACGATTTGTGTAGAAGACCCCATGCAATAGTGACATTCAGTATGCTACTTATGATCGTGACTTTACATATGAGATATAATCTCTCAGATATCAGCAGTTTGTACCTGTAGTTTGCACCAGTTGTTTTCTTTTTCAGCAGGGAACCATATCTTACTGTAGAGGGATCATGGCTATGATCACTTATGACAAATATTCACTATGTACTGCCTATTCATGGCCATTGTATCAAATTGTTGTACTATACCGACATGTACTCAGAGATATTATTGTATTATGACGAGTGAGCTACTCCTTCCACTTGTGTCTCCATCACTCCACTTCTGAGATTTATAATGTATTTCGGCCATCATAACACCATTCTTTGACATCACACATTAGGGGGCATCTGTTACAATGTAATTTTCCACCTTGTGAGCATCAGCACTCTTTGTCCTGCAGGATCCATTTCACTGACTCAGAGGCACTTTATGTCCTTCAGACACACTATTTCCCTATTTTTCTTTCTGTACGATAGTTGTTCCACTTTAGCCAGCGTACCCGTGAGTTGCACCACTATAGCTCACGGGTGACAAGTAAAATGGTAAAAATCACTAGAAAATTACTTTTTACTCCCAAAAAGCAGTCTTAGGGTGACCTTTGGCCCTCCATTTTCCCCGAAATGCCTCGATGTGTGCTTTCACTTATCTTTGGAGTGACTATATATTGAGCACATAAGGCATATGGAAGGGAGGAGAAGGAGAGAGCAAGATAAATCTAGTGGATTTTTGCTGCATCTTGAGTCTACACTCATTTATCCTTGTTGTTGTGAACCCTTTATGTTCACCTTCCAAACTCCTATCATAGTTTGAGTTTTCCATTCCATGGAGGATTGAAGTGGTGGAGGCACAAGTGGAGAGACCCAGTTCTTGGTTCAGATTGGTTGCCAACAAGAGGTCATATCACATTGTACTTCTTGTTATTTATTAATAGAAATACTCATATTCTCGTCCATTAATGTTGTGAATGTTTTTATATTACATTGGGTTGCATTTACTTATAATATCATGGACCATTGCTATTGATGATGTTAATGTCTTTCATATATTATATGCGCTTGTTGTATATTGGTTGTCAAGACTAATTTGCAGGTTCAAGTGCACGAATTGAAAGCTTCAACGGGGATCTACATCGAATGTCTGGATCGAGGTTGGTTATATTCTCCATTATCTTAGCATTGTCATGTATATAGCATAGCACTGATAATTGAGTTAATTTCTGGTAGTCAGCTGTCTGTTGTCATCTACCCAAAGCCATAGGAAGTTTTATCCATAACAATAAGCCATGCCCATGCAGGCTAATTCGAATTGCCACCTTGGCATTCGGATCCTCTCCACCATTGTATTATTTATTGTTCATATTATGATTAATGAATTAGTGTGTGATGTTATTCTGCTTCTATCTGAGTTCTACTGTATCATAATTCTGTTGCTTCTTTCCACTGCATGACCGCTCTTCTTTTATTTTCGTGCTTAATGTTAATCTTTCTTGTGAGGTATACATCAGCTCTTAGATCTGCTGTGAGGATTTTCACACATATGGCCAACATACATCATAGGATTCTTTTGTGGTTTAGGAGATAAGTGTGACAGTGGCACAAAAAATGGATACAACTTCGGAGAGAACTCGCCTTCTGACGTGTCTATAGGGGCCCTTACTTGCAGATATAATGGTGCATATAATCTCAAATGTATATGGACAAGGTGGGAATTCCCATACTCGTATCAATGTCTCAAATATAACAAGGGGATCCATATCCTAGTGGAGGTTGGATGAATACATGAATAATCATTGTGTACATCATAAATGTCTATAAGGGACTCAAGTCAAAAAGTACGTAAGCATGGTCAAACCATGGTTGGTTGGAAGAACTGATATCAAAATAATGACATTATGGATGAAAGATGGATCAAAATAACTAATGCTTTGTTGGTACTAAAAATAATCCAACAGTTTGGGATGACTCAAACAAGTGAAATCATGAATCAAGAAGGATTTGGGAACTGCATCTGTAATTGGATACCGTTGGAAGCATTCAACTGGGGCTTCCAAAAAACTATCGCCAATGCAACCCAAATATTGTTACAAATATATAACTAGAAAAGAATCCTCCAAGAATGGGAGTAAGTGATATCCGAGGTCTTTGACCAAATAATGAAGGGACCATTTTCATGTACAAATATCACCAGTTCAATGATTGATTTGGCATTGAGCACATGAGAAACCACCAAGTTAAGGGGCACTAATGTCTCCCCTTATTTGGTCAAAGGGACTCATCAATGATGATTATGAGTTAAAGGTACATGATACTTGTGGGTCTATCTTCTGGAATAAATGTTTTGATGTCGATAAAGGGGACCTGCAACTACCAAGACCATGGTGTTTCCTTGATAGGAGCATGAGGAAAACCATTGAGATAAGAGGGATAGATCTGTACTTGTTGATTTAAGTCATCTTTCAATAGAATCCCAAGTCACTTTTATCAATTATGTTTACCCCCCAAGATCCTCATCAAAAGAGATGGCCACCATTTATTATATCTTGTCCTCTGATGAACCTTCATCGTCGTCTAATGATGTTGTTGTTGTACCATCAAACCTAGTCCATGTTGATTTGTCTGATCAAATATTCCACAATGGTGAGGAAATACTTAAAGCACTAAGAGCACCAAATTTAACTTGGGATAATATGCACCATCATGTCTATTTCATCCTTCATGAACTCATTCCCTTGACGTCATCTTCAAATCAATTATTTGTTGTGTAGAAAGACTTCATTTCACATGGAAACATTGATTAGTTTAAAAGCCCAATTCCAAAACCTGATGCTTTTGAAGAAGGTAATATTTATAACATCTCTCCTACCATTTAGGTAGACATCTCAGTTAAATTATGCATTCTCAAGAATATACTTTTAGGATCCTCTTTTACTCCTAATGAAGTCACCCTTACAAAGCACTTTTCTAAGAGTTTCGTGACATATTCGCATGGTTCTATTCTAATATTCCTTACATGGACCCCTCTATCGTTGAAAACCATATCAATATGTGGCCTGAGTAAATGTCAGTTCATTATAAGAAAAGGCCTATTCATCCCTCAAAAGCATGAATCATTAAAGATGAAATCAAGAAGTTACACAAAGCAAGATTTATTTACCCAATTTTGTATACTACATGGGTATCTAACCCAGTTCCGATCAACAAGAAACAAGGAACCTTACGTGTTTGTATTGAATTCTGCTATTTGATTTTTTCCTGTCCAAAATACAATTACCCCATCCCATTTATAGATCAAGTAATCTCCCTTGGTACACTAATTGTGTACTTCCCTTAATCCCATCAAGAAATACCACACATGCTTCCAGGTCAACCTTTCCTTCACACTCCAAAAAAAGGAAGTTTGAGTAAATTACTCAGTTCCCCACTATGGTCTCCAAAAAATGTAGCATGTGTTTTCACACACACCCATTCCGAAAGGAACCTACCAAAAGGTTGTGTAGCTTCGACAAAGTTTCAAATAAGTAAAATAATAAACAACTAAACTAAAAGCTAAAGCTAAATAAATGTATTGGTATAAAAGCAAATGAACAATTTTTTTGTATTATTTTCATTCAATCAACATTTAAGCAATACAATACTTGAAAGAATAATGAATATTTTGTGTTGATATTAAAACATTATAAGGAATAGGATCACCTGAACAACAGCGGTGGAAGAGGCCCTTACAGTTGTCCGAGGGAGGGTCCATTGGTACTCCTGATGATATTCTGATTCTCTAGCCACATGTCACAAGAATGGGATCTCTAGAAGGTTGGAAAGAAGTTTAAAGAGGCCAACTTCAAACTCAAAAAAAATCTAGTATATTAACGGCTTGAAGAAACATAATGGAATTGTGTATGTAATGGGGGACCTTGGTGTCTCTTTTATAGCTAATGGTGAGAGTCTAGGGCTGATTTTTTGGCTCTAGATTCGTCATCTGACTGAAGCCACGTAGAGACTCATGTCCATTTCACTTTCTTTTTGTCAGACACAAAGCAAAGACAGTCGAAAGAAAAGCTAGAGGTTGGGTCATGCTTTTTTTGTTCTTTGGTGCAACCTAGGTCACTCAAATTGAGGGATTATGAGAATGTTGGGTCACTGATCTTATAAGAGGATTAAGAGTGACCTAACTTGAAAAAACGTTTTTAAGGTTTGTCTTTCATTTTTTGGGATTTTGGCTGATTTTCCAAGGTCAAATGTACATGGATGTGGTGGAAAGATGATATATGAAAGTGATGGTGCTGATGACATGCTAAGTGAGAAAATTTTGGCTATAGGTTATAGTGCTTAGGGCCTATTGGGATCCACAACACCTCTTGTTGCACATAAAATTTAGAGAACTAACTACTGAAACTTATCTTTTGCATAAACAAAAAAAATCAGAAATATATAGAACAACATATTTGTATATATAAAGAGGAACAAGGAGCAGGAATGTCATCCAATATAGGAAATGAATATAATCAACATGAAACAATAACACACACACACCTAGAGCTAAATTAGTAGTTGAACTAAACGAAGGGAATGAGCAGAGTACCCCATATAAGGTCTTAGAGACCATGAGAGTCCTAATAGATGAACTAAAGTGATATAAGGAATATAACGAAAATATTATGAAATTACAAGCAAATTAGAATGAATTAAATGAGGTTCTACTACACAATATTTCTAAAAATAAGAAGTAGAATACTAGTGAGACACTACAGAATTTTCAGCTACCATTAACTTCAGAAGAAAGTACCAACATGATAGAAAATTCTGCTAATAAATAAGAAGTTGAAAGTATAGAATCTAATAAATATGAGAAGTGGAATAAATTTTCAAAGAGGAAAATAAAGTATCATAATTAGTTAGTGTGGGAGTTTAGGAAGATCAAATCCCCAACCTTTAATGGAGAGTCTAAGACCAGAGTTGAAGCAAAGGCTTGGGTCCTGATAATGTTGAATTATTTCAATATTTACAATTACTCCAACAATATGAAAACCATCATGGCCATCTACAACTTGAATGGGAAAGATAGTATATGATGGTGGGATTTAAAGTTGGTTTAGGGGTTGAAAGAGAAAAAGATAGAGTGGAAGGACTTCAATAAACACTTCAAGAAACGGTACCTATCTGAAATTTACTTTGAATGAAAAACAAATGAATTTTATGAATTAAAGTTACGATAGATGTGAATGGAATAGCTCATCAACAAATTTTTGGAATTATTGTGGTATGTACTCTACATCAAGGATGACAAGGTAAATATTCACTTTTTTTTAGTTGTTTACCACCATCCTATAAGGACATGATTGAATTTGACAACCCTAATACACTTGAAGAAACAATGCAGAAATCCATGTTACACTGGTGGAAAAAGTCAAAATTCTGATGAAAAGTTTCGATGGTTTGCTGAATTTCGTTGTTTAACATACTGTCAGAATTGTGACGAAAAGCCCAATTTTCATCGCAATTCTGACAAATATTGGGAAATTTGAAATACCGACGTGGAAATTCCGACGAAAATTGGGCTTTTCATCGCAATTCCGACAGTATGTGAAACGATGAAATTCAACAAACCATTAAATCTTTTTGTCGGAATTTTGACTTTTTCCACTAGTGTTATTCTACAAACAATGCATGCAAAGAACTGAAACTCCAAGAGCATGGAATGACATGAAATAGGATAGATTCAACCAATGTAAGGAAGGTTTCAAACCAACACCTTTCAAGAACATGAATAGGGGGTATGAAGGGAACAATTACATAAATCAACCAACAAATAAGAATAGGAATAAGTCTAAAAGTTTTATGAGCAAAAGGACAAATGAATCAACTAAGGGTCCCTTGACTTGTTGTGGATGTGGTGAACTCCATATTTTAAGAAACTATCGAAAAAAAATAAACACCAACATGAATGTGCATAATGTACAAGAGGCCACAACAATAGGTGACATTAGAAGAAGCATTAAAAAAAATTATGCTGCTCTAGAGAATCGGTAGGTAGAGCATCAATCAAAAACAATTGAAATGAAAGGTAAGATATTGAAAATAACTGTAAATGTGTCTCTTGATATTGGATCTAATCTCAGTTATGTTTCCCCTCTTATTGTGGAATATTTCAAGTTAAGAAAGATAAAACATCTGAAGGCTTAGCTGGTATAGCTAGCCACCGAGAAAAAAACATAAAATTATTATAATATAAATGTGTATTTTCAGCTGAATCCAATGGTGGAAGAAGATTCCTTGAAAATGGTCATTTTGCATTTGGAGGGAGATGCCAATGAATGGTGGTTCCATGGTATGAAAAATTTGGGTGATGATCAGGTTAAAACATATGCAGAATTTGTGGACAGGGTACTAGAGAGATTTGAGCAAAAAGGTCCAGAAATGTCTTTAAAAGAACTATCTCAATTGAAGCAAGTGCGAACCCCTACTGATTATATGATGGACTTTAAAAAATTATCAGTCAAGGTGGCTGATATATCTATGGGAAGGTTAGTATTTCTGTTCACTGAAGGTTTGGATGAGCGCTTAAAAGGTTTGGTTAAAGCTCACAAGCCCACTACATTAAAAGATGCAGTGACCTTGACTAGAGATCTCCAAAATGTGCTTCATAGAACATGATTTCCTTCCAAGACTAACTTCAGATTTGAAAAGAAACCTTGGCAAAGAGATGCATATGATAAGAGGGACTAAACAGGGAAGAGCTTAGAAGGAAAAAATTGTGCTACACATGCTTCCAACCATGGGCACCGGGGCATAAATGTTCAAAGGGAAAAGCTCAATACATAGAAGTATTTTATGATAATGATGAGTATGAAGGGGGAATGGATGAAGAAGGACATATTTCAGATCAAGAGGAGGCATATGAGACATCAGTTGAAGAAGATATACAAGATTAAAATCAGCCTTCATCGGACAAAGCAAGAATGACAGTACTTTCAGCAGTGCCTCGTTATCACATTATTCGATGCAAAGGTGTGGTACTAGGACAAAGAGCTTCAGTTTTGGTAGATGGAGGAGCCACACATAAATTCATTGATGCAGAAATGGTGGAGAGAATAAATATACCTATTGAACCATTCGATGGCTTCACAGTTGTCATTCCCAATCACAACACAATGCAGTGCAAAACATGGGTTCCAAAGCTGCAAGTCACCGTAGGTGACTATACTTTTGTTGATAGTTTTTATGTAGTTGATGTTGCTGATACTAATGTGGTTTTGGGAGTGCAATGGATGTACTCTATAGGGGCACATACAATAAACTATCAAATTCCTGATATGAGATTTCAAGATTCGAAAGGTGTACTAAGGGTTGTCAGAGGGAAGCACACTTACCCAAATCAAGTAGTGACTTGCAATAGTATGAGATCTATATTGAGGCATGGGGACATAGAATGGGCTGTTGAATGTCATATCACATTTCCCAAGTCAAACATAAAGGTTGTTGAACACCCAAAGGAGATAGGAAAACTATTTCAAAAGTATGAAAAAGTTTTTAGAGATCTTCCACATGGTAGACCACCTGATAGGGGGGTTGAGCACAACATTGTTTTGGAGGAGGGTGCTTCACCCATTCAAATACCACCTTATAGACATCCCAAGAAATTCAAATATGATATTGAGAAGGCCATGCAAGAACTCTTAGAGTTTGGACTCATTAGACCAAGCTCTAGCCCTTATGCTTCTTCAGTAGTGTTGGTAAAGAAAAAAGATGGAACCTTGAGGATGTGTATAGACTTTAGAGCCTTGAACAAGAAGACAATCAAGAGTAGGTATCATATTCCTAGGATTGATGAGCTCATGGATGAGCTATTTGGGGCCAAATATTTTTCCAAAATTGACCTTAGATCAGGTTATCACCAAATTCGAATGAAGGAAGAAGATGTGCAAAAGACTGCTTTTCAGTGTCATTATGGTCACTTTGAGTTTCTTGTTATGCCATTTGGATTAACTAATGCTCCAGCCACATTTCCAACATGCATGAATAGAATATTTTGCAAGCAGCTTAGAAGGTTTTTTTTGGTCTTCTTTGATGATATTCTCATTTACAATAAAACTTGGGAAGAGCACTTGCAACATCTAGAGATTGCGTTGAAAACTTTGCAAGAACAATCCTTGTTTCCTAAGATGCCTAAATGTGAATTTGATATGAAGGAACTATTGTATATTGGGCACATTATTAGGAAAGAAGGAGTGAAAGTACACAAGGAAAAAATCAGGGCTATCTTAGAATGGCCATCACCAACAAACATCACCGAATTAAGAGGATTAATTGGAATATGCACCTATTATAGAAAGTTTGTGAAAGGGTTCTCCAAGTTTACCTCTCCACTCACTGATTTGACTAAGAAGGATGCTTTCAAGTGGGATTAAGAGGATGAAAAGGCCTTCCAAAAAATGAAAGAGGTAATGAGTAGTTGTCCCATACTTGCATCACTTGATTTTTCTAAGCCTTTTGTTGTTGAATGTGATGATTCAGGTGGAGGAATAGGGGCTGTCCTAAAGCAAGGCCAATGCCCTATAGCCTTTTAGAGAAGAAAGTTGCAGTCTCATGAAAATATTTGTTAATTTTTTGATAATTTCATTCAAACATTATCTAGGATCCTACTAAGAGAATAACATGCACAACATAACAATCATAAACACAAGAGGCACAGAGTTTCCTCGGGGAAAACCAAGAAGGTGAAAAACCCCGCAACTTCCTCAGAGATAGAATAAGCCCCAATACAAAGATCACAATGATAAATCCCCAAAAGATAGATGAATCCAACAACTACTCTTCCTCCACTTGTGCGCACTCCTCTCTCAACTAATGTGAGTTGGATGAGTGAGTGAATGAATAGAATGAGACACACTCACTCTCTATTTATACACAACTTAACCTGCCTTTAATTCTAGCTGGGCCGACTTCCTAAAAAAGCCTAATAACCCACTCACATGACACAAGCAGGGCCGACCCCACACTGGTGGTCTAATAACCCATCAAATATAATACAAATACAGATGACAACACTTTTGATTGGAGGAATAAAACATCTCCATCATGAATATAATAAAGTACAAGTGTAATACATAGAAGAATATCTTCTGAAGTTACAAATACATCAACACTCCCTCTTAAATAGGAAGGCATTCTCTAGAACAGGTCATCAATACATATCGCCAAAATTCTTCAATTCTGGAGCTGGATCATCATCACTGGATCACAGAGCATCATCGTCATGGTTGCTGTACTCGTCATCTCGATCACTGGGCTATCTCTCAATTATTATCGTCATAGGAAGTTTTATAGAGCCAACCCTTTTTCATGCTGGTTGTAGGCCTAGCCTCCTTTAGGTCTTCATCATCTCTATGAGCTGACCATCCTATGGAATCCTCAGGACTGATTACGTGCGTCAACAAAACCTCGAAAGAGCATCCCATGAATTTTACGAGCACATAGCTCAACCTATCAGATCTCCCAGGATCTTTTACATGTGACATTCACAAAACCTTAAAAGAGTGTCTTTCCCAGCAAGATCTCTAAAGAGAATCCGAGGACTTTTACGTTCCTAGCACAACTTGTCCGGACCTCCAGGACTTATTACATGTGATCTCCGCAAAACCTTAAAAGAGTTTCTTGCCCACCAAGATCTCTAAAGAGCATATGAGGATTTTTACGTTCCTACCACAACCTGTCTGGATCTCCAGGACTTATTACATGTGGTCCCCACAAAACCTTAAAAAAGTGTCTTTCCCAGCAAGATCTCTAAAGAGCATCCCAAGACTTTTACGTTCCTAGAAAAACCTGTCTGGATCTCCAGGACGTATTACATGTGGTCTAGCAAAACCTTAAAAGAGTGTCTTTCCCAGCAAGATCTCTAAAGAGCATCCGAGGACTTTTATGTGCCTAGTACAACCTGTCCGAATATCCAAGACATATTACATGCTACCCTTGCAAAACCTGTCCATGACCACAGAGTACCATCCTGATACTCGAGATCAACTTGATCATCCTCACACAAAGCATCATCCTGATGCTCATGATCATACTGATCATCATCATATAGTACATCATCTTGATGCACATCATCATCGCATGATCATCCTGATCATCGTCACAACATCGTCCTGATGCATATCATCATTGCATGATCATCCTAATCATCATCACAACATCATCCTGATGCATATCATCATCGCATGATCATCCTGATCATCGTCATAACATCATCCTGATGCTCATCACACAACACTTACATCCACAGCCATGGGAAGGATGCTCCTACCACCATGCTTGGAATGGCTCCTGCAAATGTGTCCCATCACTTCTTCCCTGAAGTATCTTCTATTTGAAGAACACCAAGCCTCTCTTTGAAGTACTAGAACTTCACTCTGGCTAGTGGTTTGGTCAACACATCTGCAATCTTCTCATCTGTCGTAACATACTAGAGCTTCATTGCTTCTCTCTACACCATATCCTTGATATAGTGATATTTGATCTCGATGTGCTTCGATCTGTCATGGAACATCGGGTTCTATGACAACTTCACACAACTCTGGTTGTCACAATAGATACAGGTAGCATTCAACTGGAGATCAAATAAATCAGATAATAGCTTCCTTAGCCATACTGCCTCACAACTAGCCGAACAAGCTGCAACATACTCTACTTCGGCTATACTCAGTGCTACACAGGATTGCTTCTTGCTAAACCAAGAGATCACACCTGATCCCATACTAAAGCAACACCCCGAAGTGCTCTTCATATCCGCAACACTGCCTGCCCAATCTGAATCAACATAACCCTCCGGGTTAAAGTTTTGATTTGCATCATACTTGAGCCCATAATCAATTGTACCCTTCATGTATCTCGGAATATGATTTACAACAATTAGGTGAACATGTTTAGGATCTGTCATAAACTGGCTCAAGGTGTTCACCACAAAGAAAATATTTGGTCTCGTGTTTGTCAGGTACATCAAGGACCCAATCATCTGATGATACATCGTGGCATCAACTAACTCTGATGAAGCATCACTCAATAGCTTCAGGTTTGATTCCATAGGTGTGGCCATGGCCTTGCAGTCCATCATCCCAAACCGCTTTAGGATCTCTACTGCATACTTCCCTTGTCCAAGGAAGATTCCATCTGCACTCTGCCACACCTCCATACCTAGAAAGTAATGCATCATTCCCAAGTCCTTCATCTCAAACTCGGTAGCAAGTTTCCTCTTCATGTCGGCAATCAATCTATCCCCACTTGTCAAAAATAGGTCATCCACATACAATAAGAGTATCACTGGATTGCCTTCCTCAACCTTGTAGTAAAGTTTGGAATCTACTTTACTCTTGGTAAAGCCCAAACTGGACAGGAATCTTTTTATCCTGCCGTACCATGTCCTAGGTGCTTGCTTCAATCCATACAAGGAAATCTTCAATATGCACACATATGACTCCCTATCATGTGTCTCAAAACCGAGTGGATTCTCCACATACACTTCCTCTTCGACTACACCATTCAAGAAAGTTGTCTTGACATCCATCTGGTGTATCTTCCACTTCATCACTACAGCCAGAGAAAGTACTATTCTAATGGAAGTGTATCTAGCTATAGGTGCAAAAGTCTCTTCATAATTTATCCCTTCTTTCTGGGAGAAGCCACGAGCTACAAATCTTGCCTTGTATTTCTCTATGCTACCATTTGCAGCATGCTTGATATTATAGATCCACTTGGAAGTCATAACAGACTTTCCTTCTGGTCTTGGGACCACATCCCAAACATCATTCTTCATGATAGATTGGTATTCCTCGACCATGGCATCATTCCATTCTTTCTTTTCCACTACTTCTTCATAACTGGAAGGTTCTTTGTTCATAATGTCACAGAGCAAGACAACAAAACTGGTGTATGATCTTGTCCTTTTCCTTTCTCTATGTTCCTCCTTTGGAATACGATATCTTTCTGCATCTTGGATGATCTCTCTAGCCCATGAAGGTTTCCTCTTGTGAGAGTTCTTCTCACGGGGTGGATCTACAGTTTCTTGTGGATCTTCTATTTCATGATCCACTTCTGGTATTGCTTCATTCATGGTGGTGTCTTGTGTTCTGGGTATCCTTGGTTGTTTATAGTCTTCAATAGGTGTCTTCCTTGATTTGATGTATTCTGTGTTTTCATCAAAAGTTACATCCCTGCTGATGTCAATCTTCTTGAACCCTAGAAAGTAAATTTTGTATGCCTTCGAGCTTTCATTGTACCCCACAAATATACCCTTCTTTCCTGAAGGATATAACTTTGTCCTCTTTTCTTTTGGAACATGTGTATATATTGGACAACCAAATATTCTGAGATGGATAACTTCTGGTCTCTTACCAGAGCAAACTTCTTCTGGTGTCTTGTTTTCAAGTATCTTGTGTGGTGTTTTGTTTTGTAAATATACTGTTGTTCTTGTTGCTTCTCCCCATAAGTGCATGGGTAGATCTTGGTCATGAAGCATTTTCCTTGTTTCTTCCATGATTGTTCTATTCTTCCTTTCTGCAACCTCATTCTGTCGTGGATTGTAGGGAGTGGTCAACTCCCTCTTAATCCCTGA
This sequence comes from Larix kaempferi, assembly GCA_027924585.1. Lineage (NCBI taxonomy): Eukaryota > Viridiplantae > Streptophyta > Pinopsida > Pinales > Pinaceae > Larix > Larix kaempferi. The sequence continues at coordinate 5,990,439 of BSBM01000893.1, forward strand.
ATCACTGAAAAATTTCTTTAAGTCCCCTGAAGTGAATTCTCCACCATTGTCGGATCTAAATATCTTGATCTTCTTATCAGTTTTATTTTCTATCAAGGCTTTGAATTCTTTGAAGTTATCAAACACTTCATCTTTGTTCTTCAAGAAATAAACCCAAGTCTTCCTAGAGAAATCATCAATGAAAGAAACATAATATACATACCCACTTAGAGAACTGGATGACATTGGTCTGCATACATCGGAGTGGACAATCTCCAACATTCCTTTTGCTTTGCTTTCACTGCTTGGAAATGACTTCTTTGTGTTATTTCTATTTGCACATCCTTTGCAAACACCTTCATGTTTTGATTGGATTTCAGGAAGAACTTCTACTGCTTTGCTTGCAATTGGTAGTGCCCTATAGTGCAGATGAGAAAGCCTTCTATTACAAAGTTCACTTGGTTCCATGGATTCATGTACCATGGCATGTTTAGGTTGTCCCTTCAATTTGTACAATCCTCCCTCTTTCACTCCAACCACTACTGCATCATCTATGGTCTTACCTTTTGGCCACATAAGTACTTGGCCATCCACAAATGAAATTCTCATCCCTTTTGCATCCAAAGGTGATATGGATAGAAGATTCTTTTTGAGTCGAGGTACATATAGAACATCTTGCATCTTTAAAGACTTCCCAAAGTCTAAATTTTATGAGGCTTCACCACTTCCTTTTATAGGGTATTGATAGTCATCCCCAAGTTTCACCTTATGAAGTGACTCATGTTCAGATAGGTCCATAAGAGATTCTTTGAATCCCGTCATATGTTTAGAATCCCCACTATCAATAAGCCAATCATTACACCCATGTGTAACGGTACCTGTGAGAGCAGAGATTAGAACATATTCATCGTCACTTGAAGAGTCTTCACTTTCTACCTTAGTCTTCTTCCTGGAAGGTTCATAATCCTCAGCAACATGAGCATGATATGTCTTCTTGTTGTTCTTCTTGTTGTCGTTGAATCCCTTTTTGTTCTTGGGACAATATGCGGCAAAGTGTCCCTTCTCATTACATGTGAAGCATCTCAGATCTTTCTTATCTCTTTGATGGTGGTGAAAAGATTTCTTGTGATGAGATTGCTCCCTCTTGGGATTACTTCTCTTGGTGTGAGCCATGAGAGCTTGGTCTTCACTTCCCATCTTTACTTCTCGAGCACAAGCCTAGCTTCTTCTTGTGAACATTCCTCCCATAGCTTACTGAAGGAGATCAACTTCTTTCTTGCACAGATACCTTGGATGAAAGAGTCCCGTGACCTAAGTAGGCCATTTAATGTGGTCATGACAATTTCTCCATTCTCCACTACTTCATCCACAGCTTCAAGTTGTTCTTTGATTTGAGAAACCTTAGTAAAGTAAGATTGGATGGTCTCTCCATTTTGGAACTTAACCTCTTTCAATTGATTCCACAGATTCATCTTCTGATTTATGTTCTTTCATTCAAACAAGTTGGTCAAGGAGTCAAACATCTCCTTAGGTGTCTTTAGAGAAGACACATGGGGTATGAGATGGTCTTTTATAGAATCAACAATGATTCTCTTGGCCTTGACCAAGTTCTTCTTGTGTAAGGCCTTAGCCTCATCTCCCTCTAGAACTGGAACCTCTTCTTTTATTTAGGTGTCCAAATCATTCTCTTCTAGGATTAACCCAATCCTATACTTCCATGCTCGGAAGTTGTCATCTCCTTCAAGCTTATCCTCAAGGTTGGTGTGGTGAGACATCTTAATGAGAAACTCAATTGGAAATAAAAGATTTAGGTCTTACCACTTGATTTGCTAAAAACTGGATCTGGAGCTGGAATAGGGTTTGTTAGAGAAACCCTAAAAATTCAAACTTTGAATTCCAAAATCCTGAATGGATGGAAAGATGCACCTTGCTGAGATGATCAAGCTGGTATACTTCAATTTTGAAATCTGCAAAATTTGACCCCTCAAAATTGCCTTTGAACCTTTCGGATCTTCTGGTCAAAATCCTAAAATAGGTTTTGATAATGCCCGGGGTTCTGCCCAGTCAAAAAGTTCTATCTTGTGCTCTAAACTTCAATTTTTCTGAGGAGCATCCAGCCATGGTCACAGATTCCAAAAATTTCAACTTTTGCAGAAACCCTAATTTTCCACCTTTCCAATCAAAATCCCGAACTAGGGTTTGATGATACCCAGGGTTCTGCCCAACCAAAGAATTCGATCTTGGTCTCTAAGCTTCGAGTTTCTTGAGGAGCATCTAGCCATGGTCTCAGATTCCAAAAATTCCAACTTTCTCCGAAACCCTAATTTCCCGCAGCAATGATGGCCAAAAATTGAAAGTGCTCAGAATTGAATTATGTATCGATAGAAAGATGCACCCTTGCAAGGAGAGTCATCCTAGCCTCTTTCCTTTGATGATATGAGGAGAGAAACACAAAGATTAAGAAGCCCTATCTTCCACAGCTGCATAGTGTTTTCTTCTTAGCACGACTCCGATACCATGCTAATCTTTTGATAATTTCATTCAAAAATTATCTAGGATCTTACTAAGAGAATAACATGCACAACATAACAATCATAAACACAAGAGACACAGAGTTTCCTCGGGGAAAACCAAGAAGGTGAAAAACCCCACAACTTCCTCAGAGATAGAATAATCCCCAATACAAAGATCACAATAATCAATCCCCAGAAGATAGATGACTCCAGCAACTACTCCTCCTCCAATTGTGCGCACTCCTCTCTCAACTAATGCCAGTTGGATGTGTGAGTGAATGAATAGAATGAGACACACTCACTCTCTATTTATACACAACTTAACCTGCCTTTAATTATAGTTGGGCTGACTTCCTAAGGAATCCTAATAACCCACTCACATGACACAAGTAGGGTCGACCCTACTCTGGTGGTCTAATAACCCATCAAATATAAGTTGCGACACTTGCAACACTTGCGACACTTACAAATACAAATGACGACACTTTTGATTGGAGAAATAATACATCTCCAACATGAATATAATAAAGTACAAGTGTAATACATAGAAGAATATCTTCCAAATTTACAAATACATCAACAATATTTACTCTATTTATGACAGAGAAATGTTGGCCATCATGCATGCATTGGCCAAGTTTCGACAATACTTGGTAGGAAACAAGTTTGTGGTGAAAAATGACCACAATAGTCTAAGGCACTTCCTCACCCAAAAGGATATAAATGAAAGGCAACAAAAGTGGGTAAGCAAGATTCAAGCTTATTATTTTGATATTGAATATGTGAAAGGAAAGAATAACATTGTAGCAAATGTATTATCTCGAAGACCTTATTTTTCTCTCGTGGACATTGCCAAGGGTTGGAAAAACATGCTACTAGTTGAATATGCGAAAGATAAATTTGCTTGTGATGTATTAGATGGAATCAAAGGGGATGATAAATACAGGATTTTGAATGGGTTGATATATTATAAGGGTAGAATTTATTTGGTTCAAGATTCAAAATTCAAGTACAAGATTTTGCAAGAAGCACATGATTCCCCACTAGCTGGCCATCCGGGGATCTTCAAAAATTATAGGCAATTAAGGAAAATATTTTTTTGGAAGGGGATGAAGGAATATGTTACAAAATATGTGAATGAATGTAAGGTGTGTTAGAAAAACAAATCAAAACTTACATGCCCAGTTAGCTTATTGCAACCATTCCCATTCCAAAGCAAAAATGGGACAGTATCTCAATGGACTTCATCACCGCTTTGCCCAAATATTTGGGTAAGGATTGCATATATGTGGTGGTGGATAGGTTGAAAAAATTTGCTCATTTCTTTGTTGTTACATCATATTTTAGTGCTGCACAAGTGGCTGATATTTTTTTCAAAGAAATCTTCAGATTGCATGGGCTCCCCAAGAGCATTGTAAGTGATAGAGATAGTAGATTCATGGGTGTTTTTTGGCAAGAACTTTTTAGATTGGTGGGAACTTAGTTGAATCCAAGTACAAGCTATCCTCCACAAACTGATGGAAAAATAGAGAGGGTGAATCAATGGTTGGAAGGGTACCTAAGAAACTATGTGGGAGAGCAGCAAAAAGCATGGGCAAAATGGATACACTTGGGTGAGTTTTGCTACAACACCACTTTTCATGTATCAATAGTGTTGGTTGTGGAGCCTGATCTCCAGATTCAGAGATATTATTATTCATCCGTGTTTGTACCCCAATTTTATATGATATGTAGGTGGACTGTACACTCACCCAGTGGGGGACCATCCCCCCTGGCTGGGGGGCAGCGCTCCCGAGAAAGGGGGTTTGGGGGCGAAGCCCCTGAAGGAAATTTTTGGGGTTGTTTTACGGGCCCATGTTTTTGTTTAACCTGTGGTATTTTACCATTGTATTTCCATTATAAACAAAAGACATTGTAACACGGCTAGGGTTGATGTATTAGGTATTATGCATTGTAAATATCTCTAAGATCAAGAAGAGAGACTGTGAGACAGTGAAGAGGAAGTGCAGTGGTTGTGCTGCAGGTTGTATCCCTTCACTTTGCTGGACGGAATAATATTAAGGAATGGAAACTTCAGTGTGGATGTAGCCCAAGTTGGGTGAACCATGATATATCTGTGTCTCTCTTGCAATGTGTATGTTTGATTATATTTGCATTTCTGTTTATTGTTATTGCTTTGCGATCCTGTTTTTCTAACAAATAGGGTTGTCTCATTTCAAAGAATTGTATGGTTATGATGCACTTACCTTTTTTGAAATGATCTTTGGTGATAGTAGAGACCCAAAAGAAAAATATTGGGTGGAAGAGAGCCAAGAAATTTTAAATCTTTTGAAAGACAATTTGCAGGTTGCCCAAAATTAGCAAATTCAATATGTAGATAGACAAAGAGAAGAAAGGACCTTTCAGGTTAACGATTTAGTATATTTGATGTTGCATCCATATAAACAAACATCTCTCAAAAAGAATGGAGCAGAAAAGATAAATCCAAGATACTATGGCCCCTACAAGGTGGTTCGGAAGATTGGGGAGGTAGCATATGAATTAGAACTTTCAGAAGGAAGTAAAATCCACAATGTATTTCATGTTTCTTGTCTCAAGAAAGGTCTTGGCCAACAAATTGTCACTTCATAAATACTTCCTCCTTTGGATGATGAAGGTCAGCTCATACTTGTTTCGGAAAATATTTTGAAGATAAGGGAAAGGAGATTGAGGAGCAGAACTATCAAAGAATACTTAGTACAGTGGAAAGATATTCTACCAAGTGAAGATGCCACATGGGAAAAGGAGAATATTTTGCAGCATCCAAATCTGAAATTTCTTGAGGACAAGCAATATTGGGTGGGGAGGAATGTAATGTCCCCATTCAAATAATTGCATAACAAGACAATTCCATCAATCCTACTAGTTCCCTAGGTTGGATGGATACATTTGAAATTGTAATAAGGGAGCTAATAAATGATGTCTATACATTAGAATAGTTCAAGTATTTAATAAATAGGTTGAATAAATAAATTCAAGAGAAATTCTAAGCGGAAATTGGTTTTGAAGACATATGGAGGACGTGGGACCCACACTAGCTTGATTTTTTAATGCCACGTGGCATCTCTCTCTTGCCATTTCGAATTCATGAGAAGGAAAACATTCTTGGATGAGTTGGTACGCTCATACACATGGAATTTAACATAATAGGTCGAATTTGGATGGAATGGTAACCTCCATGGAAGAGGAAGAGTCAAACTAGAATTTTGTGGACACTTGGGCTAGATTCCCTAGCTCCTATGACAACAATGACGAATCATCTATGACATATTTCAGATCTGATTGCTGACATCTGACCAATATGACATGTCAAGTCCAAAAATAGACTTTAAGGTGGCACTCATGGGAGTTGGAGAAACCAAAGAGAATCCTACTCGAATTGGGGGAAGGTGGAAGGTTGGAACTTGGGAGACAAGTGGCATGATGTGGAATCGTTCCTAAATGGAAATCCCTAGAAGCTAATGAGAGGAATTCAAACCATAGGAGGCTAATGTTGATTATAAAATACATGAATCAAGCATGAGAAGGGATTTTGATCATTGGAGAAAATTGTAGTTGTGAAGAGAGAGAGCTAGTGGAAAACTAGTCTTCTTGCCTTAGCCAATTTTGACGGTGAAAGATTCCCATCCAATTTGGTGTGTGGAGAGGCCATTTAGGTCTTTCATGGAGCTTTAATGGAGTCTTAATTTACATGTGCAGCTACAGGGCAGCTCGTGGTTTCTTCTAGTGTAGCTCACTCACTCAACCATTTCCAATTTTCATTGCATATTCTTGCTCCTTGAGGGAGGGAACTTTTGGTGAGATATTGTACTCTTTGGGGGAACTTATCATGCCCCATTTATGTTGTAATAAGATTCATATACTCTGTTATTCATATTCATAAATGTATCAAGTCGAAAATGCAGTTGGCATGGATAATTTTAAGGACCCATACTTATTTAAAAGTGTATAAACCTTGGCGAATCTTACCAATTCTTAAAATGTCAAATATAAAATATTTGGTGATATTTTTCTAAAATTATTTCAATTTCTAAGGATTTTATATAGTTTATATAATAATTTGGTGAATTTTAGAGTGAAAAAAATTTACCACATCCAAATTGGGTGAAATGGGGCTTCAAAAAATGCAAATTGGCGAATATTTTTTTGGAAAAACACATGTAAAAATAGCCCATGGGATACATTTAGCCCCTAAAATTATCCTTGGCAGTTGGAATGATGTGAATCTAATGTTTAATGAACAAACAGTGCCATTTCTCCACTACCTTGTTGTGAACCAATGTAATGTTGATGGATTTGAATGGATAAGTAAACTACTGATGGTTTATTGCTATATGGACCATTAATGATGTATTATAAGAGTTTCATGTTCAGTATCTAAGCATTTGAAGTCATTTTGTGAAGTTTCATTGCATTTGAAGAAGATTTGATGCCATTTCCCCCAAGGTCGAACTAGTGATTTTGATACTGTTTGGGAGAAGGTTAGAACATACTTAATAGCTGATTAATGGTGCACATTAGACCTTAATAATTTACCTTAGACATCCCCTACCTCTATTTAGAATTTTGAGTGGGTTTGGAGGCATTTGGAGAGACATTTTCAGGACTTACCCTGGGGGGATTTGAACCCCAAATTTCTAATAAATAACCATACATTGACCAGAATATTAAAGAAGTTTGCAGAAGTATTTTTGTTTTCCTATATAATACCTGAAAATCATGATAATTTCCTAATATCATTTATATACCTTCTCAGAAGATTTGGGACCATTTGGAGCAAATTGAAGATCTAGACATCAAAACTAGTCAAAGGTCGAATTAGGGAAAAAAGTGAAAAATTTGCCATTTTAATAAAATTCTTAAAAAGGGACATTACATCAATTTTGGGTGTAATTGATTCATTTTTCCAGTTTTCTTTTTCTTTTTAGGAACAAACTCTTCGGAATCTTCGCCAAGTGACTCTTCGTTGCTAATATCCATATTATAGCTCACATAATTTCTTGGATGAGCAGTCTTAAATTTGGAATTTATTTTCGTCACTGAATTTTATTCCTATTGTTCTTCTTGGGTTGGTATATGTATGTTTTCTTTATAAGCCAACTTTTGTAGCAGAATCGCATCAATCTCTCACTGTTCCTCAAATTTTTTAATATTGTCTTCCTTAATGCTTAGCAGCTCAGCTTTAAGACTTTTGATAGTTTCCAGCATTTCACTAGATGTTGTTGCTCCTTATTGAGAGTTTAGATTTATTTCCTACCTGCTAGCCATTTCGCCTCGTTGACTAGATGTTTCCACAACAATCCTTCCCTCTTGTTCCACATAATTCATTTTTAGCTATTTCCTGTTTTCTACCCACAGTTATGTCTATGTGTGATAAACAACTATTTGTTAGACAATAGAAAATACATCTGTTCATGAAATAAATAATAGTATGCTACAAAATATTTTTTTATATAGCAGCATCTATCGTAAACGAGCCTAAAGGTACTAGTGTAGTAACCGTAGCTCTGATACCAATTTGTAATGTCTCTTCTTAACCAATTTTTTGTTTTGTTTTTGTTATAAAAGATCCAATGACCATAATTACTATCTTAACACAATGTTAATTTATTGTGATTATACCTATATGATTCGTATTCTCAGTGGTGTGCAAGCTATATGTACTCATAGTTTGCTTAACTCATATTTAAATGAGTATTACACTTATACTATTGATTATGTGGATATTAAAATGAACTTCAAACTATAAACATGCCCTATGTTTATCCTTGTGTGAACTATGCACAACATTGTATAACTTAGGCATATACTTGTTTACCATATGTCACAAATGCATATGTATGCATTTTGGTTACTAACAAAATGCAATACAAATATAATACAAATTATATAATTTGTATGCAAATACAATCCCAACATCATAATGATCCTAGGTTATAAATGTGATTCTAATACATTACCACCATGTATTATGAACATTTACATTAAATACACATTACAATCCAACTTACATATTAATCATCAATTATAAATGTATTACCAACATATTAACTATATGCAAATGTAATATACCTATTATATGTGACACAGGTCATAACATAAGCCACTCAAATGTTTTGTAAACATTGGTTTTTCAACTATGCGATGCAACCATGATACGACTTATCCTTTGTATGTAATACAAATTAGACGTTATTGTTAACTGTTGGCAGGCAGTTTGGTGAAGTGCTATCGCAGCATCTCCGATGCCGCGACAAGGCAGAAGATGGCGTGAAAGGCAATGAGTGGAAGATTATTTTATGCATTTTGGGTCAATTATACCGCAGATTGTGGGTTTTTGGTCATTTGGACCATAGATTATGTACTATTGAGTCAGTTATACCGCAGAATGCGGGTTTTTGGTCGTTTTGGATAAGTTAGTTAGATATTGAGTCATTTGTCCATAGTGTCGGCTAACAAGTTGTTATAAAGTGGACAAGAGTTGTAAGGCGGAAGCCTATATATAGATAAGAATTGTAAATGATGAGCATGATTAATTATGAGATCGGGATCATGATCGAATGCTAGAGATATTATGCGAAGCTATGATGTTGGTTGTATGTTTTCCGGGTATGTTTTGATGTTAAGAGTCATTGCAGAGATCTAGTTTTTGCAGAGATATTGTATTTGGATCGACACTGATAATATGATGAAGTTATTTTGGTACAATCTCTGTGTCTAATCTGTTCAGTTATGGTGATGCAATGTTGCACTATACAAATAATGTCATGCTTCCTTGATGCAATACTTGCTTTACAATTACTGTTGTTGCAATGATGAATGTCTTGGTTGAATGTTGCTTTAATACTATGTTGAATGCTTAAAGATCTCTATCCTAGTGTTGCAATAAGTTTAAGTATCATAGCTGCAACCATCCTCCTTCATTCGGTGGAAGCATGGTTCCGTCCGCTCTTCCTGGATTCCTCGGGTGAGACCTCATCTGCTCTGAAGGTGTTGCTTAGCAGGATAAACCCTATTCGGGCTGGTGCTCAGGAAGACTACAGTATGTGTCGATAGTGAGTGGAATCCCTATCAACTGGCGTTGCGCTAACAAATGGTTCCGTTGCTGGGACAGTGTACGAAGTGAAAGGAGGACATGTTGTGGCACCCGATGAAGCCGGAGATCCAAGAATGGTTGATAAGAAGTTGCAGGAATTCGCTGAAGAGGAAAGCAGGAACACTCGGTTGACAGTAGATCAGTGGGTGGGTAGCTATATTCACGACAGACCGCATGAATGGTTCTTCTATGAATTCCCAGTCATTTTGTATGAGTGGTTGGCAAAGTTGACCTTCCAGAAGAGGAACTTCCAGGGTGGTGAACCGACGACCTGGACCCCCGAGTTGATTCAGGAGCTACAGGAGGTTGATAATAAAGCATCGGGGGATGTCGAAGTGTGGTTCGATAGCATCCTAGAGGGATTTATCACAAAGTTCGTGGTTGATACTTAGAAATCCTACAATGAAGTCGAAATATATTTTTTCCGCAAACCTTGGGGCAGGTTTCTACTATCGCTTCAACTGTCGATTAAGATGCTTATTTACGAAAAGGGTATATTGAAGATGCATCTTGATCAGTAGACAGCCTGGTGGGTGAAGGCCGTGGGTACTGCGACAGTTGGAGGGCGGTACATGGAATGGTAAGGGGTAGATGGGTGCAGGTCATGATGAGATTGTGAGTAACGCTGAGGAAGAAAGTGGTCTTACGAGGGGAGGAGCGAGGTTCTGATAGGAAAAGAGGCAGAGGATGGGAGAAGGTCCTGCTGCGGTCGAACCGCAAGACCGTGAAGGAAGACCACACGGAATGAAGTGAACTCACAGTCCTGACAAGGAAAACCAATCTACACCCAAGATAGAGGCAGGACCAAACCCCAGCACCAACGTACCCACACCTCCTCTCACTATCTCTTAGATAGCAAGAAATACAACTTCGACACTGCCAAGTTCTTCAACACCACAAAAGTTGATTCATAGTAGTACAGCAACAGGAGGCAGGAAGCCCAGAATGGCGGGTGATGATGCTAAGTTACCGTTGTTCCATGGGGGTGGGATAGACAACCCATAATAGTATAGGTTTTTGTGTGAAGTGGTCTGGACCATAACATAGATCACCGATGATGCTGCTAAGAAAGGACAGTTAACAACGACTCTGCGAGGTCGTACATTAGATTGGTTTATGAAGTTTTTTTTAGTCCCGACAGGAGCTCTAGAGAAGTCACTAGACGAGATCCGGGATGGACTGATTGCAGAATTTAGGAAGCCCAAGTTGGAGGCTCACTATATTATAGAATTGAAGGAAATTAAGCAGTATCCCAATGAAATAGTATGGGATTTTGACCAACAATTCAAGACGCTGATGGAAAAGGTTAGTTTCGATATGAGCTCCTTCCAACATAAAGAGTGGTTCATCGTGGCACTACTACCACACATTCAACTACCATTGATGCAACAAAACATCTCAACGCCTAGTGAAGCTCTAGAGATTGCAATGTGATTGGAGGCGTCGCCGATTGGAGAAAATGCAGCCGGGATATTGCAGATACAGACACAGCTCGCTAACTTGACTACACAACTGCAAGATTTGAAGAAAGGCAAGGAACAACGCGATGAGGTATGGTGTACGCAATGCCGAGGAGAAGGGCATATGAAGAACAATTGCCTGAATTTCCACAATTATTTGGTGTAAGGGGTGCCAAACTTGTTGAATGGTGGTAGTATGCCTTAGTGTTGCATCTTCCATGTATATGGACACAGTCATGACAATTTCCCATATTTGCATAAAATGGTCACAACCCCGAGAAATCATTATTGTACATTTTGCAAGTCAGTGGGTGACGATTACAAAGATTGTCGTGCATATGGGTTGCTACAAGAAAGAATGTATGATGCATTCTATGTCAAGGATGACCAACGTGTTGTACAACAATCGCAACTGCAGCCACAGGTAGCCCAACCGCTGCTTCAACCACAGATGCAGTTTGTACTACAGCAGTAGCAACCACGGTAGTTTATGCCGCAATATGCTCTGATGCATATGTATCCACAGCAGCAACAATATGTACAGCAACTGCAGTATGCACAACAAGGGCAAGGGATGCAACCAGTACCAATGTAGCAACCACAGTACCAGCAGCAAGGAGGATTCCTGGGAGGACACCGGGGCAGACGTGGCAGAGGATTTGGTCGCGGAGGAGGACGAGGTGGTCTCTGACATGTTCAATGCTATCACTGTGTGGTATGGGGACACTACCAACGGGATTGCCCACTACTACCGAACCAGTGTACGTTTTGTTTTATTAACAATCATACAGTTGAGAATTGTCCACAGTTGATTGCACGATGACAGGCAAGGAACACTCCCCAGTTGCAGACACAGCCCGAGGCACAACATCCCACCCAAAACCAAGTGCAGCAACCAATGCAGAACTAGAATATGTGGCAGAATCAGAATTAGAATGTGAACCCACCCGGGAATCCACCGTTTAACCAGGCCCAGGGTGCAAACATCACGACAATTTCTGCAGAACCATGAACGCAAGATGCTTTCATTGCTGTAGTCACTCGAGGAGGAAAGACAACTGGAGAAGACAACTCAATGATTTGGTTAGCTGGACAAAAGAAGGTATCATTTGACATTGATGCGGAATGGGAGACATTTCTTCAGGCACGACATGCATTAGAGAACGACCGAGGTAAAGCTCTCATGTATGATATGCCCCCTACTTTTGATGCTACTTTGGAGGTTAGCCCGTCGCGATGGTCCAGCACACTTCGAGCATTTTGGGAACATTGTTTGTCCCTGGAAAGAGATCCCGACGCTCTTGCTGCGATTGAATCCTTGTTGCGACGACCGGCCTGGGATCGACAAGAACTTGCAGTTAATTCCTTGCAACGATGGAAGATGAATAAGGAGATGCAAATGAATACTCAAATTGGAGACTATGATGTTGATTCAGCTATTCTGGACTTTGGTTCGGATGTCAACATCTTGACCAAGCAGGCTTGGAAGAAGATGGGGAGCCCCCCATTAAGCTGGTCTCCTGTACAGCTTCGATTAGCTAATCACACTAAGGTAACACCAATTGGGAGAGTTCCACGAATGGTGGTGGACATTGAGGGAATGAAAACACATGCCAACTTTGATGTAATAGAAGTAGTCGAGGGAGGAAGCTCTTATCCCGCGCTATTGGGGATTGGATGGGATAATGATAGTGGAGCTATAATCAACTTCAAGTGACGCATGATGACTTTTAAAAATCGTGATCTCAGAGTTATCGCCCCGTTGGATCCGGCTGAAGGATGCCGCTACATAGAGCCAATGAAGGACGATGATCCTAGTGGATGGGACCATGCATTCAATATTTCTGAAGATTATATACATCCGACTGCCAACGGTGAGCTGGGATGGCACAGTGACAGCTCTGCATCTTTCGACTCTGACGATGCGCTAGAATATTGGTAGAACCGCTTGCACGAAGTGTTGCTCCATAAGTGCGGGTTGGTCACACAATCATTATGCCATGTCGTGGCTGAAAAAGTTACACTACCAATATATGAAGGACTACCTGGCTTATCCAACTTTCTGACGAAGTTCGAAGAAAGAGTTTTCGAACCACATCGATTGCTGGCGTTGAGCAAAGCATTAAAGGTTGCTTCAGCAAGCTGGTGGGCGACACATAAGGCATTAATTGATGGATGGTCTAAATGCCGACAATTGATGATGGTACGTTTCTGTGATACTGAGATTTACCACACTGGAAAGTATGATGGTCAGAATGATCCTGGTGGTCACTTAATGGAATGTCAGCGGTTATGGGTATCGTGACCAAAATATGAGTGGGTCCATGCTTTTATCCATACTTTGGATGAGATGCCATGCTCATGGTATACTGTAGCAGAGTTGCGAGGGGAAATTTCTACTTGGCTAGAGCTCATAGTGTGTTTCACCCATACATTCAGTTTTGCAGATGTCGATCCAGAGGTTAATAATGCATTGCAGCTCATCCGTGATGTAATTCTACAGGTTGTCCCGATAGCATGTCTTGCAGATCCACACACGCACTGCCAGATGCAGTCTCTCATGGAGTGCTTCAATATCAGTGGTGGGCTAGAAGATGGTGATGATCCACGAAATGTGAATATCCCGGAGTCAGAAGGAAGTCGTGCTGTGGTACCACCTGATGCGCCAATCGACCCAATCAGTCAGCTGCTGAAGATCCACATAATTTACATTGGGACAGAGGACACTCCAGAGTTTGCAAATGTTGGGGATTACTGGGATGATGAGATAATAAGCAAACTCACTGATTTGCTCCATGAGTTTCAGGACATATTTCCTACCAAGTTTTCCGACATGAAGGGGATTCTGGGCGACTTAGGAGAAATGAAGATTCCATTAAAACAAGATGCTAAGCCGATCTGGCAGCGACCCTATCGATTGAATCTGCGACATAAGGAGCGGGTCAAGGATAAACTGGATCGCATGTTGGATGCTGGTATTATTGAACCAATCGAGGAGTCAGAATGGATTAGTCCTATGGTGGTGCAGGATAAAAAGACTGGTGAAGTGCACATTTGCGTTGACCTCAGGAAGCTAAATGATGCATGTTTGCATGATCCATTTCCCACTCCATTTACTGACGAAGTGCTTGAAGGAGTAGGTGGCCAGGAGATGTACTCCTTCACAGACGGGTTCCCTGGCTATCATCAGATCCGCATTGCCAAATAACATTGCCATAAGACAACTTTCGTTACTGAATGGGGCTACTTTCAATACATTGTAATGCCGTTTGGTTTGAAGAACAAACCTGTGATATTTTCGCGGGTTGTCGTTGCTGCATTCAAAGACTTCATTCAAAATTTTTTACAAGTATACATGGACGATTGGACGGTTTATGGTTTGGTCCATGATCATCTGGTGAATCTATGGTTGATGCTCAAGCGATGCCGTCAGCACCAGATATCGCTGAATCTGAAGAAACGCATCTTTTGTGCACCATTTGGGATATTGCTCACCCATATTGCGTGTAAGCTAGGGTTGTTGTTCGATCTAGCCAAGATTGCGCTCATTTTGAGTTTTCAACTTCCGACCACTTTTAAGAAATTACGGTAGATGTTGGGACACATAGAGTGTTATCGAAAGTTCATCAGGGGTTATGTTGCGATTACTGCCCCTATGGAGAAATTGCTGAAAAAGGATGTGCTATTTTAGTGGACCCTAGAATGTCATGACATCTTTGATACACTGAAGGAAAAGATGGCGTCCGCATCGATATTGGTATTTTTGGACTGGAGTAAGGAATTCCATGTCTATGTTGATGCCTCATCGACTGTGTTGGGTGTCGTATTGGCTCAACCAAGGGAATGCGACCTTGATCATCCTATTTCTTTTGCAAGTCAGAAGTTGTCATCTGCAGAAAGGAGTTACACTACTACTGAGAGGGAAGGTCTGGCAATGGTCTATGTGCTACAGAATTTCAGACACTATTTGTTGGGTGGGCACTTTAAAATGTTCACCGACCATTCTGCATTGAAATACCTAGTCAATAAGCCTGTGTTGGGGGGGGGAGATATATTGCTGGCTACTTATTTTTTAGGAGTTCAATTTTGAAGTCATTGTGAAGCCAGGCCGGCTGAATGCCGATCCTGATCATCTCTCGTGGATCGATACAGGAGAGGAGCCAACCAAAATTGAAGATGGTTTACCAGATGCTCAACTATTTCAGGTTAAGGTTGCAAATGGCTACTTTGCGGAAATCATTCAGTTTCTAACAACAGGTACTGCACCAGACGAGTTCACCACCAGTCAGAAGAAGCAATTGGTAGTCAAGGCTGCAGACTTCCAACTAATTACAGGATATTTATACAAAATGGGTGTCGATGAGGTATTGCGCAGATATGTCTTGCCACATGAGAAATCATGGATATTAGTAGAAGTGCATGGACGAGTAGTCGGAGGACACTATGGCAGTCGGGCGACTGCTAGGAAAGTGCTGCGTGCTGGGCTGTGGTGGCCCACACTGCATAATGATGTGACAAACTATGTGCGGTCCTGTGATGTCTGTCAGCGAATAGGAAAACCATCCCGACGCGATGAGATGTCGTTGATGCCCTAGTTGACATTGCATCCATTTGAAAAATGGGCAGTGGATTTTGTAGGACTGATCAATCCACCAGGGAAGTGCACAGGTGTGTGCTATATTATCACAGTGACAGGGTATTTGACTCGATGGGTAGAAGCTGCACTAGTCATTGATTGCTCCACGGACATAGCCGCGTGGTTTCTCTTTGACCAAATTATCACTCGCTTCAGCTGCCCCAAGATATTATTGAGCGATCAAGGAAACCACTTTCTTAATCGCACCATCAGTGCATTGACGGAGGAGTTGCAGGTATAGCATAAGAAGAGTACACCCTATCATCCGCAGGCGAATGGGATGGTGGAGGCATTCCTTAAGATATTGGAGCATGCATTGACAAAGGTGTGTAATGTGAACCACGATGACTGGGATCTCATAATCCCAACAGTATTGTGGGCCTATCGCACCACATGTAAATGGGTGACAGGGAAGACACCATTTAAGCTGGTGTATGGACAGGAAGCAATTATGCCCATGGAGTATATTTTCCCAAGTTTGCGCATCGTGGCCATAACAGGCCTGGATGATGCAGCAGCACTAGATGAACGTCTAGAGTAGTTGGTGTAGTTGGAGGAACATCGTTTAATCACTGGGTTCCACCAGGGAGTAGAGAAGAATCTCTAGAAGGCATGGCATCATTGGCACATAAAAAACAAACAGTTTCAGCAGGGCCAGTTGGTGCTGTTGTACGAGAGCAAGTTTATGATGAATCCAGGGAAGTTGTAGATGCATTGGCTTGGTCCATATCGCATTAGTAGTATTAGTTTAGGGGGCACGGTTCAGTTGCAGCAGCTGGACGGGGCGATGCTCCCAAAACTGGTGAATGGTCATAGGTTGAAGCCGTATCAGTTGGGCTTGGACCACCATGATGCCTGAATTGCATCGAAAAAAAAAACAAGATTGATTGGTGGCATGATGGTGCACCAACAAGGATGGAATGCGAAAGCAGGGAGGCTTCTGCCGCAAGTTTGGAGTGGTTGACGACAAGTGGCAGTATTGTGACCCGGTCAAGTCAGCAATAAATACCAAAATTTAAAATAGTTAATTAACGATGCTTGTTCAAATAATGGGCATTAATGGTGGATCCGGCCGATCGGATGACAGGATCAATGACGGATTTGCGTCATTAATACAGTATTTTGGTTGAATTAATGCATGATTTTGTAATGATTATGAAGGATTCGGCTGGAAGCTATAAAACTAGATCGAAGTTGGTTGGAAGACACCAAGAAATCAGTTATGCAGTGTTATTGCAGATTGCATTCGTGAATTGAGCAAGGTGCTGATAAGCATATAATGAAGTGTTACGAGGTATGCCAGGAGAACTAGAGACAGTCGAGATTAGCAGTGAAGTGGAGTCTCCCTTCATCCCGATGGTTGTCGAGCAAGAAGTTGTGTCATCTAGAGCCGTTGATCTTGGAGCAGAATTTGCAAATATGTTGGTGGGAGCATCAGTCGTCGCTAAGAAGCGACGGGGAGGTCAGCACTCTGAGTCCCCGCAGAGTAAGAGGATACTTTTGTCCTCCACCCCGATTGCAGGAGAAGCTCAGGAATAGGTGGGGAAATCCAATCGTTGCATTCATGAGTCTTCCCCATGGATGGGACTGTTAGCCAGTGACATCCTTGGGTATATCCCTCCCATTCAGCCAGATGCCACCCCACGCAAGATAAACCCAAAACAGAAGTATGGTGTGAAGATGTCAGTGCTCTCGACAAGAATGGAGTGCTCTGTGGATATTGGGATGGCATTGATGTGCCTGCGTTAAGACAACCATGATATGGTGGCCTGCCTTAACATTGCATCCACCCCATACATGCCTGAGACATGCCTTTCCCCGACACCGATTGTACAAGATTGGGCACGAGGATTGAAGCAGGCCAGCTTGTTAGGGCTTATTAACATGCCACATTTTGGGCGACTGGAAGAAGTTAATGCGTGCGTCAAGCAGCTCCTTGCATGCTTTCATGGTGGTTCATTGTGGCTGGATAGAGAAGTCCCGGTCACCGTCGATTTAATTTCGTATATAACCGGCTTGCCCAAAAATGGATTTGATCCATCGCAGTTCATCCAAGGAAAGGCAAACGAAAAAAAGTGGGCTCTGCAGTTGGCACAAAAATATGGCTTAGAAATGGATGGGCGTGGGTATTGCACCAGCAGCTACAATGATCAGGCGGTACTCACGGGAATTAAGATCCTACCTGCAAGGTGGTTAGGGGTGGTCGACCTATCCAGTGCAACTCGGGGATCGTTGCATGTGTAGAGCAATGCGCGGAAGGGGTCCAAATGAATTGGTATCTGTATCTCTTAAATCAATTAGTGGAGGATGTTGTGGCGGTCCAATCAGGAAAGGGTGCCTTCACATACAGTTGGCTATTTCTGTTGATCACCTTCGTCACATGGAAGGAGCCCGACACGTACCAGGGAATGGACTGTTCGGCTGCAGTAGAACAACGAGGTGCGCGATATCAGAATCTATGGTATGTACGGGATCCAGAGAGACTCCGGGATTGCCAATTGCAGTTTTGGCTATTTTGGGAGATGCTTTGTGCTACGACAAACAGGTCCCACGAATATCTGAAGAAACTGTAGCGCAGTTCAGACCAGTCATGGCATTTGCAATTTGGCCGCATACCATACATATACAATCCCTTTGTGATCCTAATTGCCAATGGTTGCAGACCTCGTATAAGGTGACATCCGAAGATTTGGAGGCTACTATGAATGAGTGGCCAGAGGCATGGAGACAACCCATGAGTTTAGCGGAGATAGAAGCCGGTGGCCCGGCGTTGGGCCCAGATGATCGAGTATCGGCACAAGACTAGCAGAGTCACCATGACCCAGGGAAAGAATCGACCAAAACAATATCGCATGATAGTGGCCAGGACCTTGAAGAAAACTGCTCGAAAAGGTATCTGTTGGGATTGGCCCAAGGAGGTCAAATTTTGAACGTATTAAGTTTTGTGAACTGTGAAGCCGAGCACAGCATGGATGGAGAATTTTTGAGGAAAATAGTTTTGGAAGCTGCGAGGAGAAGCGCGGCCCAATTTTGGTATACTGCATCGGTTCATGCAGCACAGTTGCGGAAGAACTGTGAGGTCGGTGCCGCGAGGAGTACAGTGCCACAATGTGCCATGACGACGAGAATCCAGCTAAGCAGAGCATAGATGGAGGATGGAAGTTGATGAGTTTAGGTCATAGAAGACCTATTTTTGTCAAATATCATCGATAACTACCAAGCGGTGGGTAGGTACAGATCAAGATAGATAATTGGTTACACCACCATATAACTACCAATTGAACCAATTTTCTAAGTACGTGATTGGAGCAACAGCTTGGTGGAAGTAAGCTGTTGGCGCACATGACAGAGGAGCGGAGGACAATGTTTCTACACCGAGGTTGGCGTGCATATGACTGAAGATCCACCACCAGATATCAGTAAGTCCGATTTTGGGAAAACCGTGACAGTTCTGTAAAACCTAAGGGTTTCGCCTTTGTAATGTAAATACATGACCTAAGGGCATGATCTATATATAGGGCAATTTTGTATAGGAAAGGGTTACTCTTCATTGTGTTATTTTTCTCATTGTTGATTGAATAGATCTCTGTTAAGAGACATTTTGTAAAGGCTCTGCAAGCTGAGTGCGCAGAGACCTAATCTTGAGATAGAGAGAGAAGAGCATCTGCAGCTAAGTGCGCAGGCGAAGAACTGTTGTACCCCTTTCCGAGATAAATAAACAATAGTTCTTATGGACGTAGCTTCCCATCCGGGGGGGGTGAACCACGTTATATCATTGCGTTATGTGTTTGCTATGTGTGATTGTCATTAATTAGTGATTTAAATTACTTACAGTACATGCATGAGATTATTAGTGCTTGTTATATGTTTACTGTGATCTGTATTCACCGAGGAAAGGATGGTATAAGATGATAAGTAGTTCATGTATGAAGAAGTATTAACAGTAAGCACCTATAAGTCTCGAATGAATGGATTGACGAGATAACCACATAGTTACTTGTTAAGGGTTGAATCGCAGTAACAAAGCTCACAGCGTTGCGCATCTCGTTCAAATTGTATAAGTTATGGTATTTACCAATCTAAGTAATGATGAATGATTAAAGGATATCCAATCAAATCAAGTAGAAGGAATTAGGCCTCTTAGACTGGCCTCCCCATCTAGTGGATGTGCCATTCCATAAAGAAGTACTATGTTGTCTCACCACAATAACCTAATATTGTTGTGCAGACCCATTGACACAAGATATCAGAGCCTGTATAGTCCCTTGTCTGCCACGTGGAAGCATATTACCAAGCTGCGCAACTGTCAGTTAAGCACTCGCATCACTAGGTTGTGGAAACCTGATTCCGCAACCACCCCATCTATCTTCTCCTCGGGTGAGACTTCAGACTACTTGCGGTCTGTTGCCGAAAGGGCTGATGAATAGGGTTTTTGTTGGTATCTCGTACCGCGAAGTACTTGGGTATACATAGGAAAACCTCTTGAACAAGAAATCAAACCAACAGTATTAGGAGCTTGCAACAATCAGCGGGTTGTCCTTTCCTGCCGAGGCACAGTTCGGCTGCCTGCTCACAGCGCTCAATACTGCATCCTCTGCAGCAGTGGACAAGATGGCAAGGAAAGCGAATGAAGGTTTCCATGCAATCACCACTCGGTTAGAGTCTTTGTATGATATGGTTTCCGGCAAGGCACCAGAAGAAGCAGCGACAACAACCTTTAGCACAATCAACATTGAGCCACGGGTGAGGAATGTGGAAATTCCCCTGACTAAGATTGTGACTGAATATGTAGCAGTAAACATGTTGTTACAACAATTGAAGATGGTCACCCTCAATGTTAACGCATTTCCCGTGGAAGGGTTGACCACTATACAGGCTACTACCAGCAAGGAAATGACAGACCAACTACAGTAGATCAGTGGTATGTGTGTACGACTACAAACAAGTGAGGCAGATGCGAAGTGCACTATCAAAGAATTGACCACTAGGGCTGCTTCTACACAGCAGGCCGTGGATGACCTTGAAGCACACATCAAGGAAGAAGGGGCTGAGAAGGCTCGTGAGATCGAAGGACTCAAGAAGGAACCCAATTTCCTTATTGCGGATAAGGCTCATATGTGGGATGACAATGTACGGTTTGACCGAACGATTGTGGAAGCTTATCAACATGTGCCGGAGCCCACTGAAGAGGTAGGCAGGCTCCACCGGGTGCAGCGGCTGGGGCCTTCCATTATTCAGTTGCGACAGGAGAATCACGAGTTGAAGGCCCAAATGAAACCGGGTATGCCTTAGGCTTAAGTGGATGAACAAAGAAGGGCAATTGAGGAAGTTGCCACTCAGATGGAGGAGCTGGAGATGCAGGAAACTAGGCTCATGGCTGAAACTGTACAATTCTGGGGCCGTATTGTTCATGACGAGTAGGTTGAGCAGCTGACTAAGTATCGATAGGAAGCGGAGGGACAGTTGGCCACATTGAAAGTGGCTATGCACACAATGCCACCACTGGAGCAAGTTTCTAAGTCTCGGGAGCTAAAAGACTCGCAACACTGGGTCGCCAAGGCAAATGAGCGATAGAAGACATGCGCGGCCCAGTTAGACGAGTTCTAGGACAGCGGAGGAAAATTCATGATGCAAGCTAGTGAAGCTCTGCAGGCAGTGCAGAAGTGTCGACAACAAGTAGTGGCAAAGCTTACAGATCACCCATCTGTAGAAGACATGGTCAATAGTCAGTGAGCGGATACGGAAGCCAAGGAGGTAATGCGGACAGTTGAACAATCGTATGAGGACTTCAAGGTCAAAACGACGGAGTACACCATCTCTAGTTGACGTGGCTTGAGGGAAAGCCACAAGATTGTGTTGGGGGCTTGTTGGCAAGCAGTTTGGTGAAGTGCTATCACAGCATCTCCGATGCTACGACAAGGCAGAAAATGGCGTGAAAGGCGATGAGCGAAAGATTATTTTATGCATTTTGGGTCAATTGTACCACGGATTGTGGGTTTTGGGTCATTTGGACCACAGATTATGTACTATTGAGTCAGTTATACCGCATAATGCGGGTTTTTGGTCATTTTTGGATAAGTGAGTTAGATATTGAGTCATTTGTCCATAGTGTCAGTTAACAAGTTGTTAGAAAGTGGACAAGAGTTGTAAGGCGGAAGCCTATATATAGATAAGAATTGTAAATGATGAGCATGATTATGAGATCGGGATCATGATCGAATGCTGGAGATATTATGCGAAGCTCTGATGTTGGTTGTATGTTTTCCGGGTATGTTTTGATGTTAAGAGTCATTGCGGAGATCTAGTTTTTGCAGAGATATTATATCTGGGTCGACACTGATAATATGATGAAGCTATTTTGGTACAATATCTGTGTTTAATCTCTTAAGTTATGGTGATGCAATGTTGCACTATACAAATAAGGTCATGCTTCTTTGATGCAATACTTGCTTTACAATTATGGTTGTTGCAATGATGAATGTCTTGGTTGAATGTTGCTTTAATACTATGTTGAATGCTTAAAGATATTTTTCCTAGTGTTGCAATAAGTTTAAGTATCATAGCCACAACCCTCCTCCTTCATTTGGCGGAAACATGGTTCCGTCTGCTCTTCCTAGATGCCTCGGGTGAGACCTCATCTGCTCTGCAGGTGTTGTTGGGCGGGATAAACCCTGTCCGGGCCAGTGCTCAGGAAGACTGCGGTATGTGTTGATAGTGAGTGGAACCCCTGTTGACTGGCGTCGTGCTAATATTAACCTAAGCTATAAATGCAATACATACATTTATAACCAAGCATTATAAGTCTTTGATTTCACATGCAACATATATATATTATTGTAATTATTTTATTTCACATGCAACATGTATATATGTTAACCAAGCATTATGTAACCATGCTAGTTGTAAAAAGATGATTCTACGTAGGCTATACCTTTATATACCAACTTTTTAAACCCATGCGTTGGTGGTAACCTGACAGGTAAACTACACACTCGACAACACAAGTATTTCAACATACAGAAGTGAAAACTGCGTCCATTTTCCAGCTGGCCAACTCCAGCTACCACACGAGTTTTTAAACTATGATACTCAAGACATTTAAGTCCACTTGCTTGATAATAAATTCGGTTATACTCGACCGTCAATAGCGATATGAGGCACCCCAATTGGAAAACGTGAACGTTCGTGCACCATCGATCCTGCTGCAGTTCTTCACACCCATTACTAGGCTAGATTGAGCATTGAATACCCTTTTACTAGTTTCAAAGGTGAAACTTACCGGTGGAGAAAAACTAAGGAAGTGTAGCTGCCTCCGAGCCGGTTCATTGTTATGCCGAGCTATTCTGATTCATGCAGAATGTACAAGCTCTGAGTACACTGGAGTGGCTCACCTCAACTCTGAGCAAGCTAAGTAGTGAAGGGGGAACTCGGTGAAAGTTGTTGATGTATATGTAACTTCGGAATGTATTTCATCTATGTATATTGTACTCCTATAGAGATGGTATTATTCCTCTATACGAAAGTGTCGTCATTTGTATTGACAAGTGTCGCAAGTATCATAACTTACTGTGATGGGTTATTAGACCACCTAGTGAGGGGTCAGCCCGGATTAATGTAACCATGGGTTATTAGACTCTTCTAGTGAAGTCGTCCCTGCTAGTGTATTAGGCAAGTCAGGACAAGTATAAATAGAGAGCGGGAGATCTCTATTTGATCATCTCATTATTCACTTCTACATCACTCGGAAAGTGGTGCACTAGTTGAGGAGGAGGAGTAGCTGCTAGTAGAATACTATCTCTTGTACTTGGGTTGTATCATTGCTCTTTCTATCTCTGAGGAAGTTGTGGGGTTTTTCACCTTTCTGGTTTTCCCTAGTGAAACTCTGTGTGTCTATTGTCTCATGTGATTGCTTGGTGTGATTGATATGCATTGTTATACTTGATATGCTATACATGTTATTCTCTCAGTAAAGATCCTAGAGTATATTGAATTAATGCTCAAAATTTAACATGGTATGAGAGCTAACCTGAGAAGAAGACATTGTGCAGTGGCAGAAACTAGGGTTTCTTGTTTATTGGGTTTCTCTCCACAGATTTTGGAAAGGAAGAAAGGTAGATTGACTCTACTCATAAGGGAGAATCTTTCTGTCCAATCGGAATTCAATTTTGGGCACTTTCATTTTTGGCCCTAAAACTTAGGGTTTCCACAAAAATAGGAATTTCTGAAATTTGAAGACATAGCTGGAAGATCCTTGGAAAAATCGAATTTTAGAGATTTGGATCGTATCTTTTGGTTGGGTGAAGCTTCGGGAAACTCAAACCCTAATTCAGCGTCCTCCCTAGTGAATCCGAAAGATTGAAAGGCATTTCTGAAGGGTGAAACTTTGTAGATTTCAAATTTTGAATACACCAGGATGATCAACTCATCAAGGCGCATCTTTCTATCCTTTCAGAAAGTTGAAATTCACATTTTGAATTTTTAGGGTTTCTCTGACAAACCCTAATCCAGGACCAAATCTAGTTTTTAGCAAATCAAGTGGTAAGACCTAAATCTTTTATTTCCATTTGAGTTTCTCATTAAAATGTCTCACCACACCAAGCTTGAGGATAAGCTTGAAGTGGTTGATCACTTCCGAGCATGGAAGTATAGGATTGGGTTAATCCTGGAAGAAAATGAATTGGACACTTACATAATTGAAGAGGTCCCTGTCCCAGAGGGAGAAGAGGTTAAGGCCTTACATAAGAAGAACTTGGTCAAGGCAAAAAGGATCATTGCTGATTCTATCAAATACCATCTCATACCACATGTGTCATCTCTAAAGACACCCAAGGAGATGTTTGATTCCCTAACCAAGCTATTTGAAGGGAAGAACATAAATCGAAAGATGACTCTGTGGAACCAATTGAAAGGGGTAAAGCTTTAGAATGGAGAGACCATTCAATCTTGTTTTTGTAAGGTCTCTCAGATCAAGGAACAACTTGAAGCTGTGGATGAAGTAGTGGACAATGGTGAAGTTGTCATGACCACATTGAATGGCCTACCTAGGTCATGGGACTCCTTCATCCAAGGAATCTGTGCAAGAAGGTAGGTGATCTCATTCAGTAGACTATGGGAGGAATGCTCACAAGAAGAAGAAAGGCTTGTGGCCCAAGAAGAAAAAATGGGGAATAAAGATCAATCTCTCACAACATTGATCTCTTCAAGAAAGGGAAGCCCAAGAGAGAGCCATCTCACTTCAAGAAATCTTCAAACCACCATCACAATAGAGAAAGGAGAATATCTTTCACCTGTAATGAGAAGGGACATATTGTTGTAAATTGTCCCAAGAACAAAAAGGACAACAACAAATTCAACAATAAGAAGAAGGGCAGCAAAAGAAGGTACCATGCTCATGTTGCTGAGGATGATGAACCTCCAAAGAAGAAGGCTAGGGTAGAAAGTGATGATTCATCAAGTGAAGATGAATATGTTCTAATATCCATCCTCACAGGAACTATCTCTCATGGATGTAATGATTGGCTCATTGATAGTGGGGCTTCCAAACACATGACTGGGTTTAAAGAATCTCTTATAAATCTATCTGAACATGAATCACCCCATAAGGTGAAACTTGGGGATGATTATCAATATCCTATCAAAGGAAGTGGTGAAGCCTCCTACAACCTAGACTCTGAAAAATCCTTAAAGATGAAAGATGTGTTATTTGTACCTGGGCTCAAGAAGAACCTACTCTCCATATCTGCATTGGATGCAAAAGGCACGAGGGTTGCATTTGTAGATGTCCAAGTCCTAATGTGGCCAAAGGGTAAATCTATAGATGATGCAATAGTGATTGGAGAGCAAGAGGGAGGATTGTGCAAATTGAACGAACAACCTGAACATGCCATGGTACATGAATCCATGGAGCCAAGTGAACTTTGGCATAGAAGGCTTGCACATGTGCACTATAGAGCGCTACCAATTGCAAGCAAAGCTGTAGAGGGTCTTCCTGAAATCAAGTCAAAGCATGAAGGTGTTTGCAAAGGATGCGCAAAAGGAAAGAACATTAAGAAGGCATTTCCAAGCAGTGAAAGCAAAGCAAAAGGAATCTTGGAAATTATTCACTCCGATGTATGCAGTCCAATGTCATCCACTTCTCTGAGTGGGTATGTATACTATGTCTCTTTCATTGATGATTTCTCTAGGAAGGCTTGGGTCTACTTCTTGAAAAACAAAGATGAAGTATTTGATAAGTTCAATGAATTCAAAACCTTGATGGAAAATCAAACCGATAAGAAGATCAAGACTTTTAGATCCGACAATGGTGGAGAATTCACTTCAGGTGATTTCAAGAAACTATGCAGTGATTCAGGGATTAAGAGGGAGTTGACTGCTCCCTACAATCCACAACAGAATGGAGTTGCAGAAAGAAAGAATAGAACAATCATGGAGGCAGCATGGGCAATGTTGCATGACCAGGATCCGCCTATGCATCTATGGGAAGAAGCAACTAGGACAACTGTGTATGTAAAGAACATAACACCTCACAAGAAATTGGACAACAAGACACCAGAAGAGGTCTTCTCTGGTAAGAAACCCGAGGTCAGCCATCTTAGAATATTCAGTTGTCCAGTATATACTCATGTTGCAAAGGAAAAAAGGACAAAACTAGATCCTTCAGGAAAGAAGGGTATCTTTGTGGGGTATAGTGAAAGATCGAAGGCTTATAGAATATACTTTCCAGGGTTCAAGAAGATTGATGTCAGCAGGGATGTAACATTTGATGAAAACTCAGCTTTCATATCAAATCAAGGAATGCACTTGTTGAAGATCATGAATAACCAAAGGAATCCAGATTTCAAGATACCACCATGACTGAAGCAATTCCAGAAGCAGATCCTGAAATTGAAGATCCACAAGAACCTATAGATCCACCCCGTGAGAAGGACTCTCACAAGAGGAAACTTGCATGGGCTAGAGAGCTCATTCAAGATGCATAAAGGTATGGAATTCCAAAAGAAGAACACAGAGCAAGGAAGAGAACTAGATCTCACACCAGTTATGTTTCCTTACTCTGTGACATTATGAACAAAGAACCTCCCAGTTATGAAGAAGCAGCGGAAAAGAAAGAATGGAAGGATGCCATCGTCGAGGAATATCATTCGATCATGAAGAATGATGTTTGGGATGTAGTCCCAAGACCTGGAGGGAAGTTAGTTGTGACTTCCAAGTGGATCTACAAGATCAAGCATGCTGCAGATGGTAGCATAGAGAAATACAAAGCGAGATTTGTAGCTCGTGGGTTCTCCCAGAAAGAGGGGATAGACTATGAAGAAAATTTTTCTCCTGTAGCCAGGTACACTTCCATCAGATCAATACTTGCTCTTGCTGCAGTGATGAAATGGAAGATACAACAGATGGATGTTAAGACAACTTTCTTGAATGGTGTAGTCGAGGAGGAAGTGTATGTGGAGCATCCACTTGGTTTTGAGACACATGACAAGGAGTCATACGCGTGTCGGTTGAAGAAAGCCTTGTATGGATTGAAGCAAGCTCCTAGGACTTCGTATGGTAGGATGGACAGCTTTCTATCTAGTTTAGGATTTACCAAGAGTAAAGCAGATTCCAACCTTTACTACAAGGTTGAGGAAGGAAATCCAGTGATACTACTTCTGTATGTGGATGACCTGTTTGTTACAGGAGAAGATAGTTTGATTGCTGATAGCAATAGGAAGCTTGCTGCCGAGTTCGAGATGAAGGACTTGGGGATGATGCACTATTTTCTAGGCATGGAGGTGTGTTGAGTGCAGATGGGATCTTCCTTGGACAAGGGAAGTATGCAGTAGAGATCCTGAAGAGGTTCAGGATGATGGACTGCAAGGCCATGTCCACACCTATGGCATCGAACCTAAAACTTTTGTGTGATGCTTCATCTGAGCCGGTTGATGTCACTATGTATCGTCAGATGATTGGGTGCTTGATGTACCTGATGAACACGAGATCAGATATTTTCTTTGCGGTGAACACATTGAGCCAGTTCCTGACAGATCCGAGGAGTGTTCACATGGTTGTTGTAAAGCATATTCTAAGCTACCTGAAGGGTACAATTGATTATGGGCTCAAGTATGATGCAAATCAAAAGTTTAACCTGCAGGGTTATGTTGATTCAGACTGGGCAGGTAGTGCTGCAAATAGGAAGAGAACTTTTGGGTGCTACTTCAATATGGGATTGTAGCTAGGGTTTTACCCCTAGCTTGTGCCAATGAGCACCTACTAAGGAGAATGGACTCCTTAGTAGCAGTTCAGTATATTAAACTAATTATGCAAAAAACAAAAATTAAATTATTTCTAAGACAAGCATGAAGCATTAAACACCAAAATGAAAGAATGACTTTGTATTGATGTTACCTTGAGTGTCAAGGTTGGTGAAGCCCTTTGCAGTGTCCAAGAGGATGCTCCAAGCTTCTGAATGCTCCTTCTCCTTCTCCAATGTTG
Organism: Larix kaempferi; assembly: GCA_027924585.1. Classification (NCBI taxonomy): domain Eukaryota; kingdom Viridiplantae; phylum Streptophyta; class Pinopsida; order Pinales; family Pinaceae; genus Larix; species Larix kaempferi. Next base: position 6,018,636 of record BSBM01000893.1, read on the forward strand.
GGGATGGGCCAAAGGTGGCTCTCAAAGCGAAAATAGTTCAAAGGTGAACTAGGGTTTCGAGAGAGATTTTGGCAGAGTAAGGGTTCTTGTGATTGTGGATATGGAATAAGGGATCTCCATCACCTATTTATAGTTTTTTGGTGGTGGAGTGCTGACCCATGGTTTTAGGAAACACATGGTTTTCGGCAGCTGTATAGGGTTTTTTCCTCCTTTTCCTCATTATTTTATATTTTTATTCCCTTTTTAGGGGATTTTTGCTATTTTTGGAGGAAAAGGGGGTTTTTTGGCCTTTTTTAGGCTATTTTGATGGTTTTTTGGCCTTTTGGAGGCATTTTAGGCCTTTTGGAGGCTTTTTAATGGGTTTTTTGGGATTTTTAATGGAAATATGGTAGGAAAATGGACAAATGAGTCATATAATGTGGGAAATGAGCTAGTGAGCACTTTTTGGGTGTTAACAGGGATCAGGTGTGATCTCTTGGTTTAGTAGGAAGCAGTCTTGCGTAGCACTGAGTACAGCCAAAGCTGAGTATGTTGTAGCTTGTTCGGCCAGTTATGACGCAATATGGCCCAGGAAGCTACTGTCTGAGTTATTTGATCTTCCATTAGAAGCTACTGGTATCTTCTGTGACAACCAGAGTTGTGTTAAGCTGTTTGAGAACCCAGTGTTCCATGACAAGTCGAAGCACATTGATATCAAATATCACTATATCAGGGATATGGTGCAAAGAGGAGCAGTGAAGCTCCTGTATGTTGCGATGGATGAGCAGGTTGAAGATGTGTTAACAAAACCACTAGACAGAGTGAAGTTTGAGTACTTTAGAGAGAGGCTTGGTGTTCTTTAGATTGATGACACTTCGAGGAAGAAGTGATGGACACATTTGTTGGAGCCATTCCAAGCATGGTGAGAGGAGGATCCTTCACATGGTTGTGGATGTAAGTGTTGGATGATGAACATCGAGACGATGCACCAGTTACTGCTATGTATATGCATCATGTTGGATGCTTGTTATGATCAATTGGATCATGTATATGTATATGCATCATGTTGGATGCTTGTTATGATCAGTTGGATCATGTATATGTATATGCATCATGTTGGATGCTTGTTATGATCAGGTGGATCATTTATTTGTGTATGTATCAGGTGGATACATTGTATGATTAGGTAGATTATGTATGATGATATGTATCAGGTAGATACTTGGTATGCATCAGGAGGATGCACAATATGATCAGGATGATCATGGATGACGAGCTTCAGGATGTTTCTCTAGATGATATGCATCAGGATGATGCTATGATGATGATTAGGATGATCATGTGTTGATGTACATCAGGATGATGTATGGTGAGTATCAAGACAATACTATGTGGTCGTGGATAGGTTGTGTAGATGAGCATATAAGTAGACCTGGGAGATCCGATGGGTAGAGTTGTGTGCTCATAATATCCTAGGATGCTCTTTCGAGGCATTTCTCTGGGAGGACATATAATAGCGCCCTAGGATATCCGACAGGTAGAGTTGTGTGCTCGTAACAGTTTGGGATGCTCTTTCGAAGTTTTGTTCTATGGCATGTAATGTGTCCTTGGGAGGTCCGACAGGTAGATTTGTGTGCTCGTAACAGCCTGGGATGCTCTTGCAAGGTTTTTCCATGACCAAATGTAATATGTCCTTGGGAGGTCTGATAGGTAGAGCTGTGTGCTCGTAACAACCTGGGATTCTCTTGCAAGGTTTTTTGGTGTGACCACATGTAATATGTCCTTGGGAAATCATACAGGTAGAGCTGTGTGCTCATAATAGCCTGGGATTCTCTTGCAAGGTTTTGTGGTGGGGTCACATGTAATATGTCCCTAGGAGATCCGATAGGTAAATGTGTGTGTTCGTAAACAACCTGGGATGCTCTTGCCAGGTTTTGTGACGCATGTAATAAGTCCTGAGGATTCCACAGTATGTCCAGTGATGATGAAGACTTGTAGGTGGTGGGCCTACATCCAGTATGAAAAAGGATTGGTTCTATAGAACTTCCTATGACAAGTAGATCGAAGATTGGTTGAGATAGCAGCAACAATGACGATGATGATGATTCGATGACGATGATCCAGTGACGATGATCCAGAGAAGAAGACTTGTGCTAGCAGATCTATGTCGACAAATACCTTCCTAGTTAAGAGGGAGTGTTGATGTATATGTAACTTCGGAATGTATTTCATCTATGTATATTGTACTCCTATAGAGATGGTATTATTCCTCTATACGGAAGTGTCATCATTTGTATTGACAAGTGTCGCAAGTGTCATAACTTGCTGTGATGGGTTATTAGACCACCTAGTGAGGGGTTGGCCTGGATTAATGTAACCTTGGGTTATTAGACTCTTCTAGAGAAGTCGGCCCTGCTAGTGTATTAGGTAAGTCGACACAAGTATAAATAGAGAGCGGGCGATCTCTATTTGATCATCTCATTATTCACTACTACATCACTTGGAAAGTGGCGCACTAGTTGAGGAGGAGGAGTAGCTGCTAGTAGAAGACTATCTCTTGTACTTGGGTTGTATCATTGCTATTTCTATCTCTGAGGAAGTTGTGGGGTTTTTCACCTTTATGGTTTTCCCTAGTGAAACTCTATGTGTCTATTTTCTCATGTGATTTCTTGGTGTGATTGATATGCATTGTTATACTTGATATGCTATACATGTTATTCTCTCAGTAAAGATCCTAGAGTATATTGAATTAATGCTCAAAATTTAACAAAAGTATCCACACATGTCTAGGTAAGGAGGAAGTTACAACACTATGTTTAAGTCTGTCCAATTATTTGTTACACCCAAAGCAACGTCTAACTTCTTGCTTGTTTCCTTGCGTAGGTAAAATGCTGCTATGGAACCACTTCTTACGTTCTCTCTACCCAACAAGTGAAATGTTGTATTAACATAAAGTAATTTGTGGTGTTTTAGTTCGTTATTCCATTCATCAACGAATGGTTAAATTCCACTTGGGTTATGTGTGTAGGTGAAAAGGAGAAAACTGAAGGCGCTCAGGGTAAAACTCACAACCAACTCCAAGGCAAAATAGAGATGATGTGGTTCTCCTTGCTGGCCAGGTAACCCATCAAACCATTAGTCTCGGGCACAACTTACCCCAATGGTTAGCGATGGGTTACTTAAAACGTTAGGTTTTCTTGCTCAGACTACTCGCCAAGAAGATGTGTCCACCTTCCCCTTGTTTATTGTTTTACTGTAAAAAATACTTTGCAGAAGGTATTCACAACTTATAGCTGTAAATACTATTTAGTTTTGTATAAAGGAAACTCGTAGAGTCTGCGAAGCTTCAACTTAGCATCTTAAATGTTTTTCTATGCGATTAAATGCAAATAGTTAAGTTGACTCAGTTGAGTTGCAGTTCACGCCCTATGCGTGAACATGCTCACTCCTGTTGGTTTTGAGTAATAGAAACTGGTCTTGGTGACCTTGACTATAATACTCTCTCTGTTTGGTTAATGCAAAACATCGAAACTATATTATTTCTTTGTATTTGGTTATCTTGAAAATTTGGTATGCATTTCGATTTAGTATTAGTGTAGTTTCACATAATTAAATGATCTCTATGGCATCAAAATTTCCATGTGTGACTGCACAATTATATAAAATGGCTACGTTCTATGTACTCTGTTACAACGTTGTTCTATCTATGTGTATACGTTTATAAACATAACTATTATTTGTGTGAACTCTGTTTGTAATTTATTGTTGATTTAAATATAGGATATTTTGTCCCTGATAACACGCATTCACCTAGGGTTTGGGTATTAAACCATATATGTATTTCTTAGCAAAGTACAATAAAATAAATATATTAATAAATGTTTTCATGCTTAAGGGTAATCAAACCCTAATTTATTTCAATATGTTGATCGATTCTTGGCCATGGAGTTCACACTCCCATGCCAACAATAAATGGCATTTGCATAATAAAATAAAAATAAATGGATTCTAATTTCTCATGCCAGAATGAATGGCATTATAACAAATTCGTTAAAAGTATTTATGCATAAACTCTATGAGTGCTGAAATCAATTGATTATAAGTTATTCTATCTATTGTAATTGGTGTATCTTATAAAAAGTTAGTATAAACATAGTTACTTTATATTTCTTATCTTAGAATATATATCAATATTTATCGTGTAACTTTGTCTACACTTTGTATAAAACAATGTATTCATGTCTACATAAACATGTGTTACAAGGTACTTAATGTTTATCATGTAGAACCCTACTCTGTAAAACATTACTGAAAAAAAAAAAAATTCATATGAGATACATTTACAGAGTTCTAGTGCAATAACAAACTTTTGTTCATATTTAATAAAACAAATCTTTCATAAATAATTCAGAAATATAGAAACAAACACTTTGTAGACAATCCATAATAAAATTGTTTCTTAAAATACAAACAGCATATCACTTATCTATATTTCTGATGACCAGTGGAACACAGTCACAAACCTCCCATCCTTAGACCAACAAGTCTTCATTTCTATCGTGGTCACCCCTGAGTTGAGTTCACAGTTCCTCTGGGTTAGAGTTTCTCTTTTATTTTCCCTTAAGTTGTTCCCCAAGTTATCTATAAAATTTCTTGTACAACAGACAACCCAACATCAAACCCAATACTCCTGAGCTCCAGGATTCTCCAGGGACTTTTAAGTCTCCGCACTTAAGAAAAAAACTAGCCACAACCTATATAGGGTATTTACAGTGCTCATGCAACTTCTGGTAGTACTCCTACCTGAACACTGCTAGTGGTCCCAGTTAAACCCAGCTGCTATTGTTTTCTCTTATTTTGGTTCAGTTTGTGCTCCAAACTACCCCCATTTCACTTTCTTCATTAATTCTGGTTATTCCATCCTCTTGGATCCCCTCTCTTTTCATTCTCCCTTTTCTCTCTTGAGTGATAATGATGATGAAATGAGTGAATGCCCTCTCTTTGTTTCTCATTCTCCTTTTTGTGTGTTCTCTTAATTTTTATTTCTTTAATTCAATTATTTCTCCAAAACTATTCTTTAGGGTTTTTACAAGTGTCTCAATAATAATTTTCTCATTATTATTTTATTTTGTATTTACCCTCCAAACCCATAGGAACTGTGACTACCATCTCTTTAATGTGCTGGTCCACACTAGTCATCAAAAATTAACTTCTCTAACTTTCTAATGTCACATAAGTATAATGAAATAATACTTAACAAAATATAAAAGGGGTTATAAGTCCAAAATTTGGGGTATTACACTACCATAGCTTTCTGCAACTTGTTCTACAACTTATGCATCATGTTCTTCAATTTCCACAACTTTCCGCAACTTGTTTCATAGATTTTGTAGCTTTCCACTACTTGTTCATGCTTTTTGTCAATTTTATCATCATGGAGCTATATGACCAATACCTGGTTTTCTTGTCTAAGGGAAGATTTGAACATTTTTATTTGGTCAAGTTTGTTATCTTTGTTAATGTTGAATAAATGTGGTATATCCCGGTTTCCCTCCTAGGCATGATCAGGGTCTTTTCTTACTTGATAGATTGTGAAACATATGATTGGTAAATCTCTATATTATGGTATAACTTAGCCCACTGGAAATAGATTAACCATAATAAATATTGTATATACTATTTTTTTCTTTAATAAAAAAATCCTACTCTTACTTACCAAAACAAATGATGAAAAAAATATTATTTCATTATTTAATTCATTTAATAATATTTATAAGATTGAAATAACCTTTAAAATTATAAGAAATATGTACAAAGTTCCTGAAATCCCTAAAATTCTTAAAACATTAAAAACAATTTGTATTTCAATTTGTAAATTTTAATTTTTAACTTAAATCTATCTAACTATTTATATATTTACCCTCATTATTTATAAAATTATTTAAATTTCTTTCATTTTATGTATTCATACCATTCCAAACATAATTTATTTTGAATTTATAAATTTTTACTTTTGTTTTTTCTCATTCAATTTATTTATATTTACATTCATTATTTATATATTAAATGTTAATCTTTTTAATTTATTAATATTATTCAAAATAATTGTTTTTTTTACTTAAAAAGATTAAAAAAACTTCATAAACTTTGAAATCCCTAAATGTAGATAATTTATTATTATTATTATTATTAATTTATAATTTTAAACTAATTTTGTCTTTCAATAACAAAACACTTAAAATAATAAAATTAAAAAATACAAAAATTAATAAAAGTTTTATATTTTAAAATCGATAAAATTTTATTAAAAAAATTTAAATATTTAAATTTCTAAAATTTTTAAAAAGTAAAACGTGTAATTAATATAATATTTTTAAAGCATTTTTTTGGTAAATTGGTACTTATAGAGTTTTGAATCAATAAGTTAATATAAGAAGTATCTTAATAGTATACCCATTTTCTAACTACTCTACACCCCATAAAATATATACTATTTATAAAACATTAAAATTAAAATTAAAAAAAACCTCAAAATCAATAAAATTCCCATGTCATAAAAAACTCTAAAAAAATTAATTTCTAAAAACTTAGAAAAATACATTTCCTAAATTTAAACAAAACATTTACTAAATGTTTTATTTATTTATTTATATTTTTAAATAAATGATTTAGTTTATAATATTTATTTAAATTGTAGTTATTATGAAAATGAAAATTTGATAATATATTTTCTAAGTAATCTAATATTTAAAATATAAAACAAATATTTAAAATTGAAAAATTAATAAATTATATACTTAAAATTGCATAATACATATTTCTACTTAATATATTTTTAAATCAAACTATGAATATGAAGGATCTTAAACCTTTTTTTTAAAGAGTAGTGATTTTGTATTTAAAGGCCAAGGAATACAACTATAAACTTACATATAATCTCATTGTTTCCCAAAATTGAAAATTGTTCTTCTCCCATCAGAGCTATAACATAATTTTTTTTCCTCAATTAATACAATTATAGTTTTGTTAACATCATTCACATCGAACTTGTGACTATATATTCTTACGAGCTTTACTAACGAAATGATGAAACAAAGTGCATTCAAACATAGATTTAACGAAATATGTGATTGATGTGTGCCTCACTAAGAACTTGGAATTCCCATATTAGCCATTGTAGTTTGCTGAAATGAATCCTCCTCATTTTTCTTGGTTCCAACAGAAGGTTCATTGTGAGATTGAATCCCATGTGTTAAATGCAAAAATATATTTAAGTGTGTTTCTGTGTCATTTATCAAATCTTCAATTTGACCCCTGCACTGTAACTCTATTCTCCAATTCATCATACTTAATATATCGATGTACTATATAAGAATAAATTTGGACAATAGCTCCTTTCAGACCCTCCATTTGAGAGTTGAGACTTCTCATCATAATTTAATATTTCTAATGTCACTTTGTGACCCCCTCCACTTGATTCATAGTTTGAAGGGTGCGCCATACTTAGCCTCATAGATGGATTTAAGAGCTAAATATATCCTACCTAACAACAAATTGTATCACTAGGAACAAGTTTGAAAACAAACAAAAAAAGAGGGACACTATACTATCTACACCCTATTACTGACTAAATTTGATAAATGCTTAATAAGATTCAAGAGGATAAACCGACCCTAGAGAAATAAAAGCAAATCCCAAACCTTTCAAAGATGACCAAGCTCCTTAGATAATATTGCATGGATTCAATCCACTAGACATAGATGCTCAAGCTTTTCCTAGGTTCTTGTGCCATGGATATATCTTAACAGATATATCCCACCAATATGAGACGAATGCAAACATAGATCCACATGGGAAGGAACCACCAATGATGGAGTAAGGAAAAAGAAGGAGCCATGAGGGCGAAAGGCTCCCTCAATTGGAAATATATTCCCACAAATAATTGTGCTTATGGGAGAGAACATGTGTTGAATGTAAAGAATTCCCCAACAATCCATATCCATTGAATTCTTAATTGAAGTGACCTACATCATGTTCATAAAATAATATCCTTAGGGGAGTTTCCAACTCATTCGTTGGCCCCCATTTTTAATACATACCCCTCTATCTAAAATTATAGCTTCATTAGCTAGCTTATCAATGATTGTGTTGTTATGCCTTCTGATATGAAGGAGATTGGCCTCCTTGATTTTCTTGAGGATTTCAACGATTCTCTATTGAATTCTATTGATAGTGGTTCTTTTGTTATACATACCTTTTTCTTAGAAGAGAGTCATTGACAATTAAAACTTTCTATATCTTGAGAGAAGTGATGATCTCCATCCCCATATGTAAGGCATACCATTTAGCTTCATTATTTGTTACCAATCCCATTCCACAAAGAAAGGATATTTCCATGTTTGCTTTGAGATCCAATAAGACCCTGTACTTGCTACCCCAATGAAGGAATTTAAACTTTAACCTTAACGCTATTTTGTTTTTTTCCATACAAACATAATTGATCAAAAAATATATAATGAGATTTCACAAATATTTAAGAAATAATTTTAATTACAAATAATATTTACCTTTTCCCCATACGATTAAAATATACAATGATCTTTCCCAAACATTTAAGTACTAATTTTAATTGTTTACAATTGTGGAACATGTCATTTCTAACACACAAAGATTAGATTATTACAAATTTCAATATAAATTGCTTTGTTTTTCTTGAATTAAATGTAGACATAATTTATATTCGTGTACTTAAAACAATTTTTAAAAACTATAAAAAATGAGCATTCATATTCTCGATTATTATATGCTCACATATAAGGTCATTCATTGATTCACAACCCATCTTGACCGGACCTAAGAATACCAAGTATTTTTTTCAAGAAGGAAAAAGTCTGTACTTTTTCTATTAATGTAAATCAAAAAGTAATCCATACAAAATAAATAGAATCCAAAATTTTGTTTTGCCTCCCAACATCATAGTTATGTTCTTATTATTGCTAAAACAAACAAAAAAACATAACTAAAAAAGATAAAAATCTACAGTATCCTCCAGAAAAAACAAAGTACTAGCCAACATCAAGACGAAAACAAAAAGAATACTAGTCAAAAAATAACAGAGATGAGCCAGAATTTCCAATTGATTATCGATCCAATCTTCCCACCATAAGGAGCCTTCCTACATGTTTAAAGCTTGTTTAAAGCTTATTTAGACAAAACATCTTCCACATCATTTAATTTTATGTAGATATGATCTATATACCAATCATAGAAGGTGTTGAGTAATGCATCTATCCTTTGACACCAATGCTGTAATGTAAAGGAATTTATCTTGTGAGTACGTTTTACCAAATTCACCACCATTGAAGAATGTCTGAATATTCTCAGGGTATCCATACCAAAATCTGAGGCAATTTTGAGCAAACGCCAAATATTCAACAACTTAGCTAAGGAGTTTGTGTCATCCCCAATGTTCAGCTTGAATTTAAAATATTGTTGATTGTTGAAGAATATCCAATACTTTAACTACCTATTCGAACAACATGGGCATGACGATCCATTAATTGGTGGGTCTCATTTGAGGGTGCACATATCGTAGAGTTAAAAATTATTTGAAAATTTAAGCATGATTTAATTATTTTTAAAGTTTTAAGAATCTATCATCTATTTTTTATTCTTATTTTTATTTAAAAACCATTTTATTAGTCCCTTCTTTTTAGGCTATGGGTAGAGTATTTTATAAGCATTCTAATAGTATACTTAAGTGTAGTATTTTAGGTGATTATTTTGAAATTAAAAAAGACATATATATAGATAAGTAGGTGAATATTAAATATGAAACATACAATTTACTACTAAAAATTGTAAATATTGGTGAATATTATGATAAAAAACATATTTTATGTAAATATAGGAGATATTAGAGACTAAAAATGACCAAATAGCGAATTTAGTTTTTCAAAAATAGCTCAAAAAATAGCCAATTGGCGAAATTTCCTTATTTAGGGACTCCATGAATCAAATTCAAATCTTCTGATAATAGTTAGCATTTAACTCTAGGCATGTATAAAACATAATTTCTTAAGGTTTTTCAATGTTCTTTGGGTTAGCGATATGTGGAAACTTTTATTTGACCAATTATAGTAGTTGAATTTTTTTATTTCCTCATCCCAAGGAAACCACAAAGTAGCTTACTATTTTCCTATCTTTTGACTACTGAAGAGTTGAAATACTATGTAACTATTAGTTTACAGATCCCATAGTAGATTGATGCTAGAATTAGTTATAAGTAATAACATTAACCATTAGTCATGATCTCTATTTCGATTTCCACCACCCTCCTAGCACGATCCTTTGCAATGAATTCCCTCATACCACCAGCTTGATTGGTCGTTAAGAAGGCTAATCATCATGTTATTTTTTCTTGAACCTAATCAATGGTGTAGTGATATAATTCTTCATCTTTACTTCAATTTTTATATGGGAAAGGATGAATGGTTCTTACGAAATATTTTGTGCCTAGAGCTATGCACAAACTAGTTAGTCATTTATTTCAAATTTACAAGGGCATAAAACCATGGTGGGAAAAGCCTTTTAATTGTCTATTTTGTGATCCTTCCTTTGAAGTGTTATCTACTACGAATATTGCAAAGATGTTGTTTCACTGTTATTGATTTGAATCCATTTCATAATGGCGATATATTTGAACCTTTACTTGAAGGAAGCCTACACATATTCAAGTAAAATACTAGAGTAGCTAGGATAGAGTTCACATTATAGACAAAGTCCTCAGCAAATGGAATTACATATGATTTTATGTCTATGATTATTGCTCCATTAGTGCTTCACATAAGTGCATGAGTACCACATGGAGCAACATTTTTAGGGAACTAAGGGAGGACATAGTGCACTAACAGAGCCATTGTAATGACCCCATATATGTCTTTGTATGACAGGTATAGGGCATGGAATTTTGATTAATCTCCTCTTACCTCATGTCCATATACATGTTGGAGCAATTTAATTTTTCGATGGACAAACAACAAGAGAACTCTAAATGAGTGTTGTAGTTGGTTATACATGTTATCCATGATTGTATATTATGCCTTCTATGATTTCTACATTGCAAGTGAATGCCAATATTGGCTTTAGTTTACTTGTTCATTTTCTTTTGCAAGTAGATTGGCTTAATAGGATCATATCTTGATTGTCTCCATAGTAATTGTTGTAAGTGAATATTTAAATTTTTAAATATTTGTAGCATTCAAACTTTTATTCTCTCTATTATTTTGAAACTTATTTTCAGTAAATTCACCTAATCCTTGAGAACCTTGAATTGTAGAGCATGTGAGAGCCTATAGGTTAAAGTCAAAGCCTTCCTGTAAAAGGTTCCATGTTGTGAAGGATATGTTTCATGATGTAAAGTAGTATCTAGTGTCTACTAATATGTATATCAACCCAAAACTATAACATATAAAGGTTATCTTGGCCAGGTTGGGACACATATCTATTAACAATGGTAATTTTGTTTTGAATAGTGCAATAATTAAGTGATTATATTTTTATGTACTTTCCTTCTCCTTGGCATGGTTAAAGAAACATTTAGAACTACAAAAAATCATTAAACTTGTTTAACCCTACCCATTCCTTGCTTGCTTATTGACAAATCTAGTAAATAGTGCTGAGGGAATATTCAAAACACATACAAGAGCCAATGGTGAATTTGATATTGCTTGGATATATATTTTAGATACAAATATTGGAAATAACCAAACATCTAAGTTTAACAAGCAATATGAAACAAATATATCCCCAGATTGGACACCAATTTATTGAGTTGCAAATCCATTAGCAATAGTTACCCCATAACAAGCCCCATATCACAATATGCAAAGGATTCCCAGTACAACTTGTTCGTGCAAGAAGAATACACCATACAAAAGGCCTTACATTAGAGGCCGTGGCATTTGATCCAAACAGAATAACACAACATGGATTAATTTATACTGCATTATCATGAGTTAGAAACTTTGACTCTCTATAAACCTTGTACAAAGACTAACATCAAATAACTTCAATGTAAACAAAAGAATATCATACAAGATGACATGACTAGAAACACTTGCATCATGGAAACTAAAATTTCAAAATAAATCAACATGCAACTCCAATAGCTTATCAATTGCAACTATAAATACACACACCGTACCTACACATATAAATGATATTGTACATAATGAGCAATACACTACCATGTCTTCAAGAAACTAATTTGCACATTTGACCAAACAAATGAACTTCACACATTTAAAATTTTGATATCACATTTGAACTATGGCCTACTTACTTGCCTAACAAAATCTACCAGCCAACACAACCAAAAACTATTGCAATGGTAAAATCGAGATAACCCTTGTAGACATGTACTATGAAACAACCAACTTACTTAATGAATGTGTATGCAATTTCATTTCAACAAGTTCTAATAATAATTGATACAATCCAAAAATCAAATTGGAATCGACCTATGCAAATTGCATCACTATAATAATAGGTGATTTCAACATTGATTTTCGATCAAATATTGCAAGAAACAAATCTTTGGTATAATACATGGAATTGGAAAAGTGGAAACAAATAACAAGTAAATTTTCCCTTGCAAGGATTATAATAGACCATATTTGGAAAAACATGCTTATTGAACAATATGAGGGCAATGTTTTTGATGCATACTAGACTAATCATGACTTTATCTATGCTTTACTACAACTTTGAGAAAGAGTTAAAACATTTTCCTCTTCGAGAAACAAAAAAAAAGGTTAAAACATATCCATTTGCATGCTTGAATGTATTTTCCATTTTCCTTCATGTCCACACAATTTAAATCCATACTAACGATACTATTGACATGTTGACATAGCGTCTATCGATAGGGGTTCACTCCACACTGTCGCCAACAAACTATTAACCCAAACTCCCTTATACACCAGCCCGGAAAGGTGTAACCCTTCCCAGCAACACTTGCGAAGCAAGTGCAGTCTCACCCGAGGTGGATAAGAGGGCTACTGGAACCAAGTTTCCGCAGTTGTGTAGAGGATATGCACACATTACCTTCGCACTAACCAAATATTGTAACATTCATAACATACCATTAAATTATCATTCACATTCTAAGTCATTCGCAGTTTCTAACAAACAGTCAAAACATCATTCTTGGCATACTCTTTCAAATTAGAACATATCCCCATTAATCAAGATAAAACATTCACATAACCCATTATTCATCATCACATCATTGCATAAAGACAAAAATTATATCATAACCGAACATCTCCATTCATTCACCAAACCTGCGGAATTAACCTCACAGGAACTGTCAATACATCATGTTGCGGATACAAAGCAAAACCCAAAAGATAGGATCAATCTCCAAAACTCCAATTCCCTTAGGCTTACAATCCTACTCTATTTATATACTTTTGTCTTAGTACAAAATGGTCGACATGACCAACTCAACTAATCTAACAATTCTTGCACTTCCATGAATACCACGAATGATCCTTCTTTCGTGGAATGACCCTTTCGCGCATGTCGGCTTCCACACTTCCTGTGGATCTATTCCGTGCCAAAAGGCCCCCTACACAATCTTGTGACTCATCCCGAGCCACCTTAGCTGGACACTACTGGTTTGTTGTACTTTTGTTGGAAGCTATCGTAGTCGTTTTGAATCTGTTCAACTATCTCTTTTACTAATGCTCAAAGTTGCGCACTCTCTATCACCTACTGCTCCGTTGGGTGGTCGCATATTTTTTGTCGTACCTCCTGCAATTGCGCCTGTACCTATTTCATCACTGGTACTACTCATGCTATGAGGGCTTCAGCCTTTGTCTGGATCTCATCCAAACGTGCAGCTCATCGTTGCTTCCTTTCGTGGGCTTTTTCAGCCCGCTGCTTCATGCTTTGCAATTCCATGGCCTTTTCTACTCGCATCATTGTGGGCATCGTTTTGAACGAACCCTTCAAAGTTTCCAACTACTCTTCTACTGCTAGGAGCGATTTCTTCAGTACGGTTAACTGGTCATCTTCAACCAACCTGTCCCAAAACTCTGTGAGGCTTACTGCGACTTGTTGTGCCGCCTGTTCCATCTCCTGAATATCTACCACTGCTTCCTCTATCGCCGTCTGTCGACTCTGAATTTGTGTCGGTGGTGTGCTAGGTTTCACTCGAGTCTGGAGCTCCGCATTTCCTTTCTGAGCTCAGTAATGGCTATGCCTAGCATAACAACTTGAGCTTCCGGGGAAACATCTGGATCTAGCACCGCCTTTTCTAACCTCGTCCATTCCTCTATTACCTTTTCCTTCACAGTGAGCGCTGTAGTCTGCTCCTCGATGACCTTCTCTTTCCCAGCTAGGGCTTCTTCCAATCGAACCTTCTCCTCGATGGCCTATATTTTCCCAGCCAATGCTGCAGTGTGTTTTTCTCGAAGGTGCCGTGCCTCCTCCTCATTGTGCTACAGTTGCTTCTTGTATTCGATCATCTTGTTGTGCATAGCAGCCTCGCGGTCATGAATTTCTGTGCTTGCGGCTGCTTGGACTCGGTGTAGTGTCAACATTGGAAGCAAGTTGAAATCGAGCATTGCTAGATTGGCCTTCTGAATCTCGAGATCCAAGGTATCATCTCCTGTCAAAAAGGCGTGGGTTTCAAATTGGACTATGCGTTGCTGGGTTCCCACTTCTACCTTGACTCTGCGAGTCGACAAGTTTTACTGGATGTCCCCATGTGGTACCCGGATGTTGATTATTGTATTTTCCATGGTGTTTAACATCTCCCCTATGTACTGGAAATTCTCCACTAAATGCTGTGTGACCTTCCGGTGGTTAATCTCTATGATCTGCATAATGCTATCCAGAAATCTGTCAGCCTGTTGCATAGTGAGCCCTTCCTGTGCGTTGTTGTCGGCAAGGTCCATTCTCTTCTTCGTCCTTCGTTCTTCCTGTTGGAGGTCTAGTTCTGAATCTGTTAGGGTGTTGGCTGTTGACGCCCCATCGTAACTAGACTCTATCGTCTCGTCCTTCGCGTCGGTCTCCTGTTTTGCATTCTCCTTCTTGTTGGTAGAAGCTTCGTCATCCTTCGTCAGGTCTCATCATCCTACTGCCTACTCCTTTTCGATATCCTTCGGATCTATAGGACCCTTCCATGTCTCTGGCCATTTGGCGATGATGTTATCGAGCTCGGCCTTTGGTGATCTTGTACTGTGTCCTCAGCCATTGTTTGGTTGGATCTGGGTGGGCCTGGAGGTAAATTGTGTGTTCTTCGATGGATATTTGGGCGATGGGGTGATACCTTGTCGCGGCTTGCAATGTGATCTGCAATATCATCTGTGCGTCCATCCTCATCCTCTTGAACCAAATATAATACTGGATAACATTTTTCTTTTGTCGTTCTTTGTCAATGGTTGCCCATAAGTTTTGGTATCGTGCTCCATCACATACTCATGGTTCCGTGAGATCCACCCCCTGATAGTCGTCTAGTTCCCTCCATGCTTTTAAGTCAATGAGGAGGAGTAACCATGAATGTGTGAATGGTAATCCGTTTTCCTGTGCATCATACGCATCCTCAGTCAATTCATGTAGTAGGAATTGAGCCTAGTTCATCTGTTCTCCTGTGGCACACCGTTCTGCAGCTGCAAGGACACCTGCATTACATTGCAGCGGTCAGTTTTTTCGTGTTTCTTTGACCGCGAGTATCTTCATGCTACTCTAACTACTTGGTTGTTAATTGTGTGGATCAGATATCCTCGTGAATCTTTCTCTACCCCATACTTTATGGCCAATTGTTCGGCTAATTTCTTGTCATTGTCCTTACCCTGGAAAAACTGCGAAGGGTCGGCTCCCTATTGAGATAGGCCAATGATTTTGGCAATTAGGTCGACTGTTAATGGGATTCTCTCATGCAGCCATAGGGATTTGTCATGGAAGCATGCGAGGAGTTTCTTGATGCATGCGTTGACCTGTGCCAGGCACCCAAAATGCGGTAGGAGGGTGATATCGAGAAACCTTGAGTGTGCCAATCCCAATACCCACTTCTTAGGTTCCTTCGTAGTCGGGCCTCCTGTGTGGGGGATGTCCTCATAAGCCTCCGCATACTCTTTAAACATGGATAGGTCATGGTCAGTGTATTGTAACCTCTGCAACTTGGCGGTAATATCCCCGCTTTTCGTAACCCCTGGTGGTACCGGTGCGACCATAATGGAGTATTTTTCAGTCTTGGTGATCGGCGGCGTGGGCGCCCCCGCCTGACAAGGTGGAACGTACTATGAAAGCATGGGTCCATCATATCCATGTTTCATAGCTTCAACAGCTGAGGGCCCTGCAACGTCCTTCGTAAACCTTGCAGATGCTTGGGTGGCCTTCTTTTTCTCCTGACCAGTGTCGAGGGGTTGAGTCGTGCTCCACTTTCTCTTGTGTGGGACTGTAGACATGACTTCTAGCTATTCCTACACAATTGGTGTGGGATGTGGTCTTTCAGTGCTGGTGCTGGAGACATACACTTCCATTCATCTCTTTATATACTACGGGTTTCTCCGTTGGCTCCTTCAGGATTTATAACGCTGGTCGATAGACTCCATCCGATCATAGGTCATGATTACCAAATCTAGCCGAGGTGTGTCGAATCCATCGCGTGCGTTGGTATTAACTATTGTTGTTCTTGTTTTTTCCGTTGTCCTGTGTGGTGTAACTGCAACATTTATGGCCTTTATTGCGGGGTTAGACCTTTGTGCGTCATTGTCACATCCCCTTCCATCAGTCCAAACCACAGAGGGAACATGACCAACATACTAGGGATTATTTGACAAACACAGCCCCATACATTACTCAAAAATTCATAATAAATAAAATCTTCTGTGTGCAAATTCATACTCAATATAAACACATCGAATTTAAATCATATTTGCAAACACACAAACAGTAATGCATCAACATATCTATCACATGCATATGATGGATCAACATGCAGAGAATTCAATCTCGTTCTCATGCTATGCATAGACTTCATATCAATTTCATTAAGATAACCATTTCATTTCATTAACATGGACAATTAACATTCAGAACAGAGCACATAATGATGATAATTTGAACCACATAGAATACTTATCTTTGAGATGAATTTGTCCAACAACTCACTATGTGAGAGTAGCATTCCACCCAACCATAGATCTTTGTCCAGCCTATATTCTTCTAGCTAAGAGATCACCCCCGGCCTAGGTTGTGTATCCACTAAGGAGGAACTAAACAGGCTCACTCAACAGCCATGGTTTCACTCAACAACTATGCCAAGCCAACACACAGTTGGGTTTATCAATCATACAAAAGACCAAAGAGGAGGATGCTAAGCCAGTGAGCTCAACCACAGAGCAACAGGCATCTCAACTAAACTCAGCAGTCATGGCACCCACAATACCTACCACAGCCAACACAAGGAAGGTCCCCTTCTCTGCTGCATAGTCCCTCAGGCATCCCTTCCCTCCAGTGCTCTTCAGGGTGGGCATAGAAAATTATAGCTGCTAATTCCTTGAGATTCTAGCCTTCACTAAGTTTATCAAGCAAACCCAACATCTGCTCAGTCATTCACAATTGGATTTCTCACAATTCTATCATCCAATAACTCAATCCCGTCACTGGAATTCTGGGCTCTAAAAACTGAGTTTTCCAATGGATTTCGGGGTATCTAATACCCTCAATTTCTTCTCAAGGTTCATATATATGGATTCCCCATTGGATTTTACTGTCAATACTCAATTCTAGGTGTTTATGGCTCTTCAAAACGTGGGTTCTTGCAAAGTTTCGATTTCTAGTTTTTCTCACTGTTGGGAATTCGTAATGGATGCCAACTGATGCTGGGATGTTCAACAATGGAATGGGAATGAGGAAGGACCCATTCCCATGAGGTAGAGTGACTTTTGGTACAAGAAAATAGAGCCCATACTCTGCCATATGAATTTATGGGATTCCCATGCTCCATTGAAGCCATGGACTGAATTCTTCAACAACTTCCTTACATAAGAATTAAATGTCAGCAAGGAAAGTCAAATAGGTTCTCACAATGACATTTGGCAGCATATGGTTCATCCCTACAACCCCCTCACCACTCCCTAGCGGATACACATGGCCCCTTCTCATTCGTTGCTTCCATAGCCAGTTTTGGTGTTTTATTCAAATATTAATAGTTACATCAATTACAATATTCCATGGCTTAATAGCACATGGGTATCAAAATATCAAATACTTGTCCATTTTAAATAAAATATGAACATATACTAGCAGGACCTTGGCCTTGAGCTCCACTCTAGGGAAACATACATCGCATGTATACAATATTTACATCAAAAGCCAATATTTCATAAGGGTCAAAATTGGGGTATTACATTCCCCTCCCCCTTAGAACAACACCGTCCTCGGTGTCCTCAAAACTGAACAAAAATGGGAATGTCTCTCTCATGGCATCTTCCAGCTCCCATTTAGCCTCATCGGGACTAAGGTGCTCTTATTGGACCTTTACCTATCTGATGGCTTTGTTTCGGAGCAAAGTGAGCTTCTTGTCAAGGATGCATATAGGCTCTACTTGGAACTCTCCCTCGAGTTCCACCTGCATCACATTCCAATCAATCGTATGATTAGGATCATGTACATACTTCTTAAGCAAAGATACATTGAAAACATTATGAGCTCTTATATTAGTAGGCAATGCAATTCTATATGCAACTGGCCCTATCCTATCAAGGACTTCAAATGTCCCACAATATCTTGGTGCCAACTTGGCACAAATCCCCAACTTGAGAGAACTCTTCCTTGGTTTCACTCTCAAATAAACATGATCTCCAATCTGAAATTCCTTATGCACTCTTTTCAAATATGCATAACTCTTTTTCTTGTCCTGAGCTTCCTTTAAATTCTACCTGATCTTAACAACTTCCTATTCCATTTCCTTGATCATCTCGGGTCCAAGCACTACCCTATTCACCTTGTTTTCCTAGTTCACTGGAGTCCTGCATCCCTTTCCATACAATGCCTCAAATGGTCTCATCCCCAATGATGCATGGTGTCCATTATTGTATGCAAATTCTACCAAGTGTAGGTAACCTTCCCACTTGGATGGTTTATCCATCACATACATTCATAGTATGTCTTCAAGAACCTGATTCACCCTCTTAGTTTGGCCATCTGTTTGAGGATGATATGTTGTACTAAAATTCAATCTAGTTCCCAATTCTTGAAATAATCCTTTCCAAAATTTGGAAGTGAACTTTGTATCACGATCAGAAATTATTGCCTTTGGCAATCCATGCAACCTAAATATCTCTCTCATGAAAATATTTGCAATGTCATTAGCCTTGTGAGTGGACTTGACTGGAATAAAATGAGCTACCTTTGATAGCTTGTCCACCACAACCATGACTGAATCATGCTTCTTCACTGTCATGGGAAGATCTGTTATAAAATCCATAGAGATCCCTTCCCACTTCCATTCTGGAATGGGTAAGCGCTGCAACAATCCTGCTGGATGTTGGTGCTCTGCCTTGACTTGTTGGCACTTTTGATACCTAGCAATGTACTCAGCTATGTCCTTCTTCATACCATGCCAAAAGTATTTCTTTCTTGCTGCTGTTATAGTCTTTTGATATCCTAGATGTCCAGAGTATGGCATTTGATGTATTTCATCCATCACTAGCTTCTTTAAATCTATACTATTTGGGATGTATAGTCTATCTTTGTAGATGAGGATATCATCTTCACCAAGCTAATATCCTGCACACTTTTAATCTATATTACCCTATTGCAACTTCTCTTTAATTTGAATGCAAGTTTCATCACCATTTTGGGCTTCAAGAGATCTTGTCTTCAAATATGATTTACACACACTTAATGCTGCAACATGAAAATTTCTGCTAAGGGCATCTGCAACCTTATTCTCCTTCCCTTTCACATGCTTAATTTCAAAATCAAATTCACAAATAAACTCCATCCATCTAGCTTGCCTAGCATTCAAGTTTGGCTGGTCAAACAAATACTTCAAACTCATGTGGTCTAATCTAAGCTCAAATCTTCTTCCCAACAAATAATGTCTCCACATCTTGAGATCATGTACTATGGCTGCTAATTCTATATCATGCGTGGCATAATTCTTTTCTTGCTCTTTTAATTTCCTTGAATCATATAAAATCACAACTCCTTCTTGCATGAGCACTCCACCTAGCCCTTCAATGCAAGCATCTGTGCACACTACAAAATCCTTCTTTGGATCTGCTATCTTCAAAACATGAACGCTGGTAAGTAACTCCTTTAACTGCTGAAAACTTTTCTCACACTTTTCAGACCATACAAACTTGATATTCTTCCTTTGCAATGAAGTGATCAGATGATCTATCTTGGAGAATCCTTCAATGAACCTTCTGTAGTAACCAACAAGACCCATAAAATATCTAACATCTGAAACATTCTTTGGAGTAGATCAATCCATGATGGCATTAATCTTCTCTAGATCAACTGCAATTCCTTCTTCTGAATTGACATGACCCAAATATTGAACCCTCTTTTGGTAAAATTCACACTTGCTTAACATGGCATACAACTCATGTTCTCTAAGGACTTGCAACACCATTCATAGATGTTCCTCATGTTCCTCTTCATTCCTTGAATAGACAAGAATGTCATCTAAGAACACAATCACAAACTTATCCAAATATTTGCTAAATACACTATTCATGATACACATGAATGTAGCAAGTGCATTGGTAAGACCAAATGGCACCACAGTGAACTCATAATGACCATATCTAGTTCTGAAAGTTGTCTTGTGAATGTCTTCTCCTTTAATCCTCACTTGATGGTAGCCAGACCTCAAGTCAATCTTTGAAAACACCTTAGCTTCCTTCATTTGATCAAATAAGTCATCAATCCTTGGCAATGGATACTTGTTCTTGACTGTCACTTTATTGAGCTTTCTGTAATCAATACACAATTTTAAGGTCCCATCCTTCTTCTTAACAAATAACACCGGTGCTCCCCAAGGAGACACACTGGGCCTGATATACCTCTTGTCCACTAACTCTTGTAGCTGCATCTTCAACTCTACCAATTCCAGTGTACTCATTCTATAAGGAGCTTTGGAATTTGGCGCTACCCCTGGAACAAGATCGATGGTAAAATCAATATCTCTCTTTGGTGGTAGTCTCGGCACTTCATCCGGAAACACATCTTGGAATTCTTGCAATATATGGAATTCTTCTATCATTGGTCCTTTGTCCTCTGACGAATCTGATATATGGACTGCATATAATGGGAAACCTTTCTTATAAAACTTTTTCAACTATAAGGATGAAATCTGTCTTACTGAAACTTGCTTTGGAATTCCTCTTACCAATCTTGGTCTTCCCTCTTCGTCAATACATTCAAGTGCTTTCTCATAGCAGTCTAACTTGGCTCTATAATTTTCCAACCAATCCATGCCAATTAGTGCATCATAGGATCCTAATGGTAGTACATTTAAATCTGCATGTGTGTGGAGTCCATTCAATTCTATGGGGCACTCCACCACTACTTCACTAACTTTTCTCTTGGTCCCTGTGGCTAATTGAACTAACCAAGACTTATTGTGCTTCACTTTTCTAAGAAAACAACCTTCAACCACTTTTGGAGAAACATAACTATGAGTAGATCCTGGATCAATCAAAATAGAAATAGATTGCTTAGTAATCTTACCTTCAACTTCCACCACTGATGATTGATGATCTGCCTGATTATCCAACGCTTCATAAATTCAAGGCGTTTCCCTTGCCATGTCCTCCACTGTTGTTGCTCCCTTTAAATTGTGAAACCTTCATGGATTGTCCTTCCAATGTGGACAATCCTTTAGCATGTGGTTTTCTCCACGTCCCCAACACTGAAGTGGTCCTTTCGATGTCTTATAATGTGCTACTGCTGGCTTGAATCCACTCCTTGCTTGCTGCCCCTGTGGAAAGTTCCTAGGCTAACTTTTGAATGGTGGCTTGAAGCCACTCCTTGCTTGTTGCCCTTGTGGAAAGGTCCTGGGCTAACTTTTGAATGGTGGCTTGAAGCTGATGGCACATTCTGATTATTTTGGTTCTGGTTTTGGGGCGGATGGCACATTCTGATTATTTTGGTTCTGGTTCTACGGCATATGCTTATTTTAGCATTTCGCAATGAGCTGGGGGAAGTCCTCTACACTATGATCTGTAGCACTGCAATGTGTACACTACGGTGCTTGGTTTGGATAGTCTCTTTAGTAGTGCCCCTATTTTTCGCAATTGTAATAGATGATTGGACCTCTTACCTATCTAGCAGCTCCTCCGCGTCCCATACCTGCACCTCGGCCTCTGTGGAATCCTCCCCCAAAACCTCCACGTGGCGGTCCATATTGTTGATACTGCGGCTGCCCATACGGCGGCGATGGATACTACGGGTGCCCATATTTACCCCGGTCATATTGTTGTGGTTGCTTAAACTCCAGCTGACTATATTGCGATTGTTGTTGCACCACCAGTGGTTCTTCCCCCTTCATAAAATATGTGTCAGCCATCCGATCTTGCAGCAAGTCATAGGCCCTCCATTCCTTCTCATCATGGCCAACCGATCAGAAAAATTTGCAGTTTAAGTTTACTAGCTTTGATACCATCTTTTGCAGATATACACATTCCTCCGATCGATGCTCTCTAGTCTAACAGAAGTACACCATGGCATGCCTCCTTTATGAAGGGGGTTTGGTGCCCCCAACTGCAAATACTCACAGAATTCTAGGCAATTGTCCTTATGGTGCCCTTCACTTCTGCATCTGGTACACCATATGTCTCCGCGAGTTTCCTTTCCCTTCTTGATATCCTCCAGTTGCAATGTTAAATTGGCCAACTGTGCCTGAACTCTATCCATTGCCATTCCTATTTCGCCGATTGGTGAAGCCTCCAGCTTCATCGCGATCTCTAATGCTTCTTCCTGTGTTGCAACTTTTTGTTGCATCAACGGCCCTCGGATATGCGATACTAGCCCTACGATAAACCATTCTTTATGTTGCAGCTCATTTATCGGAAAGCTTACTTTCGCTATCAACATCTTGTATCGTTGATCAAATTCCCACACTGACTCATTCGAGAATTGATTAATCTCCTTAATCTCAATGACATATTACGACTCAGATTTTGGTTTTTTAAATTCGTCAATCATTGTTGTTCTGACCTGCGCCAATGTCTTGGCCGCTGTCCCCATTGGAACCTTTACAAACTTCATGTACCAGTCTAATGCCCGACCCCTGAGGGTCATCGCTAACTGTCCCATATTTATAGCATCATCTTGAACCTACTTTATAGTCTGGACTACTTCTCATATAAACCAATACTATTAGGGATCCTTGGTCCCGTTCCCTTGAAATGTTGGCATCTTTTCCTCGTCTGCCATCCTAACGTTGCTAGTATTGTTGTTCACTGAAGCGCTACTCTTGCCGCTGCACGTAGGGAAACTCCGCGAGTAGTTTGGATTTCTTCCTATAAAATCCGTAGTAGTGTGCGGGATCGAAGGTACGTGGTAACTTATGATCTAACCTCCTTCTTCCTCTGGGGTATCTTGGTCGACGTTTCCTTCGCAATAAGGCTACTTCCTCCCTTGTGGTCCTGTTTCGCAGTTCTCTGTTCCGGTCCTCTCAGCAGACTCTCTCTCAGTCCTCCTCTTCTTCTCAGGATGCCAGAATATGGCTCCACTCCTCAAGATACCACACTCTTCGTCAACTTCCCTTTCAAACTTGTCGTCACTCATGTCCATCTACCTCATCTTTCCGTCAAACATGCATCTACACGATACCTTCACCCTCGCACACTGATTCTTCTACTCGTCAGAAGACATCCTCAATATTCCTTTTTCGCAGATAAGCATTTTAATCCACAGTTTTAATGAGGACAAGAATCTTCCTCTCGGCCCCCTGAATAAATTTCTTTCTGCGTCGCTATATGACTTGATAATATCTACTGCAAACTCAGTTACGTACCCTTTGAGGATACTGTCTACTTAAAAATAAACAGCTCGTGATAGCTGTCACACCAATTCCGGGGGCCAACAATCAAGTCCGGTCTTCTGGCAGTGGTTCTTGCGGAACATCAACTGTGGTAGCCACTCATGCAAAAACAATGGAAATTCACAGAAAAACATTTCATGAATATCTGAATAGACGTATCTTTCTAACCAGTCGGTTGCTATCTATTTAGGATCTCACTTCTCACTTTCTGCTAATTCCTCCTCCTTCTTGTCCAACCACCCTTGGATCTCTGGTTTTGTCGGGTGCCACATCATATCCTCTTTTCTTCTTTCTTAGGGTCCTGGAAATGGAACCATTTGTTTACGCAGCGTCTATCGACAGGGGTCCACTATGCACTATCGCCAACAAACTATCAACCCAAACTCCCTTATACACTGGCCTGGAAAGGTGTAACCCTTCCCAGCAACACTTGCAGATCAAGTGCAGTCTCACCTGAGGTGGATAAGAGGGCTACTGAAACCAAGTTTCCGCAGTTGTGTAGAGGATATGCACACATTACCTTCGCACTAACCAGAGATTGTAACATTCATAACATACCATTATCTTATCATTTGCATTCTAAGCCACTCACAGTTTCTAACAAACATCAAAACATCATACTCGGCATACTCATTTAGATTACAACATATCCACATTAATCAACATAAAAAATTAACATAACCCATTATTCATCATCACATCATTACATAAAGACATAAATTATATCATAACCGAACCTCTCCATTCATTCACCAAACCTGCGGAATTAACCTCGCAGGAACTGTTAATACATCATGTTGCGGATACAAAGCAAAACCCAAAAGATAGGATCAATCTCCAAAACTCCGATGCCCTTAGGATTACAATCCTACTCTATTTATATACTTTTGTCTTATTACAAAATGGTCCACATGACCGACTCAACTAATCTAACAATTCTTGTGCTTCCGTGAATACCGCGAATGATCCTTCTTTCGCGGAATGACCCTTTCGCGCTTGTCGGCTTCCGCACTTCCTGCGGATCTATCTCATGCCAACATGACAGATGCTAAAGGAAAATACAATATATTTGTTTCCCTCCATACAACATCTTGAAAATGAAAAGCACACATATAGAGAAGCAAGTAGAAGAGCAATCATAGGAGAAATCAAAACATTAAGAAAAAAAGTGCAATTTGAATATAGTAATATTCCTTGCAATTTGAAATATTTTTACAATGAGATGAATCACTATTGATGCAAATGCACTAAAATTTAATGAATAGTAAAAAGAACATTGGTTGCAACCCAATCACAATACAAGGCCCGAAAAGATTGAAAATTGGAAATGTCTTCCATGGAAATGTAATCATGTCATACAAAACAACAATAGAAAAAGTGAATGGAATAGAGTTATTGTGACTTGACTTGGTTGATTAAAAATAATAGATGATAGTGACATTGAACAAACCAAACAACCTCAATGCAAAACATGAAAACAAATTTGTTGAAGGAAAATTCCTTTGCATATCATACTTTAGAATCTCTTAAAAAACCACAAGTGACCACATATACTACAATTGCATATTAGTCATAAGCGTGACAAGCACAACAGAGGCAATACCACCAATTTGCAAATATTATAGATTCATGCTCATCGCAATAATAAAGTAACTCCTTTAAAGAAAAAATGATTTTGTGATTGACACAATTAGTGCCCTCATCACATATTCAAGGAAGGTAGGTGCACAATATGCATTAGAAATAAAAAATGGCAACTTAGAAGATGACCAAGCCACATCAACTAGTTCAATTTTCACATTGTTCTTATACAATTAAAACATCCAACCTTGAATATTTATCTATTAAAGTAATATGATACCATAATTGCAACTTAATCTATTTTCTACATTTGCCTCATGGATCACCATAATAAACCAACAATTGTCAAAGAACAATATTCCAATGCTCCTATTTGGAAATCTCACCAAAGGGATAGAAGGACAAGGTAGAACACTATGAACCAATAAATCAACATTCATCACATCATTGAATACAAAACGAGCAATAACCAACCTCCTCAGGTTGATAACTTTGACAACAAGGGTAAAGTACATGAACATTAGACACTTGTGCAACATGTATTTAGCCTACAATAATCAATTCATATAATATTGTTGCAATTTGATTTCATGCAAATTGAGGGCATGCTTTTAATATCCAATGTCAATTTAGATCCATTTGTGCCAACCTACAATGTTTGCAATATGCATATAGATACATTCACAACAATACATGGTGACAAGCTCCACTACTCCAAACATGAACAACTAACACCATAGAAAAAATTTCCCAAGTTGCATTGTGCAATAAAAGCTTAATAAAATGTTGAAAAAGAATGCATCCTAAAGGACCATTTGGACCATTTGTTTTTCATGTTTCTCCCCACACTGGTCAACATCACATATGAAAAATACTTGGAGAACATGTCTAATGTTGTCTATAGATTACAATACTTCCACACACAAGGCACCTTTACACTAGACTACACAAGTTCCATTATGCAAAAAGAATGAATGACAACTAGTTCCGACCTATATTTGCTACATTCATTCCATGTTTTCTTAATTTAGTATAGAAACCATACAATGATGGAATTACTATTCATATTGTATAGTTCTTACTATGTATTATGCACAATGTTTGTACTTGTCTAAGTTATAATGTAATATTTTGCAAAAGATACTTGAAGTTTCCTGAAAGGATTTCCTACACTACCCTAGTAACATGCGAACTACCAAGATGGAGTTACAAAGTTCAAAACCCTAATGTGAAAATGTTAGACTAGAGGACAACTATTTAATGCTATGGACTAGAGGATATATTTCTTGTTCTATTGTTTCTTTAGTTGAGAGAGAACATAAATTGAAGATAGAGACTTGCTGCCCTAGAACTTACCTTATTGTGAGGAACCTGCAACAATTAATTGATAAAATGCACAATATATTGGATCACAAAATATTTTTATTCGATGGATGTGTCTTTCAACCTCATGGGTTGTTACAAGCTTTAGTAGTCGAGTTGGGTGGCAAGACCGCAACCATTAACGTGGAAGTGGTCGCTGCCCCATTAGATTATAAAATTCTGCTTGGTTGTAATTGGTTTTACAACATGACTGCGGTCGCATCATCTGTCTTTCGCATAGTACAATTCCCTCATCAAGGCCGAATTGTTATTGTCGACCAACTGGATTTCTATACACCTGACACTGCTACTCATCCGAGCGATAATGTTCCTTTACTTGGACAATCTTTGCATCCGTATGAGAGCATGGGGGTTGGCCTCATCAAGGACTCATCCATTATGTGCATTTTTCCAACCTCGGATCCCCCAAATCATGTTTCCACGGTGAACATGATATCCTCGAGAATTTCATCCATTCCCAACTCTACTGATCAATGGCTTGTACCTGAAGAAGCCACCACACACCTGATTGGAAATAATATGCCTCTTTCACCCGTCGAACTCCATACGAGGCTATCCAAACAGCTCCAAAGGACCACTTAGCTGTGGCCTCCACCTCCTATTCTCTACATTGGACATCATAACTACCCGATCCTCTACTCTGGACTTTTCATTCTGACAAGTCCATTATGGAAATCATGAGTGCAGATGATCCTCCGTGGGAAGACCTCCATCATTGTTCATCTTTCCTTTCTTCATTGGATACTGTGGAGAATAGCATTAGCGCAATATTTACACTAGATGTCTACCCTTGCTCTCAGTCCTCGATACTTACATGTCAAATGGACTCTGAAGGAAACTTGGATAACATTGAGCCTACCATTTTGGTCGACATATCAATTACCCCTGGTGTAGTGGAACACATTCGTTTAAGCTAGAAGTGTTCCCCGGAAGAGATCACAATGTTCACTGCCTTGTTCAAGCAATTTTGAGACTTGTTTGCTTGGACTTATGAGGAGATGCCTGGGATAGACCCCTCTATTGTTTCGCACATGATTCAAACCTATCCAGATGCCAAACCAGTCCGCCAAAATTTGCGACCGGTGCATCCCAGAAAGATTGCGGTAATCAAGGCAGAGATTGAAAAGCTCTTGAAAACTGGTTTCATTTACCCTGTCCCGTTGACAGAATGGGTCTCAAACGTCGTCCCTGTAGCTAAAAAGCAAGGTACCATTTGTGTCTGTGTCGATTATCGGGATCTCAACAAGGCTTGTCCTAAGGAAAATTACCCGACTCCCTTTATCGACCAAATCATCGACAACTGTGCGAGAAGTGTCATATTTTCATTCATGGATGGATTTTCCGGCTAAAACCAAATTGAGATCCACCCGGTTGATCAACAAAAGACAGCTTTCATATGTCCTTGGGGTACGTTTTCTTATCACAAGCTCCCTTTTGGTCTTAAAAATTATGGTGCCACATTCCAATGGGCCATGTCGTACGCCTTTCACAATGTGAAGGACTTTGTGGAACCTTACTTGGATGATCTACCTGCCCATTCATGCCAACGCAAGTACCACATTGACCATCTGAAGGCGGTTTTCCTCAGATGCAGGTGGTATAACATATGCCTGAACCCTCACAAGTGCATCTTCTGCGTTGAGTTTGGACGTCTCCTCGGTTTCATAGTCTCAAAATATGGGATCCGCATTGATCCCTTGAAGGTGGCAGCCATCGTCGGTCTCCCACCTCCCACTGACATAACGGAACTTCAAAGTTTGTAAGGGAAGGAAACTTATTTAAGGTGTTTTGTCTGTAATTTCGCGCAAAAGATGCAGGGCTACATGAGATTGATGAAGAAGGATGTCCCATTCATATGGGATGATCAAGCTCAACAATATTTTGAAAGTCTAAAACATGTTATCACGCATGCCCCTGTGTTCCAACCGCCCAATTACTACAAGGATTATATCCTGTATCTTGCCACTTCTGCCACCATGATCGCCATGGTCTTGGTCCAAGAAGAAAACAACACCAAGGAACATGTGATATACTACGCAAGTAAGGGTCTCATTGACACTGAAACTCATTATTCACATGTCGAGAAACTCGCTCTCACGGTAGTCATTGCTGTCCAAAAGTTTCGACATTACATCTTGCTTCGCACCACCACCATCATCACTGATTCGAACCACATGGTTGACAAGTTGAGCACTAGATTGGGTTTTCTCCATTAAAACTCAACACTGTACTACCCACAGTCCAATGGACAAGTAGAGGCCATTAAAAGGTCTTGAAAACCATGATCATGGTGGGTACACACAAGTCCAACTGGCATAATATGCTCTTCTCCGCACTATGGGCTTACCGAAATTCTGTTAAGACCACCACTAGATTTACCCCCTTCCAATTAGTTTATGGATTGGAGGCAGTTCTATCAATTGAGTGCAAGATTCTGTCCCTCAAACTCCCAGTTGAACTTCTCCCTAACACTACTGCTGAGGAAGAATGCTTCCTCCACCTAGCTAAACTCAACAAGACTCGCCGCGATGTCACTCTTGCCAATGAGGCTCATAAAAAATGCATCAAAGCGCAGTACAAAAAGTTGGTAGAACCTCATGTCTATAGCGAAGGTGATTTGGTCCTTACATACGACCAAAGACATGATAAGCTGGGGGCAAGGAAGTTTGAGTCCATGTGGCATGGACCCTACATAGTGAAACACGTCTTAGAGAAGGGAGCCTATGAGCTTGAAGACTATGACGAGATATCTTTAGGTGAACCCTGCAATGGGCTTTACCCTAAGAGGTATTATGCCTGAGTCTTTCATGCATAAGTACTTTGTATATACTATACATGGCGTGTGTTTTGTGTGGTGTGACACTTTGATTTTTTGCGTTCTTAGGTCTTGTTTCGTTACTTATACCATGTTCTATCTGCGTGTGCATATGGAAACTTGCTACGGATTCGTGGATGGTGCCGGCCGGCATACCCATAACCTTGCTTTGACAACCTGGGTGCTCTATTCTCCCATTGGCAAGCTTATCAGCTCAGGAGGAATGTGTCTAGGTTTCACAACCAACAATGCTACGGAATATCAGGAAGTCATTGGAACCCTAACCGACGCTATTTCTTTGGGTATGGACCACGTTGTCATCCATTTGGATTCTCAACTAGTGGTCTCTCATCATAACCGGGTTTACACCATCCGCGATCCTACCCTACTCCGTCTCTACAGATGAGTTCGTCTTTTGGAAAGGTCCTTCAAATCCATTCAGTACCTGCACATTCCATGAGACGTGAACACAGTTGCCAACTCCATGGCCAACTTCATTTTAGATTGGTACATTGCACACACATGAACTGTAAAAGTAGACATAACATGTAAATAATTCATCACATAAGCAAACACATAAACAAGATCTCATATCAAACACAAATGTATAAATCCACCAAAATGTCTATATATATATAATCAAGATAAAGTAGTGTTGATACAAAAGTCTGAAGCATGACGGCTTTCAGTGAGTTTATACAAAATCTGAAGCCTGATAGCTTTCACTAGTACAAAATCTGAGGCTCACAAGCTCTCAGTAGATACGTAATAACATCACAAGGCCTAATGCTTGGCCCATGCACCCCTCGGTCTCAGAGCTCTTGCCTACTGACCGTGGAAGCAGTGTACCTCTCTCGCTACCTTGCGGAGCATATCACTAAAGCGCAATGAAGCACCGACCGTGTACCTCTACATGGGCCTCGGTAACTCATGCATTGTTGCATCTGGAACGTCCAATGTAAACTTGGTAAGGTTCTCATTGACGTCATCCATCTCCACGATGGCATCATGCATGGATGGGGCTACTGGTGGTGCCTCTCCTCCCTTCACAATAAGCAAAAATCCCACCAGTCATGAAGGACCTACATCTGCACACACATGTTATTAACTCATCAGCACTACCCAAAAAAATTATAAATACACAAAATTAAAAAGTACAAGGGTCATTGTTCTTTCCGATCTCTCTCCACTCTGCTCCCTCGGGTAGTATGAGGTTTGGATCCTTCCTAAAATCCGTACCAATGTACGGGTAGTCCTTGACCATGAGTATCTGTCCTTTCATCCAGGTGAAGAATCTGGAACCGTACCTAATGATTGGACCCCCGCCACCATGGCGGGCCATCACCTCCATCCATCGGTCCATGTGTGGATCCTTGGGATCCTTGTCATCCAAAGTCACCTGCAGGTGGAAGAGGGGAACCCGCTCCAACAAGAATGAGATCACTAACGATCCATACCTGAACTGCTTGATCTCACCATGCTGACACTTGGTTAGCTGAGCTCGAAGGTTGGTGAGGAGTCCCTCATACCAATTGAACACTTTTGAAGACATACAGTCCTCCGCATAAAACATTTGGGACTTCGTAGCCAAGTGAGCCTCTTGGCTCCCTGCTATACTCACTATGGTGAAGAGTATAAAAAATAATGGATGATCTCGCACCTCTTTAATGGGAATCTTCTCACTAGAGGCTCGGGCATGTGGAGTACAGTGTTGGGAAATCAAGTCATCTACCGTCCGGTCACTCCCTCGTGATTTGGTGAGTGATACATTATCCCCCCTCCAGGATAATCCTGTCAAGAAATAGATGTCATCGACATCTATAGTCAATATATGCTCCCCAATCATGAAGTATTGCTGCGATGCATCCCATCTCTGAAGCATATGCTCCAGTAGTAGGACTTGGGCCCTCATGCCCTAGACCTAGAATAACTTCAGTAGCCCACAGTTCCTCAATTCCTCCACACACACTATATCATTTTCTGCTTGCACATATTCCACCTCATGTTCACGTTCGCCCCATTCTAGAACCATGTTGGTGGCCACAAACCTGCCAAACAGAGCATTTAAACATCATTAGAGCTCACCCAAGTCATCAAATTTTTTTCTTGTGGCTTAGGTTTGATTTTTGAGATGGATGTTTCTGCCATCGCACCCCGTCTTTGCAGAAAGGGAGACATCGTCGCAAGATGCCTTTACGGGTTTTTCGATGACTCGGGTTCGTCGCAGTTCCCATAAGGGAGGCCTGCGACGACCCAATGGCGCACAAACCCCTCACAAGTCAACTCCAAAAGCATAAAAAATGGACAAAAAATGAAATTGTAAACCACTAGAAAGATGTTGGTTGAGGTTTAGGTTTACCTGCTCCGAACGGTTCGTGAAATGGTCACTCATAGCATCGGCAATCAACGAATGCAATTCTGCTCCAAATGGCACTTTCTTCTCTCCAATTTGGCAAATAACAATGGTAACTATATTTGGTCATTTTTTCTATTTTATAAACAAAAAGGGAATATTCTTTTCCAAATTTAGATGCTTTATGGGTTATTTGCTATAGTTTGGATCATTTTACTACATTTGAATGCCCCGTTGACTGCTTGACCTAGTTTCAAGCATGGAGAAGATGTTAAGTGTTCTGTTTGTGCCATTCTCGCGTCGTACTGATCATCTCAGGTATGAATAACCCGTTGAATGTTTTTGTTGTTATTTTCATCTGTTAGATTTCAATTATTTAATGGTGACGATCTTAGTCTTTGTTCTTTCTCGTTCTCTTAAAACCATGATAATAAGTCACCGAGTTATGATTTATCACTTTTCTGGGCTCGTTAAACTCCTACGGAAAAGGAACCCCCCTAGATTCTATCTTTAAGCTCTTTTCAGGTTCTCGAAATATGAAAATACTGCCAAGCGAACTTGTCATGTTCACGCTTGCTAAAGTATTTGAATGGTCATTTCCCTAGTGATAGTTTACCCCTTTTTCGGACTAGGGGGAACTATTTACGAAAAAGGAATACTCCAGCCAATCGTGACTGGAAGAGTCCTCTCCTGCATTGTTTTACCTTTTTTCGGGCGATGAGGCTAACTTTACGAAAAAGGACTGTTGGAGTCTTCTTTAGTTCTTTTCAGACTCTCTAAACATGAAATGATGACCGAGTTTAGCTTCTATGGACTCGTTAAAATATAACATCGAAGATCCCGCTATGGGATGAACCCCTCCTCTCCCAGGTTCAGAAAATTTTTGGGATTGGACTCATTTATGAGATGAGCTATACCGAGCATTTGGTTACCCTCATTAAGCTCATAAAAAACACATGAGGCACTCATCATTCATGATGAGGAAAAATGAAAGCTTTTATGTTACACTCTTTATCCGTGGCAGTACCTAGTCGTTCTTGAACATGGCACTCATTTGCATTTGCATACTGCACTTGGATCATCTGTTTGTCCTCGATTTTTTCCTACTTCCTGAATCTTGTTACTCCTTTGGGTCATCCAAAGAATACTTCCACCATCAGTTGCATTAGGAGTTGGTGTCATACTTGTCATGTCAATACTGACAAGTCATGCCATGCCCATGTTCAAGAATACTTTCACCACTTATTATCTGCAGTCAGTACACCTTCCAACATGTTGGTCTACTCTGAGTCAGTCCTGTATGTTACTATACCATCTGATCTAATTCAAACATCTGTTGTTTTGTTTTGTGTCGATTATGGGGGATTCATCATGGCCCTCCTTCGACGGGTTCATCCTTGTCGACTTCAAATCATCATCCGAGGATTGAATCTAGAAACTAATTGAGTACCTTGGGCTTGCATGCCTCAATTGTAGGTTACCTCGCTTTCGACATGAGTTTACATCATTGACTCTTGATTGAAATATTTCATTAAGCATTCGACTTCAACTCATTTATTCGCGTTTGATTATATATACTGTGATAGCTTGGGGATCATTGACATTAATGTGATTTCCCTCGCACTTGTTAACGGTATACATCAATGACTGGTAATCAAGTGGTTTCTACCATGTTCGACATCGAGACATTTGTAATCACATGGATATATTCGTATCATTGGGGGTTCGGCTTGAAGACCCTGGGGAGTCATATTGTACCCAGGTTGCGATGGAGATTGTTTTGAGTTATATCACACGGATCCACATTTGTATTGGTATTGGCTGTGTTATCATCTCATCATGGATCTATGCTTGTGTCTAGTAGCCATGATTGTGTTCAGTCGGTCATTACTACCATGGATCTACATTCTATTGGTCGGCATCCATGTTGTGAGTCGTATGAGACTGTGTACTCGGAGTCAATTGTACTATAGTAGTATCCTTCGTCTGACAAGTCCATTACCATTTATTCTATCAAATAATTTCACCTATCAATTTTCAACAGCTTCATGCTTTGGGGGGCATTCTGTTACACCTAAATATTGCTACCTTGAGACTCAGTGTGTACATCCTTGAAGTTTCCCGTGACTAGAGGGTTTAACTGACCTGCTTTTCAAGGTCGTCCCAGTTCACCCTTGTGCAACATTCGACGTCGCAATTTGTCCTAATGCAGCTTGCAACAATGTCAGTTAGTTGGATAAAAGAGCATCTTCGAGCCCATTCTCGAAGGAGAGTGATGTGGATCCCTATCCCTAACCTATAGGGGAGATGGCATTCGGTTCCCTATCCCTTGGGTTAGATCCCCTAACCCTCTCCTACCATATCTCAACCTATCCTATCCTCTTAGTCCTATATAAGTGAGGCTCATTCCCATTCCAAGGGGAGGAAGTCTATAGTATCTATTTGTTGGTTAAATTAGCTTAGGAGAGATCTCTACTCATCCCTTGAGGGATCCATCATCCGTTTGGAGGCTTTGGCATTGGCTTGGTTGGAGAAGGATTGCTAAGTTAAGTCATTGGTTGTAATCACTTCCTTCTCTATACTTTCCCTTATCATATAGTAATATAAATGCTTTCCACCAAATCTCATTGCATTGATGATGTTTTGTGTAGTTTTCCTACTTAACTGCTTACTTAGATCTATTACTGTTTAGGTGCATTTTACTACTTGTTTTGTTTATGTGTTGTCTTGAAAGGTTTTGCAGCTGAGATCTGAAGACCATCAAGCTTGGAGCAAACATCAAGGAGAAAGGATCAGTGATCTGAAAAGGTAAAGCATCTATCTACTCGATCTCTAATTAGATCTAGGAAAGTATTCTATGTTCTGTCTTATTTGTTCTAGACTTGCGTTAATCTAGGGAGATCAGGCCTTGAGTCCACTCTTGGTAGATTGTCCGTCAAACAATGGGCCACTTCGAGGGGGAAAACTCCTTTGAGCAATCTCAATACAAATAACTTCACGGTACCTTCATTGACCTCAACACACACTTATATACTAAGGCTATGCCCAATACTATGGGTCAATACCATGGGACATATAATACTACGGGATGACTTACAAAGCATATGCGTCCAATACTATGGGTCAATACCACGGGCTAATACAAAATATGGATCAACAAATACTACGGGACTACTTACAAAGCATATGCGTCCAACAACAATATACTAACAAAGTAAAGAGAAGGGTTGACACGGGTTTCTAACATCCCCTTTCCCTTAGAAAAAGCTTTTTCCTCAAAGCTTTAGATGTGGAAATTGATGCAGAATTTGAAGGAGTGGTTCCCCTGTAGCATCCTTGGGTTGCATTCCGGGCCACTGATGCCTTTTGATTTTTAGGGAGGATTGCTTGGAATGCTGTAGACGAATAAGAACCATATCAGCTGGGTGAAAAGTGCGCTCAGAACAGTGTTGATCAGCTTGTTGTTTCAGTCGAATTCTTTCCATGTGAAGATTGTCCTGCAGAATGAGAAGAATCTGATCGTGGTTTCGAAGAACCGGGTCAATTGCCTGAACTGGGGAGCTACTGAGGGTGTATGGAAGAAGAACTGGAGGTGTCAGTCCATAGACTGCTTCATATGGTGTCCTTTTAGATGTGGTGTTGTACCACTGGAGCGCTTCTAGGAAATCCATCGAAATAGTTGTCCAAATCTATGTAGGGATGGGAAAAGGTTCGAGTAGTTTTGAAAGGAGTGTCATTTCACCCTTGTTGACTTGGAAAGTATCACAGTCAACCACCATCTGTTGAATTGTCATTTTCAGTCCCTTCCAAAAGAAGTTACATTGTTCACGGTCATATGTTTTGAGGAACCGAGAGCGCCATGTTGATGAAGAAGCATGGAGTTCATAGAAGAGATAGCCCTATTAAACAGATTGCAACCAATTTGGAACAAGCAAAGAAATAGTTGTAAGAGAAACTGGGTCATCAAATGTGCGAGAAGGAGCATCTGCCACCATATTGTCCTTACCCTTCTTGTAAGTGATCGAATATGCAAAACCCATGAGTTGGATAACCCATTTTAGGTGTTCTGGGGAGGAGACCTGTTGTTCTAGGAAATTTTCCGCACTCTAGAGATCAGTCTTAATGAAGAAATAATTCCCTAATAGGTATGGCTGCCACTTCTGTACTGCATGCAAAATAGCCATCATTTCCTACTAAGATGTAGATGCAGCTAAATTCTTACCGGCAAGGTCTCTTGAAGGAAACAAGCCCACTGGTTCAGCAAAGACACTTGCATATCTATCCAAGGAAGTAGTGGAGACTGTTGATGGGTGCATTTGAATGGAATGGATTTGAGCGATGACACCATGTGAATTCTTCTTAAGGATCTTTTCCAAGCGATGTGAACTGATGATGCGGAGAGACCCTTGTTGTAATCCCGTAAATTTTTGTTGTTTTCCATTGACTGAAAATTGCATCCAAAGTTCAGCAAAATCCCATAAGATGGGGCCAAGTGTGCATAACCATTGAATGCCCAAAACCACATCACATCTGCCTAGGGACAAGGAAAACATGTAAGAGCGCAGGTTATAATCTTCCAGAGAGATACGCACATTGTGACACTTCCCCTTGCAAGGTAAGGTGCCCCCATTGGCAACCATCACTTCAAAGTTGGAGCAAGGATGGACAAAACAATCAGCCTATTTGGCGATTCGAGGGTTAATGAAGTTACGAGTGCTACTAGAATCAATGAGTATTGTGAGAGGAAGCATCTTGAAGTAACCCCTGACCCGCATTTTTTGGGGGGTGGTGATGCCATATAAAGCATGGAGATATATCTCTGGTTGGTCGTTCTGAGATGGGGGGTCAATAGGCGGCTCCTGAATGTCGAACTGATCATCCATTGTATCTGGAGCTTCTTCACCAATTTTAGAGGCAAGTGGAGAATCCATATCCAAGAGATAGAGCTTTTTTTGAACACATTTATGTCCCCGAGTGAATTTATCATCACAATTT
This sequence comes from Larix kaempferi, assembly GCA_027924585.1. Classification (NCBI taxonomy): domain Eukaryota; kingdom Viridiplantae; phylum Streptophyta; class Pinopsida; order Pinales; family Pinaceae; genus Larix; species Larix kaempferi. The sequence goes on from BSBM01000893.1 coordinate 6,055,818, forward strand.
TAACAAAGCCCTTTTTCTCCGCGTGCCTGCATCTCTATTTCAAACAAATGCTTGATAGGAGCTAGCGGGATGGGAGGTAATTGAGAACCCATATTTCGGAAGGGAACAAACGTGGGTTTGGAGCGTTGTTGGTTTGCAATCTTCTCTTCTTCCAACTTAGCCAACACCAGGGCTTCGATCATTGTATTGGGACAGAATATTTTAACTTCTGAGCTGATTTCATCCTTAAGACCACTGATAAAACAACTCCTGTAGAATTCATCAGACAATCCTTCTGTGTGATTGGCCAGTTTCTCAAATTTTGTTTAATACTCTCTCACAGTGCCAATTTGGTGAAGTTTAGTGAGGGCTCCTAGGAAGTCATCAAAAACACGAGGACCAAATCGTTGCAAAAGGAGCTGGCAAAAATTTGGCCATTTTGGCTCTTCATGAGCCTTGATGTACCAATAGTACCATTGAAGAGCTTCCTGTTCCAAATGAAATGATGCAAGTGGAAATTTGTTGACATCAAAAGTATTATGCAGACTGAAATACTATTTTGCATGATAGATCCATCAAGTCAGATTAATACCATTGAAGCAAGGAAAATCAAGCTTCGGACCACGGAAATTGCTGGAAGAAGAGAACCCATTGTCTGATGAAGACTCAGACTGTCGTTTGTTGTTCATGGCTGAATGCTCAATATGGAGGCCAAGAAATTTTTCATCCAGATCCTGGAATTTGGTTTTGATGGCTGCAAGTACTTCCTCCATGGTTTTTTCTCCTGCGTGGGTGACAACCATAACCAGGAGTTTTTTTTGTTTTTTTTTTTGGAATGGGTATAAAAACACAAACAAAAGCTTATTTAGTAAAGGGAAATTTGGATTTGGGAAAAACTCTGATGGGTAATTGGGGTTTGACTAGGTTTTGGACACTTTCGAATGGACAGGGAAGCATAAAATGAGGATTTCAGAAGCGAGGTGAAAGAATGGGAAAAATTTTCAGAGAGGGACAAAGAAGCAAAAATAGTGAATGAACATGGTGGCAAAATTTGGAGGTGAGTGGGTGAAAATTGAAGAAGTTATGGGAAACCCTAAAAATAGACAAATGTGATATTTATGTCTTTGGGAAGTAGAATTTGGGATAGGGTCTTCAGGAATGAAATATGTAGAATGAGATTGGAGGGGTGTCCGGGAAGTTTCAAGGGAAACAAAGTTAAAACAAGGGAGATATGGCAATCACATTCAATCACATTTGACACATGAATTTACCCTAGGGAAACCCTCTATGACTTGAGGGAGAAAACCCCAACAAAATCTTCCCTAGTATATTGATAGAAAGAAGAGAATGTCTTTTACATCAAGCACCCCCGATGAAATTACAGAGCAAGAGAAAGATATATATAAAAGAGAGACTCGGAATAATTATTCTCCACACAACCAATTCACTTTTCTTGGTCATATGCACAAGATAGCATTTAATAGAATTCGCTCCAATATTGAAGACATCAATCTTGCATGAAGAAGTGCACCTGACTTCTCATGCAACTTATGCATTAACTCAGTGGACTAACTCTTAGGATGAACTCGCCCCTTAACTGAAAGATTTCCCACTTAGTTAGGTGGCTAACTTAAGTGTCATCTTGCAAGTGCCACAACTCAAGTGTTGTATTTTAGTTTAACACGAATTTCATCTTTTAGTTTAACATAAGTGTTGTCTTTTCGTTTAACATAAGTGTCGTCATGCAATAACACTTAGTTAACTAGATATTATTTGATATCACTTAGTTAAATCTCTTAACTGAAATATTTCTTGTTAACATTACTGTAGTGATCAATTCAAGTTCTCCTTTCATTGACTGAAGTCTTCTTTGTTAATATCACTGAAGTTTAACAATTCGAATTCTCTCTTAATTAATTCTCTATGTGCAATTTGAATTCTCTCATATCTTTTCACATCTTATCTTTATCTCTTGTCTTATTTGCATGGTCCACATGTTCCATCTTAATTATCATATCAAATATACTAAGGATTTTTTCCAAATGATGTGATCATATTGTTCCAAGTGGTTATATGCTAAAGTAATTCACTATAGAGGTGGCTAGTATCTAGAGGATAATTAATAGCTCAACCATGGTTAGTAGTACAACACACACCATACGTGCTTCAAAATGCAAAGCATCACCTCAAGACATGACATACCGCCTCAACACATGAGGATATTTCTTGACAGACAAGACCTTATCTTTGAATAATGTCATCAATTTGACATACAAAGAACTTACCTCAACACATGAAGCTTAGCCATTCTTGAGTCCAACTCAGGATTCTTCTCCAAGCTTCCTGAGTCCAACTTAGGCCCCTATAAGGAACTACCTTGACACACAAGGCTCAATATTGACACACAAGATTGAACTGGATAATGACTCATGATGTTGTAACTTTAACACTCCCTCTTAGCAAGGGACGCATTCTCTGCCATGCCAAGCTTGTCTTGGAAGTACCAATACTTTGTCACAGATAGATGCTTAGTCATCATATATGCAATCTTGTCACTAGTATCAATGTATTGAAGTCTTATGGAACCTCTCTAAAACATGTATCTGATGTAGTGATACTTGATATCAATGTGTTTCAATCTGTCATGAAACATAGGGATTTTTTACAGCTTAATGCAACTCTGATTGTTAGAGCGAATGACAGTAGTCTCAAGCATCTCACTGAACAACCCAACAAGTAGCTTCCTAATCCACACAACTTATTGACAGGTGGTACTAGTTGCAATATACTATGATTTTGTAGTACTCTGGGCTACGAAGCCTTGCTTCCCACTGGACCAAGAGATCATAGTTGATTCCAAGATAATAAAAAAATCCAGATGTACTCTTTCAGTCCAGAATACTACCACCCTAGTTGGAGTTGGAATATCCAAGTTACATCATTCCTCCACTGGAAGCATATCTGAGTCCATAAGAAATAGTACCTTGAAGGTATCTAAGCACATGCTTGGGATCAACCTAATGTCTATGTCTTGGCTCATACATTAAATGACTCAAGATACTCACTGCATACAATATGTTCGGTCTACTATGTATTAAATATATTAAGGAACCAATGAGCTACCTATACATGCTAGGATCCACTAGATCCGATCTAGAATCTGAATCATGTAGATTATTTATATTAGACACCATTGGAGTAGTCATCAACTTACATTCCATCATATCAAATATCCACAATGCATCAACTATGTACTTTCCTTGTGAAAGAAAGATCTCATATTTCCTTTGCCAAAATTATAGACCAAGAAAATAGTGCATAAGACCTAAGTATTTCATTTTGAACTCAGAAGTGAGCTCCCTCTTGCACTGAGCTATATGTTTCTCCTCTTCAGTAAGGAACAAGTCATCAACATAGAGAATAAAGATCAATGGTCAGTTCTTCACAACCTTGAAGTACAAGTTGGGGTCAACTTAGCTTTCGGAGAATCCCAAGCTTAGAAGATAGTTGTCAATCCTCGAATACCAAGCACTCGTGTCCTTCTTAATCCCATACAAGTCTTTCTTAAGTTTTCATACATGGGATTCCTTCCCATGGACTACAAAACCCTCAAGTTGTTGTATGTAAAACTCTTTCTCAACCTCACCATTGAGGAAGGAACTCTTCACATCCATCTGGTGAAGTTTCCAAACCAAAACTGAAGCAAGGGAAATTATGGTTCAGATAGTAGAGTACCTGGCCAAAGGAGCAAATGTCTCATCATATTCTATCCCTTCTTTTTGTGAGAATCCATGGGCCACAAATATTTCTTTATACTTTTCAATACGTCCATCAGTTGCATGCTTGATTTTGTAAAGCCACTTGGAAGTTACTATTGACTTCCTGCCAGGTTTAGGAACCACTTCCCACACATCATTCTTCATGATAGATTTGTATTCTTCTACCATGGAATATTTCCATAATTGCTACTTAGAGGCTTCCTCATAGGTAGAGGGTTCTGAATCACTAATGTGACTCATTTGTGCTACATATCCTGAAAATATTTCATGTCTCTTTTTCTCTATGGATGATCCTGGAGGTGCTCCATGATTTTTTTCCTCTTGCAGAATGTCTCGACACCATGCAGATCTCCTCTTAGCAGGAGGTTCATTAAGATATATTTATATCATATATTCAGGATCTTCAGGATCAAGCAGATCTATATACTCTTTTGGATTCTCCTCTCAAGATCTGAAAGGGGAGAATTAAAAATTGGATCCTCCATTATAGGAGTATCATTCTCCTCCATATCTGAATCAAACTGAAGTTCATTGGAGTGCTTGAAGGAAGCCTCTTCATGAAATGCTACATCTCTGCTGACTTCATTTTTTTTGTCCTGGAACATATATTCTGTATGATTTGGAGGATTGACTATATCCAAAAAATGTTCCTTTCTTTCTGGATGGATCCATATTTTTCCTCTTCTCTTTTGGTATGTGAATGTAAACAGGACAACCAAAATTCTTCAAGTGTTTAATATCTGGTTTTTTCCCAATGAAAAACTCCTTAGGAGTCTTTTCTCCCAAGATAGCATGATGGATTCTATTTTGAATATAAATAGTAGTGTTGGAGGCTTCTTCCCATAAGGATGTGGGCATATCCTAATCACACATCATGGCTTTTGCAACCTCACATATTTTTCTGTTCTTTCTTTCAGCAACCCCATTTTGTTGGGGGTTGTAGGGTATAGTCAACTGTCTTTTTATTCTTGCATTTTGACATAAGTCATTGAAATCATGGGACTCAAACTCTCCTCCATTATCTGATGTCAAAGAATGAATGTGCTTTTCAGTCTGATTCTCAACTAGTCCTTTGAACTCTTGAAACTTGTTGAAAGTTTCACTCTTTTCTTTCAGAAAATAAACCCATGACTTGTGAGAGAAGTCATCTATGAAAATCACATAATACAAGTAACCACTCAAGGAGAGTGCAGACATAGGACCACATAGATCGAAATGAATCAAGTGAAGGATCCCCTTGGATATTTTGGTACTACTTGGAAAACTCTTCTTAATGTTGTTTTCAAGAGAGGAGCCTCTACAAACACTATCAAATCAGAATTAAACATGGGAAAACCTTTCACCATATTTTGAAATCCGGGTAGTGCTTTGAAATGGAGATGACTAAGCCTCCTATTCCACAACTCACAATGATTGGTTGGGTTATGAATCATGTCTTGCATGAGATTTCAAGGAATTTTGTAAACACCTCCCTCTCTAACTCCAATTACTGATGCAGAGTTAAATTCTACATGCTTAGGCCATAGGAGCGCTTTGTTATGCATAAAGATAAATATGAATCCCTTATCTTCTAAAACAAAAATAGAAAGGAGGTTCTTCTTCAATCAAGGGAGAAACAAAATTTCATCCACATGCAGTACATCTCCCGAATCCAACTGAAAAGAAGTGGACCCAATTCCTTGGATTGAATAGGTGGTATTATCTCCAAGCTCGACATTACAAGAAAACATCTTTTCCTTCATATCTATGATAGCACTCCTATGTCCAGTCATGTTATTAGATGCGCCATTGTCCACTGGACATGTATAAACAATAGTGGTAGTGGATCTAGAAAGGTTCGAGACAAGATAGTACTCCTTCCTCATCTGTTGTTCATCAGATAAATTCTTTCTTGTAGGTTAATATTCTATTGTGGTAGAAGCATGAAACCTACCCTTGAATTTTCCTCTTTTCTTTGCACAACATTCTGTTGCATCATGACCCTTCTTATCACAATTGAAACATTTAAATTTAGACTTATCAAAGTTCTTGAAATCATTCTCCTTTTTATGAGAGAATATCTTGTGATATTTATTACCTCTCTGCATCTGTGCCGCAAGAGAGAGGTTCTCTTCTTTAAGGGAAGTATGTTTGTTTTGGATTATCCCTTCTTCTTGTAGGAAATCATGCCATAGTCTCTCAAAGTTAGGTTGTACTTCTTGACCATTTACAGTAGCCAAGAATGTCTCCCATGAGGATGGAATACCATCGACATCAGTATGAATGAGATCATCATCATCGACCGTCACACCAGTGCTCATGAGTTGATCTCCTACTTGAGAGATATTTGTGAAGAAAGAAGCCATAGATTCATCCTTTTCCATATTCATATTTCAATGCTTGTTATTTAATGCCCTCTTTTGATTGGGCACCTTCTTCTCATAAATATTTGTCAAAGTGTCAAAGCATTCCTTTGCGGTCTTCAATGGAGTATTCACAGGCATCAAGTTGTCTTTCACAAAATCATAACTAATCCTCTTTTCCCTGGCTTGATTCTTCTTGAATTTGGTGCACCCTGCCTTAGTAGTAGGCTCTTCAATAACACTGGATACATATCCATCCAAATCATTCTCTTCTAGGATATTCTGAATCTTGGACTTCCACGTATTGAAGTTCGAAGTTCCTTCAAGATGGTCTTCTAGTCTTACCAATATTGAATCCATAATTCTTCAATTCATGTGCACACTTAGGATCTATATAGGCTCAAGCTTGATTGTTGAACTTATATCTTTCACGCCCTGAGCTCTGATACCATGTTAATTTTTTATCTTTAATTCAGAAACACAATAGTACTAGAAATGAAATAATAATCATGAACATAAGAAATCACATTCAATCAATTCGACACATGAATTTACCTTGGGGAAACCATATATAACTTGAGGGAGAAAACCCCAACAAAACCTTCCTTAGTATATTGATAGATAGCAGAGAATGTCTTTTACATCAAGCACCCCTGATGCAATTACAAAGCAAGAGAAAGATAGATATATAAGAGAGACTCAGAATAATTATTCTCCACACAACCAATTCACTTATCTTGTTCATATGCACAAGATATCCTTTAATAGAATTTGCTCCAATATTGAAGATATCAATCTTGCATGAATATGTGCACCCGACTTCTCATGCAATGCATTAACTCACTGAACCGACTTTTAGGATTAACTCACCCCTTAACTAAAAGCTTTCCCATTTATTTTAAGAATCGAATTAACACACTTAACAAGTGAAGGAGGAGGCACATTTTACCATTCACCCGCAACATGAAGACCAAAAATATGGAACAGTTGAGAGCTTCAATCTCTCATCTGACCGCAAAGGAAGAAGTATGTGAAGACAAGGTTTGCTCTAAAGAGACCAAGTCTAGGACCACTTAAAGGGCCAAAACCCAGTTTCTACAACTCCTAGGGTGTAAAGAATACATCATAGGTGTATTAATTGTCATGAAAATTATGGAAATTAATGTCAAAAGCCTTAAAATAATGGAAAAGTGGGTTTTTGAGTGAAAATTAATAAAAAACCAAGAAAAAATATTATTCCACATTGAAAGTTGAATCTTGAATTCCCATTTCCCAATGCTATAAAAGAAAGGCATTTGGGGCATAGTAAAATACAGAAAGTGAGAGTAAAGGCATGATGGAAGATTGGAAAGTTTGGAAATCTCATCTTCAACAAATCTCTTGAAGGATCAAAGGAAAATATGGAGAAGGATGGCTCAAATCAAAGTAGAATGGATTCACATCAAGCAAGGTTGTAAGTATAATTTCTTCTTTGATTTTATATGAAGTAATTCAATTTTCCCTCCCATTTATGAGTTTATGTTTTCCCCTCCAAGTTTATTTCAAATTCAAAATGGTTAAGAATATTAGTAAAGTTTAGATAATTGCTTCATTTCTGTCAATTGAATCTCAGCAATTCATAGTAAGATGGCTAATTAGAGTAGACACATCCCTACAATAATTTCTATTAACATATTGGCGACTCCGTTGGGGAGGAAATCCTCCTTGGAATGATTTTCAATCCCAAGGACAAAAACAAAGGAGTCATCAAGCTTCACCCATGTATCAATCATTTGCTACGGAACCAGTCAAATCACCATTTCTAGATACATTGAATCTACCAGATTTATCCCGGTTGAATAATTACCTTGTTCTACATTTGAATGGGTGGCCAACCATACCAACTAAACTACCTTTGAACATAACCAAGTTCGATGGATGACCAGGGGATGATCCATCAAATCATGTGATGACATTCCATTTGTGGTTTGCATCCAATTCCCTAGTTGATGACAGTATTAGGTTACTGTTGTTTCAGCGGACCCTAATGGGAACTAGTGTGAAATGGTACATTGAGTGGCCTTGCAACACATTCATCGATTTTTCGTCTTTAGCTATGGTATTTCTAACACATTTTAAATTACCTATATTCTATGAGAGGGGTACAGAACTTTTGACTTCACTTTGGCAGTCCACTTCTATTCACATATTGGATCATATCCACTAATGTAGGAGGCGCCGAAGGCTTATAAAAGATGAAATCCCATATCAATTCTTAGCAGATTGGTTCATAAAATCACTATTTCCTACTCTTTCCAAATATGTATCCATGTCAGGAGCTATGACTAAATAAAAAATCATTTAAAGTGCCCAACAAATGGATTTGATATATTCCCAATCTGGCACACTTTACTATTTAATAACTCAGGCTATAAGACCTGCGTCTGATCCAACTAGGCCACTAAAATGACCTCATATAGATTGTGTGATTGGATCCATCAACCAAATTGAGCATATTACTCAGCAAATGGGACAAATGTTTGTTCAAACTTCACAACCCACAGCTAGCCAAGAAACTCAACAATCTGCAACGCCCACTTAAACTTCTGAAATACTTACGGTTGAAACTGCGGACTTGTTGATGCCTCGGGGGTGCAGGGTAAGTGAAAAGTGCTGGAATGGGTTCCAAGGCACACAAAAGGGGATGAAAACCCAGCCAAAGGCTTCATTTAACCCTAAGCAAGAGTTACCCTATCCTCGATCTGTTTGGTGTGGTAATCACCCACAAATATTTGGCCTCCGCTGGCACTCTAAGAGTAAAAGGTTTGATCTTTCAAAAGATCAGTTTTCCTATTAAGGAAAACGAAGTGTGATAGTTGATTAACAAATCTAACCTAACCTACCTAAGGAAAGAATCTATCCTGAGTTATATCTAACCTAAAAAGGAAAGTTGATATTGTGCAGATCAGAACTGAAGTATGAAGGACAAGTGATTAAGTACCTTAAATAGAAATGTCTTCGGGTTCTTCACTTGTTAATTAAAGTTTTATCAATTAAGAAATTAAGTAACAATTCTTTAAAATGTTTAATCCCATTCAAATAACTGATCCGTAATCATTGTGTTAATTGAAAAATTAACAATTGATTATGCATATTTAATTGCATCGAATCATTTGCAGAAATATAAAAATGAGAACTGTTCAATTAAAGAAATTTAATAGGACAATTCAGAACATGAGTCAAAACATACAGAAAAATCAATATGAAAGACCATGTATAAGTGACCTGCAATAGATTGAACGCATAACTGATGACAATTTGAAACATTTAACTCAACAATTCTCAAAGAAATTTGAAGAACACAAGAAGGTGGATAGGAGATAACTTTACTGCATATAAAAGTCTTGTACAAAAATTACAATGGCTCGAATAGAGAGAACATCTTCAGTCCATACTCCTACTGAATCAAAATTCCCCACCCTTTGCTAAAGAAAACATTCCTCCTTATATACTAAATTTACATCAGAGTTCCAAAAGGAGAAATTCTACAAAGTAAGGATTACAAAATCGGATCAAACTGTCAATCCAAGAAATCTTGTTATTTTTAAGCTAAAACGATTTTCCGCCACCTTCCACAAGAGAAAGACTTGATCTTTAATCGAATAAGGTCCTGTGGCACCATAAGAATTCAATAATAGATTGTTCACTATCATCGACAGGTGGTGTGGCTTGCAGAGCATCCGCCGTAGAAAATTCGAGGTCGAGGAACCCACTATCAAAAACAGAGAAATCCATCAGCGGATTTACTTCGGGAATGGCAGCCGTCCTGTCAGGTTCTTCATTGATTATAAAGTCATGTATAACATCAGTATCGAGATCAGTTGGTTCCCCGAGAACTTCCTTCCTTTGCTTTTCGGGGTTCTGTATGTAGGCAGACAAAGCTTCGAAGTCTTCTTCACTGCTACCGCTGCTAAGATCAGGAACACCTGCATCAAATGGTGGTGACAATGTTTCTTGATACAACAAGGGGAAAAGTTCCTCATTACCAACATGAATATTAGAAGGTTCACCTCCTGCGTGAAAATTACTCATCCCAGATAACTCTTTAGATAACAGGATGCCCAAAATGTAGCACAGAGTCTTTCCTATTACAGAAAGAAATGAACAATGTAGAATTTTCACGTTAATTGCTACTTTAAGACCAACAGGCAGGGTGATGTCGATTGAGCGAGGCAATTTGCAATGATTAAACTTATGCAGCAAACCCATTATAATTACTTCAACAGTCATAAAAAGCCGAGATTTGATTTTAAGCTTGTGAGAAGTACAAGCTCAATTACTGCTTGCATGATTTTGAATGGCTTTTACGATCACATCGTTATAGGAAACTTCCCATCAATCATTATAACTGGTAATTAATAATGGAAACGGAGGCTGCGGTGATAGAATTGGTCCGCAAAAAGTCTAGATTAGGAGTTCCAGTACACGGGTGATCATTTCTTCACACGTAACACATCGGATCAATATGACCCAACTTCCATGAGAATCATAGAAGCTTTGAAGTCGGAAATTAAGTGAAAAGACATGATCATTGAGAAGCGGAAGAAACACGACAAATTGTCAAAACTTGAGACCAGACATGACGAACTCAAGGCAGAGCAATGGTGTTCATCCAACATGAAGCAATTGATAGTCTTGTAGTAATATCCACTGTTATAAATTATACAGAAAAAATGATAATTTGGGAGAACCAGTTTTCAACAGACAAAATAGCGCATCCTGACTTAACTGATTACCTAAGATCAATATGACCACAAGTCCATAAAGATGGACGGCTATGATTAGCTAGAGCGGGATGTAGAATCGAATTCAATTATGTTCATGAAGTTTTTATTAAAAGACGCTGAAGCCGAAATCTAAAAGTGCGGGTTTGCGGGTAGCCAAAATGAAAATCGAAAAAGGATTTCTGAAAGCCGAAAACCTACTATGCGGGTGGCGGGCTTGTGAATGTTAAACTGTGACATAAAATATCCATCCCGAAAGCCACATCCCGAAAATACGGGTTGTGGGTTTCAGGAACACACACCAAATAAACGAAAAGAACACAATCCCGAAAGTCGAATGCCGCCATTGCGGGATTCGGGTTTCGGGGGTAATTATTTCTCAATTTTATTAAAGAATGATTCCGCAACTCGCAGCTGTCGAGTTGCGGTTTTCGGAATTACCAAAACCAAAACTTGTAAAAATAGCAATCCCGCAACCCACAGCCGTCGGGTTGTGGGTTTCGGGTTTTCTAAATGTCGAGTTTCGGGATGATGATACCAGTTAACAAAATACTCAAAATTTTGGCTTTCTTCAGACCGAAACTCCTTGGAAGGAAAAATCAAACTCTCAAAAGCAAGTAGACCAAAAGCATGGGTAGAGAATTTAGAGGTAAAATTAAAAACCTAAAATTTTCAAGATGACTCACCCACATACTTTTGCGTTTATTAAAAATGGGGGGGGCTCCCGTGCTTAGCAAAGCATAGGATATGTTGTGGCTGCAACAAATGGCGATTGGCTAGGAAGAATCAGTTATCTCTGCAATAAAATCCAACTAAAGACAACATGCTAATCAACCAATTTCTTGAAACTCAATTCAAAAGAAGATACTCAAAAGATAGCAGCCAACAAAGAGTGAACATGAAAATTGATAGATCTCAACAATGACCATTTTAAAGATAACACTCATCCGATAAAGATATTTAGAGAGTAATACCAAATCTTTACCATGATGTAATCATAGAAAAGCAGCTTGTGTTGAACCTGGGCACAGTCTTAGAAATGCTCATGGATATCCTAATTATAGATCCCCTTGGTTTATTAATTACATGTATATTCAGTGACACTTCATCATCTTATCTTTTTTTTTTCTCTTTTTTTTTTTTTTTTTTTTATAAACATAAAATTTTGTTGATACAAGACCACTGTACTGACTTGCTGATTAGATGAAACAGCGCCATTCACAAGCCTGATCTAGAAGCTGGTCAAGCTAGCTCAATGTCGAGACTCCTTGTCTTCTGGCTGTAAGACCAAAAGAAATTATCATGGCTTGGTGACCACATAGTGATAATTCCAGTCCAAGGTCAAACTCATGATCATAGCAGGGTTGGCTTGTATTAAGACCCCCCTGTCCTTTTATACAACAAAATCTTATGACAAACAAAACAATTTATTTTGGCATGAGTTACAAGGCATTACCATGGCTTGGTGACCATATAGTGATAATGTTACTCACTGGTGCTTTGCGGATCATGAATGGATCGACCTGTAATAGGATCTTCCACCTTCCAGGGAACTGAAAGTCATCTTCCAAGTGTGGTGGCCTAATGTGAAGATCTCATTCCACTTTAAACACCTATGAACCTAATGGGTTGGCTTGATAACAAGACCGCCCACCTTATAACTTATAATTTTAAACAAATTTCATATTCAAAGTGATCATAAAAGGACCCATGAGCAATCGGAACTGGTCAGGTTATTATGATATGTTGTTCAACCATGAAACACCAGATAGAGAAATGATGACCATCCTCCATACTTCAATTACACAAATAAAGCATGGTGAAAGATAATGATCAAATTGAAAAGTATCCAAAGGAACTGCACTTATTTGACTGCTTGTTCTTCAGAGCAAATTCTAATCAAAAGCCAGAAAGTAAGATTAATAACGATGTTGAAACTTCAGAAGCAATTGTTGCTAAGAAAAGTGATCATAAGTTATTACCACAACTATGAAGCCTTAAAACAAAACAAGAAAATCAATCAAAATATCAACGCAATAAAACAAATGATTGAAAAACAAATCACACCTATGTACAAGTGCATTAGATTGCTCAAACAAAATACTTTTTGAGAAGAGACACATTCACTGGGAAGGTGTCTACAACTCCCTCTAGAGTCCGTAATTGAACAGTACTGGGACCAATATTTTCTGTAATAATGAAAGGTCCTAGCCAAAGGTGTTGGAACTTGGTGTACTGGTTCTTATCTTTACGTTGCGTATCCCACCTTAGAACTAGGTCACCAATGGAAAATTCCCTCTCATATGAAGATTTTTCATCAAACCATCTCTTCACCATCTGCTAATGATGATACAACTTATTCTTGGCTATTTCCCTGTCCTCCTCTAGCTTCAAAAGGGTGTCAATTCTTTGCTGGAGGGGAGAAGAATCATCTTCTTGGATAGACTGGGCCAATTGTAGAGAAGGGATGGCAAGATTAGTGGGGAGGATGGATTCTTTTCCATAAACCAAATAGTAGGGAGAATTTGCAATTACTGCTTTTGAGGTGATTCGATCTGCCCATAATGCATTATACAAATTTTTGTGCCAATCTATGTGATGAGAAGCTACAGTCTTCTTGAGAATGTTTATCAGGTTTTTGTTTGATGACTCTGCCAAACCATTACCTTGAGGATAATAGTTGGCAGAAAACTTAAGCTTAATCCCCATTTCAAAGGCATATTCAGTTATATCAATTGAAGAGAAGTAAGATGCATTATCAAAAACGAAGTACTCTAGAGCGCCAAAGCGTGTGACGATCTGGCTATCAAGGAAAGAGATTACTTGGGCGACGTTACATTGTTTAAGAGGAGTTTCATCCACCCATCTAGTGAAATAGTCTGTGGCTGTGAGGATATAATTATGTTGCAGAGATGAAGGAGGGTTTATAGGCCCAACAAAATCCAGTCCCCATTGTTGAAATGGAAACTGAATTGTTACTGGTTGTAGAGGAAATGTAGGTTTCCTAAACTTACCTGTGCACTTCTGGCATGTCTCACACTTCCTCACATAAGCATAGGCATCTTTAAACAACGTGGGCCAATAATATCTGGCCCTAAGAATCTTGTGTGCTGTAGTCTCTCTTGAAAAATGGCCTCCAACAGGACCTGCATGAAATTGAAACAAAATGTCATCAGTTTCATGTTTTTCTAAGCATCTAAGAAATACTCCATCATAATTTTTTCTAAAAAGAACTTGATCAATGAATTGATAAGGAGCAGATTTCAATCTTAAAGCCCTTCTTTTCTTAAAATCAAGAGTTTCAGGAGCAAACCCATGGTTCGGAAAAAATCTGATATCATTGTACCATTCTAATGTCGGAGCATCAATAACATTAACAACACCTGAGGCAATTTCTTCCTCATGATTCCATTTAGACTGCTGATATATGGGGTCGTTGGATTGCACAGTAAGAAGACAAAGGCCTTGGCCTTTTACAATTTTTATCGGTCTAATCTCAAGATCATATTCTTGTAGGGAAATCATCCAATGGGCCCTCTTTTCCCCTAACTCTTTCTGAATGAGGACATTCATGATAGCAGAATATGGAACAATGACTTTGGTTCGAGAATTTAGCAGGTAGGGTCTGTAATGTTTGATGGATTTATAGACCTCATATGCTTTCTTATCAATCTGTGAGTAATTAAGCTCCGCGCCTTTGAATGTTGAGCTCATAAAAGAGATCGGGATTTCAGTATCATTGTCATGCTTTTGAGTTAAGACAGTTGCATAAGAAAAGTCAGTGGCAAAAGTATACAGAATGAAATCCTTATCAAAATCTAGGGACATGAGGGCAGGAGCTTCTGCAATGGCCTTTCAAATTCTGATAAACGCATCTCTCTATTCCTATGACCAAATAAATTGTACATCTTTCTTGACCAACAGTTGCAATGGTTTGACTATTTGGAAAAAATTTGGTACAAATCTCCGTACAAAATTGATCTTACCTAGGAAGGATTGCATTGCTTTGCGCGAGCTAGGTAAACCAATCTTTGAAATGGCCTCTATATGTTCAGGGTCAGTAACCATACCTTCTTTTGAAACAATGAAACCCAGAAGCTTTCCTTCTGTTACTGCAAAAATAGATTTCTTCGGGTTGAGAGAAATACCGAATTTCCTGCAGCGATCAAAAACTTGTTTCAAAGAAAACACATGTTCATGTCATTTCTTAGAATAAATAGTGATATCATCAAGATAAACCACAACAGAATTATGCATTATCCCTCGGAAATCTATATCCATAGCTCTCTGAAAAGTAGCTCCTGCAATGATTAGCCCGAAAGGCATCCGTCTGTAAGCAAAAGTACCCCATGGGGTTCTGAAGGCTGTTTTCAATTGATCGTCTGGGGAAACCATAACCTGGTTATACCCCAAAAATCCATCAAATAGGGAAAACATATCTGACCCGGCTACCTTCTGAAGAATCTGCTCCATAGGCAGAACATGATAGTTTTCTTTCTCAGAAGCCCGATTTAGGTTCCTGAAATCAACACAGAGTTGAATTTCTCTGCTTTTCTTACAGACAGGTACTAAGTTAGCGATCCATTGGGTGTGCTTGACAGGAAAGATAATTCGAGCGGTGAGCAATTTCTCCAGCTCTTTTTTAACAGAAGGCTCCAAACTGGGGTGCATTTTCTGTAGCTTTTGTTGAAATGGCTTAACCTCTGGTTTCATGGGTATGTTGTGGAACATGATGCTAGTGTCAAATGTTCTCAATTCGTCATAATTCCAGGAAAAGACATCTTTATACTGTTTACACAATGCAATAATGGCTCTGCGTTCTTCAGGGGTGCAATCAATTCCCAAATTGATGAAACGAGGTTCCTATTCGGTGCCTAGGTTGACCCGCTCATAATTTAAAGATGAACTTTGAGTTTCACAATTAGTCTGAGATTTGAATTTGTCCTGTAAATCGTAAAACTTTTATAGATTGATCACCAACTTCGGGATGACGTTTGAGGAATCAATGAGAGACTTTTCATGTTCTGCTTCATCGATGGCCATGTCTTGAAACGTATCCTGAGTAGTGAGGAAGTCAATTATCAGTCGATCATCATCAAACACTTTCCAATTAGTCACATTATCTGGAATAGATGGTCTGTAGATCAATTCAATTGAAAAGGTTTGAGGAGACAGACCTTTCGGCGGAATCAGTCTAGAAGCTGTATTTGCTAACAGATCTACATCAAAATTTTGTGATCTAGGAACTGATTTAATATTGAATGCTGAAAATGAGTTGGTTTGTTCCCTTAACAGCTTTTGATAATTAGCCAAACGTGGAGATAAGCAGTGTATCTTATTTCTTACTTGTTTGACTATAATTTTGGAATCCCCATAACATTATATTGCTTGAACACCCAAATCAATGGCTTTCTTGAGCCGCTGCACAAGAGCTTCATATTCGGCTACATTATTACTACAATCAAATTCTAATCTGCAAGCAATCATGATTTTCATTCCTTTAGGATTGATAAGAACACAACCTGCTCCAGCTCTCTCCTTGGATTTAGAACCATCGAAAAATAAAGTCCGGGAGACAGGGTCTAATCTAAAATTTGTATTCACATTATATACATTATGCATAATTTCACAAGAAAAAGGTACAGAAGTAACTTGAGTGATATGTGATTCGTTATGAATGCTTTCTTCTGGTGAAGCATCAGCTGGGAATTCACTGAAAAAGGTATCGAATGTAAATTGCTCCATACGAGAGGTGAGATAACCAGCAGGCTCACTTGAATCATTAAGATCAGTAACTGTCTGTTTCATAAAAGGTTCTCTGCTGATCTTAATTTTATTCGGTTGACCATTGTATGGCAACCATAAGTGGGACCAGTCGGTTGCAAAATAACCTTTATGTTTTTCTTACCAGTCCCTACTTAACCATATCCCATAAGCTTCCGGGATGTCGGCTATCACAATGTCAACTGTCTGATGGATCCTAGGATCAGTTGACAATGTAAGTAGAACATTCCTCAATTTGCCAACCACTCTGACTTTGGATCTGTCAAGTTGCACAATCTGGGTTGGACAGGGTTCCCACATTGCATTCAATTTTCTGCAAACAGAGAGGGGCCACATTTGATGACGCTCCTGAATCTATCATGCAATTGTGCACATTCCGGTTGAAAATCTCAAAGGTGAGCAAGAAAGGAGGAGTTCTCTTATTTGCTGGTTTTTGATCATCAGTATTAGTGACAGATTCTAGATTATTATTCTGTGAATATCTAGGCTATTTGACTACCATGTTTTTAGGTAAAGAGTCTCTCATAGTAGGAATCTTGAGTAGCTCAAACAGAGATATTTTTGCTTTGACTCTTTTTAATTCTTCAACTAGGTTGTACTCCATTTGAGGGAGGAGTGTATCCTTCTGTGGGACAGGATTGTTTCTTGTGGGAACCGGGGAAGGAGACGAAGGTTCTTGAGGTGGCTGTGGTCTTGACCTTGTATTATAAGGATGTTGTGTGTTAAACACCGCCTCAGGTTCTTCTTCTTCTTCACACATAGGTAGTTCTGAAAAGCATCCCACAACATCAACATGTGGGTCACCTCCGTTTCTTCTTTAGGTAGTGGAGAATCAGGATCAGTCTGCTTGTTGGGAGTGTCGAGATTGACTTGAGATTCTGCTGCCAATGCCCTAAAAATGGAAAAGAGTTCCTTGTTTGTGAGTGCATCTGCTGGATTTGGTGGTGGTGGATTTTGTGGAGGCTGGTAAGGTCTCTTGAATGGTGGCCTTACAAAACCTCTGTTTTGGTTCTGATTCTCATTAGTGCTCTTCTTTAAATCCACCATCTCATTTGACATTTTCTGAAGAAATTTTTTCATTTCAGTCATATCAAATGTATCCATGTCCTGAACTGTGGGCTTAGGGACATTCTCAGTTTTCTTCCTAGAGGTAGAAGGTTGCCCTTCTGAAGTTTCAGGGTTGTCTTCCAGACAAAAGATGTCTTTCTCAACTTGGATTGCTTCATCAAAAGCTTCCAGTAGAGTACCCTTTTGTGCCCTTTTGACCCATATTGCAATAGGGGGAGGCAGACCCTTGTCATAATAGACCACCAACAACTCTTCAACAGGAAGAAGATTGGCAGGAATTCTGTTTTTGAGATATGAAAACCTTTGGTTAAAGTCTTTTACTCTTTCTTTTCCTTTGGCTTTCATGGAGGACAACTCTAAGACAAAATCTTGCGGTGTTTTGTCATCCCCGAACTTCTGGGTAAAATGTTTCTCGAATTCATCCCAGGAAGTTATAGATTGAGCCGGCAAAGCAAAATACCAAGTGTCCCCTCTACCCTCAAACATGTATGGAAACAGTCTGCATACTACATCCTCATGTACTACACTTCTCAGCCTGATTGCTTGCATAAAAGTTTTTATGTGGTCCAACGCAGGTATCTTGTCATCAGGGTTGTATTTAGGCAGCCATATCTCAGGATTCTTTGGTAATCTATGTTGATCACCTTGTATGAAAACTGCACCTTGGTCAAGCCAAGGTCTGTTTTGACCTTCTCCAACCATTGGAGGTTCTTGTTCTTCTTCTTCAGATGACTAACTAGAGGAATTCTCTTCGTTCGAGGAAGATGATGAAGATGAGGGAGGGGACGGTGGTGGACCACCTACTCAAAGATTTGTCTGACCTTGTGTTGCTGTGTGAGTGGTCTCACGATTATATTCAGGAGAATCTGGTCGATTAATTTGGTCCTGGTTTTCAGATTGGTGATTAGTTATATGTTGATCCTGTGCGTTAAAACTATCAGTATGTTAAACCAATGGATCAGAGGTGTGTGAAGTGGGAACTTGTTGTTCTTCCCGATCATTAGTCTGCAAGACACCCTCTAAGTTTAAAGCTTCCAAGCCGTGTCTTCTTTGGTCAGCAAGACGTTGTTCAACTCTTAAAACCCTATCGGCAGATGTTTTCAATAATTGCTCTAACAAAATGGGTCCCCTTGTGGGTGACATGAAAATAACCTCTCTTCTATTCTCTTGTTGTACCACAGGTGTGACAGGTATAGTTGTAGGTTGTGCGGACGTAGCCGGGAGAACTGTAGGTCGTGAGTAGGTTGGTTGTTTAGATGTTGAAGCCCTAGTCTAGCTTTGGGTTTGAACCATTGACGTACTTGCTGGAGGAGGTTTATCAGTAGCTTGTTTAGGCATGCTTTACTAGCGGCCCTCCTTCTAGCACCATTTGTTGATGCCTCAGGGGTGCAAGGTAAGTGCAAAGTGATGGAATGGGTTCCAAGGCACACAACACGGGATGAAAACCCAGCCAAAGGCTTCAGTTAACCCTACACAAGAGTTACCCTATCCTCGAGCTCTTTGGTGTGGTAATCACCCATGGTTATTTGGCCTCTATTGGCACTCTAAGACTAAAAGGTTTGATCTTTCAAAAGATCAGTTTTCCTATTAAGGAAAACGAAGTGTGATAGCTGATTAACAAATCTAACCTAACCTACCTAAGGAAAGAATCTATCCTGAGTCAGATCTAACCTAAAAAGGAAAGTTGATATTGTGCAGATCAGAACTGAAGTATGAAGGACAAGTGATTAAGTACCTTAAACAAAAATGTCTTCCGGTTCTTCACTTGTTAATTAAAGTTTTATCAATTAAGATATTAAGTAACAATTCTTTAAAATGTTTAAGCCCATTCAAATAACTGATCCGCAATCATTGTGTTAATTGAAAAATTAGCAATTGATTATGCATATTTAATTGCATCGAATCATTTGCAGAAATATAAAAATGAGAACTATTCATTTAAAGAAATTTAATAGGACAATTCATAACATGAGTCAACACATATAGAAAAATTAATATGAAAGACCATGTACATCAATAAGTGACCTGCAATCGATTGAATGCATAACTGATGACAATTTGAAACATTTAACTCAGCAATTCTCAAAAGAAATTTGAAGAACACAAGAAGGTGGATAGGAGATAACTTTACTGCATATAAAATTCTTGTAGAAAAAATACAATGACTCGAATAGACAAAACATCTTCAATCCATACTCCTGCTGAATCAAAATTACAAAAATACCTACGCTTTGCTAAAGGAAACATTCCTCCTTATATACTAAATTTACATCAGAGTTCCAAAAGGAGAAATGCTACAAAGTAGGGATTACAAAATCGGATCAAACCGTCAATCCAAGAAATCTTGTTATTTTTAAGCTAAAACGATTTTCTACCACCTTCCACAAGAGAAAGACTTGATATTTAATCAGATAAGGTCTCGTGGCACCATAAAAATTCAATCACAGATTGTTCACTATCATCGACAGGTGGTGTGGCTTGCAGAGCATCCGCCATAGAAAATTCGGTGTCGAGGAACCCACTATCAAAAACAGAGAAATCCATCAGCGGATTTACTTCAGGAATGGAAGCCAGCCTGTCAGGTTCTTCATTGATTATAAATTCATGTATAACATCAGTATCGAGATCAGTTGGTTCCCCTAGAACTTCCTTCCTTTTCTTTTCGGGGTTCTGTATGTAGGAAGACAAAGCTTTGGAGTCTTCTTCACTGCTACCGCTGCTAAGATCAGGAACACCTGCATCAAATGGTGGTGACAACATTTCTTGCTACAACAAGGGGTAAAGTTCCTCATTATCAACATGAATATAAGAAGGTTCACCTCCTGCATTAAAATTACTCATCCCAGATAACTCTTTAGATAACAGGATGCCCAAAACGCAGCACAAAGTCTTTCCTATTACAGAAAGCAATGAACAATGTAGAATTTTCACGTTAATTGCTACTTTAAGACCAACAGGCAGGGTGATGTCGATTGAGCGAGGAAATTTGCAATGATTAAACTTATGCATCGAACCCATTATAATTACTTCAATTGTCATGAAAAATCCGAGATTTGATTTTAAGCTTGTGAGAAGTACAGGCTCAATTACTGCTTGCATGATTTTGAATGGCTTTTATGATCACATTGTTATAGGCAACTTCCCATCAATAATTATAACTGGTAATTAATAATGGAAATGGAGGCTGCGGTGATAGAATTGGTCCGCAAAAAATATGGATTAGGAGTTCCAGTACACGGGTGATCATTTCTTCACACGTAACACATCGGATCAATATGACCCAACTTCCATGAGAATCATAGAAGCTTTGAAGTCGAAAATTAAGTGAAAATACAAGATCATTAAGAAGCGGAAGAAACATGACAAATTGTCAAAACTTGAGACCAGACACAACGAACTCAAGGCAGAGCAATGGTGTTCATCCAACATGAAGCAATTGATAGTCTTGTAGTAGTATCCACTGTTATAAATTATACAGAAAAAATGATAATTTGGGAGAACCATTTTTCAACAAACAAAATAGCGCATCCTGACTTAACTGATTACCCAAGATCAATATGACCGCAAGTCCATAAAGATGGACAGCTGTGATTAGCTGGAGCGGGTTGCGGAATCGAATTCAATTATGTTCATGAAGTTTTTATTGAAAGACTCCGCAAGCCGAAATCCGAAAGTGCGAGTTTGCAGGTTGCGGGTAGCAAAAATGAAAATAGAAAAAGGATTTCCAAAAGCTGAAAACCTACTATGCGGGTGGCGGGCTTTGGAACGTTAAAGTGCGACGTAAAATATCCATCACGAAAGCCACATCCCAAAATTACGGGTTGCGGGTTTCGGGAACACACACCAAATAAAAGAAAAGAACACAATCCCGAAAGCTGAATGCTGCCATTGCGGGATTCGGGTTTCGGGGTAATTATTTCTCAGTATTATTAAAGAATGATTCCACAACCCGCAACCATCAAGTTGCGGTTTTCGGAATTACCAAAACCAAAAATTTTAAAAACAACAATCCCACAACCCGCAGCCATTGGGTTGCGGGTTTCGGGTTCTCTAAATGTCGGGTTTCGGGATGATGATACCAGTTAACAAAATACTCAAAATTTTGGCTTTCTTCAGATCGAAACTCCTTGGAAGGAAAAATCAAACTCTCAAAAGCAAGCAGACCAAAAGCATGGGTAGAGAATTTAGAGGTAAAATTAAAAACCTAAAATTTTCAAGATGACTCACCCACATACTTTTGCGTTTATTAAAAATTGGGGGGGGGGGGATCCCGTGCTTCGCTAAGCATGGGATCTGTTGTTGCTACAACAGGACCCAAAAGGAAAAAAGAAGAAACAAAATAAGAATCCCAATTCTAATTTTGGGATGGGAGAAACACCTAAGTTGAATAATCCTACTAGAGGAAATCAGGAGAACTGGAAAAACAAATACCCTTGCAAGATTTTCCAAGCGGATCATCCTACTCACCTTTGTCCTCACATGGATTACATTCATCGAATGTTGGCACAATGAGGAAGGAAAAAACAACCTTCCCTCCTAACTCAAACTTTCCCATAGAAACAACATACGGTTTTTGCAGCACCGGTACCTCCATCAAGAGGGAACCATGTAAAACCCCCACCAGGGGGCAATCCCCCCAATGCCAGCATCTTCACAATTGGCGAACATGAAATAAGCATTCAAACAAGGGATAAGTCTTACGATACACCTTCGAATGCTGTAGAAACATATGGATCTCATCCCTATGGTTCTCTAACGATTGAGAAACCAACAATTGACATAGTACCTCGACCTCCAAAAGGGATTTTCCCTAGAACAACACACAATCCTAATGCGCAAGTTGTTCAAAACTACAATGTGGTTGAAGACTTAGCTCAATATACTTTTTCAATTTCCACCTTGGAAGTTTTACAAAGTTCTCCTACTCAAATAAATGAAGTATTGTTTTCTATCAGTGTTGTTCATCCATCTGACAGTAATTTGATAACTTTTGATTTAGAACAGTCTACATGTAGGCTTCCATCATAGATCGTATTTTAGATTAAAGTGACTTCACATGGTAAGAATATTTTTTAATCATTATAGATGACTCCACTAATTTTAGTTAAATCTCCATGATGAATCCCAACCACATTCAAACTTATTCTACTTGGCCACCTTGGGTTCACATTTCCCTTCTTAAGCTTTTTATACATGTACTCTCTCCTTGTTGAAGCTAATCTTGAGCTTTGGATCACTTGTATTGTGTTATCTCACCATGTTGGGAATGTTGTTTGTATTGAGAGTGTGTTGAGACTTCAAGGTAGTTTATTTGTTTCCATTTGCTTCGATTATATCACGCTATTAGTCCAGGTTCTGGCATAGGAAGCCAAGAAATGGGTGGTGAGAAGAGTCACATCCCATAGGCAGTGGAGACGGGAGGGAAAGTAGTAGTGGGAAGCATTGTGGTTCTCGGAATAGGTAGTTTTGAGAGTTACTAGACTAAGTGTGTCTCTACCCATAGATCCATGGTCTCATCTTGGGGGTTACCTGTTCAAGCGAGGAAGGCTTGACTGTGTCTATGGTTGGGAGGAAAGTTGTCCTAGTGCAGCTAATTGCCCTTATTTTGAGATAAGTATTTCTCTTATGTTTCGTTCTTATTACACTATTTTATTTGGTATATGTGAAATGGTTTTGAATTTGGTTGTATGCATGTTCATGTATTGAATGTCAAGATCTATATGAAGGAAGGATGAATGTCATATAATATGTTGCTACACTCTTTACTTTCTTTCTATTCTTCTTCCTCTTAATCAAGAAATTGTAATTTTGGCTTGATGGTATTATTATAGGGTGCAACCATAGGTTCTGTTTCTCCCATTTTTTCTCATTTCTAAGTCATGATACCTGTTCCATTGTGTCTGGAATAAAATTTCTAGTAAGGATCTCCTTTTGATTCATCGAAAAATATTTATGTATAACCAAGATATGCATGTTTTGGTATGACAGTTTTTTGGTGCCAAGACGAGCGCACTTGTCATTAAATTGTAAAAGTTTTGTTTACAAATATGTTCTATGTTGTAGATATGAGGTTGATTGATGTATTATGGATGTAAAATTGATCGATGGATGGAGGGTGGCAGCAATACGATCTTATTTTTATTAGTAAGAGATGATTGTAGGGGACAATTATCGGGTGCATATTTTGAGGGATCTAGTTGTAGCATGTGTTCTCTATTTGCTATGGTTTCAGTGTGGTTGTAGATTGCAGCTTATAGATTTTCCATGATATGTGGTTTCCTTAATTTATAGCCTCACTAGAAACACACACATGACACCACTGGAAAATAGATTAATTTGCAAATAATTGATGACAACAATACTTGGATTATTTATTAACTATGTTATCAAACAATCAAAAGTACATGAAGTTATTATTCAAACTGAATATGATGTTTATCATGCCATAATAATGTGATTGTTGTGATTATTCTCCTTAGATTGCACATTGGAAGTTATTAATTAAGTGTTGTAATTATATAATTAAATGTCACAACTTTAATTATAAAACAACCTCTAGAGATAAAAATTTTAATTATTAGGTGAATGGTTAGTTAACCTAACCATAATTTAAGTATATCCGTTGTGATTAAAATTAACAGGGGATTATTATTAGCACCCTTAACCTTATTTAAGGGTTAGGGACACTACAAAAAATATAGTAAGGGCCACAATTGCACTGAGAAGAAATTACTTAACATAGATTGTGAAGAAGAGGAAGAAAATGAACAAGAAGCATCAAAAGAAGAGGATTCACACTAGGAACCCACACCAAGGATTGAAGCAGAATAAATTCAACCCACCATATCTTGCAATGCGTTGGATGTAATTACAACTCCTCAAACTCTCAAGATAGAAAGCCATATTAAGAATAAAAAGGTAATAGTACTAATTGATTTTGGCACTACTCACACTTTTATTCATTGTACTATAGCATGGGCTTTAAATTGCTTTATATATCCAGCCCCGGAGTTTCACACGATGGTTGCGGATGGAGGAACTATAATTGCTCAGGAAAATGTCATAAGATATATCTATCTATGGGAGAGTATGTCCTAAATAGTCCAATGATCACCATTCCAATGGGCGGGGCGGATGTTGTCCTAGGGGTCTAATGGCTACAATCCCTGGGAACGTTAGCTTTTAATTTTCAAGATATTTTCTTTAAAAAAAATTCAGGGAGGAAAATAATTTGTGTTAATAGGTATCACAAGGAGACCTGGTAAGATAATCAGTTCTAATGGCATGACCAATATTTTGCGGAAGGAACAACGAGGTGTAATCACACAATTTTTCTCACTAGATGTTCAAACACCTAAATTGTCCAGCTCTCCAGATCTACAACATGTCCTCAACAATCATTCCAAGGTATTTGATAATATTCCCATAGGTTTCCCACCTACTCGAGAACATGATCATGATATTCACTTGGTTCAGGAAGTGTTTCTCCCAATATCAGGCCTTACAGATATCCCTATTCCCATAAAATTAAAATTGAGCATATGGTCTCAGAAATGTTAGAGGTTGGAATAATTCAACCTAGCCAAATTTCTTACTCTTCTCTAGTAATATTGGTGCACAAAAAGGATGTCTCCTAGCGTATGTGTGTATATTATAGAGAGATTAACAATCTCACTATTAAAGATAAATTCCTCATTCCGGTTATTGATGAATTGTTAGATTAATTACATGGGGAAATTTACTTCACCAAGCTAGATCTTTGCTCAGGCTATCATCATATCATAATGAATAAAGAGGACATTCCAAAAACATCTTTCCGAACTCATGAAGGCCATTATGAGTTTTGTTTATTTTTTTTATCCTTAAAAATGTGCCTTCAACATTTCAAGGTTTGATGAATTCCATGTTCAAGCCCTTTCTTTGAAAATTTGTGTTAGTATTCATTGATGATATATTGATCTATAGTAAATATTGGGAAGCCCATGTTCAACATGTTGATAAGGTGCTCACACTATTGGAGGAACAACAATTATTTGCAAAACCCTCCAAATTTTTCTTTGGAGTACAGGAGGTGGAATACCTGGGTCATACCATCTCTCATAAAGGCGTTAAGGTAGAGCCTAGCAAAATTAAAGAAATCTAGGAATGGAAGATCCCTAAAACCCTAAAACACTTTAGGGGATTTCTTGGGTTGACAGGATATTATCACAACATTGTTAAGAATTATGGGATAATAGAAGCATTCTTAACAACATTACTGAAAAAGGATGCATTTTCATGGATTTCAGATAAAACTAAGGCATTTGAAGAACTCAAAGAGGCCATGTGCAGAGATCCAACATTAGCTACACCTAATTTTGTTAACGGACAATCCACTCGGGTGGACACGAGCCGGATCTCCCTAGTTCAAGTGAATCTAGAACAAATAGAACAGAATACAAAACTCATTTCCTAGATCTAGTTACAGATTGAGTACTTAGATATCGTACCTTTTAGATCACGGATCCTTCTCCTTGTTGTTGCTCCAAGTCTCATGGTCGTCAGATCTCCAGCTGCAAGACCTGTCAAGACAATATGGAAGCAATACAAACAGTACAAGATATCTAAACAATAACTGATCTAAACTAACAGTTGAGGAAGAAATCTCTAAACATCATCAACGAGACAACATTTATGGAAAGAGATTATATTAACTATATTAAAAAGTGGGAATACATAGAAAAGATGAAGCTACAACCAAAGCCTCAATGTTGCATCCTCCATCCAACATGTCCAAGCAAAGCCTCCAAGATGGTACAAGCTTCCCAATCACTATTATGGATCCTATCAGCATAAGGGTACCATAGACCTTCCCCCCTCCCATGGAGAGAGTGGGTGTTTATATAGGGCTAAAGAGATAAGGTAGGTTGAGGATTAAGGGGAGATGGTTAAGGGATCTTCCCATGAGGTTAGGAACCGAAATGCCACCTCACCTAGAGTCTAGGGATAGGCCTCCACATCACTCATCTTCGAGAATGGGATTGAAGATACTCTTTTATCCAAATAACTGACATTGTCGCAGGTTGCATTAGGACAACCTGCGACGTCACATGTTGCACAAGGGAAGACTACGACGACCTTGAAAAGTAGGGCATTTAAGCCCTCCAGTCATGGGAAAATTCAGGGATGTGTTTTTACTCTAAAATGGGATTAGGTAAAATAGCAAAGAGTGTACACAATGGTCAAGATGACGACATTATCACAACAGTCATGATGACAACACTTGGTCATAATAACGGTACTTGCAATGGTCATGATGACAACACTAGGTCATGACGATGACACTTGCAACACTTGCAACACTTGTGACACTTGCACAAGGGTGACGACATTTTGGTGTAACAGAATGCCCCCCAAAGCATGAAGCTAACGGAATGAGATAGGTGAAATGTGTTGTAGTAAGAAAAAATGGCAAGGACTTACTGGTTGGAAGGCGTTGCTGTAGAAATGACCTAAGATCCACAAGTCTCATACAACACAAAACATGGTTGCCAACCAATACATTGCAGATCCATGATAGTAAAGACCGACTGAACACAATCATGGCTACTAGACACAATCGTAGATCCATGATGAGATGATAACACAGCCACGACCAATACAAAAGTGGATCTGTGTAACTCTGAACTGACAACACAGCCATGACCAATACAAAAGTGGATCTGTGCATCCCAAACAATCTCCATCGCAACCTAGGTAGAAAATAACTTCCCCAGGGTCTTCAAGCTGAACCCGCAATGATACGAATCTATCCATGTGATTACAATGTTTTGGAGTCAAACATGGTAGAAACCACTTGATTACCGGTCCTTAATGTATACCGTTAACAAGTGCGAGGGAGATCACCATTAATGTAAATGATTCCCAAGGTATCACAGTGCATATCACCAAGCGTGAATAAGTGAGTTGAAGTTGAATGCAAGATGAAATATTTCAATCAAGAGTCAATGATGTAAACTCATGTTGAAAGTGAGGTAACCTACCACTGAGGCATGCAGGGCCAAGTTACTTGGTTGGTTTCTAAGTTCATTCCTTGGATGATGATTTGAAGTCGACAAGGATTAACCCATCGAAGGAGGGACATGATGAATCCCCCATCATCGACATGAAACTTGATAACAGATGTTTGGTGTAGATCAGATGGTAGAGTAATGTGCAAGACTGACTCAAGGTAGACCAACATGATCGAAGGTGTACTGACTACAGAAGATGAGTAACAAATGTCTCTTGAACGTGGGAATGGCATGACTTGGCAGTATTGACATGACGAGAATGATACCAACCCGTAATGCAACTGATGGTGGAAGCATTCTTTGGTTGATCCAAAGGAGCGATGCGACTCATGGAATTGACAAGACTTGAGGACAAACAGATTATCCAAGTACTGAATGCAAATGCAAATGAGTGCCATGTTCAAGAGTGACTATGTACTGTCGTAATTAAGATGTAACACAAAATCTTCCCTTTTTCCCCATCATGATTGATGAGTGCCTCATGTGTTTTTAATGAGCTTGATGAGGGTAACCAGATGCTCGGTATAGCTCATCTCATAGATGAGTCCAATCCCAAATGTTTCACGAACCTAGGAAAGGAGGGGTTCATCCCATAATGGGCCCTTCAATGTTTAAAATTTAACGAGTCTAGAGAAGGAAAACTCGGCGTCATTTCTTGTTTAGAGAGTCTGAAAAGAACTAAAGGAGACTCCAATGGTCCTTTTTCGTAAAGTTAGCCTCATCGCTCGAAAAAGGGTAAAACAACACGGGAGAGGACTCTTCCAGCCATGGTTGGTTGGAGTATTCCTTTTTCGTAAATAGTGCTTCCTGGTCCGAAAAAGGGGTAAAATATCACCAGAAAGACGATCATTCAAATGCTTTTACAACCGTGAAAGCATTAAGTTCGCTTGGCAATCTTTTCCTATTTAGGGAGTCTGAAAAGAGCTTAAAAAGGACTACATGAACAACTTTGTCATGGTTGATGACTGAGTACGACAAATGAAAAATTAAACTCGGCACAGTTCCTTTTCCGTAAATAGTCTAGCGAGGCTAGATAAAGTGATAAACCTATACTCGTTAGACACACCTTTTTAACTCAAATTTTTAACGAGCATGAGAATGGTATCAAAAGCACTCAGAATCTTTTTCATGTTTGAACCAGAGCATGAAAAAGTAAAAACTAAGCTCAAACCAATTTTCATGTTTCAACCAGAGCACGAAAAAGGTGAAAAGTAAGCTCAAATGCTATCTTACTATTTTTAACGAGTTCGAAGATAGGTTGGAAGAATGCTCATGATGTCTGCTTCATTTTTAAACAAGCTTGTAACAGAAAATGAACTATGCTCAGGATAATTTTCATGGTTTAATGAGCTCGAAACCTAAAAAAGGAAAGTATGCTCGAAAATGTTCCCAATGGTGGATTTCTTCCCAACATGGCATCCAGAGGTTGGTGTGTGCCCCCAGCATGATTGCTAGAAGTAAGTGACTTAGCTCCAACGTGGTGTGGAGAGGCAATCGAGTTGACTTCAACGTGACTTCCAGAGGTTGAAGACATGCCCCCAAGCTTCATTTCATCTTCCTAAGGCATAGGCAGGTGAAAAGAAGGTTCAGGTACTAAGTCTATGAGCAGGCTCGACTCAAAGGGAACTATTTTATTTTTTAACGAGCTTGACATAGAAAGGGAACTATGCTCATAGGTGAAGACCTATTGATGGGTTCCTTCCCAACATGATGCCCAAAGGTTGGTAAATTCCCCCATCATGATTGCTAGTGGCTTAACATGGTAGTGTTCCCTCAACATGATTGTTGATGGTACGACATGTAGCATGCCCCCCAAGCTTCATTTCGTCTGAAAATGTTGCTTGCTAACCCAACTACCAACCTGGCTACTAATATGAAAATGTTCACCAAGGGGGGGGGGGAAACGAGAATCAGATGAAATAAAGGTTCAAGTTCTAACTCTAGCCAGAGACTCGAACTGAAGAGAGGGAGATCTATTTCATTTTTACACAAGCTTGAAATAGACAATAACTATGCTTGAGGGGGCCCATCTTATTTTTTAACGAGCTTGAAATGGAATAAAACTATGCTCGAGGGGGCCCATCTTATTTTTTAACGAGCTTGAAATGGAATAAAACTATGCTCGAGGGGATGGTTTTATTTTTATGCAAGCTTAGAACCAAAGGTAAATTATGCTTAGAGGGGTCTATCTTATTTTTTAATGAGCTTGAAATAGAATAAAACTATGCTCTAATGGATTGGTTTCATTTTTATGCAAGCTTGAAACCAAAGGTAAACTATGCTAGGGTGGTTGGTTTCATTTTTTAACGAGCTTGAAACATAACATAAACCGTGCTCGTAGGAAACTATTTCATTTTTTAACGAGCTTGACATAGAATGGGAACTATGCTCATGTTAAATGGTTTCATTGTTATGCAAGCTTGAAATCAAAGAGAAACTTTGCTTGAAGGTTGGTTTCATTTTTTAATGAGCTTGAAACAGAACATAAACTATGCTCGTGTCCCCAATCCTCAGGGGGAAGAAACCACTAAAACATGTGGAACATTCAGGGAAGTCTGATGACTAGGATTCATATGATGAGTGGGTGTCACAAAGGAAAGTTGATCAATGGTCACAATATTCCCATGATGAGGAAAATACATCACTCGAAAGAGTGTGGACACTACAACTTTCATAGCATAAACATAATCACGTCCAAGGAGCAGATTGAAATCTAAAGGACCTTGGACAACCATGACATCAACATAATTAGTTTTACCTCTCAATGTGATAGGTAACTGTGGGAGAATCCCTAAAGGTCCGGTAGGCCTTCTATTAAAAGCCAAAATTTGGTCAGCTACTGGCACAAGCTGAGGAGAACCTATAGCTTGCCAAGCAGTTGAGGATAAAATACTAACAGAAGCTCCTTCGTCAACTATTGTACGAAATATTTCTTTATCGGAAACTCCTACAAATATTTGAAAAGGAATACTCGAAGGAAGATGAGATTTTGTTAGACCATTCCAATCAAAGGAAATGACCTCAGTACTTGGAGGGGGTCCTGTAGAAATGGATAGGGTTTCCCCCTGCCTAGGACATTCTGAACTGACTAGGAAAACATCAGCGGTTTCCAATTCACTCTCACTTGGAAGATAAGAATGAGATGAAGATTGTGTCATGGCGACTACTTCAATCTGGACTTTCTCCAATGAAAGAGCGGGATCGAGTGGAGCTGACAGTGACTCGATCATTTCACTCTTGGAAGGAAGAGTGGGATCAACTACAGATGAAACTGAATTGACCACTTGGTCAACCAGTGGGGGGTCGAGGGACAACTTACTATCACTTGTTGGAAGCACCTATTGATAGCTAGTAATATCTTCCAACCACTGTGAAGCTTCATCCATGCTTGGACAAAGGTAAGTATGATGCATGCCCTTGCATAGCCAACAAGTGTCTGCGGCTCTACCTTTCTGACCCTTCACCAATGGGTCACTAGTCGAGGGAGTGTCATCAACATGATGGCTAGAGGTTGATGATACAATCGGTTTGGGGTTTTTAGACCACACTTCTGACACACGGGGAAGACCAGTACAATTCTTGAGAAGGTGATCACCCTTGCAAAGTTTGCAAGGGAACTTGGGCTTGCGAGGCATTCTCATAGAATAAGTGCCATCAGAGGCAAATGGTTGACACTTGGTCTCTTTCTTGTCTTTCTTCTTTTTAATCTTCTGTTTCTTCTTCTTCACACCAGCCTTCTTACTAACATCAGAGTTTTTAGTAGGAGAATAGGAAGAGATAAAAGCCGATTCAACTTTCGACGGAGAAGGAGAAGGGTCATCATGAGATTGATGCTCATGTGGTGAAGGACCTAGGTCCAACACGATTGGTGCACTTGGCGTAACCAGATTGGATAATAACCATACCGATAATCCTATCGTCAATCCAGGAAGACTCAACGTAGCCATGAAGGGAGGACCAACAGTTCCGCAAGGGGGAATAACAAATGGCATACCTTGGAAAGGGGTGCCTTGGTTGGTAGTCCTGGAAGAATATTCCATATCTAAACTCCCTAAGAGACTCTAAAGTACCACACAAGTCAAACACTACTCAAGTCTAAAAGTAACAAGCAAACTGTGTGAATAGGAGTGGATTCAAAGTCTGGAACCTCACGAGATTATCAAGGCATTGCAAACCGCTATATACTGCAGGGTCCAACGATATGACGCGACAAGGAGGATTGGGACCATACCCTTGCCTGCATACCCGATTACCTGGACAGTACGTGCGTGCTAATCTCCCCGAGTGCTGTTCTCGATGTATTTCTTTTCCAAGACGTCCAAATGGTTAACTCGGTTGGTTTCAAGAATCCTAATGGTGTCTCCCAATATACGCAAGGTACGTGGGAGCTCAAATCCGTAGTGGTGCTGTCTAATGCACAGCTGTTGGCATGAGACCTTTCGATATACGTGTCGAGTATGTGATACACCCTTCGATATACGCTAAGTACGGATTATGGTACTTGGTGGGTACGTGAAGGAGCTCGATATACCGATGTACATGGAAGACTACAATACCCCCGGACTATAGTGCTGGGAAATAAAGGCAGCTTCCACGCTTAACGATGCCGGAACACGTCTCTAACTTACACACAGTTACTAAATGATTTTAACCTAAGCTAGTGTTAATTTTATCTTATACGGTTAGGTGGATGCATGAGGTGAGTACATAAATGTAAACATAATGCAATCCTCAACTACATGACAATGCACATTTTCTTTTCCTTTTCAATGAAAACTACTTAAGGTAAGGAGAGATTTTTCTTTCTTTCAAACCAAAAGAACTTAAGTAGTAGCGAAAAGAAGAATTCCTTCCTAGAGTGCAATAATTCTAACTTTCTGCAATAATCAGCCAAAAAGCGTAAAGAAAATGAAAGATGCAGCTAATCTTAACAATGTATAAGACAAGATAATGAAGCACTTTCAATTTTCAAATGCATGTACCAAAAATGGAATTTGATAACTAAACGCTTTTTATATTTATATACAGAAAGTGAGAGGATATCTACAACACTCTAATCTTTCATAAATTCCCAAAGAAAAATGGCAAGCACCCAAACAACTCGAAGGCACTCAAGAGAGGCTCAAAATCTACCAAATGCAATGATTATAACTCATTTCCTATCTTTTTACACTTGAAAAAGACACATCTAAGCTACGGAAAGAAGGATTCCATAAACGTTTCCAATTAAATGCACGACAAAGATAAGGACTTAACAATCTTATCTAACTCAAATGCACACAAAACTGAAACAAGCCTTTCTTCTTCTTATGATGATAAGACCAAGAATATCAAATGATCAAAATAAAGTAAGAAGAATATTTACGTTTTCCAAATTCATGAATATAGCAAAAGAGTGACAAAATCAAGCTTTTCTTTGAACTAAAGTGGAGACAAAGAATCAATCTTTCCCAAAAATGATTGAATAGCTCAGCATGTAAGGGAAATAAGATGCATAACCCAAGAAAGAGAGGCTAAAAAAGACATGGATATCCCACACTCTTCAAGTTTGTAAAACAAGTCAAGCACACCAAACAAAAAAGATCTCAAAACCTTGAGATGGGTCAAAACGACTGAAGAATGCACGATTCATGGCCCCCCCCGTCCATGAGGGGGAATTTTTTTTCAAAAATAGAACCCATTTCGCTTAAAAATGCAAGCAAAACACTAGTTTTTACTCAAGGGGCCAAACATGAATCCAAAACTCAAAAGACCCAAAAACCAATACAAACAAGCCAAACAAAAAATTGTTGGACAAAAGGGTCTCTGCCTGGAAGGTACAGTATAGAGGAGTCTGCACACAAACCAAAACTCAAATCAAAAATGGAGAAAAGGTGCCTGTATGGCAAAAATGGCAGATCGGCGCACTCTGTGCTTATGCACAGTGCGACGTCGCAGTTAACTAGTTCGGGAAGTGCGACGACGTCGCAGTATACCAATGGAACGGCTGTGACAATCCACTCGCACTATATCTCCCTTGTATGGTCGCCAAATTTGTTAACAGACAATCCACTCGGGCGGACATGAGCCGGATCTCCCTAGTTTAAATGAATCTAGAACAAATAGAATAGAATACAAAACTCATTTCCTAGATCTAGTTACAGATCGAGTACTTAGATATCGTACCTTTTAGATCGCGGATCCTTCTCCTTGATGTTGCTCCAAGTCTCATGGTCGTCAGATCTCCAACTGCAAGACCTGTCAAGACAATATGGAAACAATACAAACAGTACAAGATATCTAAGCAATAACTAATCTAAACTAACAGTTGAGGAAGAAATCTCTAAACATCATCAACGAGACAACATTTATGTAAAGAGATTATATTAACTGTATTAAAAATTGGGAATACATAGAAAAGATGAAGCTACAACCAAAGCCTCAATGTTGCATCCTCCATCCAACATGTCCAAGCCAAGCCTTCAAGATGGTACAAGCTTCCCAATCACCAGTATGGATCCTATCAACATAAGGGTACCATAGACCTTCCCCCCTCCCATGGAGAGAGTGGGTGTTTATATAGGGGTAAAGAGATAGGGTAGGTTGAGGATTAAGGGGAGATGGTTAAGGGATCTTCCCATGAGGTTAGGAACCGAAATGCCACCTCACCTAGAGTCTAGGGATAGGCCTCCACATCACTCATCTTCAAAAATGGGATCGAAGATACTCTTTTATCCAAATAACTGACATCGTCGTAGGTTGCATTAGGACAACCTACAACGTCGCATGTTGCACAAGGGCAGACTGTGATGACCTTGAAAAGTAGGTCAGTTAAGCCTTCCAGTCATGGGAAACTTCAGGGATGTGTTTTTACTCTAAAATGGGATTAGGTAAAATAGCAAAGAGTTTACACAATGGTCAAGATGATGACATTATCACAATGGTCATGATGACAACATTTGGTTATAATAACAGTACTTGCAATGGTCATGATGATGACACTAGGTCATGACGATGACACTTGCAACACTTGCGACACTTGTGACACTTGCACAAGGGTGACGACATTTTGGTGTAACAGATTTCACAAAAACATTCATTGTGGAATGCGATGCATCATGGAATGACATTGGTGTTGTTTTAGTGCAATATGGAAGGCCCCTTTCCTTTGAAAGTTGACCAATTAAGTGGAATAATCTACAGAAACCAATTTATGAGAAGGAAATGCTAGCAATTCTACATGCCTTGAAGCAATGGTGCCCCTACCTCATAGGAAGACATTTCAAGGTTAAAACTGATCATGATAGCCTTAAATAATTATTGGAACAAAGGCTATCTTTAGAAGAGCAGCAAAAATGGGTAACAAAGATATTGGGATATGACTTTGAAATCATCTATAAAAAGGGGAATCAAAATGTTGTGGTAGATGCACTCTTTAGGAAAGATGAGGATGTTGAAGCACTTATCTATGCTATCTCCATCATCCAACTAGACTGGATAACTGAAGCAAGGGATGAATCGAATAATGATGAAGAGATATGGTGTAATACCCCATTTTGACCCTTGGGATATATTATCTTTTAATGTAAATATTGTATAAATGTTATGTATGTTTCCTAGCGTGGAGCTCAAGGCCAAGGCCTCGCTAGTGGATGCTCGAATTTTATTTAGAAGGGCAAGTATTAGATATTATTCTACCCATGTGCTATTTAGCCATGGAACATTGTAAAAATGATGTAAATAAACATCATGCAATAAAATACCAAAACTGGCTATGGAGGCAACGAATGAGAAGGGGCCATGTGTATCCACTAGGGAGTGGTGAGGGGGTTGAGGGGATGAACCATATGCTACCAAATGTCATCTTGTGAACCCACTTGACTTTCCTTGTTGACATTTATTTCTATTGTAAGGAAATTGTTGAAGATTTCAGTCCATGGCTTCAATGGAGCATGGGCAACCCAGAAATTCGTATGGTAGAGTATGGACTCTGTTTTCTTATACCACAAGCCACTCTACCTCATGGGGATTGGTTATTCATCATCCCAATTCCATTGTGGAACACCCCAACTTCAGTTTTCAGGCATTACGAATTCCCAACAGTGAGCAAAACTAGAAATTGAAACTTTGCAAGAACCCATGTTTTGAAGAGCCATAAATTCCCAAAATTGGTATTTGACAGTAAAATCCAATGGGGGATCCATAGATATCAACCTTGGGGTGAATTTGAGAGAATAAGATACCCCAAAATCCATAGAAAAACTCGATTTTTACAGCCCAGAAATCCAGTGACAGGATTGAGTTATTTGATGCCAGAATTGAGAGAAATCCAAGAGTGAATGTTTGAACGGAGGATTGGATTGCTTGAATTTAGCTTGAGATGTCTGTAGCTCTGTGGTTGAGCTCATTGGATTAGAATCCTCCTCCTTTTCTTATTGCATGCTTGATAAACCCAACTGTGTGTTGGCTTAGCATGACTATTTGAGTGAAACCATGGTTGTGAGTGAGCCCATCTAGTTCCTCCTTAGTGGATACACAACCCAGCTCGGGGGTGATCTCTCAGCTAAAAGAATACAGGCTGGACAAAGATTTATGGTTGAGTGGAACGTTGCTCTCACATAGCCAGTTGTTGGATTGCTTCATCTCAAAGATAAGTGTTCTCCATGTTTTAAATTATATGCATTCTGTGTCTTGCAATGTGTTAATTCAAAATGATAATTATTCATGTTAATGGAAATGATATGAAGTCTATGCATAGCATGAGAATGGGATTGATTCTCTGCATGTTGAATCATCATCTACTTGTGATAGAGAGACTAATGCATTACTGTTTGTGTGTGTGCAAATATGATTAATTCCGTTGTGTTTATATTTGAATATGAAATTGTATACACAAGTTTTCATTTATTATGAATTTCTTAGTAATGTATGGGACTGAGATTGTCAAATAAGCCTGGTATGTCAGTGATGTTTCCTTCGTTGCACTGGATTGATGGAAGGGGACATGATAGAGTGGTATCAGAGCCCAGCTTGCAGCACTGGGGCTGCTTGAGCCAAACTTTGAGTTACAGGCAAGTGACAAAATGTTTTAATGCAGTATTGGTGAACTTGGGCGGAATTTTTTATTGGAAAAATGGCAGGGTTAGATTTCTCAGTTGTGGAAGAGGATCACACAGGTGCATAGATCTCTCCAAGAGATTTCCAATGGTACCTGACTCGTCCCATTTGGCTAAGGAGCGAAGGAGTTATGGACCCCGAAAGTCGTAGGGCCGGAAGCATTTCAGGGTTGCGGATGTCGGGTTCTGGGTTTCCGGAACGCGAATTTTCAAAATTTGTGTTTGGATTTCCAAACTCCTGAACCCACAATTTCGGCTTTTGGGATGTCGGGTTTTGGGTTGCGGGAATGCAAAGTTTTGAAATTGCGCGTTCCGGTTTCCGCAATCCTGATCCCGCAATTTCAGGTTTTGGGTTTCGGGTTGCGAGTTGTAGGATGGTTACATTCTGTGACCGAAACTTGACTTCTCGAACCCGCAATTTCGGGTTTCGGGTTGCGGGTTGTGGGCTGTGTGTTGCGGGATAAAAAAAAATAGAGCCTGAAAATTGATTTTTGGATAACAGGAGCTTGCGGAATCGGAATTGGATGAGGTCAGTGGCATTCTAAGGCCATTAACGGAAGCCATGAATGAACCAGTGAAGATCCCAAGTCCATTATGATCCAATTTGGCATAAATTTGGGATTAATGGCTTTTACGAATCGGTGTCCCGATGCTTGACAGAAGGTCGGATTGGGACGAAATGGATATGGAGTGCTCATGGAGCAGGCACAGTGTTAAGTTTGAAATTTTGGAGACAAAATCCAAAGGATGTGGGTCGGGGTGAGTGTCAAGGCCAAAAAGCACTATTCCGGGCCACTTTTTGGGGATTTTGAAAAGCTTGCAGTGGTTGAAAGTGACCCTATAATTCAGATTTAAGAAATTTACTAAACTCAACATTTCATGTTCTCAGTAAACCAAATATATTCCGTTAGACAAATATTTCCCAGAAATGCACCGTTTGGGAAATAGCCATTTTTGGCCCAAAATTGGGAATTTGGGAAAAATGTGAAAAGTGAAAAGTAGTCAAACCCAGAATGTTATAGAAGATGAATGGAGCATCGGAATAGAGATACGTGAGTTGCTGAGTGTTCCTTGCTATATGGAATAACTTCGCCCAGTAGAAAAGTTTTCATGATTCTTCATATATTTGCTTCTATAGGTGGTTGAAGTTGGAAGTTCATGATATTTTACAATTGTGTAAAAATGTGCAGAATTTTGGTTAAAGTTGTCATTTTTGAAGTAATGCAATTTCCACACCCGAAGTCGGAATCGAGCACGTGATTAAGAATTGGAAAGCTTATCTAGCAAGGAGCAATGGTGCATGACCAGAGTTTGAATGAGGATATCATACCTCATAGTTAGGCAGAGCAGAAAAGTGCCAGTGGTTGTTTTGACAAATTGTTGTCAATATGGGCAATTTCTAGAATTGCATGTCTGGAAAGTAGCAAGTTAGAATATTATGCATGAGTATATATATTGAATTGATGCTTGGTGATTAAATCATATCTAATGATTCCTTGTTTGTTTGCAAGAGGCCATGAAATCAAACCAGCTATGATGTGGGAGAGGAAGTTCATGCAAAGATGAAGGATTGGAAAGGGAGAATCCCTTAACCCTGTTTTGCTACTGTATTTATATTTTATGAGCTAGATATGTAGAAAATTATGGCATGAGAATGCTGAAAATTCCATAGATTAGATGGATGGCATGAATATGCATTGGTGGACATATTAGTAAACAGTGCACAGTGCATGATAGGATGTTTTGCACACATATAATATTACAAATTAGTAAAAGTAGTGGAATTTTACTTATGCAATGAACCACTAATGGTAAATATTGTGGTTGATAATCACTATTGGTGTTGGTTTTGGTTGTAGGACCAAAGACAACAGAAGCATGGCTAAAGATGTTGATGATGTTGTTGCATGTGACCAACAACCTTATGAAGAAAAGGTTAGGGAAACAAATCCATGATCAAGAGGTTGGTGAAAGAACTATGCAACCCTCTGTAAGAAACCAACTGATCAGGTAACATCAAAGGTGTAAATGGGATCCATGTAGGTAATGGTTTAATTGTGATGATTGCATATGTGCTGAAAAAAGATTGGGTAAGGATCCCTTGAACCATATTCAGTAATCATAAAATGGTATGCTTATAAGGTTGAATGTATTCATATGAATACCATACTGCCATGGTGTGGTGGAGCATGGAGTGGCGAAGGCAAGAGCCCTCATACCATGTGACTGTTTAGAAAGTTAGACTACATTCATATAAAAATATATCATGCCATGTGTATGTTGGTTATGAGTTTGATAACCAAAGCAAGTGAGGACTGGTGGTCTTGATTATGGTAATGCATCCTATATGAGGTAGTCATGGTTAGGCCATAATATGTTTGAATGCGCAATATTGATGAATCAATACAAGGTAGCATTGAGTGTATATGCATTAAGAGATTTGGTAAGTCTTGTAGTTATGCATTGAGTGAATGCATATGAAAAGTTTGAGTAAGTGTTGTGAATATGCATGCATGTGGGTAGTTACACTTGGGAGATATATTATGTGCATGCATTATGGTGATATATGTATATGTTTCATTACAATTAATAAATATATGAAATGATGACTTAATGATAATTATGTGATCATTTCATGAGCTACTATGAATGCAGGGGAAGAAATTGCATGAAGGTAGTCATGATTGGCAGGCTTCCAGAGTGCTCTGTTGGAAGGACAGAGTTGTATAAATGATATGACTGTAAAATAATGAGTATCTAAAGTTTCATTTAAATTGCATAAATGATGTGAATGTACCTTGCAATTTTAGTATGATAATGATTCACGTGAAGTGAATGAGTTTTGGTAATATTGATATGATAATAGTTGGAAGTGTTTGAACTCTGGAAGTGTTATAATTCTGAAAATGCTTCAGTGATTGTTGCAGCAATGAAATATTATATGCATAGAGACTTACAAAGTGTTTGGTTGATTGAAGTTCAGATTTTAGGTAGATTGTTTTGGGCATGGAAATGTGGCTAAGTCCATGACGAAGGCTAGAAATATACCATGTGAAAGAGCCAAACCTCATGAGAAGGGTCTCATGGTTGTAAAAATAGTTTATGTGCAGAACAGATTGTCAATTTGGACTTGTAGATTTCAGATTTGTAAATCTCGGATTTGGAATTTTGCTAATAAATGACTAATGACTATTTGGCTTATATGAATTGTGTCAGGAGGGCATGTTGTAAGTGGGTGCTCATGTATGGCAGTAGACATAAGACCATAATGGGAGAAGTGTTACCACTTACAAGAGACAAACAATATGAGGATGGTCTCATGACTAAGCAATCGATTTCTGTAGTAAACAGAATTGCAAATTCATATTGAATTTAATTATTAGTGCCATTGATTGATGATGAAACAATCAGATTTGAATTTTATTATTAAATATTGTTGACTGTTTGGCTATTCAATAAGTGTGCCAGGAAGACACATTGCAGTAAGACCATGAGAGAGGGCCTGCAGAAGCCAAACTTCATGGGAAGGCTCCCATATCTTGGAAATGGGTTTCGGGTGAAACGCCATTGGATGTTTTGATAATGTCCCATCTGCACTGCATGATTGGTAAACAATATGAGTGAGATGGTAAATATTTTGTCAGTAAGACATATGAGAGTTATATAACATCAAAAGGAGTTGGGATGGAAAACCGAGGGACTGTCAACTCAGAGAAGGAGCCCTCATTCCTCATTAATGAAGAAGACTACATCTGCAAATGAATAAGTGTTCTATAAACCCTGACTGATATATATATACATATATGTGTGCAAGTCTAATTGTTAGAATTACTATGCAGAGCATATTCTATTTATGTATATTATTCAGACTACTTGAAGTATGATTAGGACTTTCATAGCTCACATCAATGAGGAGTGCACACCTTTCTTGTGCTGAGTTATGTTAGGGATGCCAATATTGATTACGCCCTAAGGGAATGGACGCATTCTTGGTGTTTCGATACTTGATAGTGAATGCTATGAATTATGGTTACAATTTTAGAATAACAACGTTGACAAGTTTGCATATACTACTTGTGTTGTCACCTTAAATAGATGCAATTTGGTGCTACACACTAAAGAAGCAAAGTAAAGGGTTGTTGTGAGGGGTTGTGGTGGAAGGGTTAATATGTATGAAAGGATGTTGTGGGGATTTTGATGAAGGGTTGTGACGGTGTTGATGAAAGGGCTATTATAGCCTATGGATCCAAAGTAGAGCCTTGACCTAGAAAGAGTCGTGGTGAATTTTCCTTCCAAGTTGGCGTGAAGGTGTACTAGTTGGACATTAATTATTTGATGTTTTGGAGCATCTTGCGTGCTGGCCAAACATCCCAGTCTGCAGGAGGATCCCAAGGCTTGTAAAAGTAAATGCAGGACCCTATGTACCAGAGAGGAAATGTCTAATATAGATAAGTATTCAATTTCATTCATTTCTTATTTGGAATAATGAAGATTTCAAGTATAAGTCCTCTAACAGTTAAGCTGATGCACTATTGTTTCTTTGTTGAAAACCTTGGTCAGTGAAGGAAGAAAGAACCCTGAAAGAAATATAAGTGCTTGGTAAATCCAAAGAGTAACTAGTTGGGCACTACAAATGC
This sequence comes from Larix kaempferi, assembly GCA_027924585.1. Classification (NCBI taxonomy): domain Eukaryota; kingdom Viridiplantae; phylum Streptophyta; class Pinopsida; order Pinales; family Pinaceae; genus Larix; species Larix kaempferi. Next base: position 6,097,317 of record BSBM01000893.1, read on the forward strand.
TTGGTAAAATCAGTCGGCATGAAGGTGTACTGGTTGGGCATTAACTACTTGAATGTTATGGAGCAGCTAGCGTGCTGGCAAAACATTCCTCAAACACTTGATAATACCTAGTCGGAGTAGTGGCTTAGCATATTGCAAAATGGGATGTCTAATAAAACCAGTCGGCGAAATGACTTAGCATTGCCTATACGAATGGTTGAGGAGTAGCCTGCATGCTAGCCCAACATTCACTATTGTATCCACAGGCAATCCAAGGCTTGTAAAGCAAAGAAGGGGCTTGTGGAATAAAGTGAAGACATCCAATATAGATAAGTATTTGGTTATCTTACAGCTTCTTGCTTATGAATATACATGTGTATATGATTTGGTTATTATTTCTTAAACTCTTGTTTAGAGATAGATCCTATGAAAATAAACTAAGCATGTGAATTGATTCAATGTTTGAGTGTAGGTATTGTTGGAAGAAAGGACTATGAATGCATCCTGGGGTGCATGTGGAAATGTGATCATCCTAAAGATCTCAGCATGAGCAGTAATGAAAGATGGTGCTAGTGGGACTGTGTGGGTCCTAGCAGCTAAGAGTTGTAGACAAACCATGTGGAGGGACTCCATGGTTGAGAGGTTTGAAATAGACCATAGACACTAAGTGTCATAGCCAATAGGGGAAGGTAAAGCATTCACATTGAAGTGAAAGAGGCTAGGAGCATGAGAACCACAATGGTGGTGTGGGTTCCAGAATGGAACAAGACAAAGAGGAGAAAACTCTTACTTCTCTCTCTCTTTCCTTTTTAATGATGCATTTATAAAAACAGAAAATTGTTGAATGCATGTTATAGCTAAAAGTAGAGTGTGTTTAATTGATTGAAATCAATTGTGAATGCTGAAGTAGTTAATTCCCTGTGAAAGAGTGGGCTTGAATGAGCTCATGAGCCTATTAGGAAAGCATGAAAAGTATGAAAGTCTCATGGATAAAGCATGGAATGCCCATGTCAATTGGGAAATTAATTGACTGATTTTAATGTTTCTATTATGCTTGGCCTAATAGAAATTGCAATGATGTATTTCACAGGTGAGAAGTGGATTTTAGTTTGTTGCAGTTGTGACAAAACAGTGGTACTAGCAAGCAAAGAGTGGGCTGATGTGTACATTGGCCATGGAAACAAACCAAAAGCTAATGGATTTGGCTGAAACTCTTCTTCAAACAATTACCAAGACCCAAGAAAATATTGGAGAACTGCTCAAGCTACAAAAGCAATAGAATGAGATGAACCATAAGGTTTTGCAGGACTCTGTTTGTATGCAAAGACAAGTAAAAATAATTCTGGAAACAATCAACCGAGGAAAGGACAATGGATCAATGAGGAGACATTCATCCAATCAGACCACTAAGAAACGTTTCAGGTGGGAATACTCCAAGAGAATTGAACAAAAAAAGATAAAGCAGCCAGTGAAATGTTGGAAATGTGGAGGGCATCATCGCCTCCGCAACTGCCCAACAAGGGAACATCAAGAGGGTAGCAGCCATAAAGATTTCAGACTTGTGGATGAGATGGAAGGTCAAAACCAGCAGGAGTAGTTTGTGGAAGCCAAAGGACTTGGTCCTGAAAGCTCAAAGTAAAGGATAGAATGAAGGGCAGATCTGCAAATATTTTTGAAAATTTTGCAGATCTTCCCGTATATGTATTCCTAAGTATTGTAACACCGAGGACAGTGTTATTCTAAGGGGGAGGGGATTGTAATACCCCATTTTGACCCTTGGGATATATTAGCTTTTAATGTAAATATTGTATACATGTGATGTATGTTTCCTAGCAGGGAGCTCAAGGCCAAGGCCTCGCTAGTGGATGCTCGAACTTTATTTAAAAGGGCAAGTATTAGATATTATGCTACCCATGTGCTATTTAGCCATGGAACATTGTAAAAATGATGTAAATAAACATCATGCAATAAAATACCAAAACTGGCTATGGAGGCAATGAATGAGAAGGGGCCATGTGTATCCACTAGGGAGTGGTGAGGGGGTTTAGGGGATGAACCATATGATGCAAAATGTCATCTTGTGAATCCACTTGACTTTCCTTGCTAACATTTATTTCTGTTGTAAGGAAGTTGTTGAAGATTTCAGTCCATGGCTTCAATGGAGCATGGGCAGCCCAGAAATTTGTATGGCAGAGTATGGGCTGTGTTTTCTTGTACCACAAGTCACTCTACCTAATGGGGATTGGTCATTCCTCATCCCCATTCCATTGTGGAACACTCCAGCTTCAGTTTTCAGGCATTACGAATTCCCAGCAGTGAGCAAAACTAGAAATCGCAACTTTGCAAGAACCCAAATTTTGAAGAGCCATAAACACCAAGAATTGGTATTTGACAGTAAAATCCAATGGGGGATCCATAGATATCAACCTTGGGGTGAATTTGAGAGCATTATATATCCCGAAATCCATAGAAAAACCCAGTTTTTACAGCCAAGAAATCCAGTGACAGGATTGAGTTATTTGATGCCAGAATTGAGAGAAATCCAAGAGTGAATGTTTGAACAGAGGATTGGATTGCTTGAATTTAGCTTGATATGTCTGTAGCTCTGTTGTTGAGCTCGTTGGATTAGAATCCTCCTCATTTTCTTATTGCATGCTTGATAAACCCAACTGTGTGTTGGCTTAGCATGATTGTTTGAGTGAAACCATGGCTGTGAGTGAGCCCATCTAGTTCCTCCTTAGTGGATACACAGCCTAGCTTGGGGGTGATCTCTCAGCTGAAAGAATACAAGCTAGACAGATATCTATGGTTGGGTGGAACATTGCTCTCACATAGCCAGTCGTTGGATTGCTTCATCTCAAAGATAAGTGTTCTTCGTGTTTTAGAGTATATGCATTATGTGTCTTGCAATGTGTTAATTCAAAATGATAATTATTCATGTTAATGGAATTTATATGAAGTTTATGCATAGCATGAAATGGGATTGATTCTCTACATGTCGAATCATCATCTACTTGTGATGGATAGACTAATGCATTACTGTTTGTGTGTGTGCAAATATGATTAGTTCCGCTGTGTTTATATTTGAATATGAAATTGTATACACAAGTTTTCATTTATTATGAATTTCTTAGTAATGTATGGGACTAAGATTGTCAAATAAGCCCAGTATGTCAGTGATGTTTCCTTTGTTGCACTGGATTGATGGAAGGGGACGTGACATATGGAAATTCATTCAAAAGCTGCAGCAGGATCCCAGTGCCTCTAATACAGTTATGTGGAAAAAGGACTTTATATGGTACAAGGATCGCTTATACCTTTGTAAGAGTTCCCAACTCAAGCAAAATGTACTTTTGGAATCCCACTCCTCATCGGTAGGAGGGAACTCAGGTTTCTTAAAAACCTACCGTAGGGTCAAGTATTGTTTTTGGGGGGATGGTCTTAAAACTGATGTTCGAAAATTTGTGACATAATGTTTGGTTTTCCAACAAAATAAAGTGAAACAATTAAGACCCTGGGTCTTCTACAACCACTTTCCATTCCAAGCCAAGAGTCGACAGAGGTATCAATGGATTTTATGACAGGTTTACCAAAGTATGAAGGAAAGAGTGTCATCATGGTGGGTGTCGATTGACTTACTAAATATGCACACTTTTGTGCACTATCTCACTCTTTCAAAGCTAACATAGTTTCCACTGCTTTTATGGAGACAATCCAAAAAATACATGGTACTCCAAATATTATGGTAAGTGATAGGGATCTGATTTTCACTGGGAATTTTTGGACCAAATTATTTTCTTGTTTGGGTACTTAGAGGGCTCATAGATCATCTTATCATCCTCAATATGATGGACAAATAAAGATAGTGAAAAAATGTTGGGAAGGATATCTTCGATGTTTTGCAGTTGATAAGACAAACACAATGGGTCAAGTGGTTACCCTTGGGATAATGGTGGTATAACACTTCCTTCCATACATCAACAAAATTGACCCCATATATGGCACTTTATGGCTATCATCCACCATCCATCACATATTCACTAAGAGAATCATCTAAGGTTCAAGTAGTGGAAGACCACATGGAGCATCAACAACAAGTTCTTCAACTCTTAAAATACAACTTGACTTTGGCACATAATCGAATGAAACAACAAGAAGATCAACACCGCGGTGAGCGAAGATTTGATGTGGGGGATTGGGTGTTTTTACAACTACAACCATACAAATAGATATCACTGAAGAACACCGAGAAGGATTTGTATAGCCAAATTTGGCACTTCTCCGTCCGTGACGACACTTACATCTTTTGGTTGCATGATGACATTCGCATGACGATATTTCTTGAGATTATTGTGAGTCACACAAAAGGACATTTGGGATGAAGGAGCCATATTTGGGACTTTAGAAGGATGGAATTACCTAATTCATGGCCCATTTTATAGGTAGGAACCTTAGGAACAATTTTGGAGACCTAAAATTCTCCTAAAAACCTTCAGAAAATGTTGGTTTTCATCATATTTCCACAAAAAAGTAGGTTGCACATGGTAAACACGCAAGTCACCCACTTGTTGTCCATTGTAAGGTTTCAAGTACCTCAGAAATACCAAAAATATATATATATATATAATCTTGAAAAATTGGTGGTTTGCGCGGTTTTGGAACCTCCTCTTCCGGTTGTAACTACTTCCTCCTCGAACCTACCTTATTCATTTGTTATATATGAGAGAGAGAGGGGACCATGAAGGGGACTCAAGCCCATTGTAATGTTATCCTGGAGGAATTAGGACTCACATCCCCCACACTTGTGCCCTAGTTTCATATGAACCCTAGCACATTTAATCAGAGGTTGGGATCCTTGGAGGAGAGGAGCAGGGGACCTTGAATCTTGGTTTCATGAAGTACCATGTTTGAAGGAAGGTAATTTGATGTACTTGCTTCATTTATTAATAAATATTGGAAATTCTTCCCTTTCCAAATATATTTTTTCATGTATGTTTAAGATCTTATTGCAATTTGATGTCTTATTCTCTTTTAGATGTCAATCTTTTATTTCTAGTCAAATTGGTTTGAGGAAGGTTCTTTTGAATGGTGTTGCAGGTTGTTGCATTGGAGAGAAAGTGGAAGACTCAAAGGAGAGGCTTGGATCAATCTTATGAATAAGGTACACATCCTATTAAACCCTAATATTTTGGTTAAATAATGTATTTGCATCATTTTGAATGTTTATCTTTTACACTAGTACGTTGGTAGCCTCAGCATAGTTATAGGAAGTTTCCCCTAACAACAGAATTGGTGACTCCACTGAGGGAGAAGCCTATCTACTTTGGGGTCTCCAAGGCCATTTTTCTAGTATATTTGAAGGTATGTATTTAATTTCATGTTAGGAACAATCATTGAGCTTTGTTAGACCTTTCCTTGCTCATTTTTTGAGTTCGATTTTATGTTTTTGGGACTTTTCTGCATACTCGCTAGTCCTAGTACTTAAAGTAGTGAATCTGCAACATACTCGATTGTGAAAGGTTCTTCACTAGTGATTCGCTCGCCCTTGTACCCTTTTAAACTAGTGTGTACCTCCTATACATGACTTTTTTACTTTTGGGGTTGTTTTGGGGGTTTTGAGTGCATTTTTTGGAGTCCTTGCTGATCCTAGGTCTGTGTAGGACCCCTTGCAAGTGGTGTATTATCTTGTGACTTATCTTAATTTCATGTTTGGGATATTTTTGAAGCAATTTGGGATTGTTTGGAATAATTTGGGGCTTCTTGGCCCAAGTTAGGGGTTTGTGAACTAGTTTGATGTTTTTGACCCAATTTGATTGGATTTGTGTTAACACCCAAAAAGTGCTCACTAGCTCATTCCCTTATTCACATGACCCATTTGTCAACTTTTCCACCATTTGAGCCTCTAAAGCCATCAAAAGGTTACCAAAAATACCATAATACACCTTTTCCCCCTCAAAATATATGTTTTTCCTAAAAAAACCCTAAAAAATGGTCCAGAATTCCCCAAAAATATTAAAAGGGAATAAAAATATAAAAAATATTCAAAAAATGAAAAAGAGGGAAAAAGAGACCTAAACCATGTTGGTTAATACCATTGGTTTCCTCAAAACCATAATGGTATTCCCCATCACCAAAAACTATAAAAAGGTGATAGGGGCTCCTCACTTTCCATCCACATTTCATCCTATCCTTATGCTGCCAAATTCCTTTTGAGAGCCATTGCCTCCCATTGTGAGTTTGAAGAATCCCCATTTCAACATCTTGGAGAAGAGACCATTGGAGCTTGGAGCACCTCAACCTTGGAGCTACTCAACACCAAACATCCTCACCTTTGAGGTAATACAAAAAATCCATTATTTTTTATCTTGTTCTTCCATGGATCTATTTGCTTATTGTTCTTAATCTTGTTCTTGTTTATTTACACATGTTTATGATAATGTTAGATTAGATTTATAATTGTTATTTTCTTTTCATTTGAACTGCTATTACTTTGTTAATAGGTGCATCTCTTGCACATGCTTGGTTGAAAAACCAAGCAACAGTTTTTGGCGACTCTACTTTGTTTTGAACTTAAAATTTTTGCTTTATATCTTAGTTTTTTACTTGTTTTTACCATTCCAATTTGCAGATCTGCCATACTAGATAGCATATTCATTGTTGCCCTAGCTGTTGGCCCTTTTTGTAGCCTTTAATAGGCCGAAATTTTATTTTTCGGTTTCTTTTCCGAAGACCTTTTTTGCCATTTTCGCATCGCTACTTTTCGCCCGACAGTCGCACGGCTCATCGCGACCTCACGGCTTTTTTCTACGCGGTGCGCCACAGATTCACGGCTTTTTTCTGAACTTCATATTGCGGCTTCGCGGCCTGTTTCCACGCTGCACATCGTGGCTTCACGCCCTTTTTCCACGCTGCACATCGCGGCTTCGCGCCCTTTTTCCGCGCTGCACATTTTGACTTCATGGCTCAAACCCGCGATGCACATCGTGACTTTTTCCCTAAAACCCGCGATGCTGTTATTTTTCGTTCGGCCCAATTTTTAGAAATTTTTTTGCTGCATTTTTTGCCCATTTGGCCTATTTTCCAGCATTAATTTTTCTGCATTATTACAGCAATAGTAAATCATTTTCTATTCCATATGCTCCATTAAAATCTTTTTAAAAATTTTCAGCAAGTGAAAGAAAGATTTTTTAAGCACTCTGTTTAGATCATAGATTTCACTTCAAATTTGCTCAATAGTTTTGCCCAAGCAAACGTTTATAAATCCATTTATTTCTTGCAAATTTTATGTTATTTGCTTTCCTTTTAAAAATTATTTCGAAAATCCATAGTTTTTGAAGTATTTTTGTTAAAGCATTTACATTTTAGAAAACGCCTTTATTTTTTGCAAATTGGAATCGTCTTGTTTTTAATTTGTAATCAATCACCCAAACGAGGCAAATTCATTTTCAGTTAAATAATCACACTTGCACCCAATCTGCCACATTTTTAATTAATTGAGCCTTAAAATATACCTAAACTCAACAAACACTTTAACCCCACTTGGGGAACACTTAAAGAATCTTGTAGCTAGGTAGGATTGGGGGGATAGGTGTTCCAATAACACCCCTCAATTATTTACATCTGAGACATAGAAGTTGTCTTTTATGGTCTCAAAAATCCCTTATTATTTGTTGACATGGTTATATAGCAATTTATCAGAAAGGCCTCTCCCTTAAGAGGGTTGAAGTAGCCAGACTGGTTCCGGAAGCCTGAGTGGAATATCGCAATCCATTCAGTAATTGAAGGATACCTTTCATAGTTTTCGGTGTACTACCCGTATGGGAGTACAACGGCGATAGAACCAAACTGCAGATTCACCCAATCGAACGTGTCATGAACGGGGTATCTTAGTGACCAAATTTTAGGATTGTCTACCCGGTGTCCCTCCCGATAGGGGGATATCTAGCCTTTGATTCCACTACCCATATTTTCTGACTTGGATTTCATCACCTTGCAGAGGATATGTTTAGGTGAGTCATAATACCACTTTTAGTTAGGCATTTGCATGTTCTACTACCCCCCTTGGTCTAGTGAACACCACATTTTTCTAGGAGCTGCTTGATTTCTGGTATTCTGACCACTTTTCTTGATTCCTCCACTTATTATAGCACAACTATTATAATAAGTGCTTTTAAGGTTGGTTGTTGGCTCGAGAGCCATTGATTTTTTACACTCCCCTCCTGCAAACATTGTTGCACTAGGGTCTTGAGTTTTTTATCTCACCACCATCCATTGGCATTTCTAGACATCTTTCACCATTGAGAACTTAAGACGATCCCGTCGTTTTCAAGGTGAACCCCCTCAGTTCGGTACACTTGACTCTACATGTCATAGACATAGAGCGTTATCCCTTGACTCCACACATCATCGACATAGAACCCAATCATTCGATTCTAACGCACCTCATTTTACATCTGATTCTGAGGCTAAATCCAAACACCCTACCGAGACATCACCAACCCACCCCATGGCTGGATCACAATATGACCCCCTTTTCACCAGTGTTGTTGGAGCTACATCAACAAACCCCACTACTACTGTGCCAACCACGGTAGCCACAACCCCCTTAGGCATGCCTAACATGGAGGCCACACTCGCTCTAGGCATGCCCAACACAGTACCACCACCTATTTTAGGTATGCCCAACATGGGCATCACCCCCCCCCCCTCATCACCACTACCCAGATCCCAATGATTACTGGAACCATTCCGAACCCATCTGCAACCCATGTTGCACTTGGGAGCGCAGGCCCCTCCCATACCACATCAACTAGGGGACACATTCCTTTCACATCTAGCATACCCCTAGGGGGCACTGGACCAATCCATAATGCTACCATTAGCAATTATACCCCAGTGACCATGCCACACCCATCTGCCAGTCTGCCATACATGGCTAGTCTGAACTTACCAGACCTAACAAGGTTAACCAACGACCCTATCAGACATGACCCTGCGTGGCCCCCCATGCCCACAAAGCTTCCCTCGGATATCCCAAAATTTAAGGGCAAAGCTGGGGAAGATCCCCAAAACCACATCATGTCGTTTCACCTATGGTGTTCCTTTAACTCCATAGTAGATGATTCCATCAGACTGAGACTTTTACAAAGAACCTTCAACGGATCCATAGCCAAATGGTACATTGAGCAACCACATGGAACCCATCCCACTTTTACATCCCTTGCATCAACATTCCTTCAGTTCTTTTAACTACCTGTACGCTATGATGCAAGAGTGGAAATAATTTGCTCTTGTAGACAGAACACCGCTACACACATCATTGATCATATCCATGAGTGGCATAAGCGTCGTAGCCTCTACAAGATAAAACTTGACAACCGAATCTTTCTAGACTGGTTCCTCAAATCACTCCTCCCCCTCATAGCCAAAGATGTAGCTTCTGAACGACCCCAGTCAGAAGAAGAAGCCATCTTAAAAGCTCAGCAATTCGACCTCATATATGCCCAGTCTGGATATCTATACACTATTTTACCTGACGCTCCACGCGGTGATCCATCCCTCCATGACGTGCCGGGGGCATCCCATGCTGCCGACGGTATTATCGACTAGGTTATGGCTCAAAACAAACCTTTTACCATGATGAGTACAAACAATGACCCAGACCTTTCTAGGACTACATCTCATTCTGGGGCTACAACTTCGTATGCTCCAGTAATACACACCCACCACACTCATCGACCCTCATGTCCACCACAGTGTTATGGGAAAGCACCATCAGCTTATGCGCCAACTTTATATTATAACCAGCAGGCCCATCAGACTCTGTTTAAACCACAAGCCCAAGTGGCTTATTACCCTCAACAGGCAGCACCTCTTGCTCCAATACTTCCAGCAGCTCAAGGTTTCCCACAACCACAACAAGCAACATGTCCACCTCATAACCCTCCTACTTACTACGCACCGCAACCTACTCCAGAGCCCCCACGACCTCAAAACCCACCCACTGCCCAAGGGCATGTGTATGCACAACAAAACCAACCTCCAAACCAAAACAACTAGCGTAACCAAGGAGGTCAACAAAATCGTGGAAGAGGGCGTAACCGCGGAAACAACCAACAACACAACCAAGGTGCACCACCACCTAATCCTCCAAATAATAATAACGCTGCTCCCCCCTACCAAAACCTAACTATCCACCGAAATAGGCTAAAAATAATAAGAACAAACCATCCATGTTCCATATGTGGAGTCTACGGCCATTACACACATAATTGTCCCCATTTAGATCGAGCGCGTCAACTTTGGACCGACGACGCCCAACAATAAGGACATGCTGCACAGCCATCACCCCCTCCCCAACCACCACCCATGGTATTGCAAAATCCCTTACCAAACTAGGGCACGGTAAACACTCGTCCAAATGATCCCCCTCAAGGATCTGCTGCACCACAGCAGCAAATCACCTATGCAGTCGCCAATTACCAGCATGTAGAGTCCCACACTCACCATTTGCTTATGATGTCATCAAAGGATGTCAATCTTCAAACCCGTTGAAACCAATATAGATCCGCCCCTGAGGCCACCCCTATCGACCCATCGTTGAGTACTCTCCCAACTGATCAGCCACTTTGCATACCCAATATGCCCATGGACAGGGGTCCCAAAGTACCTCGTTTCCCTTTGCGACAGATTAACAATAACCCAAACGCTCGTGCAGCTTCCAACTATAACATTGTAGAGGATTTAGCTCAGTCCCCCGCTGCTATGTCCACTCTCAAAATCTTAAAAAATTGTCCTACACAGAGAAAGTTGTTGTTATCTGCCATCGGTGCCATAGACCCTAACGACTCTAACATGATGGCTTTCGACTTAGAGCAAGTTGAACCTCGCATGCCTGCATCTCTAGCTTTTCAATTTTCCGTCTCCATTCGCAACCTCATCATTCATCGATGCATAATCGATGAAGGGGCCTCTACTTGCGTCATGTCAACTTTCGTATGGTAGAAACTTGGATCCCCAACACTACAACCGTCAACTACTGCATTACGAGCTTACAACGGCCATGCAGCCCAACCACAAGGCTTGTTAGTGAACGTACCCATACAGCTTGGGGGAAAACTGGTTCTCATAGATATAGAGGTCATTAACGCCCAACTTGATTACAATCTCCTTTTGGGATGCAGCTACATGTATAAAATGAAAGCTGTCGCTTCTTCAGTTTTCCACATCATGATGTTCCCCCATGAAGGACACGTAATCAAAATCGACTAGATTACATACTATGATCCCAATGCCCCCGTAGCACCAAAAAATGTTCTTCCCATGATCGAACAACCCGTTCTTAGTGCACCAACATCATTTGTCTCATCAGTCGGACCCGGGATATATTTGGATACTCCCATGACCAACTCTTTCCCGTCAATCCCACCCCCTCTTCAGGTAACTACAGTATCTGATTTGTGCACCTTATCGTACAATGAACAATAACATCCTCAACAACCTCAACCACCGCCACAAGCACCCATTGTGCCTAGTCATATCGGAACAACACTGATTCACACAATCCCATTCTTATTCCTATTTTCAGGAGTTGTCAACACGCCAGTAATGGCTACACTTAACCTTCCAGGTTTAACGTTAGGAATACCTGTATGGTACTTACCTGCCCCAACTCCCCCACCAAATACAACCATTGTCCTACAACCGGTACAACCTATGAATATGTCAAACCATCCACCACCTGGCATACCAAACCCCCAAAATCGCCCACCACCTGGTGGTTCGAACCCCCAAAACCGATCAATTCCAACAGGGGGCACTACATCGACATCTAGTTATGCCCCCCCTCAATCCCGCAACACTGGGGGCAGAGGTCCACAAACCTACAACACTTCACCCACAACTCGCATCCCCCCAATGACTCCCAAATTAGCCAAGAATCCCCCAACCCGTGTGCTCCCTAAGTGCTCCTTGTGCAACGATATTGGCCACGCTATCCATCTATGTCCACAACTACCGGCACTTCAAGAACACATGAATATGTTGGATGGCGACACGAACGTTCCAACAGTCAAACTCGAGCTGCCCCCTCATCCTCATGATAAATCATTGCGCACAAACCACCCTTATGCAATATGCAGAATCTAAGGCCATTATTCACACCACTGCCCCAATCTCCCAGATTAAAGAGAAGCCCTATACGAGATGAATAATGTGTTAAGATTTAATATGCTAAGACAGAAAATAGCAGCATTACATTCCATTTCACAACAATATCATATATAGGATCACTGAAGAAACAACAAGCATAGCATAAACAAAAGAGACACAGATTTATCCTGGGAAACCCTCATGGGGTAGAAAACCCAGTAAAGCTTCCTCAATATAGATGACCAGCAATATACAAAGATGTAACCCTGAGCATAAGCTCCTCCTTCTCCATAGCAGACCTCTCCTCCACAAGTGCGCCACTCTCAAGTGAGTGAGTGTGTGTGTTAAATGAGGAATACACCTCCTCTATTTATACACTACTTCGACTTGTCTTTTACACAAGACATGTAGGCTCGTATTTAACCAATGGGTTAAATACCCCACTACAACTGACTGGGCTGACCCCTCTAGGGTGGTCTAATAACCCTTTGACCCACATAACACATACAGGGCCGACCCCCACTAGGGAAGTCTAATAACCCAAGTTACCACATTCCGACGGAGGAATAAACATCTCCAAATATACAATAAGAACTTCACGGAGGAATGAATCATCTTCAGAATAATAAAGTACAAATATAATATTCTTTGAAGTTACAATATCTCAACACTACCCCTTAACAAAAAGGATATTATAACAGCATCTGCACGATCAAGGAGTCATCAACATCATACATGATACATCTATAGATCATTGGAAGCTTTCTCAACATCATCAGTAACTCAACCAGTTACTGGAACATTTTCAATACTAGAACATCAACATCTTCAGTACTGAGTCTTTATCTTCTGCAGCACTCAAACAGCTACAGCAACATCAACATCTGGATCCTCATGATCATCAGCATTGTCATCATACGATCATCAGCATTGGGATCATCTCGATCTACAGCATCTGGATCATCTTGATCTATAGAATCTGGATCATCACGATCTACAGCATCTGGATCATCTCGATCTACAACATCTGGATCATCTCGATCTATAGCATCTGGATCATCACGATCTACAGCATCTGGATCATCTCGATCTACAGCATCTGGATCATCACGATCTACAGCATCTGGATCATCTCGATCTACAACATCTGGATCATCACGATCTACAACATCTGGATCATCACGATCTACAGCATCTGGATCATCTCGATCTACAGCATCTGGATCATCACAATCTACAACGTTTGGATCATCTCGATCTACAGTATTTGGATCATTTGCATTAGTATCCACACTAATACATCTATCATTAAAACATGTATTCTCACTAATACATCTATTATCAAAAGCATGTATTCTCACTAATACATCTATCATCAAAATCATGTATTCTCACTAATACATCTATCATCAAAAGCATGTATTCTCACTAATACATCTATCATCAATACATAGCAGCATACCCTGCAATACATACGATCATATTACAGGATGATCAATCCTGCTCTCTTTAGGACATAGGTCCATGGATGATACAATCCAGAACAAGTTCCAGGATGATCAGTCCTTATCACTTTAAGACAAGTCTCATGTCTAAGTTGGGACGATGCAATCCCGATCCAGTTCTAGGATGATCAATCCTTATCACTTTAAGACAAGTCTCATGTTTAGGGACGATGCAATCCCAATCCAGTTCCAGGATGATCAATCCTTATCAATTTAAGACAAGTCTCATGTCTAGGGACGATGCAATCCCGATCCAGTTCCAGGATGATCAGTCCTTATCAATTTAAGACAAGTCTCATGTCTAGGGACGATGCAATCCCAATCCAGTTCCAGGATGATCAGTCCTTATCCATTTAAGACGAGTCTCATGTCTAGGGGTGATGCAATCCTGATCCAGTTCCAGGATGATCAGTCCTTATCAATTGAAGACAAGTCTCATGTCTAGGGATGATGCAATCCCGATCCAGTTCCAGGATGATCATTCCTTATCAATTTAAGACAAGTCTCATGTCTAGGGATGATGCAATCCCGATCCAGTTCCAAGATGATCAGTCCTTATCAATTTAAAACAAGTCTCATGTCTAGGGACGATGCAATCCCATCACGTACATTTTGAACCGAGGTCCAGGGACGATGCAGTCCTATCTTCAATTCTGGGAGACATCAGTCTACAGATCAATTCTGGTACCTAAGTTCGGGGAAGATACAATCCCCTACCTGTTCATTCAGGACTTCATTTTCGGAGATATCATGTCTACGGCTCTCTTTAAGAACATATGTTCAAGGATGATACAATCCCTCTTCTTTCTCGGAGACATCTGTCTATGGCTCACTTTAGGACTGAAGTCCAGGGATGATCCAATCCCCAAATGTCCACCAAGGACTTCATTCTCGGAGACATCATGTCTACAGATCTCTTGAGGATGATGCAATCCTATCATGTCCACCAAAGACTTCATTCTCGAATACATACGTCTACGGCTCTCTTGAGGATGATGCAATCCTATCATGTCCACCAAGGACTTCATTCTCGAAGACATATGTCTACGGATCTCTTGAGGATCATGCAATCCTATCATGTCCACCAAGGACTTCATTCTCGAAGACATACGTCTACGGCTCTTTTGAGGATGATGCAATCCTATCATGTCCACCAAGGACTTCATTCTCGAAGACATACGTCTACGGCTCTCTTGAGGATGATGCAATCCTATCATGTCCAACAAGGACTTCATTCTCGAAGACATACGTCTATGGCTCTCTTTAGAACATGTGTTCAAGGATGATGCAATCCCCTTGTCACCTTAGACCCTGTCTAAGGACCATCCACCAACCTCTCTGTCGGCATCACCAATATAGGTATCCACATCATTGACCTCACTGTTGATGCGGGAAATCTCATCATAAGTGATCACATCACTCCCCCTTTCGAGGAGGGTCCTTCTTAACTATATTAAGTTTGTCTTGGAAAACTTTACTTGAGGTAGAGGTTTGGTTAGTACATCGGATCGGTAGAGGTTTGGTTAGTGCATTGGTAACTTGTTACGAATTCGAACATTAACCATATCTTGTATATAGAAATGTCAGATCTCTATGTGCTTTGACTTATCATGGAACACTAGATTCTTTGCCATTTTGGTACAACTCTGTTTGCCACATAGGATCATAGTTGGGTCCATCTCTAAGTCAATTCTGAAGCCATACCGCTTCACAATTAGTAGAGCAAGCAGCCATATATTCTGCTTGTGCTAAGAGCCACACTAGATTGTTTCCTGCTCAACCACGAGATCATGGCTGATCCCAAACAATAACATGCTCTCGATGTGTTCTTCCTGTCTGATACACTTTCTTCCCAATCAACATCTGTGTAGCCATATGAAGTCATGATCTCCAAGATAGCATAGATCAAAGTCTATCGTATCCTTTAGGTACCATATCACATGATTTGCAGCTTATCAGGTGAACACATCTAGTTTCCACTAGATAGTGACTCAAGGTGTTCACAGCAAAGCATATATTTGACCTAGTATTCGTTAGACACATCAATTACTCAATATTTTGTCTATACAGAGTTCTATCCACTAACTCTGATGAGTCATCTGCTAACAACTTCAAGAGTGGCCATACCAACACATAAAGTCCTTTTAATATTTCTCAGCATACTTTCCTTGGTTGAGAAAGATTCCTTCTGAGCCTTGCCATACTTCCAGACCTAGGAAGTAATGCATCAATCCGAGATCTTTCATTTTCATATAATGATCTTCTGCATATCTATCTGTGCCATCTCTCGTTAGATGGGTCTATTGATATGAGCCTCAATATCATCCGAACTCTGTGGTGAGTTCCTTCTTGCATCCATGTCCTCTATGTATAGAAACAATATTCAACCTTGTAGCAAAGGTTGAGATCCTCATCACCCATGGTGATCATTAATCTCATCAATTGATTATCGATCCTGGGAACCCATACAGAACTTGATTCACACTTCTTCTTTAATTACACCATTAAGAGAATGGTCTTATCTAGCCACTTTGATCAAACATCTCGTCATGATTCTCTTCCTCTCTCTAAGAGAATCTTCTAGCCACGAGCCTTCTATATTTTGTTTGATTTGTAAATCTTTTGTTGAACATCCATCGCTTGTTCAGTGTTCATCATTCATCATGATCTTTCCTACAAATCAAAATTAAGTACATGATTAGTAATACTTCATAATCATCAAATCATATTGACATGATAACCTATTATGCATACAGATATCATTTACATAGTTATGCAACTATTTTGACCAATACTTTGGCACAACACTTTCCCATATCTTGTATGCATACAGTGGCCATCTAGATGCCTTCCATCTCTACCAGAACATACTATCGAGAGTGTGCACAGCTCTCAGCATGTCATCAAAGAGGTTTCATTCTAGACAAGCAACAATGGAATGTTTGTCCAACTTACCAATCATATGCATATTAGTAGTATACTGTTCAATGCTCTATGAATGTTTACACTCAGCATCATATATTCTAGGAATACAAATATGCATACAACCTACTACAGGCAATATCATTTACTATTTCAAATAACAACTCAAATACTTATCTTTTATGTTTGTGTGGTTGCCTCCCGCTTGATCTTCTGTATGATTTTGAACTTCTATTCATTCTGTACCACTGTGCATGCTCAAGTGTCATCCTGGATTAGTATACCTGCTTAGTTATGTACAACATACCTAAACAATCTCTTCAATGATTTAGAGATCCTGAGCTAGTACCTGCATGTCTCATAGGTTAAGCATAATATAACAAAGTCATACATACCTCGTAAGTAGAACAAAGATTATGGATGAGTCTTTGTCTTCATGTTGTCATGGTCATGGAACTTGATTTGTCTTTCGTGATGTACCTGTATCTTGTTAGCAGACAACATCAACCTCATGCAACACCGCAGTGCATTACAATCATATAGCCCTAATCAATGAATGTCTTCTATCATTCACATGCATTCATACTATTACTAGGGTGATAAGACAATTGTAACATTGATCAAGATTGTACTAATAAATAATATGAAGACAAACACATTATGAACTTAATCAGGAATCAGAATTCAACACATACCTGAACCTCCTTAAGTCATACCTGTCGAGACTTCTTGTAGTCTTCTTATGTAAGGCCTTAGCCTCAACTCCCCCTGAAACTTGATCTGGAGCTTGATTAGGGTTTGCTAGAGAAACCCTAAAAATTCAATTTTTGACTTTCACACTTCTGAATGGATGGAAGGATGTGTCTTGCTAGCATACTTCAATTTTGAAATCTCCAAATTTGACCCCTCAAAATTGCCTTCGAAACTTCTGGATATTCTAGACAAGAACCCGAACTAGGGTTTGATGAAGCCCACCCTTCTGACCAATCAAAAGGTTCGATCCAAGGCTCTAAACTCTTATTTTTCTGAGGAGCTTCCAGCTGTGGTTACAGACTTAAAAAATTCCAACTTTTGCTAAAGCCCTAATTTTTCATCTTTCCGATCAAAATCCCGAACTGGGGTTTGATCAAGCCCGGTCTTCTACCCAACCAAAAAATTCGATCTTGGTCTCTAAATTTTGATTTTCTTGAGTAGCATTCATCCATGGATTCCGATTCCAAAAATTCTAACTTTCTCTGAAACCCTAAATTCCGGAAGCCATGAATGAAGGTGCTCCAAAAATAATTATGTTTTGACAGAAATATGTACCTGATTGTTTGTACTGTAACTACGAACTTTTCACTCCACAGGGTTTGAAAACGTTTTTTGTGGTATCCTGACCTGTCATCTTTCCATCCCAATAGGTCTGACCTCAATTGGATTTTCTGAGAGAGAGTTATGCCAAGTGTCACAACGTGACCTGTTTATGGGATAAAACAGGAGAGAAAACTTGTACGAAGTGCCACGTGTCACTAGTTCAACTTCGGTCTCTGAAAACGTTTCTTGAGATAGTACAGTCTGTGTACTACCTTTCACTTTTTACGAAATTTCATTTGGAGCTTCCTATCCCAAGTTATGCCAAGTGTCGCAACGTGACCTGTTTATGGGATAAAACAGGAGAGCGAACTTGTACGGAATTCCACGTGTCACTGTTTAAGCTTCGGCCTCTGACAAAGTTTCTTGAGATAGTGCAGTCTGTGTAATACCTGTAACTTTTTACAAAATTTCATTTGGATCTTCCTAGCCCAAGTTATGACCTTTTTTCCTAGGTCACCTGATTTTGACTGAGATCTGGAAGAGGCAGAAACCCTAACTTGTACTAATCATAACTTACAAAGTACAACGAATATGAGGGTGCCCTTTGGACACAAGATACCTGGAGACGTTATCTATGACCTGTAAAGGTTTCATATCCTGAACCTTCTCCAAAATGGAGTTGTGGTTAAAGTTCCACGATGACTGGTTTTTTCTATATAAAACCCTAACCTTCAAATTGCCGTAAGTAAAGCAAGTGTCGTAAGTGCCATACCTTGCCTTCCTTCAGGTTAGCTCTGATACCATGTTAATATTTAATATGCTAAGACAGAAAATAGCAGCATTACATTCCATTTCACAACAATATCGTATACAGGATCACTGAAGAAACAACAAGCATAGCATAAACACAAGAGACACAGATTTATCCTGGGAAACCCTCATGGGGTAGAAAACCCAGTAAAGCTTCCTCAATATAGATGACCAGAAATATACAAAGATGTAACCCTGAGCATAAGCTGCTCCTTCTCCATAGCAGACCTCTCCTCCACAAGTGCGCCACTCTCAAGTGAGAGAGTGTGTGTGTTAAATGAGGAATACACCTCCTCTATTTATACACTACTCTGACTTGTCTTTTACACAAGACATGTAGGCTCGTATTTAACCAATGGGTTAAATACCCCACTACAACTGACTGGGCCGACCCCTCTAGGGTGGTCTAATAACCCTTGACCCACATAACACATACAGGGTCGACCCCCACTAGGGAAGTCTAATAACCCAAGTTACCACATTCCGACGGAGGAATAAACATCTCTGGATATACAATAAGAACTTCACGGAGGAATGAATCATCTCCGGAATAATAAAGTACAAATATAATATTCTTTGAAGTTACAATATCTCAACGGATTAAAGAGAAGCCACTGCCCCGATCTCCTAGATTAAAGAGAAGCCCTATACGAGATGAATAATGCCAACCTAGAGAGATTCCCCCCACGTATTGAGGAAATATATCCCCAAAAATCTTCCTCCTCAGAAGAAATTAACACCATTTACATGGTTTCCACTGGAGACCCCTCTATCCGATCGACCCCTTCCACTGATCCCTTTGACACACATGTTCAACCCTTTCAAATCGACGAGGAAACCACATGTCCACAACATGGGGGCAGGCCCAAAACCTTGCCTGCTCATCATCATCATAATTCTCGTTGAAGATACTGGGGGCATCCACCCCACAAGAGGAATCCCCCATCATCATATCATCACTTCAATATGACACCACGACCCACAGCCTCATGGTGTACCCCCCTTCCAGCAGTTGGTCAATGCCCTGTTGATCCCTCTCTAAGACAACATCTGCACCGCATTGACACCTCTGATTTAGGGGGCATAATAGATTGCCTTGACCCTAGGATAGGGGGAATGATCAATCATTTTGAACCTTCCCCATCACACCTATCTCAGTATTTCAATGATCCCATGGTTCAAACTAACACATATGTGATCCACAATCACAAACCCCATGCAAATAGCATGGGGGCAGGTCATTAACCCTGCTCACTTTTTCACATGCGTGATCTCAACCATTTTTGAGGTCACATATCACTTTATATTTGATTTGATTTGATACACCTATTATTCTTCCCCCGCGGGTCATCATTTCTCCCCACCACTACATCCTTGGCTTGGTGAGGTCACCTTTATTTGTAGCCATTTTTAACCTAGTTATTTCCTTTGACCATTTCGGAGTCCTTATGACCTCCGTTTTTTGCACCATTTGCACGGCAGGATTCATATTTCCGTGCCCGTGATAATGCTTGAGATCATTTCTCGCTCTCACTAAACACTTTCGGGCATTTTTTCCATGCCCCACGCCACCTCGAATTGCATGCCACATCAGTTGTTGTCAGTTTATTGGCAATTTTTATACCATTGGATTCGGTTTTCTGAACTTGTGATGATGCTTGAGATCATTTCTCGCTCTCACCCCCATATTTTCCAGGCATTTTTTCCCACGCCCCTCGTCACCTCGATTTGTGTGCCACATCGACCGTCATCCATTTTTGATGAATTTTATATCGTTGGATTCAGTTTTCCGTGCTCGTGATGATGCTTGAGATCATTTCTCATTCTCACCCCCAGATTTTTTGGGCATTTTTTCCCACGCCCCTCATCGCCTCGATTTGCGTGCCACATCAATCGTCGTCCATTTTAGACAAGTTTTATATCGCCGGATTCAAGTTTCTGTGCTCATGATGATGCATGAGACCATTTCTCGCTCTCACCCCCATAATTTTTGGGCATTTTTCAAAATGCCACTCATCGCCTCGGTTCACGTGCCACATCGGCCGTTGCCCATTTTTGACAATCTTTATGTCGCCAGATTCAGTTTTTCGTGCTCGTGACGATGCTTGAGATCATCCCTCGCTCTCACCAATACCTTTTTGTTTGATATAATTTTATCCCTTTTTTGGGCCGAGCAATTCCTTTACGAAAAAGCCACTTAGGGAGTTTTTGTTAAGCTCTTTTCTGACTCCTAAAACAATGAAAAGATTGCCGAGAAACCTTGCTTCCTTTCATGCTCGCTAAAAGTATTTGAAAGGGAGTCTATCTGGTATAAGTTTACCCCTTTTTTGGACCTTGTAGACTACTTACGAAAAAGGAATACTCTAGTCACATTGGCTAGAAGAGTTCTCCATTTGCATCATTTTATGCTTTTTCGGGCCTTGGAGACTAACTTACGAAAAAGAACAACAATGGAGTCTACTTACTGCTTTCAGACTCTCTAAAATTGAAAGCAACCATGATCAATCACCGTCTTGGGCTCGTATAAATCCATAGGACGATACTCCACCACCACTGCAGAGTCTTCTTATCGTTTTCAGACTCCTTAAAAATGAAAGCACTTACGATCATGAACAGTCCTGGGCTCGCACAAATCCACAGGATAGTACCATTTTAGAGCACACTTTTATCCCTTCTTGGAGCTCATTAAAACTACGAAGAAGGACTCAATGGTGCTTCTCGGTGCCACAACAGATCATGTCTACCCATATGGCAGCTTCCCCATTTTGGTCTCCTTTGTTCAGAGTATTCTACAGTGTGTCACCCTGATACTCCCCCTACAGCATCCATCAGCTGGACCCCCTCCAGAGTCACTCCAGTCTACATTACATACCCTTGATCCCTCAAAGCTATGATTCCTACACCTAAAAATCAGTTCCATATGCTGCTAGGTCAACCATGTCATCATGCTCTGAACAAAGGATGTTTGAGTCCACCCACCCCATTACCCCAGTTATTTCCCATTCCCATAGTATGATAGTCCTACCATCAATACTATCACATATCAGTTGTACACCTCATGCCCCTATCAAGGAAACATCATTGCCTTGGTAGTTGCTGGTCTCCCTCTGTCGACACTAACCAAATATATTCCAGAGGATAGACCCAGAGGTCCCTGTGCCTTGGACTCATCACCATTTATGATGAGTTCATACGGATCATTTCGAAAGGAGTCCTCAGTGCCTCTCCAAATGATTTTTTCTCACATGCTCGACTTCAACACCTTGATCGCATCATTGAGACTCGTATAGGGTATCGGTCCTTTCAGTTATTTGTTGAAGACCCCGGATATCATCTGACTCTACCACATATGTGAGTCTAATTAAGGATACAACCAGTTACATTTTCCTATGGATATTCGGGTTGCGTTTACCGACAGTTTTCAGATGTACCCCGCTTTTGTACTCCCTTGAGTATACAGTTACATATAACTCCTCAGAGTTGACTCACAGTTATTGAGTCCCTATAGATGTTGGACACCTTCAGTTTCAGCAGTTCATCAACCCTTCTAACACCTTATTCAGAATGATTGTTGCACGTCGCAGATTTGTGTCCCCTTTGGACCATTATGATGTACCAACAGATTTTTATGTTTTATAAAGGTCCATCTTCTTGGGCCTAATTGTTATGTATATGTCTTGATACGAGCATGGGTATGCCCGCCTCGTCATCATCAGAGATTATTCCTCATTCATTTTGAGGCCATGTAATATTTTTTACTTTTTGTAGCTTCCAAGGGGCCATTGTTCCAGTCTCCAATCGGTCTCTTCTCTTCTCCAAACCCCAGAAAAAGACAAAAGAACTATGATGTCTATCGGCCATACGATGAGCTCCTGCCCTCACACATCAGGGGGCAATCTGTTAACACCCAAAAAGTGTTGACTAGCTCATTCCCTTATTCACATGACCCATTTTTCCACTCTTCCACCATTTGAGCTTCTAAAGCCATCAAAAGGTCACCAAAAATACCATAATACACCTTTTTCCCCTCAAAATATATGTTTTTCCTCAAAAAATCCTAAAAAAGGGTCCAGAATTCCCAAAAAATATTAAAAGGGAATAAAAATATAAAAAATATTCAAAAAAGGAAAAAAAGGGAAAAAGAGACCTAAACCATGTTGGTTAATACCATTGGTTTCCTCAAAACCATAATGGTATTCCCCATCACCAAAAACTATAAAAAGGTGATAGGGGCTCCTCATTTTCCATCCACATTTCATACGATCCTTATGCTGCCAAATTCCTTTTGAGACCCATTACCTCCCATTGTGATTTTGAAGAATCCCCATTTCAGCATCTTGGAGAAGAGACCATTGGAGCTTGGAGCACCTCAACCTTGGAGCTGCTCAACACCAAACATCCTCACCTTTGAGGTAATACAAAAAATCCATTATTTTTTATCTTGTTCTTCCATGGATCTATTTGCTTATTGTTCTTAATCTTGTTCTTGTTTATTTACACATGTTTATGATAATGTTAGATTAGATTTATAATTGTTATTTGCTTTTCACTGAAACTGCTATTACTTTGTTAACAGGTGCATCTCTTGCACATGCTTGGTTGAAAAACCAAGCAACAATTTGGAACCTATCGACTCTATTTGACCCTATATCTATTTGAGTGAAAATTTCTCTTTAGATTGGTTTCTTGTCCTTTCTTATGCTTTTGTTCTTTCTTTTTTAATGGAAGCTCACGTGTCTTTTCTATGGTTTAGGACCTTGATTACACTGTTTATTTTCAGACCTAGCTTTACCCAACCATATTTCTTAGTAGGTACTTTCCTTTGATTGGGTCTAAAAGTATTTGTTGTATGATTTTCCCAATTTTGGCATGCTTACATAATTAATAAGATTATGGTTTATGGTTGCCTTCACTGTTTGATAAAAAGATAAGAAAGCTTTTTCATTTGATTTGGTAGTGTGTTACTTTGAGTTTCAATTTTGTTCTCATCTTGAAAAAGGGTCAAAAGTTGTCCCCAGTTTTACAAGTTAGTGTTGGTTGAATGCCTTGCAAGTAGCTTAAAGGATTTAGGAGTACTTTGCATCAAAAAATAACAAATTTTCCTTTGCATAGCTAGTTGTTTGAGTAGTTGCATGCTTATGTTTTTAGGTTTGATTTTGCATATTAGACTTTAAAATTTTTCCTTTTGCATTCGAAAAGACCAAAATTGCATCATACAGAGAAAAATTGCATATGCATTCCGGATCATATCTTTAGGACTTGCATTGAAAATAAATTGAGAGTGAGAAGTGCATATTTGTGGTGATTGAGTGCTTCATATTTCAGTTAAAGAATATATTTCTTTAGCTGCACTTGTTTTACTTCTTCTGAAAGTACATTTTAAAGCAAGAAATCAATAACATGGATAGGATCTTAGGTTTTCTTCTAGTTTAGAAACACACCTAATAGCTTAAGTAGGATTTTTGAGGTAGGGAGTTTTGAGTTAACTCCTCCATGATCACTCAGACTTGTCAAAACATAGGTGTAATTCGTTTAGGGAGAAAATCCATCTTTGTAGAAGGTGAACCGAGAAGATCCACTAACACCAAAGTCAAGCATGAGGTCATGTGAGATTGAGTAGAGGAGATACCCCTCTTATATTCAATTGAGCATATACCAGGATTGGTGCACGTACGAGGATTCATTAGTACGTTTGGTGCTTCTGAGATTCAGGATTTGTTACCCTGCCCATGCACATTGATTTGACCTGCGACTGTCCCCCCAGACGCTCTCTATAAATTTGGTAGCCTTATCATCCAGACATTTAGGGATCTACACAGTTGATGATGGAAGGATATTTCCATTGCACCTAGGACATATTTTAGAGGAAATCCCTTGCAGTTCTTTGAGAAGGCGGTTGGTGATTCAAACATTTGGCCTCATCATGTCTATATTGTGGACCTCAGGTAATTGTTCTTCGTCCCTTCACTGGTTTGTTTTGCTACCTCATCATCCCAGAATTTCCTTTGGAAAGCACCTATTTGCTTGTTTGACATCTTTCAAGGACCTTTTAGTGTGTGTTTTTTGCTTTTTATATTTTGTAGATTTTCTTCTTAAAGTCTTTTACGAACCATTGTGCTCGATCAACCTCTGCATAGATCCAGAAGGATTCAAGGAAAATATCCTGAATGGAGAGAATTCCTTGCACTGAGTAGAAGAATGGATTATCCTAATCCACACCCTTTGGGGGAAGAAGAGTAAAACCAGGAACATCAAACAGAACAACCAGTAGAAGAAAACAGTTCTAGGTTAGGTGAGTCTTAGATACCTTCTAACGAAGGACACATTAGAGATACTGAGGAGAAGTTGCATAACTACCGTAGGGTTCATTCTCCTTAGCTTGAAGAGAATTTAAGTCCCATTGAAATTGGGGACCTCTCAGATTCATTTGGACTTATGAACTCGCCACAAAGTCCTAGTGTTGTTAGGAAAAGTATTCTTATAGCAGGGGAAAGACTACCAATATACTAGGGTATCAGATAGACTTATAAAGTTCCACAAACATTGTTATTTAAGCAAAAGGATTAGGGTTTAGGAGAATGTGTACCTTATGCATAAGGTTGATCCAAGCTTTATCCTCTTGTTCTCTAATGCAACAACTTGCAACACAAACACAAGACCTTCCTCATACCAATTTAACTACAAATAAGATATTGATATTCATTAAACAATGCAACATCAAATTGTAACAAGATTTGAAATAACATAAACACATCTATTTGGAAAGGGAAGAATGTCTAATATTTATTGATAAATCCAGAAAGTACATAAAACTATGCCTTTCTTGCACCGACATTGTCGTAAGCAGACCCTGTGCTCCTACTCCTCTCTCTTGATTATGAATTTATTCGGCATAACTTTCTCCACAAATTGGCTCCTTTAGGATTGCTTTCTCAAGCCCCTCCCCTTGTATTTATGGAAAGGCTAGGAGGTTGGGATATAAAGGCAGTTGGATTGGGAATTTAAGGTAGTTTGGGTACCTGCCTCAACTAATCCCAATTCATTTTTTAATATATTTTTTCAAGATTTCTTAAGACACCAATGACTATGGTATATGACAACTAGCGAGTGACTCGCTACTATCGAAACTTGCAACTAGCGGGTGCAACTTTTAATTGATACCCGTGGGTTGTTAGTATGAGCACCTACAACTAACCCGCTGGTTGAAAACATAAGAGTCACTATTATGCTTAAAAGTAGGCAGAGAAAGATGCTTTTAAGAAAATGATTACAAGGCTCAGCTCTAGATCATTTAGGGTCAAGGTAAGCTCTTGCATCGATAGTGTCATTTTGTGTGACAGACAAGGCAATGTGGTCATGGATGGAGAAGTGCTAATTTGACCGATAACAGATGCCCCCTAACATATGAGGTCAGAGGGAAAGGATGGTCAAAATACATTACAATCCAAGAAGAGGAGGAGCAAAGAGGCCATAGGATGAGATCACAAACAGTACTTGTAACAGAAACAAGGTCAACGAGCAATTTACAATATTGACATAGGGAGATGTTTAGAATGGTAGAACATAATCTCCAATACATAACTGAAAGATGTATATAGCATGGCCACTAAAATACAAGTGTGGATCCATGTCAAATAGGAGATCATAGCCATAACAACAAACTGTATCTATGTCTCATCAAGAGACAAAAATGGGTGTGGCTTAGTCTTGCAAAGCTTGGGAAATAACAAAATGTGATGATGCTATTAGAGGCCCAAGTTCTTCATCCAAACCGTCTCAAGGTACGAATCCTAAACATGCGAATAAATGTGTTGAGGTTGAACATGGAGGACACCATTTGATTACTGACCATTGATGTGAGCCGTTAACAAACACGAGGACACCCACCAATAATGAAAATGGGGCCCAAGGTACCTAGTACATTTTAACAAGTGTGAATAAGAGGTATTGAAGTCGAACACTTGAAGAATCCATCGAGTAGGGGACATTGATGTATTCCCACTATTCAATGGTGAGAAATTGTCACTGATGACTGCAATGTGAAAATCCTCACAGCAGATCCAAGAGCTAATGTGTGCCTCACAAGAAAGAATTTCAGAAAATAGAAGAAGAATAGCAGCATAACATAGATGCAATAGAACTCAGATAGGAGCAGAATAATCACACATGTTTCATTAATTTGAATAATAAACAATAATGATACAATGCACAGGATTTAAATACCAATGGTGTAATTTGAATTAGCCTGCATGGATAGATCAAAATATCTTTGGAGTGTCATCAAAGCACAAGTAGCCATCAACCATGTGTCAAACTGAGTCTAACTAGGTGTAAAAGGTGTAACTGATTCATGGAGCACTGATGGAGGGTGCATGAGGAGCTAATTGGAGTCATGAGGAGCTAACTGAAGTCAAAATAGTCAATCTAGGCTATTTGGAGGTCCATCAGAGTGTTTAAGTGAGTTAACTAGGCCATCCGTCCTTAAATCAGGGAGCATATCCATAAATCAAGAAACTAACTGAGTTTAACTGAGTGGTAGGTGATAGGGAGCCTTTCACATGTGGTAGGTGAAAGGAGGGAGAACTAGGCAATAGGAAGGATAAAAATGATAAAAAAGAAGCTCTCGGGGCTAGCTAAATGAGTACTAGGTGCTGGGACTGATGACTGGGATGAATGCAATTGCATGCCTACATGCAATTGCATGACTGAAAATGAAAAAATGGAAAATGTTGTTAAGACTAGAATGGAGTATAGGAATATCCCAACACCCGCCCTTAATCCATCCTAGGCCCTGGTAACTAGGACCAAAAGTCACCCATACAATCAAATAAATGATAAAAAATAAGAACTATCCATAAACCGAGGAAATGGGGAAAACCTCATGGGAAAAATACCCCCCTCAAAAGAACAATAAATAACTCAAAGAACCATCATACTAAGCAAAGAAGGAAGAATCTTTCCTCAGTGAAAACTTTTGCAGAAAACTTGGTAAGATGATCCTGTGTAGGATGCCAACGTAGGTGCTAGATCTGGATATGGTCTTCTGATGTGCCTCCCACTATGTAGAAGATGTCTTGGCCGAAGAAAGTCTTTCAGGAAACCTTTCTTCTACTGCAACGAATGGATCATGATGAGTCTTCCCAAAGGATGGTAGATTGAACCCCACCATCATGCAACATCTCTCAGGAAGAGGTAGATGGCATAATGCAAGGTTGGCATGATGTTGAAATTTGGTAGTTCTCTAATTAGATGAGTCCTCAACTATGTTCCCAGCAGCTGCAAGCAGTGTGTGAGCCCATATTGGCCTTAGCTCTGGATTGAGAACATGTGTTGGTTTTGGATCTGAATCTGAATGTTCTTGAACTTTGATCTCAACATCAAGATCTTGATCTCAATCTTCATTAGAAGAAGAGTCACTCAGATCTTCATCAGATTCCGAAGGAGTAGGAAGAGAGAAGGGAAGAAAATGTGAGAACTCATATGCCTTAGAGGCATGACTTGCAAACCCTTTTGCTATAGTCTTCCTAGTAGAGATATCTTTGTAATATCAACTATGTCAGGACCAAAGGTCACCTTCTTTGGTGATCCGGTGTGAGTCATCTGATATACAGACAACAAATTTGTTGTCAAAGAGGGAACAAATAGAACATTCTTGAACTTGCCATGCTCCATATGTACTGTACCCATCCCGTTGGCAGAGATCTGAGAGTTGTCTCCCATGTGAATAGTAGGCCCATCTTTGATATCTAAAGAAGAAAATGATTCTTCAGAGGCAACCATGTGGTTGGAGGCTCCAGAATCTATGAGGAGGGCCTTTGATTTCGAAAATCCAGCCATCAATGCATGGAAATCCTCATGACCATCAGATCCACTTCCAGAATCAGACACTTTTGCATCTTTTGGAATAGCAATTTTCTTCTGTTCAAGAAGCTTGGTTAATTGATCTATTTTCTTGTGCATGCAAGATCTCTCTGGGTGGTTTCCTCTCTTGCAGTAGGGGCACTTGGATCCATCAGATCTCTTATGTTTGTCCTTCTTGGAGATGGAGGCTCCTTTTGATGGACTTGACTTGGAATTCATATTAGGTTCAGATGGATTCTTGTCCTTGATTTTATGCCTCCCTTTCACAGTCGCACTATTTGCTTCTCAGCTAGAAGAGCTTGATATTTGGAGGCCTTGATGGCACCCATTTGGATCAATTTGTCTTGCTCTTGGAGGAGAGTTGTAGTAAAAAATTCTAAGGAGGGAATCTTCCATCCAGGGATTGACATTCGCCCAGAGTGGAAGGTAGATACAAAGACAAAAAATTTGCATCCTAGTGTAGCTAGGGTTTTCACCCCAGCTTGTGCAAATGAGCACCTACTAAGGAGAATGGACTCCTTAGTAGCAGTTCAATAAACAGTAAATAAAAGACAATACATTAAAATGGAAATTGTTCTAAACATGTGCATGAAACATAAAAGACAAGAAATAGAAATGGTTTTTTGTATTAAAGATTATACCTCCAATGTGAAGGTTGGTGAAGTTCTTGCAATGGTCCAAGAGGGTTGCTCCAAACTCCAGCTTTGCTCCTTCTCTTTCTCCAAAAGGTTGGAAATGGGCCAAAAGGGGCACTCAAGGGTGAAAGTAGCTCAAGGGTGAGCTAGGGTTTCAAGAGTGATTTTGGCAGAGTAAGGGTGTATTTGATTGTGGATGTGAAATGAGGGGTCTCCATCACCTATTTATAGGTTTTTGGTGGTGGAGTGATGGCCCATGGTTTTGGGAACCAAATGGTTTAGGTCAGCTATATAGGGTTTTTTCCTCATTTTCCCTCTTTTTCCTCCTTTTTTTATATTTTTTATTCCCTTTTTAGAGGGTTTTTTCTATTTTTGGAGGAACTTTGGATAATTTTGGGGGGAAAAGGGGTTTTTTAGCCTTTTGGAGGCTTTTTTGATGGTTTTGTGTCCTTTTAGAGGCTTTTTAGGCCTTTTGGAGGCTTTCTAATGGGATTTTAGGGTTCTGAAGGTAAATATGGTAGGAAATATGGACAAATGAGTCATGTAATGGGGTAGATGAGGTAGTGAGCACTTTTTGGGTGTTAACAGATTGCCCCCTGATGTGTGAGGGAAGGAGCTCATCGTATGGCCAATAGACATCATAAGTCTTGTATGGTTTTCCTGGGGTGTGGAGAAGAGAAGAAACAAACTGGAGCCCGGAGCAACGATCCCGAACAAATTGCAAAAAACTAAAAGTACATAACCTCAATAATGGATGAGGAATAATCTGATCATATGGACGAGGCGGGCATTCCCATGCTCGTATCAAGATATAGAACAATAATAACAATGGGGTCCAAAATATGGGGACCTGACATATACATGACCTCAAATAATGAATGAGGAAGAATCTCAATATATGGACGAGGTGGGCATACCCATGCTCGTATCAAGATACATAAAAAATAACTGTGAGGCCCGAAAAGGGGGACCTGTAGGATACATAGAGAACCACTGTGTACATCATAAGGGTCCAGAGGGGACACCCATCTGGGACATACTGCTGGGCTGACCATGTCTGAGCTGAAGAACTGATACACTGGAATAACAATAATGCTACTAAGTGGGGTACCAGAGGAACTGATGAGCTGCTAGATCATAGTGATGGGGAGTCATACTCTCAATGGTACACTGAACTGGAATGGAACTAGGTACTCAAGGAAGCATATAACTAGGTGGCTTCCGAATACAATCACCAACGCAACTCGGACATCCGCGGGAACATATAACTGGGTGTTCTAAAGTGACTCACCGATGTGCTAGAGTCGAGGGAAATCCGGGGTCTTCGACCAATAATTGAAGGGATATAAACCCTGCGCGATTCTCAACGATGCGATCAAGGTGTTGAAGTCGAGCATGTGAGAAACAACCACTCGGAGAGGCAATGATGACTCCTCTCAAAATGGTCCGTAAGCACTCACCACAGATGGTGATGGGTCCAAGGCACAGGGACCTCTAGGTCTATCCTCTGGAATAGAGGGGCTGTCATCGACAGAGGGAGACCTGCAACTATCAAAACAATGATGTTTCCTTGATAGGAGCGCGAGATGGAGAACCGAAGTGTGAGAGTACTGATGATAGGACTGACATACTGTGGGGGATAACTGGGAAAGTAGAGTGGGTGGACTCAAACTTCCTTTGTTCAGAGTATGATGGCGAGGATGATCAGGCAGCATATGAAACTGACTGATGGGAAAGGGATCATAGCTGTAATGAATCAAAGATAGTGACTGGGATGAGGAATACTCAAGCTGGTGTAAAATGGCAGGAGACTGCAGAATACTCTGAACAAAGGCGACCTAATTGGGGGTGCTACCGAGATGATCGATCATAGTGCCCAGAGGCACGGGGGAACTTCTTCATGGGTTAAGGAACTAGAAGAAGTGTGTGTAAAATGGTACTGTCGTGTGGATTTATATGAGCCCAGGACAATTCATGCTCGTGATGGCTTTAAATTTTAAGGAGTCTGAAAGCGATAAGAAGACTCTGAAATAATGAAATGGTACTGTCGTGTGGATTTGTACGAGCCCAGGACAGTTCATGCTCGTGGTTGCTTTCAATTTTAAAGAGTCTGAAAGCGATAAGAAGACTCCAGGGGGTTTCTTTTTCGTGTGTTAGTGTCCAAGGCCCGAAGAAGCATAAAAGGATGCAATGAAGAACTCTTCTAGCCGGTGTGACTAGAGTATTCCTTTTTAGTAATTAGTCTACCAGGTCCAGAAAAGGGTTAAAATTATACCAGATAGACGCCCTTTTAGGTACTTTAACGAGCATGAAATGAAGCAAGATTTCTCGACAATCTTTTCATTGTTTTAGGAGTCAGAAAAGAGCTTAACAGAAACTCCCTAAGTGCCTTTTTCGTAAAGGACTTGTTCAGCCCAAAAAGGGATAAAATTATACCGAACAAAAGGAATGGCCAGGCAAGGAGGAAGTGCTCAATCAAGGAACATTGATGATGACCAAGAACGAGGGTAGGGGGGGAACACTGGTGGGCCTCCTTGCGGGATAATGAATGGTGGAAAAATAATGAAACGATTGCAGTGTGACAGGAGTGAATGGCTCATGTAAAAATGTGGAACAAACCGATGGCAGCTAATGTGGCACGCAAACCGAGGCAGCAAGGTGTCGGGACACAATGTTTAAACTGTACCAAGTGAGAGCGAGAAATGATCTCAAGCATCATCACGAGCTCGGAAAAATGAATATGGCGATATAAAAAGTGTCAAAAATGGATAACGGCCGATGTGGCACGCAAACCGAAGCGACGGGGGGCGTTTTGGAAAAAATACCCAAAAAATCTAGGGGTGAAAGTGAGAAATGATCTCAATCATCATCATGGGCTCGGAAAAAGGAATCCGTTGATATAAAATAAACAGAGAGCAGCCGAAGTGGCATGCAAACCGAGACGACAGGGGGGATTTTGGAAAAAATACCCAAAAAATCTTGTGAGAGTGAGAAATGATCTTAAGCATCATCACTAGCACGGAAAAATGAATCTGGCAGTGCAAAGGGTGTGAAAAACAGAGGTCATGAGGACTCCAAAATGGCAAAGGAAAAATGAGGTTAAAAATGACTATAAATAAAGTTGAGTCCACCAAGCCAAGGATGCAGTGGTGGGGAGAAATGATGACCCGCGGGGGCAGAATACTAGGTGTATCGAATCAAATCGTATATACAAGTGACATGTGACCTCAAAAATGGTTGAGATCATGTATGTGAAAAAGTGAGTAGGGTTAAGGACCTGCCCCCATGCTATGTGCATGGGGTTTATGATTGTGGATCACATATGTGTTGGTTTGAACAATGGATTCATTAACGTGCTGAGATAGATGTGATGGGGTAGGTTCAAAATGATTGATCATGCCCCCTATCCCAGGGTTGAGGTAATCTATTATGCCCCCGAGCTCAGAGGTGTCAATGCGGTGCTCTATGATAGCAGGGTCAAGACCAGGCATTTCGGTATAGGACCAGGCAATGACATTGCAAAACTCTTGGAAACATTTTTTGTACTCTCCAATCTCGTGCTCATTGCAGGAGGCTCCTAAGGTAATGATTTCAAGAGCACCCGGTGGGTCAGAGATATCTATGGGTGAGATGTTGGCCATGTTACCTTCCTCAAAGGCATCAGGAGCAGGAATAGGATCCTTAAACCAGTCGACTTTAGTGGGAAGGAAATCTTTGGACTCAACCGTGAATTGGATAGTTGTGGTAGAGGAGGACTCTTCTGGGAGGAAATAGGAACGATGGTGCATGTCTTCCCAGGGATAATCCGGGGTAGTGAGAGCCTCTAGAATCTCCTCATCATTGCAGAAACTTTGAGTTGTCAAATCGGTTGATGAGGGAGTGGTAGTCGAAGAGATCATATAAATGGTGTTAATCTCGCCGGATGAGGGTAATACTGGGGGGTGGATGTCCTCAACTATGGGGGGTGCCGTCTCAAGGTCCAAATTATTCATCTCGTAGAGAGCTGCTCTGTAATCTGGGAGATCGGGACAGTGATGTTAGTAATGGTCGTAAATACCGCATATTGCACAAGGGTGGTTGGTACGCAGTGATTTATCACGATGCTTAGGGGTTTGATCGAGTTCAACAACCGGGATGTTGGGGTCGTCGTCAAGCATTTGCATGTGTTCCTGTAATGCAGGTAACTATGGACATTGATGAGTCAAATGGCCTAACTCATCACACAACGAGCATTTGGGGGGAGCACGAAACACGAGGGGAGGGGGGGGGGGTTTAACTTCCTTAGGAGGGGGTACAGCAGTGTATGGTTGTGGGCCTCTGCCCCCAGTGTGCTTGATAAGAGGAGGGGGATTCGTAGATGACGAAGGAGTAGTGACACCGAGAGGGGGTTGACTAGTAGTGACAATGGGTTGCACCAGTTGAAGGATGACATTTGGCATCGGTGGGGGAACGGGAGGCGAAATATACCACACAGGTAATCCTAAGGTTAGCCCGGGGAGGCTAAGAGTAGCCATAACCGGGGCGCTTACTACTCCCGAGGGAGGGAATAGGGAAGGGATTGGGTGGGTGGGTGTAACACCAATGTGACTAGGTACCAATGGTGGTTTGGGTAACAAGGGCGGTTGATTGTTGGGTGTTTGTGTATTGTGGGAAAGGGTACATAGGTCAGATACTTCGGGTGCAAGTGACAGGGGAGGAATGGATTGGAATGTGGAGGTCATCGGTGTATCTGAGTAAAGTTCGAGTCCCACGGAGGAAACAAATGAGGTAGTTGCACCAAAAACAGGTTGTTCAACCATGGGGAGAACATTTTCGGGTGCAGCGGGGGCATTTGGATCGTAATAGGTGAGTTGGTCAACCTTGACCACGGGTCCATCATGGGGGAACATCATGGTACAAAAAACAGATGAGGCAACCGCCTGCATGGCATACATGTAGCTGCGGCCAAGTAAGAGGTTATAATCAAGTTAGGAATTGATGACCTCTATGTTAATGAGTACGGTTTTTCCAGCCAACTGGATAGGGACATTGGCTAAGAGACCTTGAGGTTGAGCTGAACGGCCGTCGTAGGCTCGCAATGTAGTGGTGGACTACTGGAGGGTAGGGGATCCCAACTTATTCCAAACGAATGTGTACATAACGCATGTAGAGGCACCTTCATCGATAATGCACCGATGGATGACAAGATTCTGAATGGAAACAGAAACTTGGAACGCTAAAGTGGAAGGCAGGCGTGGTTCGAACTGGTCCAAATCGAATGCCATCAGTTGTGAATCATTGGGGTCAATAGCACCAATGGCTAAGAGCAAAGTCTTGTGCTATGAAGGACAGTTTTTTAAGACTTCTAACGCAGACATGGCTGCAGGAGACTGGGTTAAGTCATCTACAATGTTGTAATTTGACGCAGCGCGAGCATTGGGATTATTATTGATGCGATGAAGTGGGAAGCGAGGTGCTTTGGAGGTGCCATTGAGTGGAACTAGAGGTATATGTAACATCTGATCAGTGGGATGAGCGTTAGTGTTTTTGTCGGCGGGAGGGGCTTTAGGGGTGAATCCATATTGGTTTCGACGGGTTTGGAGGTTGACATCAGCGGACGATGTCATCAACAAGTGGTGAGTACCTGAGTCAAACATGGGTTGATCAGGAGCAGCATAAGTGATCTGTTGCTGTGGTGGCACGTTTCCTTGAGGGGAGCCAACGACTGAGTGTTCACTATGCCTTGGGTTGGTAAGGGGTTTTGCAACACCAAAGGTTGCTGCTGAGCGAGTGGGGGGTTGGGCGGCGCTTGAGCCGCATGCCCTTGGCGATGGGCATCATCAGTCCAGAGTTGTCGAGCTCGCTCCAAATGTGGGCAAGCATGTGTGTAGTGGCCATAGACCCCGCAAATAGAACAAGGATGGTTTGTTTGCAAATTAGGGATTTTGGCATGCTTGGGCAGCCTATCAGGGTTCTAGTTGGTAGGTGCCGTGTTATTGTTGTTTGGGGGATTGGGAGGTTGACCACCTTGGTCTGGAGGGGGGTTGTTCCCACGGTTACGACCTTTGCCACGATTTTGCTGGCCCTGTTGGCGCTGGTTGTTTTGGTTCGGCTACAGATTCTGTTGGGCGTAGACTTGCCCTTGGACAGTAGGTGGGGTCTGGGGTTGTGCAGGTGCGGGAGCAGGCTGCGGTGGATAATAAGTAGGGGGAGGCTGCGTAGGTGTTGAACCTTGTGGGGGTTGCTGATACGTCTGCGGAGCGGGTTGGGGGTTTGCCGCAAGGGTTGCCCATGGTGGGTAATAAGCATTTTGGGCTTGAGAGGGCACAGGAGCTGGTGCAGCCTGCGGGTGGTAATAGGGCTGAGGTGCAACCGGGGGGGCGTAAGAGGGGGATGCATTCCCAAAGCACTGAGGTGGACATGAGGGTCCGTGGGAATGGTGGTGATGTGCCATGGGAGCATACGAATTGGTTCCTCCGGACTGTAATGTAGCCCGCGAAAGGTCAGGGCCATGGCTAGGACGTGCTATGGAAAAGGGTTGGGGATGCGAGGCAATATGGCCAATGATGTCGTCTGCGGCATGGGATGCCCCCGGTGCATCGTGTTGGGAGGAATCGCCACGAGGGGCAACAAGTATGATGGTCAAATTGCTAGGCTTTGAGGATGGCCTCTTCTTCAGACTGGGGTCGTTCGGATGCCACATCCTTGGAAATGATAGGAAGGAGGGATTTTAGAAACCAATCTAAGAAGATACGGTCGTCTAACTTAATTTTGTAGAGGTTGCGGCGTCGACGCCACTCATGAATGTGGTCAGTGATGTGGGTAGCCGTGTTCTATCTGCAAGACAGTAGGATCTCAACTCCCGCATCATAGCGGACAGGTAACTGAAAGAACTGCAGGAGAGTCGAGGCAAGGGAAGTAAAGGTGGCATGGGTCCCATGGGACTGCTCGATGTACCACTTAGCTGCAGAGCCAGTGAAGGTGCGATGTAACAGATGGAGGAGGACAGATTCATCCACTATGGAGTTGGAGGAACACCATAAATGGAAGGACATAATATGGTTCTGGGGGTCCTCACCTGCCTTGCCCTCAAACTTAGGGATATCAGAGGGAAGCTTGGTGGGCATGTGAGGCCACATAGGGTCGTGTCTGATGGGATCGTTAGTCAGTCTAGCTAGTTCAGGAAGGTTGAGGCTAGCCATGAATGGAAAACTACTAGAAGGATGTGACATACTAGTGGGTTGGACCATGTTGGAGCCAATGCCCCCAAGTGTAGGGGCAGGGTTTGGGAGGTTTCCCCCAAGTGTAGGGACGAACGTGCTATGGGACGGTCCTGCACCGCCAAGAGTAGTGTGAGTCACTGATGGAGTGGGAATAGGTATTCCAGCTACTGGAATGGGTGCAGTGATCGGAATGGTAGATGTGGGCCCCATCGAGGGCATACCCAAAGCAGGTGTGGTAGCTGGTGTGGTGGTGGATGCTCCACAAATGGTCCCTACAAAGAAAGGGGTGGAAGTCGTGCCGGCCATGGGGCTGGTTGGTGCAGTGTAAATGGGGTTCTCGGACTCTGCCTTAGAATCAGAGGTAAAATAGGGAGCGTCTAGATCGGGTGACGGAGTTCTATGCCGTTGACTAGTGGAGTCAAGTGACAAAGCTCAAGATCTATGATGAGTGCTATCAAGTGATGAAGACTTATGTCTATGACGGGTGGTGTCAAGTGAACCGTGCTATGGGGGCTCTCCTCGGAGACGTCGAGAATGTCTCGGGGACTCAATGGTGACAGATGGTGTCAAATATCTGGGGGTTGTGTTGAGTGAAAAACAACTCAAAAACCCTAATGCAATCGATTGTGCAGAAGCAGAGCTAAAAAAATATGGCACTCAGGCCAACAACCAACTCAAAACACTTACTGTAACAGCTGTGCTACAATAAGTGGAGTATCAATAGAAATGGTCAGAATACCAACAAGTAGCAGGTTTCCTAAAAAATGAAAATAGTGGACTCACTAGACCAAAAGGAGGTAAGGGAGCATGCAAAAACCTAACTAAATAGTATTTTGACTCAACTAGACATATCCTCTGCAAGGTGATGAAATCCAATTCAGACAATATGGATAGGAGAGCCAAGTGGCTAAAGATATCCCCCTACCGGGAGGGACACCGGGTAGTCAATCCTAGAAGAAAGGCAACTAAGATACCCCGTTCATGACACGTCCAGAAAAGGTGAATCTGCCATTTGGTTCTATCACCACAGTATCCCTATACAGGGATACCCCGAGAACTGCGAAAGGTAGCCTTCGGTTAATGAATGGATTGCGGTATTCCACTTAGGCCTCCGGAACCAGTTTGGCGACTTCAACCCTTCTAGGGGAGAGGCCCTCTGATAAACTGGTTGTGACCATGCCAAAAAATACTTGGGGATTTTGGTTACCTAATGGACAACAGCTATGTCTCAAGTGTAAGCAACCGAGGGGTGTTATTTGGATGCCTATCCCCCCGATCCTACCTAACTACAAAAATTCTTATGTGTTCCCCAAGTGGGGTTAGAATGTTGGTTGTGTTAAGTAGTTTTTTAAGGCTCACTTAAATTAGGTGACAGAGTGTGTGCGTGTGACATGATGAACCCAAGTAAAAGTGCCACAAGGGGGGCAACTTTCTAACTAAAAATAACAAGACAAAATGTAAACTTTGAAATGCAAAATTTTCTCTTTTTCAAGTAAAATGCTGAAATTTTAAAAAACGATTCTGTAAATGGAACATAAATAAAACTGCAGAAAAGGCTGTAGGGAAGTATGGCTGTAGGTAGGACAGATGGCTGTGCAGGTGTAGAAAATAATGCAACAAAGTGCTGGGTTCAAAATAGTAAAAAAGTGCAGAGAATAGACCGCGGGTCTATGGCAATTCTGAGCGGTCGAGCTGCGGGAAAAATGCTCAACAGTCGCGGACAGGTTGCGGGATTTTGGCCGAAAGATGCAGTCGGACCGCGGGAAAAAGGTCGAAAGCCACAGGCGGGTTGCAGGGAAAGGGCTGAAGGCCGCAGTCGGGATGCGGGAAAAAAGGCCGACAGGCGCAGGCGGGTTGCAGGAAAATGGCTGAAAGCCACAGTCGGGACGTGGGAAAAAGGACAATAGGCGCAGGCGGGTTGCAGGAAAAATGGCTGAAAGCTGCTGTTGGGACATAGGAAAAAGGCCGACAGGCAAAGGAGGGTTGTAGGAAAATTGGCTGAAAGCCGTAGTCGGGACGCGAGAAAAAGGCCGACAGGCATAGGCGGGTTGCAGGAAAATGGCTATAAGCCGCAGTCGGGACGCGTGAAAAAGGCCAACAGGCGCAGGTGGGTTGTAGGTAAATGGCTGAAAGCCGCAATTGGGATGCATGAAAAGGGTTAACAGCGGCAGTCGGATCACCCCAAACAAGCTAATAGCTGTAGTCGGATCGCAGGTAACAGACTGAAAACGAACGGCAGGTCGCCAGAAACAGTCTGAGAGCCGTGGTCGGATCGCAGGTAAAGGCTTGAAAGACGCGGTCGGAACACAACTGTAGGGGGTAAAATATGTGGTTGACGGTAGCTGAAAGGGACAGTCGAACAGAAAAATATTGCAGAAAATTAAAAATATTCAAAACTTTAAAAACGATAACTAGAAATTCAAAGGAACACAATGGGAGTCGCTAAAACTGTAGCTAGGGTTTTCACCCTAGCTTGTGCAAATGAGCACCTACTAAGGAGAATGGACTCCTTAGTAGCAGTTCAATAAACAGTAAATAAAAGACAATACATTAAAATGGAAATTGTTCTAAACATGTGCATGAAACATAAAAGACAAGAAATAGAAATGGTTTTTTGTATTAAAGATTATACCTTCAATGTGAAGGTTGGTGAAGTTCTTGCAATGGTCCAAGATGGTTGCTCCAAACTCCAGCTTTGCTCCTTCTCTTTCTCCAAAAGGTTGGAAATGGGCCAAAAGGGCCAGTCTATGGTGAAAGTAGCTCAAGGGTGAGCTAGGGTTTCAAGAGTGATTGTGGTAGAGTAAGGGTGTATTTGATTGTGGATGTGAAATGAGGGGTCTCCATCACCTATTTATAGGTTTTTGGTGGTGGAGTGCTGGCCCATGGTTTTGGGAAGCATATGGTTTAGGTCAGTTGTATAGGATTTTTTCCTCCTTTTTCCTCTTTTTTCTCCTTTTTTTATATTTTTTATTCCCTTTTTAGAGGGTTTTTGCTATTTTTGGAGGAATTTTGGATAATTTTGGGGGGGAAAG
This sequence comes from Larix kaempferi, assembly GCA_027924585.1. NCBI lineage: Eukaryota > Viridiplantae > Streptophyta > Pinopsida > Pinales > Pinaceae > Larix > Larix kaempferi. The sequence goes on from BSBM01000893.1 coordinate 6,136,709, forward strand.
GCGTTTTTTAGCCTTTTGGAGGCTTTTTTGATGGTTTTGTGTCCTTTTAGAGGCTTTTTAGGCCTTTTGCAGGCTTTCTAATGGGAGTTTAGGGTTCTGAAGGTAAATATGGTAGGAAATATGGACAAATGAGTCATGTAATGGGGTAGATGAGGTAGTGAGCACTTTTTGGGTGTTAACACCAAGCTTACTCAGAATGGATAGCACCAATTGCTCATCCTTCTTATCAATGCCACACTACTTGCATTGCATAACTAAACTGTTGATTTTCGAGAAGAATTCTTGAATGGTCTCAAAAATGCTTGGTTGTAGGGAAAAAAATTCATTCTCCAGAGCATGGCCTCTTAGCTCATCTTGTTTTCCAAAGAGGGCCTCTAACTTCAACCATAAATCTCTTGGATTCCTCAAACCTTCGAGATGAAACAGTAGATCTCTAGAAATATGACTGCACATGTAACCAAATGCTTCATCTAATCAATTCAGATGCTTAACTTTCTCCACAGCAAAAGTTGGTTTTGTCTCCCTTCCCATTGTTATCATGTGTAGAGATTTGCTTCTCAATGAAATTTCCATGTCAAGTTTCCAATGAAAGTAATTGAAAGGAGTCAGGATTCTAGGAGTGAGGGGAGTGTTCGAATTGCTCATCTCAACTGCTGGAGCGAATGCAAAGTGAAAACTGTTGCTACTGCTGGAACTTCGAATAGCTTGCAAAAAACTCTCAAGAATGGATATAGAATATACTCTCAAATGGATTTGATACCATGTGAAAATCCTCACAGTAGATCCAAGAGCTAATGTGTACCTCACAAGAAATAATTTCATAAAATAGAAGAAGAATAGCAGCAGAACATAGATGCAATAGAACTGAGATAGGAGCAGAATAATCACACATGTTTCATTAATATGAATAATAAACAATAATGATACAATGCACAAGATTCGAATACCAATGGTTTAATTTGAATTAGCCTGCATGGATAGATCAAAATATCAGTGTAGTGTCATCAAAGCACAAGTAACCATCAACCATGTGTCAAACTGAGTCTAACTGGGTGTAGAAGGTGTAACTGATGCATGGAGCACTGATGGAGTGTGCATGAGGATCTAAATGGAGTCATGAGGAGCTAACTGGAGTCATGAGAAGATAGATGGAGTCAAAATAGTCAATCTAGGCTCTCTAGAGGTCCATCAGAGTGTTTCAGTGAGTTAACTAGGCCATTTGTCCTTAAATCAGGGAGTAGATCCATAAATCAAGGAACTAATTGAGTGGCAGGTGAGAGAGGGCACCTTTCACATGTGGTAGGTGAAAGGAGGGTGCGCTAAGCACTAGAAGGGATAAAAATGATCAGAAAGAAGCTCTTGGGGTTAGCTAAATGAGGACTAGGTGCTAGGACTGATGACAGGGATGCATGCAATTGCACGACTGCATGCATGACTGAAAATGCAAAAATGGAAAATGTTGTTAGGACTAGGATGGAGTATAGGAATATCCCAACATGCAATCCCCAAGGTACTACCCGAAACTCTAAACTCTATTCCCAGAGCAAGATGAGTTGAAGTCGATGGGAAGAAATCCGTTGGAGGGGAGTCCTTAAGGAATCCTCCATCATCCAAAATGAGATATAATCAAAGGTTGATTTGATCTGGAATAGGACTGAGTACATGATGAAACATACTGACACCAAGGAATGATTGAAACATTAGGTCAAGGTAACTACAGAATGGACGACACAAGGGTTATCCTTAAACATTGAGCACGACACAAGAGTGACTTAGGAAGATTTGGAGACAAAGGGACCATGATATAAATCTATAATGTAGGAGACATTAACAGATTCTCCATATGATTGGAAGAGAAACCAATCGGAGCAGTAAAAACTCTAACATAAGGTTTATCCTAAGGCCAAAACTAAAACCCAACTTGTTTGAAAGACTCAAAAAGGTGTTGTGTTTAAGGACATAATTGATTTGATTCCTTTATAATGAAAGATATTTGAAATTATTCCCTTTCATTTTCTCTTTTTATTAAAAAATGTCCTTGTTGGTTTTAGTGAGTCCAAGAAATAAAAATCAATACTCCTTCTTCATTTTTGAAACAAGCTTGAAGAAGGAGGGAGAAGACTGCTTGATATAAGTCCATCCATGTGTAATTTAACGAGTCAATGGGAGGGAAACTCAAGACCTTCTTCATGTTTTAATGAGTTTGAAGAAGAGATAGACCAGTACTCGATAACACTGATCCATGGATTTTAATATCGAGCCTAGATATGTTCATGCTCGCCGGTGTTTTCAATTTTAAGGAGTCTAAAATACTTAAACAATAACTCCATACACCCACTCATGGATTTTAGTATCAAGCCCGAGTTGGTATGTGCTTACAGGTGTTTTCATATTTAAGGAGTATGAAAAACTTAAAGTATAACTCCATATACCTACTCGTGGGTTCACATTGAGCCCGAGTTGGTGAATGCTCGTTGGTGTTTTCACATTTCGAGAGTCTGAAAACCCTAAAGAAGACTCTTAAAGGTCCTTTTTTGTAGAGTTAGTCTCCTCACCCGAAAAAGTGTAAAACAATGAGAGAAGAACTCTTCTAGCCACGTATGACTAGAGTATACCTTTTTCGTAAGTAATCCACAAAGATCCAGAAAAGGGGTAAACTTATATCAAAGTGGATGACTGTTCAAGTCCTTTAACGAGTTTGAAAAAGACAAGTATGCTCGGCAATCTTGTTATATTTAAAGATTCTAACAAAGCATGAAATAACTCTATAGGGAACACAGAACTTAATATTAGGTAAAGATGATATACAATGTATAAGTTCCTTGATAAGTCAACTCACAAAAAAGCTATAGATAGCATAAAGACCACCGGATTAGTAGAAAATGACATATAAAGATGAACAAAGGATATTTATATATGACATAATATGAAGAATGATCTAATATGTTGAACTTGACTGACATGCCAAAATAAAATCAAACATATGTATAGTCACCCTTTGCAACGATAGTGAGAAAGTACCTTTTATAACTTCACCTAATAAAAAAAAACTTGAAAAAAGTTATTAGGATTAAATAAAGTTAAAAATAATTTTGAAACTATATGGAAGTGAGGAAAGATTTGAAATTATTTTTATAAATAGTGTCAAAATGAAAACATAACTCACAAATCCATTTCATTGGAGCAAAGTAGAAAAAAAACCCCTTACTTCAACCACTGATAACGATCAATCTGGGACATGAAATCAACTTCTGCCACTTGCAAGTAAGTTACCTCTGCCTTATCTAGAAATTCAATCCATTCTTTTGATTTTTTAATGGTGTTTTTGGTTTTTTATATGCATTTAAAATTTAGGGCTTCGCACCGGCTGGTATGGCTATGCTAAACTCACGGCCACGTGGAAAGTGCGTGGGTTTAGCATAAGCAGACCTGTGAGTACCCGCCTCTGTTGCTGAGGTGAGGCCGCGGGTACCGTTGTTTAAAATGAAAAAATAATAAAAAAATAATGCATGAATGGGTTGAATGATGCAGGATGGTCTTGAATTGGAGGGAGAGGGAGCATGAATCCATGGATAGGACTATCATGGAGAAACCACTCACCTTGAATGCAATACGAAGATGCGAGATTCTCAAATTTTTTCGAACAACAAGTATGCATGCGCAAACGCACTTACTCCAAATTCTCGTCAACTATTGGGATGTCAATCAAGGGATGCTTGATCTCCAAGGGGAGATGCTCGATATCACAATAGATCATATATATTTCATCACCGGTTTATCCTGAAGAGGTGAGGGATTCAACCTCAAGGGAACATTTCGAGGGGTAGGTGCTCTATCTATCCAATACTACAGCAACACCTACTACTTTCTTGGCACCGAGAAGAGTGGAAGCCAAGTTACAATTGGGTCCATTGTGAGCTTCCCGCTGAAAGTGATATTGAGCACACTTAACAGGATTGGAGGGAGTGTTGCGCAACATTTGGCCTCTCAAAACTATATGCAGATAGGGGTTGAGTGTCTGCATGGTGTGATATTTGATTGTTGTTCGGGCCTACTAGTGAGTATGAAACACCAGTTGGCAGAATGTAAAACTGAGAAGAAGAAGAACTTCAGTTATGGAAGTATCTTATGTACCTTCTTCGAGAGAGAGTCCCTGCTCTGAGTCTGGGGGTAGCTCTACCAGTGTTCGATCCTCGCAAGCCACTGATGACTCGGTGGGGAGATATATTTTTTTACCAGGGTGGAGGTGAGACTAGCCTTTCATATGTTGATGAAGACTATCTAGCATGGTGGAGCCGCTAAGTGCTGGCTCTGGAGCAGTTCCCATATGAAGGCATGGATTTTCGAGGAGATCCAGAGCTCATGCTTCCTCCAGTATTAGCCTGGCGAGAGATAGGTAAAAATGTGTTTATGTTTTTTGAAGTTTTTTATTTTTATACTTTATGTATATATGATTATTATAACGAGTGAGAGTGTGATGAAAAATGTAATGTATGTAGATGTGGGGCCTGTGATGCCTGTTGGACATCCGAGGACATATGTACTGTCGGTTGAGCTAGGTTTTACAGATGCTATGTTGAGGAACATTGAGGGAAAGATGAGTCATTTGACTCATGATATCCCTACCTACAAGATCGAGCGGATGTCGCTCGAGAGGTAGGAGCATATTGTAGGGGTGCCCCTAGCCTGGATTAGGTTACTTAGGAAAGTAGCCAGGATGGTCATATATTACAGGAAGGCTGTAGTGGAGCTAGATGAGGTAGCTCCTCCCTATCCATAGGGAGAGTGAAGCACATTATTATTTTTGAGGCTGTTTACGCCCATTTTGTATATTTTGACAGTGGATGACTCAAACTCTTATGTATTTTTTGAACCACATATATATATATATATATATAAATATATATATATATATAGTAGCGATTATATACATGCGTGCTTATGTGTTTTAAATGTTATTGTGTGTGATAAAAATTCCAATCAAGTACATAATTTGCAAATGAATCAGCTAATGCATTTAAATTCCTTGAAATATGTTGATATGTAATGAAATCAAAATGTCTTTCAAGCAACCTAACTCACAAAAACTGACGTAACAAAGAAGGATCTCAAACCCTGTACTCACCCGACAACTAAAGTACCACTAACTACGAATCAAGTTGCACCTCCAAATGTGAAATGCCGTGATGAATAGCATCTTGGAGTAACTCAATAACCGCACTATACTCAGCTACATTGTTCGTCATAGGGCCCAAAAATGCACCTCCCAAGGAAACGAGCTAGCCAGAGGATGAGTAAATAACCCAAGCTACTGAATCCAACTAATGAGTGTGGTGACTAGTGCCATCAAAGAATCCTATGAAGTACTCGGTTGTCATCTGAAAACACAATCCAAAAGTCACATAAGGCAATAAATCCAAAAGATGAAAAATAACTCTACAAAACATGTACAACTATAATACAAAAAAAAGCATGTATGCCTAAGCATAATACTTTTTCAGGTAGAGCCCATTTCTAGGCTCGGGCAACTTATAACCATCGTAATCTGTTATCTCATAAGCTCCCTTCTTCAATACTTTAGAAAAAATGTAAGTTCTGAGCCACATAGATTTAAGCTTACCTGCCCCCAAGGGATCCTTGTCCTGATCGTAGAGAAAAACAAGGTCTCCTTCCAAGAAAACCCTTGGTTTTACAAATTTGTCATATTGATGTTTGACTTGGCTTTTGTGAGCTTCATTTATTGTAAGCACGTCGCGGCACTGTTCATCTATAAATGAAGCAAATTCTCTTCTAAATAAGAAGTTTAAGGAAGTAATTGGATAGCCAACTTTAGAGATGGAATCTTGCATTCAACCAGAATGACTGCCTCCACCCCGTGAATGAGTTGGAAAGCTGAGAAACCGGTATCAGTATTAACATTGGATCGATATGCCTAAAGAGCCGAATACACCATGATGTGCCAGTTAGATCTACTATCATTAACGCTCCTTTGAAGGATAGTTTTCAAAGTCTTGTTGACCGCTTCAACTTAACCATTCGCCTATGGATAAAATGAAGATGAGTGTTCCTGTCGAAAACCTAGCATGGTGTATAACTCAGTCATCATATTGTTCTGGAAATGTAGACCATGGTTAATACCGATCTCTTTGGGAATACCAAACCTGGAAATGATCTGGTTAAAAACAAAATAAGCAGTTGTTTCTCAGTCTTCTCTCACAGTAGGCATTTCCTCGGCCCACTTCATAAAGTAGTCAACAAAAATGATGATATGATGGTGTCCTTCTGGAAAATATGGGTTACAAGTCATGAAGTCAACCCCCCACTTAGTGAAGGGGCCTGCTGTGATAATAGGATGGAGAGGAGCTAGGGGTGCTCGCATTTTCTTGGTGAAAAAATGACATTGTTGGCAGTGTTTCACAGCTTCCACGCAATCTTTAAAAATGGTGGGCCAAAAATACCCAGCACACAGTATTTTCTGGGATGTTTCCAACCCCAAAAGATGACCCCCACAGGATCCACTATGGGAATCATTCAATACTGATTCAAATTCCTCTAGATTCAAACAACGGTGTAAAATGGAATCTACCGCACGTCTATAGAGTGTGTCATATTTAGGTTTCCATCGTTCATACCTAGAGAAAGTAGGGGGACACTTCAAAGTCTGGAGATATATTAGTATATCTCCATACCATGGTTCAGAGGTCACAGTGAGAAAAATGTGTTCATCTGGAAATGACAAATCTTCCTCATCGCTAATTACATCACTAGGGCACTCTAATATAAGCTCGACAAACAACAAATATTTCTTTTACTTAGCAGATTGGAAAGCTAGGTCAAATTCCTGTAAAATGACAATCCATTTATTGAATTTCCTGCTAATGATACGTTGGGTTAATATGTATTGAAAAGGATTGACCTCCGCTACAACTGTGGTGGTCCGCAACAAAATGTAATGACGTAATCTCTAAACTTCATAGACAACAACTAATTCAAACTTCTCGACGTGAGAATATTTAAGTTCTAGAGTTACTAGTGCGCGAGAGAGATAATAAATGACATGCTTTTAGAACTTGTCATCCTCCCGAACTATAAATATACCGACCGTGGAAATAGATGCCACTAGATATAGAAGGAAGTCCTTAGTATAATCCGGTGGACTTAGCAAAGGGGATGATAATAATGCTTTTCTCAAAGCGTCAAATGAAGTTTGTGTAGCCTCATCCCATAAAATTGGGTGTCTTTCTTGAGTAATCGCATGAATCCTTTGGTAATATTGGCATAATTAATGATAAATCGTCGTAGAAAATTAGACATGCCCTCCATACTCTAAATTTGTCTAATGGTATAAGGAGGAGGAAATTTGATAATATCCTCAACTTTCAATGGGTCGAACATAATGCCACGACTAGACACAATGAAATTGAGTAAATGTCCAGATTCAATGTAGAATACACACTTGTTAAGATTTAAGTTGTTCTTATAGTATCTACATCGTTCAAATATGAGTTGTAAATGATCAGGATGATATCATCTCTTACAAGATCGCATGGGGAGATCATCCAGATAGGGTTCAACAATGTGCTTAATATCATGGAAAGCAAAGTGCATGTCTCACTGGAAAGTATCTCCCACATTGTTTTATCTGAAAGGAATCTTCTTGTAGGAAAAGGTACCCCAGGGAAAAATAAAAGTCGTCTTATGTTGGTCTTCAAGTTTGATTTGTATTTGATTGTATCCCGAAAAACCGTCCATGAAAGAGAATATTTCATGGCCCGCACACGGATCAATGATCTGGTCTATGAATGATGTGGGGTGGTTTTCCTTTGGACAGGATTTTTGAAGGTCCCTAAAGTCCATACATACATGTATGGTCCCTTTATTTTTGTCGACCAGGACTGAGTTGGAAACCCATTACGTCATGTCGATCGGATAGATGAAGTTGGCCTTAAGGATTTTTTCAACTTCATCCTTGATGGACGCTGCTTTCCTAGGGTTGAACGGATGAAGTTTCTATCTAACTTATTTCATGTTAGGGTAAGTCATGATAATGTGCTCCACAATGGAGGGGTCAATGCCTGGCATCTTCTCGTAATACCAAGAAAAAACATCACGAAATTCCTTAAATAACTCGATGTACAAAGTGATCTCCTGTGGAGAACAATTTGCTCCAATAAAGATGTTTTCCACAACATTGGGTTTGGTGGAAATATCGATAGGTATTGTCAGCATAAATCATCTGTTTAGTAGAAGGAGTGATGGACAAATCGATATTCCCACTGGGTTTCAAAGAGAACTCACCATTCTCAATCTTGTCTAGATCTGGAAGAAATTAGGACCTGTTATGCATGTGTTCCCATGGATGATGTAGGCCTACCATGGCTTCCAGGATGGCTTCATCGAAAGGAAAAATAGTATCCAAGTAGTCAAAAGAATGGGTAGAGTCAATTGACCATGCAGGTGCATAATCAAAATCTAACTCAGCTGATATGGGCGGAGTCGAGATATAATCCATTACAGCATTTTGTGATGCTTGGTATGCAAATTCTGCAATGGATAAGGGCACGTTTGGTTCTTCTTGAGTCAGAAGGATCCATGGGTTAATCATGTGACTAACCATAAGAATTTCCTAAGATGATATATTGCTAGTACTTGTAGAGCCAATATAATGTACAGAGGTAGGTAGGTTAAAATTTCCCATCAACTATGAATACATTCCTACTCCTAAGGTCTCACTGGGAGGACGAGATTTATCAATCTAGGGTATATTTGAATCCGAAGAATTCGCGTTGTTCTTCCGAGTGAAGGATAGTTGATCAACTATGATGATCTTACCTTCATGAGGGAACATGAGTACTCGAAAGATGGATGAGGGGATATCTTGCATAGCATACGTCCAGCTTCTTACTAACAACATATTGTAGTTTAGAGAAGCATCCAAAACTTCTACCTCTATGGACACTACTTTGTCGGCAAGTTGAATCCCAAATTCAGGTAAGACTCCATGCGGACAGCAATATTTTTTTTCAAATGTGGTGCGTAGTGTAATCGATGTGGCTAACTTAGGAGAACCCAAGGATTTCCAATAGGTTATGGACATTACGCACGTCGACGCACCTTCATCTATCACTGCGCGTCCAATGGTATTTGAACCATGGACTAATTCAATCTGGAAGGATACATGGTATGGAAACCATGGCTTGATATTGGATATATCAAACCTAGCAAGCATAATTTATGAGTCCATGCTACCTATTGCTGCTAGAAGTGCATTCCGCTACGAAGGGCATCTTTTCAAGACTTCTAGTGAATACATAACACATGGCGTTTGGGATAGGTCCTCCACAACATAGTAGTTGGGAGAAGCCCGTGCATTAGGGTTGTGCATAGCCCGTTTGCAGACACCTTTTGGTATCTTCGGAAAATGCTATGTAGGTATCGCGATGTGGAGAGGAACATAAGACTCAGGAACCTCGTTATCTTTCTACCGTGTTTCTGGATTATAATTCCTCACTCTTGCTTGTAAAAGAGCGTGTGAGTTAGCCATGTTGATATATGACTGATCAAATGATGTGGCATGATTAGTGCCCCCAATATTAGAGGTGCCAGATGCTAAACCTTGTCCCTTGGGAAGAGGATCCTTCAGAAAAGTAGGTTTATTCTCACTTAACAACTTCTAGGCTTCGTTGATAAGAGGAAACTGATGAGTAAGGTGATCATCTCCACAAATATTGCAAGGAAACTTCACCTTCTTCTTATCTTTTTTTCCCTCCTCGTCATTTTCAGTGTTTTTGGGATTTTGATTGTTCCCATCACCTTTATTTTCCTTCTTTTTATTGTTGTTTTGTCGAGAACCCTTTTGGTTTGTCTACACATTTTGTACAGATTATGTTTGTGAGGGGGATGGTGCAACAATAGTTGCTTCCGCAGTAGACTACTTCATGGAAAGTGCATGAACTTGTTTCGACAAATCCTCCTGTGTGGATGAATTAGCTAAACCAACAATGCCATCGGCATGAGTTACAGGTTTGGGCTTACCAAGATCTATATTAGATCTCGGTGCGTCAGGTATAATATTGTAAAGGATCCCAGATTGAGCATAGAATAGGTCGAGTTGTTGGGTCCTTAGAATTGCCTCCTCTTCAGTTGCTACCCCAGAAGTTGAAACATCTTTCGAGACATAAGGGAGCAGTGATTTTAAATACCACTCCAAAAGAAACTCTAGGGGAATCTCAGCCTTGATGATTCGCTTCCATCTTCACCACTCCTGAATGTGATTAGAAAGGTGAGTGGATCTATTCTATCTAAATGTAGACAAAAGATATGTTTTGGCATCATACCAGACTAGAAGATGGAAGTGATTCAAAAAGACTGTCACTAAATCCCAAAAGTTATCGTATGCTGCAGCAGGAAATTCGATGTACCATTTCACTGCTACACTCGTTAAGGTTCTTTGAAAGAGCTTTAATTGAATTGATTCATCGTTTAAGGAGTTCGAGGAGAGCCAGAGATGAAAGGTTGTAACATGATCTCTAGTATGTTCACCAGCCTTACCTTCGAATTTGGAAATGTCCAAAGGAAGCTTTGTTGGGACCGGAGGCCAAGTAGGTTTGTGATGCACTAGATTGTTCATGAGTTTCGAAAGGTCTGGAAAATTTAAGGTTGCTAGAAATGGAAAGCGAGGTCACCCCAATGGAATATGGTGTGGATGAGTTTGGTAAGGGGAACCACCCAAAACCTGGCTCTTATAATGTTGGTTGGGGTTTCCCCTAGCCACCGGTTGTGAAGATGGAACGTTCTGAAAGTTGCTCCAGCCAAAGGTTGATGGATTAATTCCTTATGGTGTTGTCCACTGCGGTTGGGTATTGGCACCCTCGAAATGTGGGTTAGTGTAACTGTTACTCACGGGGGCTTCACTCAATAAACCGCTATCATAGCACATTCGTTCATGGCATATGAAACAATACCCCTAATTTCACTAAATATTGGAAAATACCTTCCAAAATCATTTTTGTTTTACCCCCTCCCAATATGCCTTCCCAATTTAAAAAAACCCATATTTTCACTAGATATTGTATGTTTCAATTTTTTCATTAACATTTTTTATACCCCTTTATATTTCTACTTAGTATATTTATATGATACCCCTCTTATGACCCCACATGCATTCTACAATACACCTTGCTTCTTTCAATGTATATTGTGGATGCACATTACTTCACCCACAATGCAATTACTCGATGACATATCATTATGATTTGCAACATCTAATGGTATAATGAAGAGATAGGAGATCACTTCTTGTATGTCACTAGAGTTAATGCACATAGTACAACATTTATATTGCATGTTGCAGTTCCCCAATCACTGACTAAGCCTGTTGTGGGCTAGGTATCCAAGTCCCCAGGGCCTGTAACAAGCTCTAGGAGGCTAACTAAAACTCCGAAGGCCTATAATAGGCATGATTGGTTGGGTATTCAAGCCCCCAAGGCCTATCGAGGGCCTATAATAAGCCCTAGAGGCTTAGAGCCTCCCAAGGCTATTGGTAACAACTAGATGAGTGCTATTGGTAACAATTGGTTTTCAATGACCACTGTCTCTTGACTGGAAACCCACTTCACCATGAAACCCCCTGGCCTCAAGCATGCCTCAAGACGCAATTTCCCTGCATATTGGTAAGCCCGAGCCTTGCCTCAACCCAATTTCTCATCCGGTCGTGATCCCGCCATCTCCATTTGGAGGATATTTTTCAGCCCACCCATATAAAAAAGGCCCCAAAGTATTTTTGTATTGTTACATTAAATAAAAAAACCCTTTTCCCCTTAATAAATAAGTAATATAATTTTTAGGTTTTCATGAATATTTAATACCGCAATATGAATGAACGTGGTATTATATTTCCTTCTAGTGAAGCCCCCATGCTATTAATGCCCATTCCACCAAATAATGAAAAGGGATTAGTCCCTACAGGTACATTAGAAGTTTGCACATTGGAATAATGTGCATTAAAACCTGTGAAGGGGTTATAACATAACATAGATGCAGCACACGAGGTAGGAATTGATCCCACAAATGGAATAGAAGGATCTATGTGTTCTCCAAGCCACATAAATCCTTGATTAAATGGATCAGAAGTAGGGTTAACTTGGAATTGATGAACAAAGGGAGAAGTTGTGAAAGACACCAAAGGTATCCCTGTGAAAGGAATGCTCGATGGGCCAATGGAGGATCCAAAAGGCATAGATGCCATTGCACCTTGAGTACTACAAAAAACTGAGGAACCAACATTGAAACTAAAGTGGGTGCTCGGAGTAGAAGTAAACTGCAACGAGCTCGGTGTGGATGTCTTAAAATGAGGAGGAATAGACCTCTTGAAATAATAGCTGAAGTGGGAGTATGAGGCATTCCCAACCCATCCCCTGTGTTATCCATAACAAAACCAGGTGTAAACCTATATACACCCAATTCAGGTATCCCTAAAGAAACAACTCTTTCTAGAAAAGGGTCGTTGGGTCCAGTTAATGGAGGGTTGTGTTATGAATAGAGTTTGCACCTTGACTGCTAAGGTTCAAAGCCTAGAGAAATCTTAAAACTATTGAAAAGATGGTTAGGTATGTGAGTTCATAAGCAAATGAATATAGCTAAGATTAGGATAACATATCAGGTTATCCAACAGTGGATGTATAAGAATAATATCAAGGCCAAAAAGAGCACGAGAATGAACTTATCTAAGGAAAGAACCAACTCTGTTTCAGATCACTGATAAATATATAGACTATGCACAAGAATCCAAGTATAGGAAAGAATCATGAATGCATATAATATCTATCACTTCAAATTAAAACAAAGCATGCACAATCGTACATAATCACTCAAAGCATTCTTAATAACCATGGAAATGTAATACATGCTCCTGCAAATACAGTAGCAGTCTGACCTCTAGACTCCTAACCTATAGCAATCTAAGCCCTAAGTTGGAATTCCCTATTTAAATTGTAAATAATGAAATCTATAAACTTACAAGATAAGAGCTATTACAAGATTTTAGGAAATAGAAATCTAACAATAGAATAAAATAAATGAAGTCTCTGATATGTCATAGAAAATAAGGAATTGCTACAGATGTTTCCTCAATTCGGGTTATGATCCACCTTCTACTTGCCACCTATATCCTTGAAAACTTAAATAAGGATAAGCTTTGTCTCAAAACCTAACATTTGATGCTGTTTATGTGCCTCATAATAGGGATCGAATTGGTTTCTGGAAGATTATATAAAATATTAAGATTAAGTTTGTGCTATCAAATCTGTGCATGCTCAATTTACTTGACCAAAAGTATCAATTTGAAATGTGCTATGCCAACTATTTACTGACTACCTGGAAATATGGAATTGAATGCTACATCTCTACCTGAAGAAGTGTATCGAGTCCTCTGCCTATGGATACTTTGCCACTATTTTTCTTTATCAAGTTCTTTCTCAGTTGACGTATATGACTTAAAACCTGTTGATGAATTGCAAATGCTTCAAAGAACTATTTAAATGCTCATTTAACTTCCCCTTTTCTATTAAAACTTTACCAAGACCACATGCATCAATATAAACAGAGACATAGTACTTTGATACTACACATATCTGAATCCTAATAGTGCCACTAGCCAGAGCATTAATAACGTATGTAGAAAGAGCTCTCATAAAACGAATAGTGCCTTAGGGATCTGAACAATGAGTATTATGGGATTCAATATTTCTACGCTATCTCACTTGTGGCACAATCCTCTCATTTGAAATCAATCCACACACTGCCTCTTGAAAATACGAATGATGCTTCCATTGACATTTGAGCGAAGGCATAAAAAAGAGCTGAGTACATTCTTGCTAATTTCCAGAACTCCTCTTGATAACCTTCATCATTCAGAAATCTGGTTCTAGAGGTAACATTGTCCTCCTTAAGTTCTTTGACTTCCTCGATCCCGAATCCTTGCAGGTCAATGCCAAATTTGATAATCACATCATAGCAACTAGAAGAATCCGGGCGACATTAATGGGATAACTACTTCACTAGAACTCAAAAGTATTTTCTAAAACTGAGTGTGAGATTCTCGTGGCAGCATTACCAATTTTCTGGTAGCGATTTAGTGAATATTTGGTGGAAATTTTGTAGGTGGAAGGAGTTCAATAAACCCATAGAGCTAACATAGTTTTTTGTTTTTCTCCTTCTACATGGAATAGATCTCGTAAAGCTGAGATTTTTGGTCTGTCTTGACATGCAATTATTCAGATATGTGGCAAGACTTTGGCTTCCTTCAATGTGAATCGTGTAGCTTATGATATATTCATGCTTTTCTTCGGGTGTATGTGTGTTTAACCATGGGATTCATCGATGGGTTCTCTTAACACTTGTTGACTTGGGAGCATGGCACTAGGCTTGTGTGCTTGGCTCGATAGCTATGAACTTGGATATTGGCCCCTTGGAAATTTATAAAATGTTATCCAAAGGCATTTATTAAATTTTGCCAAATTTATCTTTGATATCTTGTATTTCAAAGAACGATGTACATAACCAAATCCAGGTACTAACATCGGCTCTGGATGGGGATAGAGTCCTCCCTGTGAGGCTCTAAGAAATGCAGACCAAGTTCCTTATATCCATTGGGTTGGAGTCTACCGATCTACTGCAATCCAACATACTGAAAACAAATCTGCTGAAAAACTGTACACCACTACAAATCGAAAATCCAACTATCTTTGTTGTAAACCAAATTCATACTGAAAAGCTAAATAACTGCTCTACTGCTGAAGGCTTAAAGGGAACAAATTCTCTTGATATGAGCTTATTTATATACACTATCTACACTAATCAAATCGGTTGATTGATCACATAATATCAAATTGCCAGTGTAACCATTCCAGCAACTGTCTCATACACTGGATTTCTTTCATGCCTTTGATCAAGAAAAAGAAGATTTTGAACAATGGAAAATCATCATAAAATGGAAGTCCATACTTATAGCTGATCAGAGATGCACAACCTGAACTGATAAAAATTTCCAAATAAGAAGCTATTGGATCATAGATTTCATGTTGCATTTCTAGCTGATGCAAGAAATTGAATTGTTGCTCCATGAAATATGCTTCATTGCTATGCTCCACATTTGTAATTTTGATTATATTGATCAGACCATGATTCTCTTGAAACAATGCCCGAATATCACACATTTCATTACATATAGGAGCAATGAAAGGCTTTCGAAATTGTCTAATATATTTTTGACCAAGAGATCCTTTAATAGCATTCGAAAAAGGAATATCAAGAGGATTGGAAGGCAGCAGGTTGTCTTCATTAATTTCAACAATAGGAACAACATGCTCTATAAGGTTTTCATTCTTAACAATCGGTAAAGAAAAGAAAAGTGTGTCTTTTTTAATCTGATCAGAATTAACCATTTGACTATCAACTTCCTTGTCATCATCATGAGGATATTTATCATAAATAGGTTGATCTCCAATAGTATTTGGGACAGCAACTATATCATGACCAAATCTACTAGAATCATGTGAGTCAATGACAAATGAATCTACAATTCTGTCATCATAGAAAATTTCTTCATGTTGTTCATCATATGAATCTTCAAACGAATTGCTTTGACTACAATAAATATGGGACCTTTTCTGAGCCAATAAACTTTCAAATTCTTTCTCACGTCTTTTTAGAAGCTTGATTTTATCTTCTTCATGAAAGATATTGAAAGTAGCCAAATAAGAAGATATAGTTGAAGAAGAAACTTGTTCCCATTCATCATTAGAAAACGTACTTATCCATTCTTGAAAATATTGAAGAGAAACATAATCTACCTCAAACCTTGTTGTCTTGGTACAAGAAGCAACTCGATCAACAACTGAATATGCCATTTTGAAACAAATGGAGTCACTAGGTGAATATCACAATGACTATGTCACCAACCCTTGTTCACTATCAAAGACTAGATATATTCATTGTCGTATATCCCGAGGAATATATCTTCTCTCCTATGTCCCCGGCAACGGCACCAGAAGATGTTATCACTAAAGTTTGCACCTTGACTGCTAAGGTTCAAATCCTAGAGAAATATTAAAACTATTGAAAAGATTGTTAGGTATGTGAGTTCATAAGCAAATGAATATAGCTGAGATCAGGCTAACATATCAGGTTATCCAACAGTGGATGTATAAGCATAATATCAAGGCCAAAAAGAGCACAAGAATGAACTTATCTAAGGAAAGAACAAGCTCTGTTTCAGATCACTGATAAATATATAGACTATCCACAAGAATCCAAGTACAGGAAAGAATCATGAATGCATATAATATCTATCACTTCAAATTAAAACAAAACAGGCACAATCATACATAATCATTCAAAGCATTCTTAATAACCATGGGAATGTAATACATGCTCCTACAAATACAGTAGTAGTTTGACCTCTAGACTCCTAACCTACAACACTCTCAGCCCTCGGTTGGAACTCCCTCTTTACATTGTAAATAATGAAATTTATAAACTTACAAGATAAGAGCTATTATAATATTTTAGGAACTGGAAATCTAACAATAGACTAAAATAACAGAAGTCTCTGATATGTCACATGAAATAAGGAATTGCTACAGATGTTTCCTAAATTCGGGTTATGATCCACCTTCTAATTGCCACCTATATCCTTGAAAACTTAAATAAGGATGAGCTTTGTCTCAGAACCTGACATTTGATGCTGTTTATGTGCCTCAGAATCTAGATCGAATTGGTTTTCAGAAGATTAGATAAAAGATTAAGATTAAGTTTGTGCTATCAAATCTGGGCATGCTCAATTTACTTGACCAAAAGTATCAATTTGAAATGTGCTCTGCCACCTGTTTACTAACTACCTGGAAATATGGAACTGAATGCTGCATCGCTTCTTGAAGAAGTGTATCGAGTCCTATGTGTGAAAATACTCACAACAAATCTAAGAGATGATGTATACATCACAAAAAGGATTAAGCAGGAAAATAGAAGAAGAGTGAACAATGCAGTGTAAAAGAGCAGCAGAATTATGATACAGTAGAACTCAGATAGAAGCAGAATAACATCACACACTAATTCATTAATCATAATATGAACAATAAATAATGCAATGGTGAGAGGATTCGAATGCCAAGGTGGCAATTCGAATTAGCCTTCATGGAGTGATCATCAGATCAATAGAGAGTCATCAAAGCACAACTAGAAGTCATGATCATAATCAGTGGAGTCATCAATGCACAAGTAACTGTCAACCAGATGTCAAACTGAGTCTAACTAAGTGTGGTAGGTGTAACTGGCACATGGAAGCACTAACTGAATAAAGGAGGCTTAGTGGAGGGTGCATGAGGAGCTAACTAGAGTCAGAATATGCAGTCTAGTCTCACTAGAGGTCCATCTGAGTGATATAGTCAGTTGAGAGTCAATCTAGCCTTAAATCAAGGAAAGATCTAAAGATAACTCAACTAACTGAAGTGCAACTGAGTGGTAGGTAAGAGAGAGCGCCTGCGATGCATACAATTGCATGCAGGGTGCAGTAAGCACTAGGAGGGATAAAAATTATCTGAAAGAAGCTCCCGAGGCTAGTTAACTGAGGGCTAGGTGTTGGGAGTGATGCATGCAATTGCATGCATGCATGCAAAATCATGACTGCATGCAAAATGCATGCATGACTGAAAATGCAACAATGGATAATTCTGGTAGGACTAGGATGGAGTATAGGAATATCCCAACACCCCCCCCTTAATCCATCATGGGCCCTGGTAACTAAGACCAAAGGTCACCCAATACAATGAATAATAACGACAGTCAATAAACCGAGGAAATGGGGAAAACCTCATGGGAAAAATACCCCCCCTCAAAATAGACTGTAAGGAACACCAAAAATAAATGCTCCAAACTCAAGCAGGTTTGATGCTTGGTCATATGTCTGGAGGTATCCTCTTCTTGGGAAGAAGTGGTTCATGCTCAAAAATCATGTGCTTGTACTTTCTCTTCAGATCGAATGTGATGAGAACAAATCCAAAAGTATGGGGATGATCCTAGAACCTGTGATTCAAATTAGCCGAGGTAGGATCAAATCCATGAATGTGTAGACAGTCTTTTGTTTTCTCCTTTGAACCATCATAGGTGAGATTATGCCCAAAAGAACCATCACATGATAGTGAATGCTTTGAATCAAAATCAGATCCAAGACTTGAAGACTGGTTTCTTGAGATCTCCTTTGAACCATTAGAGTTGAGATCAAAACCATGATATGCATGAGAAATTATCCCAAGTAGTGATTGCTTGTATTTTAAATCAGCTCCAAGACTTAATGAATGGTTTCTTGAGATCTCCTTTGAACCAATAGAGGTGAGATCAAAACCATAAAATGCATGAGAAATTATCCCAAGCAAATGGAAATTCCCTACATATTCAATAAACTTCTGAGAGCATGTACAAATGATCATATAGTAGTACATAAGAGGTGAGTGATCAAGGAGAGTGAATGCATTACCTCCAATTTCTGATTTGACCTCCGAAACATTCAATAGATCATGATGCAAACCAACAGACTCTTGTGCAAGAGAGGATTTAAGGACCTCTGCAGTTTCTAGAGTGTGAGCTGGCATAGAATTCAAAATAGAATAAATTTGGAGCATGAGTGTAGAATCTGCAAGTTCTTCTTCTTTGTGGACAACTTCAATATGAGATATGTTTGATACTGATTCATGATTAGAGAGATCATCAAGGAGGGTGAATGCAACAATGGGCTTTCTCTCGAAATGGTTTGGACCAATACCTTCATTCTGTTTTCCAAATATTTAATCCAGATGGGCCCATAGCTATTTTGGAGATTCAACAGAAAAGAAGTGGTGTACCATGCATCGAGACATAGCAAACATCATGGCTACAGAGGCTCTATCACCTTCATTTAACCAGTCATTCTCTTCTTCAGAGGATTCGAACTCTCTTTCAAAACAATAATCAAAGAGACCATGTCTCTTCAAATGTGCTATCATCTATGGTTTCCATTCATCATAGTTGAATGGAGAAAGAGGAGTAATTTCTTCCGAATTCATAGAAGATGTTTCAGAAGACTTGCAAAAAACAATAGAAAATGTCTGCAACTGCTACTGCTACAAAAATGCAGAAACTGCTACAACTGCTGCACTCGAAATCTTGATAATAACCTGCAAAAAACTCTCAGGAATGGAGATAGACAATACTCTCAACATGCTCTGATACCATGTGAAAATCCTCACAACAGATCTAAGAGATGATGTATACCTCACAAAAAGGATTAAGAAGGAAAATAGAAGAAGATTGAACAATGCAGTGTAAAAGAGCAACAGAATTATGATACAGTAGAACTCAAATAGAAGCATAATAACATCACACACTAATTCATTAATCATAATATGAATAATAAATAATACAATGATGAGAGGATTCAAATTCCAAGGTGGCAATTCAAATTAGCCTTCATGGAGTGATCATTAGATCAATAGAGAGTTATCAAAGCACAACTAGAAGTCCTGATCATCATCAGTGGAGTCATCAATGCACAAGTAACTGTCAACCAGATGTCAAACTGAGTCTAACTGAGTGTGGTAGGTGTAATTGGCACATGGAGGCACCAACTGAATGAAGGAGGCTCAGTGGAGGGCACATGAGGAGCTAATTGGAGTCATAATAGGAAGTCTAGTCTCACTAGAGGTCCATCGGAGTGATATAGTGAGTTGAGAGTCAATATAGCCTTAAATCAAGGAAAGATCTAAAGATAACTCAACTAACTAAAGTGAAAGTGAGTGGTAGGTGAGAGAGGGAGCCTGGGATGCATGCAATTGCATGCAGGGTGCACAAAGCACTAGGAGGGATAAAATTGATCTGAAAGAAGCTCTCGGGGCTAGTTAACTGAGGGCTAGGTGCTGGGACTGATGACTGGGATGTGTTGGCTTGGTTTTGCAACCAAGCTTAGTGCAATGGGCACCTGCTAACTAGTAGCAGCAGTTTCAATATTAAGCAAAAACAATAAACTAAATCTAAATCTAAACTAAACTAGCATGTGCATTTTTGAATTAAAAAACAAGAACAAGAAATATAAGAAATAATTTTGTATTGAAAATGGGGGCAAGCAAGTGCTTGCAATAATAATACCTCCAAGTGATGAAGATAGTTGAGAAGCTCCAAGGGTGAGCAGCTCCAAACTCCAAAGGGTCCTTTCTCCAAGGTTGCTACAATGGCCAAAAGCTCAAGGGAGATTTTGGCAGCATGAGGATAGGAATATGGATGGATCTGAAATGAGGAGCCCCTACCACCTTTTTATAGGTTTTGGTGGTGGGGAATACCATTGTGGTTTTGTGGAAACCAATGGTATTGACCAACATGGTTTAGGTACTTTTCCCTCCTTTTTCCTTTTTTGAATAAAATTAATATTTTTATTCCCTTTTTAATATTTTTGGGAATTTTGGACCCTTTTTGAGGGTTTTTTATGCTTTTTTAGGAAAAATAATCTTTTTGAGTGGGAAAAGGGGTGTATTAAAGTATTTTGGTGACCTTTTGTTGGCTTTTAGAGGCTCAAATGGTGGAAAAGTGGACAAATGGGTCATGTGAATAAGGAAATGAGCTAGTGAGCACTTTTTAGGTGTTAACAGATTGCCCCCTGATGTGTGAGGGCAGGAGCTCATCGTATGGCCGATAGACATCATAGTTCTTTTGTCTTTTTCTGGGGTTTTGGGAGGAGAAGAGACCGATTGGAGACTGGATCCACGGCCCTTGAAAGCTGCAAAAAATAAACAATATTACATGGCCTCAATATGAATGAGGAATAATCCTGATAATGGACGAGGCAGGCATACCCATGCTCGTATCAAGACATATATAAACAATTAGTCCCAAGAAGGGGGACCTGAGAAAATACATAAAAAATATGATGGTACATCATAATGGTCCAGAGGGGACATCATTTTGGGATGTACTCATGATCATATCGTGACTGATCTCAATGGCTGATACACTGGAATAACTGATGAACTGTTGAAACTGAAGGTGTCCAACATCTGTAGGGATTCAATGACTGTGAGCCATTTCTGGGAAGTATATGTAACTGTATACTCGAGGGAGTATAAAACTGAGGTACATCTGAATACTGTCACCGTGCACAACCCGAATATCTATAGGAAAAATGTAACTGGTTGTATCCATAGGTAGACTCTCAAATGTGGAGGAGTCAGATGGTATCCGGGGTCTTCGACTAATAACTAAACGAACCAATGCCTTGTGCGAGTCTCAACGATGCAATCAAGGTGTTTGAAGTCGAGCATGTGAGAAACAACCATTTGGAGAGGCACTAAGGACTCTTCTCGAAATGATTCGTAGGCACTCATCATAAATGGTGATGAGTCCAAGACACAGGGACCTCTAGGTCTATCCTCTGGAATAAATTTGGTCGTCGTCGACAGAGGGAGACTAGCAACTAACAAGGCAATGATGTTTCCTTGATAGGAGCACGAGGTGTAGAACTGAAGTGGTGTAGTATTGATGGTAGGACTGACATACTTGTGGGGATGGGAAGTAACTGGGGTCATATAGTGGGTAGACTCAAACTTCCTTTGTTCAGAGCATGATGACATGGTTGACCTGGCAGTGTAGGGAACTAACTTGGAGGTGTGGGTATCATTGCTTTTAAGGATTGAAGGGTATGTATTGACTCTGGGGGGGTCAAGCTAATGGGTGTTGTCGAGGGATTCTCAGGGTGATATACTGCAGGATACTCTGAATAAAGGTGACCAAAATGGGGAAGCTGCCATATGAGTAGACGTGATCTGTTGTGGCACCGAGAAGCACCATTGGGTCCTTCTTCGTAGTTTTAATGAGCTCCAAGAAGGGATAAAAGTGTGCTCTGAAATGGTACTGTCCTGTAGATTTTGTGAGCCCAGGACTGTTCGTGCTCATTGGTGCTTTCATTTTTAAGGAGTCTGAAAACGATAAGAAGACTCTGCAGTGGTTGTGAGTACTGTCCTGTTGGTTTTACGAGCCCAGGATGGTGATTGCTCGTGGTCGCTTTCATGTTTAGAGAGTCTGAAAGCGGTAAGTGGACTCCATTGGTGTTTTTTTTCGTAAGTTAGTCTCCAAGGCCCGAAAAAGCATAAAATGATGCAAAATGGAGAACTCTTCTAGCCGATGTGACTAGAGTATTCCTTTTTCGTAATTAGTCTACAAGGTCCAGAAAAGGGGTAAACTTATACCAGGTAGATGCCCTTTTAGATACGTTTAGCGAGAATGAAAGGAAGCAAGGTTGCTCGGCAATCTTTTCATTGTTTTAGGAGTCAGAAAAGAGCTTAACAGAAACTCCCTAAGTGCCTTTTTCGTAAAAGGGATTGCTCGGCCCGAAAAAGGGGTAAAATTATACCGAACAAAAAGGTATTGATGAGAGCGAGAAAAGGTCTCAAGCATCATCATGGGTGCGGAAAACTGAATCCGGTGACATAAATATTTGTCAAAAAGGGGCAACGGCCAATCTGGCATGCGAACCGAGGTGATGGGTGGCATTTTTTTTAAAAAAATGCCTGAAAAATATGGAGGTGAGAGCGAGAAATGATCTCAAGCATCATCACGAGCGTGGAAAACTAAATCCGGCGATATAAGGCATGTCAAAAACGGACGACGGTCGATGTGGCACACAAACCGAGGCAATGAGGGGGCATGGTAAAATATGCCCAAAAAATATGGGCGTGAGAGCGAGAAATGATCTCAAGCATCATCACGAGCGCGGAAAACTGAATCTGGCGATATAAGTCTCGCCAAAAATGGACGACAGCCGATGTGGCACGCAAACCGAGGCGACGAGGGGGCATGGAAAAATGCCCAAAAAATCTAGGCGTGAGAGCGAGAAATGATCTCAAGCATCATCATGAGCGCGGAAAACTGAATCCGGCGATATAAGTCTCGCCAAAAATGGACGAAGTTCGATGTGGCATGCAAACCGAGGCGACGAGGGGGCATGGAAAAATGCCCAAAAAATCTGGGCATGAGAGCGAGAAATGATCTCAAGCATCATCACGAGCACGGAAAATTGAATCCAGTGATATAAGACTTGTCAAAAATGGATGACGGCCGATGTGGCACGCAAACCAAGGCGACGAGGGTGTCCAAAAAATGGTCAAAAAATGGACCTGATGAAAACAGGAAAAGGATAGAACTGTGATGAAGTTCAGTAATGGATGGTGGTGTCCATCCGGTTTACTATGGGTAAAATCGCTTGAGGTACAACTTGTTACGTGGGTTGCGTAGGGGGTTGCCTTCTGAATCGGTCAGAATATATGCCCCCTGTCCGAGGCAAGTGTGTATGACATATGGGCCTTGCCACATGGAACCAAACTTTCCTTTCCCGGTTTTGTCATGAGCCTGATCGTAGGCGAGGACAAGGTCCCCTTCAGTAAAAGTTCTTGGGTGGACATGTTTATCATAATTCAGTTTGGATCGGTGCTTGGGTGCTTCCATGGTCTAAAGGGCTATGCGCCGATCTTCATCGGCCTGTTCCAGGATTAGTAAGCGTTGCTCGATTGGGGAAGTGTTCGGTAGGAGTTCAATGGCCATTTGTAGGGTTGGGATCTGGCACTCAATGGGGAGGACGGATTCAATGCCGTGTGTTAACACCCAAAAAGTGTTCACTACCTCATCTACCACATTATATGGCTCATTTGTCCATTTTCCTACCATATTTCCTTTAAAAATCCCATTAAAAAGCCTCCAAAAGGCCTAAAATGCCTCCAAAAGGCCACAAAACCATCAAAATAGCCTAAAAAAGGCTAAAAAACCCCCTTTTCCTCCAAAAATAGCAAAAATCCCCTAAAAAGGGAATAAAAAATATAAAATAATGAGGAAAAGGAGGAAAAAACCCTATACAGCTGCCTAAAACCATGTGTTTCCCAAAACCATGGGTCAGCACTCCACCACCAAAAAACTATAAATAGGTGATGGAGATCCCTTATTACATATCCACAATCACAAGCACCCTTACTCTGCCAAAATCTCTCTCGAAACCCTAGTTCACATTTGAACTATTTTCACCTTGAGAGCCACCTTTGGCCCATTCCCATCATTGGAGAAGGAGAAGGAGCATCTTGAAGCTTGGAGCATCCTCTTGGACACTGCAAAGGGCTTCATCAAACCTTGACACTCAAGGTAACATTAATAGAAAAAGCCATTCTTCCAATTTCATGTTTATGTTTCATGCATGCTTTAGAGGTAATTTAATTTTTGTTTTAGCTTAATTATTTACATTTACTGAACTGCTACTAAGGAGTCCATTCTCCTTAGTAGGTGCTCATTTGCACAAGCTAGGGGTAAAACCCTAGCTACAGTTTTGGCGACTCCCCTAGTTTTCAAATTTCTGGTTTCCGTTTTTTAAATTATTTCCTTTCGGCTGTCCCTTTCGGCCGCCGCATACCGCGTTTTTTCCCTCTGCAGTCGCGTCCCGACCGCGCCTTTCAGGCCTTTACCTGCGATCCGACCGCGGCTCTCAGACTGCTTCCGACGCCCTGCCGGCGGATTCAAGTCTGTTACCTGCGATTCGACCGTGGCTAATCAGCCTGTTTGCCGCGATCTGACTGCGCCTGTCGGCCTTTTTCCCGCGTCGCGACTGCGGTTTTCTGCCTCTTTCGTGCGTCCCGACTGCGCCTGTTAGCCCTTCTGCCGCGACCCGACTGCGTCTTTTTCCCTGTTTCCTGCGTCCCGACTGCCTCTGTTGTCCCGATAGCCGCGACCTGACCGCCGCTGTTTCCCTTAAACCCGCGGTCGGCCTATTCCAATTCGCCATAGACCCACGGTCTGATTTCTGCTCTTTTCCTGTTTTGAGCCCAGCCCCTTTTGCTGCAATATTTTCTGCATCTGAACAGCCCCCTGTCCCACCTGCAGCCTCACTACCTTACCAGCCTTTCTGCAATATAATTTCTGTTCCCTTTACAGAATTCTTTTAAAAATTTTAGTGTTTTTTAAATTCAGAAAATTTTGCAAGTTAAACTTTCAATTTCAGTATTATTGATAGATTGGAAGTTGCCCCCCCTTGTGGCACTTCTATTTTTGGGATCATTACCTCACGAGCACACACTCTGTCACATAAAATCAAGTGAGCCTTAAAAAGTACCTAACTAAACCAACATTCTAACCCCACTTGGGGAACACAAAAGAATCATTGTAGTTAGGTAGGATCAGGGGGATAGGCTTCCAATAACACCCCTTGGTTATTTCACTTGAGACATAGTTGTTGTCCAAATAGGGAACCAAAATCCCCTAGTACTTTTTGGCATGGTCACGACCAGTTTATCAGAGGGCCTCTCCCTTAGGAGGGTTGAAGTCGGGAGACTGGTTCCGGAGGCCTGAGTGGAATACCGCACTCCATTCAGTAACCGAAGGGCTACCTTTCGTGGTTCGCGGGATATCCCTGTATAGGGGTATTGCGGTCAACGAACTAAACGACAGATTCACCTTTCTGGACGTGTCATGAACGGGGTATCTTAGTTGCCATTCTTCTAGGATTGACTACCCGGTGTCCCTCCCGGTAGGGGGATATCATAGCCACTTGGCTTTCCTACTCATATTGTCTGACTTGGATTTCATCACCTTGCAGAGGATATGTTTAGTTGAGTCAGAATACTTTTAGTTAGGTGTTTGCATGCTCCTTTACCTCCCTTTGGTCTAGTGAGTCCACCATTTTTCTTTTTTAGGAAACCTGCTGCTTGTTGGTATTCTGACCATCTTTGTTGACACTCCACCTATTGTAGCACAGCTGCTACAGTGGGTGTTTTGAGTTGGTTGTTGGCCTGAGTGCCTTGCTTTTTAGCTCTCCTTCTGCACACTCGGTTGCATTAGGATTTTTGAGCTGTTTTTATACTCACCTCAACCCACAGAGACTAGACACCATCTGTCACCATTGAGTCCCCGAGACATTCTCGGCGCCTCAGGGGCGAGCCCCCACAGCACGGTTCTCTTGACACCACTCGTTGTAGATTTCGATCATTGTCCGTTGATACCACTCATCACAGATCTAGAGCCTTGTCACTTGACTCCACTCGTCAGCGACGTAGGACTCCGTCACCAAATAGTGACGCTCCTTACTTTACCTCTGATTCTGACGAAGAGTCTGAGAACCCTATTTATACTGCCCCTACTAGCCCCATGGCTGGTACGACTTCCACTCCATTTGTCATAGGGACCATTAGTGGCACATCCACCACTACACCAGTTACTACACCTGTTTTTGGTATGCCCTCCATGGGGAAACCATCTACCGTTCCCCTCACGGTACCTATACCCACAGCGGGAATTCCCATCCCCACTACATCCGTGGCTCACACTACCCATGGTGGTGCTAGACCATCCTCCACTACCTCAGTTCCCCCACTTGGGGGCACCACCCTAAATCTTGTCCCTCCACTTGGGGGCACTGGCCCCAACTTGGTCCATAGCACTACTGTGTCACAGCCTTCTTCCAGTTTGCCATTCATGGCTAGCCTCAACCTACCTGACCTGGCCAGATTGACCAACGATCCTATTCGACATGACCCTACATGGCCTCATATGCCTACCAAGCTCCCCTCGGACATCCCTAAGTTCGAGGGCAAGGCCGGTGAGGACCCACAAAACCATATCATGTCTTTCCACCTATGGTGTTCCTTTAACTCCATAGTAGACGACTCTGTTCGCCTCCGTCTCTTACAGCGCACCTTCACTGGCTCTGCAGCCAAGTGGTATATCGAGCAGCCTCATGGGACCCACGCCACCTTTGCTTCCCTGGCCTCGACCTTTCTGCAGTTCTTCCAGTTGCCTGTTCGCTATGACGCGGGTGTTGAGATCCTTCTATCTTGTAGACAAAACACGGCTACCCATATCACGGACCACATCCATGAGTGGCGTCGACGCCGTAGCCTATGCAAGATCAAACTTGACGACCGTATCTTCCTAGATTGGTTCCTCAAATCCCTTCTCCCGGTTATTGCTAAGGATGTAGCTTCAGAAAGACCCCAGTCTGAAGAAGAGGCCATCCTTAAGGCACAGCAGTTCGACCTCATTTACGCCCAGTCGGGTTACCTTTATACC
Source organism: Larix kaempferi (assembly GCA_027924585.1). NCBI lineage: Eukaryota > Viridiplantae > Streptophyta > Pinopsida > Pinales > Pinaceae > Larix > Larix kaempferi. Next base: position 6,163,826 of record BSBM01000893.1, read on the forward strand.
ATTATACCTGACGCCCCTCGTGGCGAGTCCTCCCAGCATGATGCGCCGGGGGCATCCCACGCTGCAGATGGTATCATTGGCCGTGTTTCTTCGCATCCCCAACCATTTTCTATAGCACGTCCTACCCCTGGCCCCGACCTGTCGCGGGCTACCTCCCAGTCTGGAGCAACCAACTCATATGCTCCCATGACACATCACCATTCCCATGGACCCTCATGTCCACCTCAGTGCTTCGGGTATGCGACTCCTGCTTATGCTCCTCCAGTCGCCCCTCAGCCTTACTACCATCAGCAGGCTGCCTCAGCTCCTGCGCCTTCACAAGCCCCACCCGCTTATTATCCGCCACAGGCAGCCCCTGCGGCACATCCACAACCTGCTCCGCAGTCCTATCAGCAACCCCCTCAAGTTGCTGCACCTGCTCAGCCTCAACCTACATATCATTCTCCGCAGCCTGCTCCAGCACCTGCGCAACCTCAAAATCCACCTGCTGCCCAAGGGCAAGTTTACGCCCAACAGAACCCGCAGCAAAACCAGAATAACCAACGAAACCAGGGCCAATAGAACCGCGGCAAGGGCCGTAATCGGGGGAACAACCAACCTGCAGACCAAGCTGGTCAACCAGCTAATCCCCCTGACAACAACAATGCGGCCCCCCGCTAATCAAAACCCTGATCGCCCGCCCAAGCAGGCTAAAAACCCCAATTTGCGAACGAACCACCCTTGTTCTATCTGCGGGGTCTATGGCCATTACACACATGCTTGCCCACACTTAGAGCGAGCTCGGCAACTCTGGGTTGACGAGGCCCATCGCCAAGGGCATGCGGCTCCCCAAGCGCCGCCCAACCCCCCCCAACCTCAACAACCCCCTTTGGTGCTGCAAAATCCCTTACCAACCCAAGGCGTGGTGAATACTCAGCCGTTGGCCCCTCAAGCTAACACGCAACCCCAACAACAACAAATCACTTACGCTGCCCCTGATCAACCCATGTTTGACTCAGGTACCCACCACTTGCTGATGATGTCATCTGCTGACGTCAACCTACAGACCCGTCGAAACCAATATGGCTCCACCTCTGAAGCCACTCCCACGGATAAACCTACTAACGCTCATCCCACCGATCAGGCGTTACGTATACCTCCGCCTCCTATAGATGGCGCTGCAAAAGCACCTCGTTTCCCACTTCGCCGAATCAACAATAACCCTAACGCGCGCGCTGCGTCAAACTACAACATCGTAGACGACCTAGCCCAATCTCCCGCAGCCATGTATGCATTAGAAGTCTTGAAGAACTGCCCTTCCCAGCGCAAGACTTTACTTTCCGCCATTGGGGGGATTGACCCAACTGATTCGCATTTGATGGCATTTGATTTAGACCAGTCTGAACCACGCCTACCTTCCAGCTTAGCCTTCCAAGTTACTGTCTCCGTTAGGAACCTTGTTATCCATCGGTGCATCATCGATGAGGGTGCCTCCACATGCGTTATGTCTACATTTGTATGGCAGAAGCTAGGATCCCCTCCTCTCCAGCAGTCCACCACTGCGTTACGTGCCTACGACGGTCGTTCGGCCCAGCCCCAAGGCCTTCTACCCAACGTTCCAGTCCAGTTAGGTGGTAAAACAGTCCTTATTGACATAGAGGTAATCAATGCCCAATTGGATTACAACCTTCTACTTGGCCGCAGCTACATGTATGCCATGCGGGCGGTTGCCTCTTCTGTCTTTCGCACCATGATGTTCCCCCATGAAGGACGCGTGGTTAAGATTGACCAGCTCACCTACTATGATCCCAGTGCTCCGGCGGCACCGGAAAATGTTCTCCCCATGGTTGAACAACCTGTTTCTCCTGCCACCACCTCTTTTGTTTCCTCTACGGGGCCTGGAGTCTACTCAGACGCGCCGATGACCTACACCTTTCAATCCATTCCTCCACCGTCATCCACGCCCGAAATGTCTGATTTATGTACCTTGTCCCACGACAACCTACCACCTAACACTCAACCACCCTTGTTGCCAAAACCACCACTGGTACCTAGCCACATTGGTGTTACACCGATCCATACAATCCCCTTTCTAGTCCCTCCATCGGGAGTAGTAAGCGCCCCGGTCATGGTTACCCTTAGCCTTCCTGGGTTAACATTGGGATTACCTGTATGGTATCTTTCGCCTCCCATTCGCCTGCCGACACCAGATGTCATCCTCCAGCCGGTGCAACCCATGGCTACTACCACTCAGCCACCTCCCGGTGTCTCTACCCCTTCGTCCTTCACGACACCTCCTCCTACTCCCAAACCCACTGGGGGCAGAGGTCCACAACCTTACACTGCTGTCCCACCTCCCAAGACAGTCAAGAACCCTCCAGTGTTTCGTGCTCCTCCCAAATGCTCGCTGTGTGACGAGTTGGGCCATGCGACCCACCAATGCCCACAGTTACCCGCATTGCAGAAGCACATGCAAATGCTCGATGATGACCCCAACATCCCAACTGTCGAACTAAACCCCACTCCTAAGCCTAAAGATAAGTCCCTACGTACCAACCACTCCTGCGCCATCTGCGGTATTTACGGGCACTATTCACATCATTGTCCCGATCTCCCGGATTACAGAGCGGCTCTCTATGAGATGAACAATCTGGATCTTGAGACGGCACCACCCACCATCGAGGAGATCTACCCCCCGGTCTCTCCCCCTTCTGAAGAGGTTAATATCATCTATATGATCTCTTCAACCACTACCCCCTCGTCAACCGATTTGACGACGCAAACTTTCCGTACCGATGAGGAGATTCTTGAGGCCCTTACCACTCCCGATTATCCCTGGGATGATATGCACCACCGTTCCTATTTCATCCCAGAAGAATCCTCCTCTAGCACAGCTACCCAATTCACAGTTGAGTCCAAATACTTCCTCCCTGCTAAGGTTGACTGGTTCAAGGACCCTATTCTTTCTCCTGATGCCTTCGGAAAGGGTAACATGGCCAACATCTCACCCGTCATCCACATAGATATCTCTGACCCCCCTGGCGTCAATGAATGCATTACCTTAGGAGCCTCCTGCAGTAAACAAGAGATTGAGGAGTACAGAAAAATCTTCCGGGAGTTCCGCGATGTCTTTTCCTGGTCCCATACCGAAATTCCTGGTCTTGACCCCGCTCTCATAGAGCACCACAGTAACACCTCTGAGTCAAGGAGCATAATAGATTCCCTCGACCCTGGGATAGGGGGCATGATCAACTATTTTGAACCTCCCCCATCACATCTATCTCAGCATGTCAATGAACCCATCGTCCAAACCCACACATATGTGATCCACAATCACAAACCCCATGCACATAGCATGGGGGCAGGTCATTAACCCTGCCCACTTTTTCACATTTGTGATCTCAACCATTTTTGAGGTCACATATCACTTGTATATTTGATTTTATACACCTAGTTATTTCCTTTGACCATTCCGAAGTCCTTATGACCTCCATTTTTTGCACCATTTGCACTGACAGATTCATTTTTCCGTGCCCGTGATGATGCTTGAGATCATTTCTCGCTCTCACTAGGACCAATATCACCATTGTGTCCCGACACCTTGTCGCCCTGGTTTGCATGCCACATCGGCTGTCCTCTGTTTTTCACATGTTTTATATCCTCGGATTCATTTTTCCGAGCTGGTGATGATGCTTGAGATCATTTCTCGCTCTCACCCCCCGATTTTTTGGGTATTTTTCCAAAATGCCCTCGTCACCCTCGGTGTGCGTGCCACATCGGCCGTTACCCATTTTTGACATCCTTTATATTGCCGGATTCATTTTTCCGAGCTCGTGATGATGCTTGAGATCATTTCTCGCTGTCACTTGGTACAATTTCAACATTGTGTCCCGACACCTTGCTGCCTCGGTTTGCGTGCCACATCAGCCGCCATCAGATTGTTCCACATTTTTACATGAGCCATTCACTCCTGTTATACTGCAAATGTCTCGTTATTTTGCCACCATCTCATCTCCCCCGCAAGGAGGCCCACCAGTGTTCCCCCCAACCCTCGTTCTTGGTCATCATTACTGATCCTTGATTGAACACTTCCTCCTTGCCTGGCCATTCCTTTTGTTCGGTATAATTTTATCCCTTTTTCGGGCCGGACAAGTCCTTTACGAAAAAGGCACTTAGGGAGTTTCCGTTAAGCTCTTTTCTGACTCCTAAAAGAATGAAAAGATCGCCGAGCAATCTTGCTTCCTTTCATGCTCGTTAAAGTACCTTAAAGGGCGTCTATCTGGTATAAGTTTAACCCTTTTCCGGACCTGGTAGACTAATTACGAAAAAGGAATACTCTAGTCACACCGGCTAGAAGAGTTCTTCATTGCATCCTTTTATGCTTCTTTGGGCCTTGGAGACTAAATCTACGAAAAAGCAACCCCCTGGAGTCTTCTTACTTGCTTTCAGACTCTCTAAAATTGAAAGCAACCACGAGCATACGCTGTCTTGGGCTCGTTAAATCCACACGACAGTACCATTCCATCACTTCAGAGTCTTCTTATCGCTTTCAGACTCCTTAAAATTGAAAGCCACCACGAGCATGAACTGTCCTGGGCTCGTAAAATCCACACGACAGTATCATTTTATACATACTTCTTCTAGTTCCTAAACCCATGAAGAAGTACTCTCCTGTGCCTCCTGGCACTATGATCGATCATCTCGGCAGCACCCCCAATCAGGTCACCTTTGTTCAGAGTATTCTGCAGTATCCTGCCATTTTATACCAGTTTGAGTCTCCCTCAGACCAGTCACTCTCCCAGAGCCAGTACAACTATGATCCCTTTTCCCCTCAGTCAGTTTCATATGCTGCCAGATCATTCCCATTTTCATACTCTGAACAAAGGAAGTTTGAGTCCACCCACTCTACTTGCCCAGTTGTCCCCCCACAGTTTGTCAGTCATGCCATCAGCATTATCCCATTTCGGTTGTTTACCTCGCGCTCCTGTCAAGGAAACATCATTGCCTTGATAGTTGCAGGTCTCCCTCTGTCGACGACAGCTCCTATATTCCAGAGGATAGGCCCAGAGGTCCCTACGCCTTGGACTTATCACCATCTGTGGTAAGTGCCTACGGATCATTCTTAGAGGAGATATCATTGCCTCTCCGAGTGGTTGTTCCTCACATGCTCGACTTCAGCACCTTGATCGCATCGTTGAGGATCGCGTAGGATTATATCCCATCAGTTTTTAGTCGAAGACCCCGGATTTCCCCCGACTCTAGCACATTGGTGAGTCATTTCGGAACACCCAGTTGTACGTTCCCGTGGATGTCCGGGCTGCGTTGGCGATTGTATTCGGAAGCCATCCAGCTATATGCTTCCTTGAGTACCCCTTTCAGTTCCAGTCCAGTGTACCATTGCGAGTGTACCCCTTGTCACTCTGATCCAGCAGCTCATTCGTTCCTTCGGTACCACATTCAGTAGCACTGTTGATTATTCCAGTGTATCAGTTTTTCAGCACAGACATGGTCAGCTCAGCAGTATGTCCCAGATTTTGTGTCCCCTCTGGACCCTTATGATGTACACAGTGGCTATGTATCTTTCAGGTCCCCTTTTTCGGGCCTCACAGTTATGTTTATGTATCTTGATACGAGCATGGGTATGCCCGCCTCGTCCATATATTGAGATTATTCCTCATTCAGTATTTGAGGTCATGTATATTTCAGGTCCCCATTTTTTGGACCCCATTGTTATTGTTATGTTATATCCTGATACGAGCATGGGAATGCCCGCCTCGTCCATATGATCAGATGATTCCTCATCCCTTATTGAGGTTATGTACTTTTAGTTCTTGCAGTTGTTCGGGATCGTTGTTCCGGGCTTCAGTTTGTTTCTTCTCTTCTCTCCACATCCCAGGAAAACCATTCATGACTTATGATGTCCATCGGCCATACGATGAGCTCCTGACCTCGCACATCAGGGGGCAATCTGTTAACACCCAAAAAGTGTTCACTACCTCATCTACCACATTATATGGCTCATTTGTCCATTTTCCTACCATATTTCCTTTAAAAACCCCAAAAATCCCATTAAAAAGCCTCCAAAAGGCCTAAAATGCCTCCAAAAGGCCACAAAACCATCAAAATAGCCTAAAAAAGGCTAAAAAACCCCCTTTTCCTCCAAAAATAGCAAAAATCCCCTAAAAAGGGAATAAAAAATATAAAATAATGAGGAAAAGGAGGAAAAAACCCTATACAGCTGCCTAAAACCATGTGTTTCCCAAAACCATGGGTCAGCACTCCACCACCAAAAAACTATAAATAGGTGATGGAGATCCCTTATTACATATCCACAATCACAAGCACCCTTACTCTGCCAAAATCTCTCTCGAAACCCTAGTTCACATTTGAACTATTTTCACCTTGAGAGCCACCTTTGGCCCATTCCCATCATTGGAGAAGGAGAAGGAGCATATTGAAGCTTGGAGCATCCTCTTGGACACTGCAAAGGGATTCATCAAACCTTGACACTCAAGGTAACATTAATAGAAAAAGCCATTCTTCCAATTTCATGTTTATGTTTCATGCATGCTTTAGAGGTAATTTAATTTTTGTTTTAGCTTAATTATTTACATTTACTGAACTGCTACTAAGGAGTCCATTCTCCTTAGTAGGTGCTCATTTGCACAAGCTAGGGGTAAAACCCTAGCTACACCGTGAACTAAGTGGAAAGGGGTAAAAGTGGTGGCGGTTTTGGTTGACGTGCGGTATGCCCATAGTGCCAGGAACAGCATGTGGTGCCAATTTGACTTGTGTTTATCTACAGTGCGCTGGAGGATGGTTTTTAAAATTTTGTTGATTGCCTCAACTTGGTCGTTTCCTTGGGGGTAGTAAGCGGAGGATAAATGGTGTTCAAATTTCAGTAAAGTTGATAGTTCTCTCCAGACGGCGTCTTCGAAGTGAGAGTCGTGGTCTGAGACGAGTTGCTTTGGCACTCCAAAACGAGCGATGACATGGTTCAAAAAAAACCGTGCTACGGTTTCGGCCTTGCAAATGTAGGTTGGCATGGCCTCCGCCCACTTGGTGAAATAATCTACGGCCACAATGATGTGTTTGTGACCGCCGGCTGACGTGGGATTGCAATCGAGAAAATCGATGGCCCATTTGCAGAATGGTCCGGCAGTGACTACTAGATGAAGGGGGGCGGGTGGGGTTCTTGCTTTTGGGGCAAAAAGTTGGCAGTTTTGACAATGTTTGACTGCGGTGATGCAATCAGTAAATAATGAAGGCCAAAAGTAACCTGCGTGGATGATCTTTTGGGCGGTAGCCATGCCGGAGAAATGGCCTCCGCAGGCACCGTTGTGGCAATCATTAAGGACTTGTTCTGCCTCGCTATGGGATAGGCAGCGTCGTAGGATGGTATCAACGCCGCGTCGATAAAGTACATCCCCTAACAAGAGATATCAGGGGGCGTGGTGTCGTATACGACGGCATCCGTCACGATCGATGTGGGGTCTGAACTTCTGCGTGCGAAGGTATAACAAAATATCACCGTACCATGGGTCATCAGATGAGATGATGAAAATGTGGTCGTTAGTGAGATCTGTTTTGATGGCGGGTGATGACGAAGAGGATGGGAGATCTGTGATGAGTTGAGCTAGTGCTAGGGCCTTGGTGCTCTTTGGGGTCTTAAAAGTAAGTTCGTACTCTTGTAGAATAATCACCCATTTAGTTATGCGGCCTTGAAGAAGGCGACGCGTCAAGAGGTAAACCATAGGATTGGAGTTAGCTACGACTGTGGTGTGGCTTAAGAGGATATAATGTCTCAGCTTTTGCACTGAAAAAACGATGGCGAGGGCCATCTTTTCTTCATGTGGGTATCGAAGGGGTGGGCCGGACAAGGTATGTCTCACGTAGTAGATGACATGCTCTTGGCTAGTGTCATCTTCTTGTATGAGGACTCCAGATACAGCGTGTTCAGATGCTAAAACATAGAGGATGAATTCTTTGTTGAAATATGGAGGAGAAATCAACGGGGCATTTGTGAGTGCTTTCTTTAAATCGGTGAAGGTTGTCTCTGCTTGTTGGTCCCATATGAAATGGGTATGCAGACGTAGTAGTCATAGGAAGCCGTGGACTGTTGTGGCATAGTCAGGGACAAAGCGATGGAGGAAGTTGGACCTCCCTTGCAGGCTTTGTAGTTGTCTTAATGTGCGGGGTGCTGGTAGCTCTAGAATGGCTTGGACTTTTAAGGGGTCTATAGTGATGCCTTTTTCTGAGATAACAAACCCCATTAGGCGACCTGATGTTACGCAAAAGACACACTTGAGGGGGTTCAATCGGATGTTGTATTTCCGAGAACGCATGAAAACTTGTCGAAGGTCATCTAAATGGTCAGATTGTTTTTTGGATCGAGCTGTGAGGTCGTTCAGGTAAAATTTTATGATCTTATGGAGATTGTGGAAGCAATAAGTCATGGCGCATTGGAAGGTGACTCCAGCATTCTTGAGGCCAAAAGGCATGACACGATAGGCGAAGGTGCCCCATGGGGTGGTGAAGGCCGTCTTATACTGATCTTCTTTACGGATTTTTATTTGGTTGTATCCGGAGAAACCATCCATAAAAGAAAGGACCTCGTGTCCTGCGCATTCATCGATTAGTTGGTCAATGAACGGTGTGGGGAAGTTGTCCTTGGGACAAGCGAGATTGAGGTCTCAAAAATCAGTACAAACGCGTATAGTGCCCACTTTTTTGTTTACTGGTACTGGGTTTGAAACCCAAGTGGTGTAGGCGATAGGATATATGCATCCTACTTTTTGGAGTTTTTCGATCTCAGCTTTAACAGCTGGGAGTTTGGACGGGTGAAAGGGTCGTTGTTTTTGTCGGACAGGAGTTACATGTGGCCAAGTGTCGATGTGATGTTCCACAATTTTGGGATCGAGGCCAGGCATCTCGGTGTAAGACTAGGCGAAGACATCACGAAACTCTTGGAAGAGTTTCTTATATGCCTGAGTTTTCGCTTGAGTGTAAGATGCACCTAGCGAGATGAGCTCAGGTTTTCCAGGTGTGGTGGAAATGTCGATTTGGATAATGGGGGAAATGTTTGACATGTTCCCTTCCTCAAAGGCATCAGGGGTAGGAATAGGATCCTTTAACCAGTCGACTTTGGTGGGGAGGAAATATTTGGACTCGACTGCAAACTGGGTAGCTGTGGTGGAGGCGGATTCTTCTGGGAGGAAGTATGAACAATGGTGCATGTCTTCCCAGGGGTAATCAGCGGTCGTAAGAGCCTCTAAAATTTGCTCATCACTATGGAAGTAATCTGACCATAAGTCGACAGGTTCTGGTTTGTATGTTGTCGAGATCATGTAGATGGTGTTAATCTCTCCGGATGGGGATGCTGCGGGAGGGTAGATCTCCTCAATTGTAGGGGGCACTGTCTCAAGGTCCAAAATATTCATCTCGTAGAGAGCTGCTCTGTAATCTGGGATATCAGGACAGTGATGTGAGTAGTGGTCGTAAATACCACATATCGCACAAGGGTGGTTGGTACGTAGTGATTTATCACGAGGCATGGGGTTTGAGTCAATTTTGACAACCGGGATGTTGGGGTCGTCGTCAAGCATTTGCATGTGTTCCTGTAATGTAGGTAACTGTGGACACTGATGGGTTGGATGGCCTAACTCATCACACAACGAGCATTTAGGAGGAGCATGGAACACGAGGGGAGGTTTAACTGCCTTGGGTGGGGGTACCGCAGTGTATGGTTGTGGGCCTCTGCCCCCAGTGGGCCTGATGAGAGGAGGGGGATTCGTAGATGACGAAGGAGTAGTGATACCGAGAGGTAGTTGGGTAGAAGTGACAATGGGTTGCACCGGTTGCAGGGTGACATTTGGTGTCGGTGGGGGAACGGGAGGCGAAATATACCACACGGGTAATCCCAATGTTAACCCAGGGAGACTAAGGGTAGCCATAACCGGGGCGCTTACTACACCTGAGGGAGGAAATAGAAAGGGGATTGTGTGGATGGGTGTAACACAGATGTGACTAGGGACCAATGGTGGTTTAGGGAACAAGGGTGGCTGATTGTTGGGTGTTTGTGTATTGTGGAAAAGAGTACAGAGGTTAGCGACGTGTGTCTCCGGTGACGGTGGTGGAATAGATTGGAATGTAGAAGTCATTGGCACGTTGGAGTAAAGTCTGGGTCCCATGGAGGAAACAAACGAGGTAGTTGCACCACAAATGGGTTGTTCAATCATAGGGAGAACATTTTCAGGTGCGGTGGGGGCCTTGGGATCGTAGTAGGTAAGTTGGTCGACCTTGACCACGCATCCCTCATGGTGGAACATCATAGTACGGAAAATGGATGAGGCAACCGCCCGCATGGCATACATGTAGCTGCGACCAAGTAAGAGGTTATAATCGAGTTGGGCATTGATGACCTCAATGTCAATGAGCACGGTTTTACCCGCCAGCTGGATGGGGACGTTAGCTAAGAGACCTTGGGGTTGAGCCGAACGGTCTGTTCGAATATCCACATCATCTTTTTCAGGATCTTACATGCAATTAGGGTTTGCATGCAAATTCTAGGGTTTGCATGCACTTGCATGCACTTTGCATGCATCCCAGTCACCAGTTTGATGCCTCCAGCACCTTAGCCACCTTATTCTAGCACCCGGGAGCCACTTCCTTCAGATTTTTAGCCCTCCTAGGCTGAAAGGCGCCCACTTCTCACCTACTGCTAGAGAAGGGCGCACTTGTTCACCTACCACTGCAGTTCCACTTCAGTTACATTCAGTTAGCTCCGATTCTCCCTGATTTAAGGCTAGTTTCACTCCCGACTGATTGTTTCACTTCCGTTGGACCTCCAGTTTGACTAGATGACTTGTTCTAACTTCAGTTAGTCTCCCATGTGCCCCCCATTGAGCCTCCTTCCCTTAATCAGTGCTACACACTTCAGTTACACATGACACACTCAGTTAGACTCAGATTGGCACCTGGATGACTGGTTCTTGTGCATTGATGACCACCACCGATTGATGATGAGGACTCCTAGTTGGAGTCAAGCTACTCCATTCAGTGATTCGAATGGCCTACTTAGTCAATTCGAATTGCTCATTGACAGATATTGTATTCTATTGTAATTCATTCACCCTTTTTGGGATATTGAGCACTGCTGCATGTTTTGCACAGTTTTACACCATATTTTCTATATTCATCTGTTGTGATTGATTTACTTGTTCATTAGATCTACTGTGACTAATTTTACATGGTATCAGAGCCATTGCAGGGACAATATCTCTTTTCTACAGGTGGTTCTACAAGAAGATTTGAGTGAATTGCTCAAAAATTGCAAAAAGTTTTGGCATGAGATATCTCAAGGGCATTCGCTCCTGTGCATGCAAAGCTTAAAAATACTTCCAATACCACTCCAGAAGCTTGAGTTTCCACATAATTCCTGGATCTGATACATTGGACCCATTCAACATTGTTTGATCTCCAATCCCAGGTGTGATGCAACTCTAAAAGGGTGGATTGTTCGACCTTATTGTTCTTGGTTTGATTGTGATTTGCAGGTTATCAAACTCCTCCTTTGCATTCGCTACACTATGCATGCAAACTCCTCTTTTGCATTCGCTACACTCTGCATGCAAGCTCATCTACATCAGTTTGACTCGCTCCTAGCAATGGAATACTCTTCTTCAAAGCCTATCCTCACCCCATTCAATTATTTTGATTGGAAAGATGATATGGAGATCATATTACGTTCAAAAGGTTACTACCGAGTCACTCTTGGTCTTGAATTGGAGCCAAACAATGTGTCAGATCGAACCAAACACTACAACAAGCTTGATGAAGCTTATGGTCTTCTTTGTCTCTCCATCTCCAAAGATCTTCACTTCCATATCAGCGGATTGAAGACTCCAAAAGCTATATGGGAGCAACTTGAAACACTACTTGGCAAGCAGGATGAGCTTAGGGCTTTTCAATTAGAGAATGAATTGATTTCCCTTAGTCCTGAGAATTTCGAGACCATCAATGAATTCTTCACAAAATTCAAGAACTTGAACTTGCAAATGAAGAATAGTGGAGTTATCAAAGAGGATAAACAATTGATCCTCTCCATTCTAAGCAAGCTTGGTAAAGATTATTCGGTATTTGTCTCTATTTTCAATTCCGGTCAGCTAACTACCCCGAATTGGAAGATGCCTACCTTGAATGCCTTCATTGAGTCCGTCACAAAAGAGCATGACAAGTTGATTCAAATGGGGTCCATAAGCTCCAAAGATTCAGCCCTATATGTTCGAGGACCCAAGATCCCGAATGGTAAAGGAAAGCAAAAGAAGGAGAAGCCCAAATTCGAGCCTCACAAGCAAAGAGAGAAAGGAAAACAAACGGATGCACCATCCAGTTCGAAGTTCAAGCAAAAGGGCAAAGAAGGTAACCAAAAATCTAAATGTAATTATTGTAACCGTGGCTTTCATCCCGAAAGTTCATGTATGAAGAAGACTATAGATCAAATGGCCCTCCTTTTGGAGAAGAACAACATAACCCTTCCTGACGGTGCAAGGAAGAAGGATAGGAATGATGATCATGAAAGAGGACAAGCACTCATGGCAACTGTTTCGAAGCCCACTACTCTCTTCATAGATTCGGGTGCATCGAATCATATGGCTGCAAATATTGATTCTTTTTCTTCATTCGATCCAAACAGCTCCATCCCCATCCATTTGGGAGATGACTCAAAAATTTCTTCAAAGGGCAAAGGTACGATTCATGTAGATCATGGAAGCTTTCAGAATGTTCTATATGTGCCTTCCTTAGCTTCAAATCTTCTTTCTGTGTATCAAATGACACACACTGGTGAACCGAAGCAAGTTACATTCAGCCCTAATACAGTTGAAATTTCTGATATCAAAAGTGGAAGACTAGTTGCAATCGGAAAGGCAAACCACACTGCAAAATGCTATGAGTTTTCACACTTTATTCCGCTTGCAAAGCCCACTGCTCTTCGCACACATGGTAATGAGGTTAGTAGGCTTTGGCATGAAAGATTTGGACATCGTAATTATAAGTATTTTCTGCTGCTATCAAAAAAATCCATGGTAGATGGCCTTCCACAACTCCGTTCCTCGAAGGGAATATGCACCGATTGCATCATTGGGAAGCACCCCGAGCACAGATTCGACCGTGGCAAAGCTAGTAGAGCTTCTACTATTTTGGGGTTGATCCATTATGATATCAGTGGTCCACTGCCCCATATGTCATTAAATGGTTCAAGGTATGTTTTGACATTTATTGATGATTTTTCCCGCTTTACATGGGTATTCTTTCTCAAAAACAAGTCAGAAGTGCTTGGAAAATTCAAGGATTTTAAGGCTTCTGTTGAGACCGCCACTGAGAGCAAGATCAAAGCTCTTAGATATGATAATGGTGGAGAATATATTAAGTCCGAGTTGCTGCAACTTTGTGCCCAAAGCGGAATTCAGATCCAACATACAATTCCCTACACACCCCAGCAGAACGGTGTAGCGGAAAGGAAAAACCGGTCACTGAAAGAGATGGCTACGTGCATGATTGAATCAGAAGGTTTGGCTGCAAATATTTGGGCTGAAGCAATCAATGTTGCTGCTACATACAGAACCGAGTTCCACATTCATCCGTGAAAGGTATGACTCCTTTCGAAGCATTCTTTGGTCACAAACCGGATGTGTCAAATTTGAGAGTTTTTGGCTCTACTGCATGGGCTAGAATTCCTTCTGAGAAGAGACGAGCTTTGGATCCACAAAGTACCGAGTGCATACTGATAGGATATGGGGAAGAATCAAAATCATATAAACTCATGGATATCAGATCTAAAAAGATATTCATAGAGCGTAGTGTGCAATTTGAAGAACCGCTTCAAGAATTGCAACTAGTCAAGGAAAAGACTGTCGATTCACCGCCTTCACCAGAAGAAGATCCGTGCAGCGATAATGAAGGTATGAGTTCTGATATTTCTGATATTTCAGCAGCATATGATGATCATGACATATCAGGTTCAGAATCTGACCATTATGATACTCCTCAGTTACCAAAGTGGGCCCAAAACACTCTCCAATCTGCTGGTTCAAACCTTGGAAATCCTGCTGATCCGAGACGAACAAGAGCAGACTTTCAAAGAGCAGGTATGGCACTATCTATTGCTGATCCATTACTTCCTGTGATTTTTTATTTGATGGCTGGTTCAGATCCCACATCATACTATTCTGCCCACCGAGATCCGAGATGGAAAAGTGCCATGGATGAAGAGTACAGTTCTCTTCAAAAGAACAACACATGGGAGCTAGTTTCTCTTCCACTTGGAAGAAAATTAGTGAAGTGTAAATGGGTCTACCATACTAAATTTGCTGCTGATGGCACTATCAGAAAATACAAAGCAAGGCTGGTGGCAAAAGGTTTCTCCCAAGTCCAAGGAGTGGACTACACTGAGACTTTTGCACCGGTTGCAAAGATGGATTCAATCTGCCTTGTTTTAGCTATTTCCGCATCCAAGCACTGGGAGGTGCACCACATGGATGTGAAGAGTGCATTTTTACATGGAGACCTTGTTGAAGAGGTATATATGCAGCAACCAGAGGGTTATACATCAGATCCATCATTGGTTTGCAGATTGAAGAAATCTTTGTACGGGTTAAAACAGGCCCCAAGAGCTTGGTACGCAAAGATGGACTCCTTCCTTCTTTCTCAGAATTTCCAAAGATGCAAATCTGATCTGAATGTGTATCTTCAGCGAGTTAAAGGTAATTTGTTGGTTATTGTACTTTATGTTGATGATCTTCTCATTACTGGTAGCACTCTTACTTCAATAAACAAGCTAAAAACTGCCTTAAATCTAGCTTTTGACATGAGCGATTTGGGCTTGCTGAGTCACTTTTTGGGCTTGGAGATAGCTCAAAATTTTGATGGGATCACTATATCTCAGCAAAAATATGCTTCCGACCTGTTATTGAAGTTTAATATGGCTGAATGTAAGGCAGCCCCATTCCCATTCCTCTCAGGAATCAGTCTTGAGGAGGGAGATTCTACACCGCTTGCAGATTGCAGTATGTATCGACAGTTGATTGGTTCACTACTTTATTTGACACACTCAAGGCCTGATATATCATATGCCGTGAGTGCCGTGTCAAGATATATGTAGCAGCCACATGAGCTTCATTGGCGAGCAGCCAAGCGGATCTTGCAGTATGTGCAAGGTACGAGACATTTTGGCATACATTATGCTGCAGATTCTGAACTTGATTTCATTGGTTTTACTGATTCAGATTGGGCAGGTGATAGCATTGATCGGAAGTCCACTTCCGGTTATGTTTTCATGATTGGTCATGGTGCTATTTGCTGGTCCAGCAAAAAGCAAGCAGCCATTGCACTTTCTTCAGCAGAGGCAGAGTATCGAGGGGCAGTCAATGCCTGCATTCAGGCAGTTTGGTTGCAGGGTATTCTTTTCGAGTTTGGTTTTGGTGGCACTACTTCGAATGTCCTATTTTGTGACAATCAAAGTGCTATCAAGATCTCCACAGATCCAGTTCAGTGGCAGAGGACCAAACACATTGAGATTCATATGCATTACATTCGACAGTTGGTGCATGACCGCACCATCATTCTGCAATATTGCCCCACTGATGAGCAAATTGTAGACATCTTCACCAAGAGCTTCACTAAGAAGAAGTTCTCTTACCTCCGTTCACTGTTGGGGGTGAGTTCCATCATGGTGGAGACAGATTGATTCATTATTATGCTTTAGCTTGAGGGGGGGCTTTCTTCCCACTGGGTTTTCCCTCTTTCCTCACTTAGTTTATTTTCAGCATTTTTTGGATTATTGTATTGGGGTGACCTTTGGTCTTAGTTACCAGGGCCCCACATTAATTTTTGCACATCATAGTCTAGCTTGAGGGGGGGTGTTTGGATATCCACATCATCTTTTTCAGGATCTTGCATGCAATTAGGGTTTGCATGCAAATTCTAGGGTTTGCATGCACTTGCATGCACTTTGCATGCATCCCAGTCACCAGTTTGATGCCTCCAGCACCTTAGCCACCTTATTCTAGCACCCGGGAGCCACTTCCTTCAGAGTTTTAGCCCTCCTAGGCTGAAAGGTGCCCACTTCTCACCTACTTCCAGAGAAGGGCGCACTTGTTCACCTACCACTGCAGTTCCACTTCAGTTACATTCAGTTAGCTCCGATTCTCCCTGATTTAAGGCTAGTTTCACTCCCGACTGATTGTTTCACTTCCGTTGGACCTCCAGTTTGACTAGATGACTTGTTCTGACTTCAGTTAGTCTCCCATGTGCCCCCCACTGAGCCTCCTTCCCTTAATCAGTGCTACACACTTCAGTTACACATGACACACTCAGTTAGACTCAAATTGACACCTGGATGACTGGTTCTTGTGCATTGATGACCACCACCGATTGATGATGAGGACTCCTAGTTGGAGTCAAGCTACTCCATTCAGTGATTCGAATGGCCTACTTAGTCAATTCGAATTGCTCATTGACAGATATTGTATTCTATTGTAATTCATTCACCCTTTCTGGGATATTGAGCACTGTTGCATGTTTTGCACAGTTTTACACCATATTTTCTATATTCATCTGTTGTGATTGATTTACTTGTTCATTAGATCTGCTGTGACTAATTTTACACGGTCTTCGTAGGCTCTCAATGTAGTGGTGGACTGCTGGAGAGTAGGAGATCCCAACTTCTGCCAAACGAATGTGGACATAATGCATGTAGAGGCCCCTTCATCGATAATGCACCGATGGATGACAAGATTCCGAACGGAAACGGAAACTTGGAATGCTAAAGTGGAAGGCAAGCGTGGTTCGGATTGGTCCAAATCGAATGCCATTAGTTGTGAATCATTGGGGTCAATAGTGCCAATGGCAGAGAGCAAAGTCTTGCAGTGTGAAGGACAGTTTTTTAAGACTTCTAAATCAGACATTGCTGCAGGGGATTGGGCTAAGTCATCTACAATGTTGTAATTCGACGCAGCTCGAGCATTGGGATTATTGTTGATGCGACGAAGTGGGAAGCGAGGTGCTTTAGAAGCGCCCTCAAGTGGAGCCGGAGGTATACATAACGTCTGATCTGTGGGATGGACGTTAGTGTTCTTGTCGACGGGGGGGGCTTCAGGGGTGCAGCCATATTGGTTCCGATGGGTTTGGAGGTTGGCGTCTACGGATGACATCATCAACAAGTGGTGAGTATCTGAATCGAACATGGGTTGATCAAGAGCGGCATAAGTGATTTGTTGTGGTGGCGCGTTGCCCTGAGGGGGAGCTAACGGCTGAGTGTTCACTACGCCTTGGTTTGGAAAGGGGTTTTGCAGCACCAAAGGTTGATGTTGAGGTGGTGGAGGGTTGGGTGGTGGCTGAGGAGCCGCTTGTCCTTGACGATGGGCATCATTAGTCCAGAGTTGCCGAGCTCGCTCCAAATGTGGGCAAGCATGTGTGTAATGGCCATAGACCCCGCAAATAGAACAAGGATGGTTTGTTATGAGGTTATTGTTTTTGGGCTTCCTGGGATTACGATCTGGATTCTGGTTGGGAGGAGCAGTGTTGTTATTTTGCGGAGGATTGGGAGGTGGAGGACCTTGATGTTGTTGTTGGTTGTTTTCGCAGTTACATCCTCTTCCATGATTTTGTTGCCCACCCTGGTTGCGCTGGTTGTTTTGGTGCTGGGGCTGATTATGTTGTGTGTACACTTGCCCTTGAGCAGCGGGAGGATTTTGGTTTGCTGCAGGTGCGGGAGCAGGTTGCGATGCATAATAAGTTGGCGGGGCTGGAGGTGGTCCAGTTACCTGCTGGGGTTGTTGATAACCCTGAGCTATTGGAGGTGTTGGGTTAGCTGTCACAGCTTGCTGCGGGTAATACATTGGTTGAGGTGCAGCTGGGGGGGGCGTATGCGGGTGGTGCATGACCAAAGCACTGTGGTGGACATGAGGGTTCGTGGGTATGGTGGTGATGTGCCATGGGAGCATATGAATTGGTTGCTCCAGATTGAGATGTAGCCTGCGAAAGGTCGGGGCCATGGCTAGGATGAGCAATCGAAAAGGGTTGGGGATGTGAGGCCATACGACCAATGATGCCATCTGCGGCATGGGATGCCCCCGACGCATCGTGTTGGGATGACTCGCCCCGAGGGGCGTCTGGTATAATGGTATATAGATAACCCGATTGGGCGTAAATGAGGTCAAATTGTTGGGCTTTGAGGATGGCCTCTTCTTCAGACTGGGGTCGTTCGGATGCCACATCCTTGGCAATGAGAGGGAGGAGGGATTTGAGAAACCAATCTAAGAAGATACGGTCATCTAACTTGATTTTGCAGAGGCTTCGGCATCGACGCCACTCATGAATGTGGTCAGTGATGTGGGTGGCCGTGTTCTGTCTGCAAGACAGTTGGATCTCGACTCCCGCATCATAGCGGACAGGTAACTGAAAGAACTACAGGAAGGTCGAGGCAAGGGAGGTAAAGGTGGCATGGGTCCCATGGGGCTGCTCGATATACCACTTGGCTGCAGAGCCTGTGAAGGTGCGCTGTAACAGACGGAGGCGGACAGAGTTGTCCACTATGGAGTTGGAGGAACACCATAGATGGAAGGACATGATATGGTTCTGGGGGTCCTCACCTGCCTTTCCCTCAAACTTAGGGATGTTGGAGGGGAGTTTGGTGGGCATGTGAGGCCATGCAGGGTCGTGTCTGATGGGATCATTGGTTAACCTGGCTAAGTCTGGTAAGTTCAGACTCGCCATGTACGGTAAGCTAGCAGATGGATGTGGCGTAGTGACTGGGACATGACTAGTCATGGTGGTATGATGTAGGGGTCTAGTAGCGCCTAAAGGTATGCTAGGTATTGAAGGTATGTGTCCTCCAATAGATGTGGTCTGGTATGGGCCAGCGTTTCCAAGTGCAACATGGGTTACACCAGGGTTAGGAATAGTAGTAGGGATTCCTGGGATATGGATTGTGGAAATGAGAGGGGGTGTGACCCCTATGTTTGGCATACCCGTAATAGGAGGTGGTCCTGTGTTGGGCATTCCTAAAAATGGAGTGTCCCCCATATTAGGCATACCCGGGGGGGTGGTTGTTGCCATGGATGGCACCACAGTAGAAGGGTCTGTGGATGTATCACCTATGGTGCTGGTAAAAAGTGGGTCGAATTGTGTCCCAGCCATGAGGTTGGTTGGTAATAACTCGGTAGGGTTTTCAGATTCTGCCTCAAAATTAGATGTGAAGTGAGGCATGTCAGAATTGGATGACTGTCTGTTTGACCGATGATGTGTCGAGTCAAGGGATAAGGATCGACGTCGGTGACGTGGAGAGCCAAGTAGACTGAACTCTGGGAGCTCGCCCTGAAGACGATGAGAGTGTCTAAAGTTCTCAATGGTGAGAAATAAGTTTTTTGTGTAAAAATCTTCTATGTAAAATGGTAATGTATAAAAAACTCAAAACCCTAATGCAACCAAGGGTGCAAGAAGGGGAGTGAAAATAAAGGCTCTCAGGCCAAAAAATCAACCTCAAAAAGAACTTATTATAGCAGCTATGCTATAATAAGTGGAGGGATGCAAAAAATGGTCAGAATACCAACATGCAAACAGCTTCTAGAAAAAAGAGGTGCTACTAGACCAAAGGTGGATTGTATCATGCAAACACCTAACTAAAAGTATTGTGAATCAACAAATGATATTCTCTGCAAGGTGATGAAATCCAAGTCAGACAATATTGAGTGTTGAATCAACGGCTAGATATCCCCCTACCGGGAGGGACACCGGGTAATCAATCCTAAAGAATGGCAACTAGGATACTCTGTTCATGACATGTCCAGAAAAGGTAAATCTGCCGTTTGGTCCTTTTACCACAATACCCCCATACAGGGATATCCCGAGAACTGCGAATGGTAGCCTTCAGTTACTGAATGGATTTCGGTATTCCACTCAGGCTTCCGGAACTATCCTCGCGACTTCAACCCTCCTTAGGGAGAGGCCTTCCGATAAACTGGTTATGACCGTGCCAAAAATTACTAGGAGATTTTGGTTCCCTAATGGACAACAGTTATGTCTCAAATGTAATAACTGAGGGGTGTTATTCGAACACCTATCCCCTCAATACTACCTAGCCACAAAGTTCTTTTAAGTGTTCCCCAAGTGGGGTTAAAAGTGGGTTGAAGTTAGGGTAAATTTTAAGGCTCAGTTTTAAATTATGTGTTTGAGTGGGTGCACGTGTGGTATTTTAAACTGAAATTGAAAAAGTAAATGCTTTGCAATAAATATTCAAAAAACAAAGGATCTTTTGAAATAGAAAAGCAAATAATATGACTTCTTCAATAAATGGAAATTAAATGCTTTGCAAAAACTATTCAAAAAACAAAGGATCTTTTGAAATGGGAAAGCAAATAATATGACTTCTTAAAGAGATAAATGGATTTCTTTTTCAAAAAATTGCTATGGGCAAAATATCAAAGAAGTAAACAGCAAAATTTTAATCTAGATAAAATGCAAATAAATCCTTCTTTCAATTTCTGAAAATTTTTAAAAAGACTTTTTCAAAGGTGCATTCTAAATAGTAAAATTTTCCTATGGCTGTAAACAATGCTGGAATTTTAGTACTGTAAAATGTGCTATGTGGGCAGAAAATACAGTAAAAAATTAATTTTTTAAACAGATTGGCCGAATGGAAAAAATTGGCATCGCGGGTTCTTACAGGACAGCCACGATGGACCGCGCGGGTTTCTGTCGCACAGTCGCGATGGGTAGCGCGGGTTTCAGCCATGAAGCCGAGCTGTGCAGCGCGGGATTTTGTCACACAGTCGCGATGTGCAGCGCGGAAATTGTCCGTGAAGCTGCGATGTGCAGCGCGCTAATTGGACGCGAAGCCACGGTGAACCGCACGGAAAAGAGCCACGCAATCGCGATGAGCCGTGCGACTGTCAGGAAAAAATCCACGAGGCGAAAGCCGTACGCCAACGCCAAAAAACGAACCTGAAAATGACGATTTTGGGCTGTTAATTGCAATAAAATGGGCCAAGATCTAGAACAGCAATGGATATGCTATCTAGGGTGGCAGATCTATGAATTAAACTAACTAATACTAACAAAAATTAAGATCTAAAGCGAAAAATAAAATTTTGAGATCTAAAGATTCAAGCAGCGGAGTCGCCAAAAACTGTTGGCTTGGTTTTGCAACCAAGCTTAGTGCAATGGGCACCTGCTAACTAGTAGCAGTAGTTTCAATATTAAGCAAAAACAATAAACTAAATCTAAATCTAAACTAAACTAGCATGTGCATTTTTGAATTAAAAAACAAGAACAAGAAATATAAGAAATAATTTTGTTTTGAAAATGGGGGCAAGCAAGTGCTTGCAATAATAATACCTCCAAGTGATGAAGATAGTTGAGAAGCTCCAAGGGTGAGCAGCTCCAAACTCCAAAGGGTCCTTTCTCCAAGGTTGCTACAATGGCCAAAAGCTCAAGGGAGATTTTGGCAGCATGAGGATAGGAATATGGATGGATATGAAATGAGGAGCCCGTACCACCTTTTGATAGGTTTTGGTGGTAGGGAATACCATTGTGGTTTTGTGGAAACCAATGATATTGACCAACATGGTTTAGGTACTTTTCCCTCCTTTTTCCTTTTTTGAATAAAATTAATATTTTTATTCCCTTTTTAATATTTTTGGGAATTTTTGACCCTTTTTGAGGGTTTTTTATGTTTTTTTAGGAAAAATAATATTTTTGAGTGGGAAAAGGGGTGTATTAAGGTCTTTTGGTGACCATTTGTTGGCTTTTAGAGGCTCAAATGGTGGAAAAGTGGACAAATGGGTCATGTGAATAAGGAAATGAGCTAGTGAGCACTTTGTAGGTGTTAACAGGATGCATGCAATTGCATGCATGCATGAAAAATCATGTCTGCATGCAAAATGAATGCATGACTGAAAATGAAAAAATGGATAATGTTGGTAGGACTAGGATGGAGTATAGGAATATCCCAACACTATGCCTATGGATAGTCTGCCACTATTTGTCTTTATCAGGGTCTTTCTCAGTTGACATATATGACTTAAAACCTATTGAAGAATTGCAAATGCTTCAAAGAACTATTTAAATGCTCATTTAACTTCCCCTTTGCTATTAAAACTTTACCAAGACCACATGCATCAATATAACCAAAGACAGAGTACTTTGCTGTTGCACATATCTGGATCCTAATAGTGCCACTAGCTAGAGCATTAATAACGTATGTAGAAAGAGCTCTCATAAAACGAATAGTTCCTTAGGGATATCAACAATGAGTATTCCAGGATTCAATATTTCTACGCTATCTCACTTGTGTCACAGTCCTCTCATTTGAAATCAATCCACACACTGCCTCTTGAACAAATACGAATGGCACCTCCATTGATATTTGAGCGAGAGCATAAAGAAGAGATGAGTACATTCTTGCTAATTTCCAGAACTCCTCTTGATAACCTTCATCATTCATAAATCTGGTTATGGAAGTAACATTTTCCTCCTTAAGTTCTCTGACTTCCTCGATCCCGAATCCTTGTAGGTCAATGCCAAATTTGATAATCACATCACAACAACTAGAAGAATTTGGGTGGCATTAGTGGGATAACTTTTTCACTGGAAATCAAAAGTATTTTCTGAAATTGAGTGTGATATTCTCGTGGCAACATTACCAATTTTCGGGTAGCGATTTAGTGAATATTTGGTGGAAATTTCATAGGTGGAAGGAGTTCAACAAACCCGTAGAGATAACAGAGTTTTTGCTTTTCTCCTTCTACATGGCATAGATCTCGTAAAGCTGAGATTTTCTGTCTGGCTTGACATGCAATTATTCAGATACGTGGAAATACTTTGCCTTCCTTCAGTGTGAATCATGTAGCTTATGATATATTCATGCTTTTCTTTGGGTGTATGTGTGTTTAACCATGGGATTCATCGACGGGCTCGATTGACACTTGTTGACTTGGGTGCATGGCACTAGGCTTGTGTGCTTGGCTCGACAGCTATGAACTTGGAGATTGGCCCCTTGGAAATTTATAAAATCTTATCCAAAGGAATTTATTAAAACTTTCCAAATTTATCTTTGAGATCTTGTCTTTCAAAGAACGACATACATAACCAAATCCAAGTACTAACAAGTTGAAAGGTCTTGCAAAATCTTGAGTAGGAAAATCTTCAACCTCAATAGTTTCTTGAACCAGATGAGTTTAAGAAATGAGATGTGGTTCTCTAGGGGGTTCAGTTGTACCCGTGAGTTCGTATGAACCACGTGATTCAGTTTTGCGTCACTTAGGTGTTAGTGGAGGCTCCAGTGTCAGTGGAGGAAGGTTTCTCAACCTTCGTGACCTACGAAGACGGTAGTCCTCCACACTTGAAAAAAATATAAACTAAGTATTAAACCTAGTGGCCACTACAAAAACAAAGAACAAACAACACACCACTATAAAATTTTCCTAAAGTAATCAATACCAGGAAAAAAAAGATGATACTCTCAAAGGAGAGTCTGACATGATTAGGGCCCAGAAAAGCCAGTAGAGTAGAAAAGGACAGTTACCCTAGGTCCACAATATAGAGTCTCTAGGTGCAAGCGTTTGAATCACGAACTTCCCTCCCAAATCACTGCAAGGGATTTCGTCCCACGTCT
Organism: Larix kaempferi; assembly: GCA_027924585.1. Classification (NCBI taxonomy): domain Eukaryota; kingdom Viridiplantae; phylum Streptophyta; class Pinopsida; order Pinales; family Pinaceae; genus Larix; species Larix kaempferi. The sequence continues at coordinate 6,187,476 of BSBM01000893.1, forward strand.
ATCCTTGGTACAGTGGAAATATCCTTCCACCGTAACCTGTGTAGATCCCTATAAGTCAAAGATACCAAAGGCTACCATAGTTGTAGAAAGAGTCTGTAGGGACAGTCGCAGGTTAGCCAAGATGCATGGGCAGTGTAACTAAGACCGAAATCCAAAAGTACACAAGGCACTAATGGATTCCTATAAAAGAATTAGCTCTGGTGTATGCTCGAATGAAAAGCGGGGGGGTATCCCCAACATTCCAATCTCGCATGACCTTGTGCTTAAATATGGTTTTAGTAGAGCTTCCCGGCACACCTCCACAAAAGTGTATTTTACTAAATGGCAGTCTTACTATGATTTTGAATTTTGAATGGTTTTGGAAAGTTGAAAGTGATCTATTCCAAAACCCTAACTTGAACTAGTTAGTTTGTGTAACCTAAAAAAGAAAATGTTACTAATAAATTTTATTAATGATTTTTTTTAAAGGATGTATTACTGAAAATGGTAGTGCATTGTGTACGTGATGGTTGCAACTAAAAGAAAATGTGTATATGGAATGTAAAAACTTCACAATTTTTCTAGCTTGCTTTATCTTTCAAAACATGAAATGCAAAGTAAACCTAAACATAATAACTTTTTTTTGTATTTTTCAAAGATGAAAAGCATAAACAACTTCTAACCACTTCGAAAAATGAAAATTCTTGCTATAAGGGAAAATTTCTTTTTTAATTTGATTTTTTTTCAATAATGAAAGAAATGCAAATAAGTATGAACAAACAAGAATCGTCAAAAAGTGCAATGCAAAGAGAATATGGACCCAAAACTAAAGCAATCAGAACTTTTACAAGACTGAAAAATGACCAACCCAACAAGTTGCTTCAGGAAACCTAGAAGTAACTCAAGTTTTGGAAACAAAATGCAATAAAAGACAACTGATACGTAAGGCGGAAATAAATTAATCTTATGCAGAGATCAGTCTGTTCCTAAATACCGGTGACTATAGAGGATTAAATCCAAGCACTTTCAAAACACAACTTATGGGCTAGAAAGAATTAGGTATCTTCACAAGAACAATAAACTAAAGGAGATCTCGTAAAGAGGCTACAAACAAACTCAGATAAACACATAGAAGCATCAAGAAGATATCATATGAACAAAAAGACTCCCAAAGTGAAAAAAAAAAAGACACCCTAAGACCAAACCCTAAAAGAAAAAAACAAAAATATGAGGACAAACTCACGACTGCAACATGCAAGTACAGGATTGTGCAACTCGCGGGTAGCGACAAATGTTTGCGACTATATATATGTGCAGATCGCAGGTAGGCCTTGAAAAATTCTTAAAAAATAGAAATTTGAAGATCTAAAACCTACTGATTCAAGCAAAAGGGTCAAGAATACCCTAGACACCTCTACATAGACCAAACAAGCTATAAAATACTGAAAGAAACTCACAAGAGTCCCCAATGCAGAAACTAATGGTGCTCCCCCATGGAGTCGCCAGTTCTGTTGTTAGGAAAAGTGTTCTTATAACAGGGGAAAGACTACCAACATACTGGGGTATTAGATATACATATAAAGATCTGCAAACATTGTTATTTAAGCAAAAGGATTAGGGTTTAGGAAAATGTGTACCTTATTCAGAAGGTTGATCCAAGCTTTCTCCTCTTGTTCTCCAATGCAACAACCCGCAAAACAAACACACAAACTTCCTCAAACCAATTTAACTACAAATAAGAGATTGATATTCATTAAACAATGCAACATCAAATTGTAACAAGATTTGCAATAACATGAACAAATCTATTTGTAAAGGGAAGAATGTCTAATCTTTATTGATAAATGAAGAAATTACATAAAGCTATACCTGTCCTGCATCGGCACCGTCGTAACCAAACACTGGGCTCCTACTCCTCTCTCTTGATTATGAATTTCTTGAGAATAACTTTCTCCACAAGTTGGATCCTTTAGGATTTCTTTCTCAAGTCCCTCCCCTTGTATTTATGGAAAGGCTAGGAGGTTGGGCTCGAAAGGAAGTTGGCTTGGGAAGTTAAGGTAGTTTGGGTACCTACCTTAACTAATCCCAATTCATGTTTTAATATATTTTTTCAAGATTTCTTAAGACACCCTCGACTATGGTATATGACAACTAGAGAGTGACTCGCTACTATCGAAACTTGCAACTAGAGGGTGCAACTTTTAATTGATACCTACAGGTTGTCAGTATGAGCACCCACGACTAACCCGTTGGTTGACAAGCATAAGAGTCGCAGTTATGCTTAAAAGTAGGCAGAGAAAGATGATTTTAAGAAAAGGATTGCAAGGCTTAGCTCTAGGTCATCTAGGTTCAAGGTAAACTCTTCCATCCATTCTTTCCTTTTGTGTGACCGACAAGGAAATGTGTTCACAGATGAAGAAGTGCTAATTTGATCGATAACACCTAGTTTTACTCATTTAGCTGGTATCAATGTTCCTAATCCATTGTCTAGGCAGTTTAACATGGAAAATAGAGAACAAGTATTTACTTTAGGGGAGATGTCTACTACAATTAGAACTTTCCCTATAGAAGGAGTCACTTTTAATATGGTATCTACAATAGGATCAGATTGGCTTCCCCCTACCTCAATGGTACTTACTGGTACTAGTTTTCCAACTCAAGTGAGTTCGAACCCTTTCTCTTTTGGATTCCCTCTTTCAGTTTGTTAACCTATGACTGACACTATCCCTCCTACTTCAACTTTGACCATTGCTCCAGGAAACAACCCATATATACCTTTCCATACTATCCCACCCTTCAGTGGACAAATGTTTATGTCTAACCCACCCTTCACTGGAGTTGTTTCTAATTCCACTCTGCCCTAGTCAAGCTTGCCTTTCCAATTTGTTGAAGGTATGAGTTCTGGTCACCCCTTTGGATTCAATGTATCACAAGGTAATCCTATTGTACTAGGGGGCACCAACATTGGATGTTCATGTGGGGAACCTACTACCCAAGGAAGTATCCCTTTGTATGGGGTGGGAGGTTCTAATATGGATAAACCTATTATGAAAACTATCTAACAAGGTAGTCAACCTTTTGGGGGGATGGGAGGGACTTTTGGAACAACTAATCCTTTATTTCAACACCACTTTGGTCAAAAATTTGGACACCACACTCCACCTTTCACTAATCTTGGAAATATGTATATTATAGGACAACCACATGCAAACACCAACCAATGGGTAGCTAATGCTCCTAGAACTTGGAACCCAATAGCTCACCCTTGTTTACCTTTTCTAGAAACTTTGAATTTTCCAAACCTACCGAAATTAATGAACGATCTGGTCTGTCATGATCTGACTTGGCCTACTGTTCCAATGAAATTTCCTTCAGACATCCCAAGGTTTGAAGTTAATACTGGTGAAGATCCCAGGGACCATGTCACTACTTTTCATTGGTTGTGTTCCTCCAAATCGTTGAATGACGATTATATATGGTTGATACTCTTCCAGAGGACTTTAACTGTTGTAGCAGCTAAGTGATACATCGAGCTTCCATCCGCTTCTTACCATCGTTTTTATGATTTAGTGACAATATTCCTTAACCATTTCCAACTTCCTGTTCAATATGACGCCAGTACAGATCTTATGTCTACCTTTAGAAAGAATAAGGCAACTCATATCTCTAATCACATTCTGTAGCTAGGGTTTTACCCCTAGCTTGTGCCAATGAGCACCTACTAAGGAGAATGGACTCCTTAGTAGCAGTTCAGTATATTAAACTAATTATGCAATAAACAAAAAATTAAATTATTTCTAATACAAGCATGAAGCATAAACACCAAAATGAAAGAATGCCTTTGAACTAGTTTCACCTTGAGAGCCACCTTTGGCCCATCCCCAACATTGGAGAAGGAGAAGGAGCATTCTTGGAGCTTGGAGCATCCTCTTGGACACTGCAAAGGGCTTCACCAACCTTGACACTCAAGGTAACATCAATACAAAACTGTAGCTAGGGTTTTACCCCTAGCTTGTGCCAATGAGCACCTACTAAGGAGAATGGACTCCTTAGTAGCAGTTCAGTATATTAAACTAATTATGCAATAAACAAAAAATTAAATTATTTCTAATACAAGCATGAAGCATAAACACCAAAATGAAAGAATGTCTTTGTATTGATGTTACCTTGAGTGTCAAGGTTGGTGAAGCCCTTTGCAGTGTCCAAGAGGATGCTCCAAGCTCCAAGAATGCTCCTTCTCCTTCTCCAATGTTGGGGATGGGCCAAAGGTGGCTCTCAAGGTGAAACTAGTTCAAAGGTGGACTAGGGTTTCGAGAGAGATTTTGGCAGAGTAAGGGTGCTTGTGATTGTGGATATGGAATAAGGGATCTCCATCACCTATTTATAGTTTTTTGGTGGTGGAGTGCTGACCCATGGTTTTAGGAAACACATGGTTTTATGCAGCTGTATAGGGTTTTTTCTTCCTTTTCCTCATTATTTTATATTTTTATTCCCTTTTTAGGGGATTTTTGCTATTTTTGGAGGAAAAGGGGGTTTTTTAGCCTTTTTTAGGCTATTTTGATGGTTTTTTGGCCTTTTGGAGGCATTTTAGGCCTTTTGGAGGCTTTTTAATGGGTTTTTTGGGATTTTTAATGGAAATATGGTAGGAAAATGGACAAATGAGTCATGTAATGTGGTAAATGAGCTAGTGAGCACTTTTTGGGTGTTAACACATTCAGGAGTGGAGAAGAAGGAAAAGGATGATACACCCTTAGAATTTTTGTTATAATGGTTCTTGAAATCACTTCTACCATATATATCCAAGGATGTTTCTACTTCAGGGGTTACAATAGAAGAGGAATCCATTCTTAGATCCCAACAATTATAATTGATTTACTCTCAGTCTAGGGTCTTATATGAAATTATTCTTGACGAACTGATATCAAACACTAATATTACAAAACCTATCCCGACACCTCATGTTGATGGAGTGATTGGTGTAATTGAGAACAATCTAGTTAGCCCGGGTACCAACTTTTCAAGTCAAAATTCACCCGAAACTAGTCAAATTAACACAAAAAACCTTAAACCTAACCCTCATTCATATATTTTGTTAGTACAAAACTCTCAAGGCAACCAGCATCCCAGAGGGAAGAAAACTAAGAAAAAGAAAAATGAGAATAAGGGGGAGAACAATGCAAATAATAACAACAATAATGTTGGTGGGGCTAATGAAAAAGCTAAGATGAATTCCTTTGCTTTTTATGCAGGGAGAATCATCTAGCTTACAAATGCCCTAATATGGAAATGGTACAAAATTTGTTGGTTGGTGCTCATCAAAACCCTGCAACCTCTCAAGGGGGAAACCAGGGAGCCTCCTCTCAAGGGGGCAATTTAGGCTCAAAAGATGTTTTCATGTGTGAATGGGATTTGTATCTCCAGACTAGGAACAAGAATTATGAAACTGATTCTTCTAGATCAAAAGGTAAGGAACCAATTTATGCTGATAGTGACAATTCTTTGCATATAGAGAAGCACCCTAACGACACTATGCCTAAAATATTGAAAGGTCATCTTAAGAATGAAACATTTAATCCTAATGTGCGTGCTGCACAAAATTATAGCATAGTTGAATATTTGGCACAGGATCCATGTGTGATGTCTACACTTGAGGTCTTGCAGAGTTGTCCAACTCAAAGGAAGACCTTACTTTTATCTTTAGGGGCCCTCAATCTTATAGATAGTCAAGTGGTCACTTTCGATTTTGATAATTGGAAGCCTCGTTTACCCTACCATGTGGCTTTTCATATTCAAGTAATATATGTAAATACTAAAATCCATCAGACAGTGGTGGATGAGGGTTCCTCCAGATGCGTTATGTCTTGATCATGTTGGAAGGATTTAGGATCACCTGACGTAGTTCCTCTAGTCACCATGTTAAAATATTTTGACGACCATATTTTTAAACCTCATGGGATTATCCCAGCTCTTCCTATAGAGCTTGCAGGCAAAGTAGTTAAAATGGATGTGGAAGTGGCTGATTCCCCACTTGATTACAAGTTGTTACTAGGGATAAATTGGACTCAAGGTATGATGGCAGTAGTCTCTTCAATATTTTGTGTCATCAAGTTTCCACATGAAGGAAATATTGTAACAATTGACCAACTACCATTAAAAAATAATGAGTTCAAATAGGATCATGGATCTAACATTCCTTTAGTTTCCCATTCCATGAGGAATTGTGAAAACATTAGTGTGGGGATGTATCCTTCATTAATGGGAACTTTTAATCTTCCTCCACCTAATTTGCAAGCTAATGCATCACCTGTGCACACAATTTCAATAGTTGTCACACCTTTCATAAATAAGGAGTTTCAATTTAAGTCTTCGAACTTTAAGAACCCTTGGAAGTGTTTAGTGTCTGAAGTTGAGTGTACTCAGTTAAACCCACCTTTATATCCCTTGAGTATAATTTCTACTGAGAAGAAGCCTCTGAGTTCATGCTTACCTTCTCGAGACTTGGTCTCGACAATTGACCAGGTGATACCTCCATCTGAATGTTTAGATATGTGTTCTATTTGGGATGATATAATTCCTTTTGATGAAGTTTTCCTAGTCTATAATGCATTCTTCCATTCATTTGGACGTAGATCCAATTGTAGTTATGTCCAAACCTAGTTTGAATTTGGAGTATGATCTTACCAATGTTGAGTCTTTGGACTCTCCCATAGACCCGCAAATTGGTTTTCCTACTGAGATTGATTCTGCTTCTAGAATTTTCAACTCCTATGTTGATGAATTTGTTCCTGTAGATTCCATCACGTCCTTCAACTCTGATCTTCATCTTGAATTTGATCTTGTTGATTGTAATTCCTCAGCCTTTTGTACTATAGAGTCTTCATTGGCTATCTCTACCTGCATTATGCATGTTGTCGATGATAGTCAAGTTGAAAGTATTTCTACCACGGTGACTTGTATCAGATATTTCTTTACTCATTTTTTAGATATGATATTGGTACTAATTTTTCTTGGAGACGAGATTCTTATTTGGACGTATGCTTGCTTACTGGTCCTTTTTGACACTTTGTTTGATCATACCAGGTATATTCGACACCTTCCATATAGGTTAGGAATCCAAGCTGTTATGATGCGTTTGAAACTTTTGCTCTCCGAATTCACCATAGGGTCGAACCTATTGGATATTGGTGTGTTAGCCATCTCTATATGCATTCTGCACCAGTCCAACAATAGAGCCTACCTAACATGGGTCACCCTAGGAAGCACCCTTATGCCATTTTGGTGCCCATGCTGAGTTTTTATCATAGGCTCGGGAGCCTTTTTAGATTTACCATGATTTTGAATAGAAGCCTCATGTCTTTCTTCTTCATAGATTTCTGGCCATTCCTTATAAGGCTCCCATTCTGTGTTTAAGTTGCATATGCATTCTAGATTATTTTTTAAGGATTATAAAAGTATACCTAAGTATAGTATTCTAGGCGATTATTTTAGATTGAAAAAAAACATATATATAGATTGGTAGGCGAATATCAAATATGAAACATACACTTTACTCTTGAAACTTGTAAATTTTGGTGATAATTATGATAAAAATACATATTTTATGTAAATATAGGTGATATTAGAGACTAAAAATGACCAAATAGCAAATTTATTTCTTGAAAAAGTGCCAAAAAATAGCCAATTGGTGAAATTTCGCCCCTAAAAATTTTCATGATGCATTCACTTTGATCTTGCTTGCATTTATGAGCCTGATGTTGAATTCCATGATTTAAGCTCATTATATAAGCCTCCATCTCTGATCTCATTTCCTTTAAGCCATCTATCACTATGCCTCTCTGATTTGACACCCTTTACCTGAAGGAGACACACTTTTAGTGTCCTTATCTTGCTTATGTTCCTTTCATTATGCATAAGTTTGTTCCATGCATTTGGAACTAGTATCGCATGCCCCTGACACTCGTCTCCTCCCATTACGAGCATTCTTCCACCCTTCCTTCGAGCTTGATAAAAATAGTAAGGAGGTCACGAGTTTACTTTTTGGCCTTGTTAAACCTTTATGAAATTTTTTTTTATGGATTCCTCTTTATGCTCTTGTTAGACTCCTTAAAATTGATAAGATTTCCGAGTATACTTGTTCACTTCAGACTCGTTAAAGGATTTGAAGGGAAATCCACTTAGGTATAAGTTTAACCCTTTTCCGGACCTTTGTGGATTATTTGCAAAAAATGAATACTCTAGTTCATTGTGACTAGAAGAGTTATGTCTCATATTGTTTTATCCTTTTTTGGCCGAGGAGACTAACTTCACGAAAAATGACCCTTTGGAGTATTCTCTAGGATTTTCAGACTCTCGAAATATGAAAACACTTGCTAGCATCTAGCAACTCAAGATAGATGTGAAATCCACGAGATGGTGTATAGAGTACTTGTTTAATTTTTTCAAACTGTTGAAATATGAAAACACTGACGAGCATGAACAGATCCAAGCTCAATATTAAAATCCACATATCGGTACTTTATCGAGTATTAGTCTATCCTTTCTTCAGACTCGTAAAATAATTAATAAATTCTTAAGTTTCCCTCCCAAGGACTCATAAAACTGCACATGATTGGATCCTTATTGAGCATGCTTTAGTTCTTTGTCAAGCTCATTAAAAAATGAAAAAGGTACCTAAAAAGAGAAAATGGAAAGGAAGAGTGTCAAATTACTTTCAATATAATGGCAACAAGTCTCCTTGAACAGAGAACCTTTTTGAGTCTCTCAAACAAGTTGGGTTCTATGTTTTGGCCTTAGGATAAACCTAATCTTAATTTTTTTACTCCTCCGGTTGGTTACTCTTCCAGTAGTATGGAGAATTTGTAATGTCTCATACATTGCAGATTTATATCATGGTCCCTCTATATTTAAAACTTCCTAAGTCTATATTGTGTTGTGCACACTATTCAAGGATAAAACCTATGTCGGCCATTCTGCAATTGCCTTGACCTCATGTGTCGGCCATTCCCTCGTGTCATTATGTTTCATCATGTACTCACTCCTACTTCAGATCAGATCAACCTTTGTTTGTTCCTCTTATTGGATGATGGAGGATTCCTTAAGGCCTCCTTTCCAATGGGATTCTTCCCATCGAATTCAACTCATCTTTCTATGGGGACAAAGTTTAGATTTTTTCGGTAGTACCTTGGGGATTGCAGTCCTCGGCGGTAATTTCCCTTGCTATTGAGTTATGGGAATACATTAATGTCTCTTACTCAATGGATTCTTCAGGTGTTCAAATTCAAAAACATTTATTCACACCTATTAGAATGTACTACGTATCTTTGGGCCCATTTTCATCATTGGTGGATTCCCTCGCATTTGTTAGCGATATATATTAATGATTGGTATCAATCAGTATCCTCCATGTCCAACATCAACTCATTTATTCGCATGGTTAGGATTCATACCTTGAGACAGTTTGGATTGAAGACCTTGGGCCTATAATAGCATCATCATATTTTGTTATTACCCAATATGGGCAAGACTAAGCCACACTCTTTTTGGCTCTTGATGAGACATAGATCCAGTTTGTTTGCTATGGCTATGATCTGCAATTTTGACATAGATCCATCTTTGTATTTCTGTGGCTATGTTCATACTTATGTTTCTCATGGATCCAGGATTGTATTCTAGTGGCCATGATATATGCATCATTTATACTTATGTATTGGGTCATCATTGTATCCTCCTAGAGGTCATGTTCCACTATTTAAACATGTACATTTATCCCAAGGATGAGATTGCCTGACCTTGTCCTTTCTTTCAAGTACTTCATTTGAGCATACAATTCTTGGTTTCTCCAATTTCTCTGACTCCATGACACAAGCCCTTCATTATTTATAATGTATTTTGGCCATTGTCTTACCCTCTAACCTCATACATTAGGGGGCATCTATTATAGCTAAATTTGGCACTTCTCCGTCCGTGACAACACTTACATCTTTTGGTCACATGATGGCATTCGCATGACGCCATTTCTTGAGATTATTGTGAGTCACACAAAAGGACATTTGGGATGGAAGATCCATATTTGGGAATTTAGAAGGATGGAATTACCTAATTCATGTCCCATTTGATAGGTAGGAACCTTAGGAACAATTTTGGAGACCAAAACGTCTCCTGAAAACCTTCAGAAAAGTCTAGTTTTTACCATTTTTCCACAAAAATGTAGGTTGAACATGGTAAACTTGCGAGTCACCTGCTTGAAGTCCATTGTAAAGTCGTGATTACCTCAGAAATACCAAATATATATATATAGATAGATAGATAGATAGATAGATAGATATAATCTTGAGAAATTAGCGGTTTAGGTGGTTTTGGAACCTCCTCTTCTGGTTGTAACTACTTCCTCCTCAAACCTACCTTCTTCACATGCTATATAAGAGAGGGAGCGAGGACAATGAAGGGGACTCAATCCCATTGTAATGTTATGCTATAGTAATTAGGACTCACATCCCCCTCACTTGGGCCCTATTTTCCTATAAACCCTAGCACATTTTATCAGAGGTTGGGATCCTTGGAGGAGAGGAGCAAGAGACCTTGAATCTTTGTTTCATGAAGTGTCATGTTTGAAGGAAGGTAATTTTATGTACTTGCTTCATTTATTAATAAATATTGGACATTCTTCCCTTTCCAATTAGAGTTGTTCAAGTATGCTTAAGATCTGATTGTGATTTGATGTCTTATTCTCTTTTAGATGTCAATCTTTTATTTGTGATCAAATTGGTTTGAGGAAGGTTCTTTTGAATGGTTTTGCAGGTTTTTGCATTGAAGAACAAGAGGAACACTCAAAGGAGAGGCTTGTATCAATCTTTTGAATAAGGTACACAACTTCTTAAACCCTAATATTTTGCTTAAATACTGTATTTGCATAATTTTGAATGTTTATAATTTACCCCAGTACATTGGTAGTCTCACCCCAGCTATAGGAAGTTTTCCCTAACAACAAGGATAATAAATTATCACCTAAATACTACGGTCCCTATAAGGTGCTACAAAATATTGGTAGTATGGCCTACAAATTGGAACTGCCTACATCTTCATGAGTCCATCTAGTTTTCCATGTTTCATGTTTAAAGAAGGTAATTGGTGACAAGCTACTAGTTCAAACTATATTACGAGAACTCGATGAGGAAGGAAAATTCATCTTGGAGCTTGAAGAAATCACCGAAACAAGAATCCGAAAGCTTCAGAATTGATCAATTCCAGAGTATCTCATGAAATGGAAGAACCTATCTGCAAAATATTCAACATGGGAAGACAAGTCCTTTATACAACAACATCTAGAACTACTTTAGCATTGTGGACAATACTTTTTGAAGGGGAGGGGCATGTTAAGCCCTCAATGATGGCATATTACCCCCTATATAGTTGTGCAATACCCCCTATATGGTTGTGCATTACATATTATTGATGTCGTCTTGGGTCTATTAGTGGGTCTATTACTTGTTATTGTAACCCTTTATCTCCTATATATAGGAAGGATATATTTTCATTTTTGTCATCAGTGTATCTTGTCTTGTCTTATGTACTTATTACATTGTGTAAGGAGGTTCCTCCCTCAAAGAGGATTGCTATTCATCTCTGTTCTTCATTATTGTAACATCCCTCAAATTTGACCTTATTACTATTATTATTTTGTAAATGTAAAAGTATATTGTACTTGTTTTCTGGTGAGGAGCTCAAGGCCAAGGCCCCACCAGAAAACTTTGAAAGTTATGTAGTTTAAATTTCCTCAGTTGTAAATTTATAAACTAAAGGAGGACGCAACTAAGAGTGAATCCACTAAGAGGTTGGGTGAACTGACTAGGAAGCCATGATCGAGATGACCTTACGTTAAGTGTGCTCTCAAGTTATGTTAATCCTAACATAATGTTTCTTCCTAGTAAAAGATACCAAAGAATTACTATTTAGGACAAAACGTCTAAATAGGTATCTAAATAAGTTATCATGATAAGTTGTTTATCACTATGAATACTTGGGGTATATATATATATATATATATATATCGATGTCTTAATAATAAAAAAAAGATATCTTAAATGCTTAGGGCATATATTTATATTTATATATATAATCATGACATCTTAATAATAGTGAAAGGATAACAAACCAATATATCTTAGGGGATTTTAGAACTAATAGTACATAGTTGTTAATGTACAACTTACATGTACCACAAATTCCCATTCTAGATGTATATTTTAATCGATGAACTTAGCATAAGTAAAACTAATACATATGAGGGTTAGGTGGAGGATCTCTCGAGAGAGAGAGTTCTGCTGTAAGTTTGCCGCTCCGAGCTTAGTAAAGTTGTTGCCTGCCACTTGTCGTGGTGTTATTCCAGCTGTCCTCTCCATCTTTCTTCTTTGGAGGGCAATCTCCTCGAGGAGGGGGGGGGTTCTTTTTTTAACCGCATCCTCTCTGGATGCACGGCATGAGATGGGAGTCTGGTTGTTCAACGCATCAGACTGGGATGGGAATCAACAGTAAATTGTGGTGCGATCCATACAACAGTAGAATGTGAAGGCATAATGGGGGAAAAAGGCGAGTCAGTATGGGGAAAGATGATGGCATGGGATAAGTTAACTTCAAATTCGATTCGCCGCCAACCCTGCGAGCACCTTGGTCCTCTCTGCAAAGTACTCGGGGGGGGATACAGTCCTCAGATAGATAGATAAATGGTGAGATACGTTCTCCTGAACAAAGTCTCGGTATTTTCCTTCTCTCTGCGTACGAGGTATCTGCTCCTTACCTGAACTACCAAATTGTTAAATGTTGCTTTATTTTTGCATCTAAGCTAAATCTTGCCTTTCCTGAGTGAGTATGTGTTTAATTGCTAATGCATGAGGACCATTTTTGGAACCCGATCACCGGTTGATGCCTGAACTTTGATCGTGTTTTGTATATTTATTTATGGAATGGCGAACTTTGGTAAACATTTACATACCTGTATGTATGCCTTGTATTTAGTTTATCGCCATGGTTGTAAGTCTTATTGATTATGGCGTTGGATGTTTGTATATTATAGCTCACTAGTGTGTCATGCAGACCTAGTTTCCCTATTTTTTTTGAAACGTTATACTCTCTACCCAGATCAAAGATGAGAAAGCATAAGCCTATAGACTTTGATCTCTGCATCTTATGTCCCGATAGAGAGTACATCACCATCCTCATCGCTTATCCTGCATTTGTTTTAACTCTGCGTGAATGGTAGATAGAGTAGAGATCGATCTGGGTTTAATACTTAATACTTTGTATGGTTAAAACTTGATCCCCCCGGCATGGTCAAGCTAGCGCCCAGGTCATAGCATGTGATCAAACCTTACATTTCATATCATTATGAATACAGTTGTGATATCCGGGTTTTAGGATCATCGTATAATGTCTCTATAGTTACCGAAAAATATTCTTACAAGCCATAGTTTGATTAAATGTATAAATGACGTATTGTTGGATCTATTCACTGCGGATGGTTAAAAACAATTTTTTATTTGCTAGACCTTTTTAGATCTCTGTTTCTTTCCTTGCACTGGATGGAAAATGGCAAAGGATTGATGTCATACAAGTTCATATTTGGGACAGCTCGACTAGGAGCTTGATCCCGTTTCTTTTATATATGTTTATACATGTTTTATTCTATGTTTGATTATATGTTTATACATGTCACTTTGGTATTTGCTGCCACAAGGGTACTGTAGATCTATGAAAAGTTCAAATAGTGTGGTTCGTTGATTTGACTAGGATCGTGACATATAGCTCCACCCTAGGGTATAATAAGACTTGGTAACAAATTATATATGGCTTACTTTGATTATTATTATTCTAATGTATATAGGATTAGGGTATGCTCTAAGTTGAATTATTAGAATAGTTCTTGGTTCTCTTTTGGATGTAGAATGGCACATATGAAATATTAATAAGTCTTCCGATTATTTTGATGTTAGTAGTAAAAATATCGAAGTACCCTCTATATGAGAAGCTTCGAGGAAGCGGAAGAATGTATTGCAACAACTCGGTCGCATGATATAATCTCTATTCTTAATAGAAAGATATGATTTCTTCCTTGTGGATGTAGCCCAGTATGGGGTGAACCACCTATATCTCATCTTCATGTGTTTAAATTTCGATGGTTTGTCGCTTATGTCATTATGGCTTGTTGCTTTGTCAAATGTTTAAGTTGTGATGGCTTGATTTCTTATGTCAATGTTTAAGTTGTGATGGCTTGATTGCTTATGTCAATGTTTAAGTTTTGATGGCTTGTGGCTCATGTCAATGTTTAAAGTGTATATCGTGTCCAGTGATCTTTTGGTAGAAGAGTATTCATTACAATGCATGTTATTCATGTGATGGTTAGATCGCTTGATTGGTTTGGGTACATTTAAAGTTTATTGCTAATGGGTAGCAATTTCATGGAAATTCTTAAGGAAAGGATGGAAAGACTCGAATATGGGCTAATATGTTTTATTGAAGCAATTTTATTTGGAGTATGGCTACAATGTTTTCTCTTAATTATAATTGCACCAAATGCGGTAAAGGAGTTGCATAGATGTTTGGTATTAGATAGGTGAATTGACTTTATGTAAGTGCTGGCAATATGGACTAAGGACCCTTGCATAATTATGAAAGGTTTGTAAGTGTTATACTTTGTAGGAAGCATGGAAATAGATGATTGTGTATGGTGAATTGTTTTGATAAGTAAGTAAAGAAAGAATGTTAGTTATGCATGATGTTGTTATTTTCCTTTTGGTTATTTTTTTTGTTACCATGGTCGTTATTCTTTTCACGTCTATTTTTCAATGAAAAGATATTAATGATTTATTACAAGTTTTTAATTTTCACCAATTTTACTAACTCTAAAAATTAGGTTTGTTACATATGGTATCAGAGCTTTAGGTTACAATACTAGGGCCTATTGGGGCTCAACCCGAGATAAATAAGTTTGAAGACTAATCAAGGTTGTTCTTGTTTTGTTTGATGCATGGACTATACTTGACGAAGGGGGAATATTATCCGAGTTCAACTTTGAGTTTCTCCAAAGGGTAAAGATAAGTGTATTTTTTGTTTTTCCTCATGAAAATTGTAAGTATGAGTTTTCCTTACTAGATAAAAAGATATAGGTACTCACATGATTGAATAATATTACCATGAAACGTGATATAATTCCAGTTCATGTGAAATGTAATGATTTGAGTATCATGATTTATTAACTTTGTTAGAAGGAATAGAAGAGTCATAATATTTTATATAGGATTGTTGATTCATAATTGTCCTTTAGTAAAAGTACTAGTCTAGAGGAAAGAGATAAGGATTATGAAAAGTGTGGGGAAAAATGCCGATGAATAAGTATTTTCAAAATCGCATTGAAGTATCATTTAATTCTACATTTTAGTTGTTGATATCCTATTTTTCTATCAAAGATTACTAAGTGTATTATCTATGAGCATCACTAGGTTAAAAAGTATAGTTTTATTAGTATACTCCAAAGAAGTAAAGTTTGTTTGATTAGGCAAGTCACTTGAACACCTTCAAATTCAATGCATAGTTGTTAAGACAATGCCTTTTCAGAAAATATTGCCTTCATAGACACGATAGAAGATGATCGGATAAAACATTGTTGGTAGAAGTTATAGTTACTTAGTGCAATCTGCGAAATGAAAAGTTGGTCATCAAAGTAGCAATAACAGTATATATATCTTTTACTTAGGTTTTTGATAGTATGCTTATTAAAAGACATGTTGTCATTCTTTCAGTGAAACCCATGGTATGGAGTCACCTAAGTAATTGTTATCCGTGAGTATTGATAGCCAAAATAAATTTGACATACTACATTACAAGTTATAGATGTGAACAAATTGTAATACCCCATTTTTCCCTAGATGTGTATTTGGCTTTGATGTAAATACTGTGTACATACAGTATGTGTATTTTCCCTAGTGTGGAGCTCAAGGCCAAGGCCCCACTAGTAGATGTTAAGTTTATTGCTTAGGAAATTATTTGTACAGCTTGATTATTCATGGGTTGCTAAGCAATGAAGAAATGTAAATGATGTAATTATTATTAAATGAATAAAATAACCAAGAAGCTGGCTAAGGAGGAAACGAATGAGAAAGGGCCATGCGTATCCACTAGGGAGAGGTGAGGGGGTTTGGGATTGGTTTCCCATGTTTCCACATGTATGACTGAGAATCTGTTTGAACTCCTTGCTGACATTAATGCATTGCAGTGGGTGGTTGAGAACCCTGATGGCTGAGGCCGCTGGAGTATGGAGCATGCCTGCGATTTCGTATGGCATGGCGTGGATTTGATTACTTGTACTGAAAGACACTCAATCGATTGGGGGAACTCGCTGAACTTGTTTGACTACCCAGGAGGGATATTCATTCACACACACACAGGGACAGACATTCCTCACTCACTTTCACAAACTCTCGTGCTACTATTGTTTTGCATACCATCGACCCTCGCAGGGGATTCGCATGTGCGTTTTCCTATACACGTCGTGCTCCTGTGTGTTAGAACTATCTCGGAATGGATAGCCGTGGCAACCTGGGTGAAAACCCTGGTACAACAACGATGTGGCATTAACGGAAGAGATTGCATAGTGGTTGGTGGAGTGGTTGTGAGAAAATGCCAAGCCTGGATACAAATCAGTTGTTGAACTGTGGGAAAGGAGTTGGGTTGCTTGATAAACCCAGTGAAGGATATAGTCACAATGAACTAGTGACTGGACCTTTCTATGCCCATCCTGGAATAGCATTGGAAGGGAAGACTGTGAGAAACTGCACAACAGTTATAGGATCTTCCTTGTGTTGGATGTGGTAGGTATTGTGGGTGCCAGGCCGGCTGATAGCGACTGGACCTTTCTATGCCCATCTTAGAATAGCACTGGAAGGGAAGATGCCTTGAGAGACTGTGTGATGGTGTAGTAGGTCTCCTTGTGATGGATGTGGTAGGTATTGTGAGTGTAAGGTCAACTGAGTGCTGAGATTCCTGTAGTTCTGTGGTTGAACTCACTGTCTTAGCAACACCTTCCCTGTTATCCCTGAATTGCTTGATAAACCACTGTAGGTTGGCTTAGCATGGGTAGGAGCCCTGGAATGCTTGATAAACCCAACTACAGACCGGTTTAGCATGAGAATGGAGCCTTGAATGTGAGAGAACCTGTTAGCCCTCCTTAGTGGATACACTTCCCAACTCAAGGGTGATCTCTCATCCGAAATAGTACAGGCTGGACAGAGATCTAAGGTTGTGTGGAACGTTGCTCTAACTTAGCCAGTTGCTTCAAAATTGAAAGATAAGTATTTTGTTATATGGTGATGTTGTTCCTTGTGATGGAATGGTTGTTCATGTCTCTTTTGGAATTATGAATACTTGTTAAATGAATTGGTTGATATGCAATCATGTATAGGCCTGAGTAAGAGGTTGAGTTCACTGTTGTATGTACATCTTATATTGCATGAGTTTAATGCCTTATATTTCTTGCATATGATAGATGTGTTGATAAAATTTGTTAGTGCATCCTACATGTTATAATGAATGATAGTGTTTCATTGTTTTGTGATGAATGTTTATGCATAACTAACCTATGAAGAGATGTATACTTACACCTAATCCTGGAGGGAAGGGAAGCCTGGAAGGGGTATTAGAACCTTTGTGGAAGTCAGATGGAATGGAATATCTTAGCAGGTTGAAGGTTTGAAGTGTCTAACTTGAGATATAGGCAGAACTTCAGAGAAGTAAATGAGGAAGTTAGATGTCTCACCCAATCAAGGGGATTCTACCATTGGATAGAGCTCTCCAAGAGATTTCCAATGGTACAAACCTGGCCCCATTTGGATGCTGGAGGAAGGAGTTATGTCCCTTATAAGATTCGAGGACAATTGCCTTGCAGAGACAGGATTTCTGCAATTCTGAATCCGAAAATACGGGTTTTGGGTTTTGGGTTTTGGGTTGCGAGTTGCGGGATCTTTAAGTTCGAAAGTTATGCATTGGGGATTTTCGCATTTTCGTATCTGAAATTGCGGGTTTCGGGTTGCGAGTTGTGATATCAGTTGTTTTCAGGTTGTGGGATTAGTTAGAATTGAATGGACTCCTCACGCATGCAGAATTGAATGTCTTGCCATTGGGATCATATGATGCCCTAATTGGCATGGACTGGTTGGAAAGGAATAGAGCCAAGTTAGACTGTTATGAGAAAGCATTGGAATTCCTTGATGATGAAGTCCAACCAAGGCTGGTTAAAGGGATTCCAAGGCATGTTTCAGTAAGGCAGATTTCAGCTCTACAATTGAGGAGGTTTTATAAAAAGGGTTTCTAGTTATATGATGTGCATATATCAGATTCAACAGAAAATAAGGGATCCAGCATAGAAGACTTCCAGATATTGCATAAGTTCCAGGATGTGTTTCCAGATGAGGTTCCAATATTTCCACCCAAGGGAGACATTGACTTTTCCATTAATCTTGTTCCAGGAGCAGCATCCATCTCCAAAGCTGCTTATAGAATGAGCACACCATAATGGGTAGAGTTGAAGATGCAGTTGCAAGAGTTAATGGATAAGGAGTATATCAGACCGAGTGTATCCCCATGGGGTGCACCAGTGCTATTTGTTAAGAAGAAGGATGGAACAATGAGGCTATGTATTGATTACAGGCAACTCAACAAGATGATAGTTAAGAACAAGTATCCCTTGCCAAGGATTGATGACTTGTTTGATCAGATGAAGGAAGCTAGAGTGTTTTCCAAGATTGACTTGAGGTCAGGGTACCATCAAGTAAGGATAAAGGATGAAGACATTCATAAGACAGCCTTCAGGACTAGGTATGGTCATTCTTAATTTACAATGGTGCCATTTGGTCTTACCAATGCACCTGCTACATTCATGTGTCTCATGAATAGTGTCTTCAACAAGTACTTGGACAGGTTTGTAATTGTATTCTTGGATGACATTCTTGTGTACTCAAAGAATGAAGAAGAGCATGATGAGCATTTGAGGATGGTATTACAAGTCCTTAGGGAGCACCATCTGTATGCCAAGCTGAGTAAATGTAACTTCTATCAAGAGAAGGTACAGTATTTGGGACATATTATATCAGTAGAAGGCATTGCAGTGGATCTAGAGAAGATTGAGGCCATCATGGATTGGTCCACTCCAAGGAATGCAGCATATGTTAGATATTTTATGGGCCTTGCTAGTTACTACATAAGGTTCATTGAGGGATTCTCCAAGATATCCCATCCTATTACTTAGTTATAGAAGAATAACATCAAGTTTGTATGGTTTGAAAAGTGTGAGAGAAGCTTTCAGCAGTTAAAGGAGCTACTTACTAATGCACCTGTGTTAAAGATTGCAGATCCAAGTAAAGAGTTTGTGGTATGCACGGATGCTTACATTGAGGGGCTCAGTGGAATGCTAATGCAAGAAGGTTATGTAATTTGTTATGAGTCAAGGAAGCTGAAGGAGCATGAAAGGAACTATGCCACCCATGACTTAGAGCTAGCATCCATCATTCACAGTCTCAAGAGATGGATGCACTATCTTTTGGGAAGAATATTTGAGCTCATAAATGATCATATGAGTTTAAAGTACTTGTTTGACCAGCCAAATCTGAATGCAAGGAAAACTAGATGGATGGAGTTTCTTTGTGAGTTTGACGTGGAGATTAAGCATGTCAAAGGTAAGGATAATAAGGTTGTTGATGCACTCAGTAGGAGATTCCATATTGCAGCAATGAGTAGATGTGAGTCAGATTTGAAGGAAAGAATTTTAGAGGCTCTAGATAGTGATGAAGTCTATCTCCAGATTAAAGAGAAATTGCAACAAAATGTTATAGAGGAGAAGTATGCAAGATATCAGCTGGGTGAGGATAATGTTCTCATCTATTAGAACACCAGGCTATACATTCTAGATAGTGCAGATTTGAAGAAGCTGGTGATGGATGAGATACATCACAAGCCATACTCAGGACACCCAGGATATCAGAAGACTATAACAACAGCGAGGAAGCAGTACTTTTGGCATGGTATGAAGAAAGACATAGCTGAGTACATTGCCAGATGTTAGAAGTTCCAACAGGTCAAAGCAGAGCACCAAAACCCAGCAAGATTGTTGCAGCCATTGCCCATTCCAGATTAGAAGTGGGAAGTAAATCTATGGATTTCATAATAGGACTGCCTATGTCAGTGAAGAAGCATGATTCAATCATGGTTTTGGTGGAAAAGCTATCAAAGGTATCTCATTTCAATCCAGTCAAGTCCACTCACAAGGATAATGATATTGCAGATATCTTCATGAGAGAGATATTCAGATTGCATGGATTTCCCAAGGCAATAGTTTCAAATCGTGAAACCAAGTTCACCTCCAACTTTTGGAAAGGTTTGTTCCAAGAGTTGGGAACTCAGTTGAAGTTTAGCACAGCCTATCATCCTCAGACAGATGGTCAGAATGAGAGAGTGAATTAGATCCTTGAAGATATGTTAAGGATGTATGTGATGGATAAGCCATCTAAGTGGGAAGACTATGCATGCTTATGCTTATGCAAAAATCACCGCTGCAAAGCTCAGTTGTTTTCAACTATGAATGCTTATGCAGACTATGAATGCTTATGCATAACTAACCTGTGAAGAGATGTATACTTACACCTGATCCTGGAGGGAAGGGAATCCTGGAATTGGTTTCAGAACCTCTCTGGAAATTAGATGGAATGGAATATCTTAGTAGGTTGAAGGTTTGAAGTGTCTAAGTGAAGAAATAGGCAGAACTTCAGAGAAGGAAATGAGGAAGTTAGATGTCTCACCGGATCAAGGGGATTCTACCATTGGATAAAGATCTCCAAGAGATTTCCAACAGTACCAACCTTGCCCCATTTGGATGCTGGAGGAAGGAGTTATGTCCCTTAGAATATTTGAGGACAATTGTCTTGCGAAGATGGGATTTCCGCAATTCCGAATCCGAAATTGCGAGTTTCGGGTTGCGGGATCTCCAAGTTCGAAATTTATGTGTTGGGGATTTCCGCATTTTCAAAACCAAAATTGTGGGTTTCGTGTTGCGAGATCAGTTGTTTTCAAGTTGCAGGATCGGTTGTTTTCGGGATTTCGGGTCTCAGGATCGCCGAACACATAATTCCATATTTTGGATTTCTGCAATCCCGAATCCACAATTGTGGGTTGCGGACTCAAGTTTTCCAGACTGTGTGTATGGGCACTCAGTCAATGGTTTTTGGAGAAAAAAAAATGGATCATGGTCTCCAGTCACCTAGGTAGGTCGGTGGGGACATGACACAAATTCATGTCATAAAAATGATGATGTGTTTGAATATTACTCTTATGAAAAATCGTCAATTTGTTACAAGGTTAAAGAATTCATTACTTAACATCAATTATATTTCATTTCAGAATTTCTTATTGTTACTAGAATTTTAAGGATAAAGGTGTATTATTGTATGAATTTGCAAGCAATGTCCCTAAGGGTTAAACTAATCTTATTTTAGAAATGCATTATGATAGACCCCAGGTAGAGTAAGTTATATTTTCTAACAGATATTAATGAGTATTAAGATCTTGTTAATAGATTGATTTTAGAAGAATTCTAATCTTGTTGTGATTGATTGAGCATGCTATCCTTAGATGATAAGTCTCAATTCGAAATAAATCTATATGTAACTAAATGTTTGAACTATGATACTAACATGTTTTCAACAGATTTGACCACAGGCTCACATTAAGGATGTTGAAGAGTTTACATTGGGATGAAGAAAAGAGGATGCACAAGCTAATTGAATGAGCATGCGTATAATGCTATGGAACTAATGGGTTCAATTGTTAAGCAATTGAAGCAAAGAAATTTTTATTTATACTAACATTTCAGGAAGTGATATCAAACAATGACTGATGTCATGATCAAGCAGGAACGTAGCACTTATAGAGATAAGTTGAGCTAAATCGCTCAAGAGTAAGTAATGATTTACCTGACATTTTATTTATAATCACAATTGGTGGTAAGACATATTATTGATAATGTGTAATCATGAAAATGCAAAGAATATGATAGGTGGATATATGTTAATATTTTGTTTCTATTATGTTGCATGTGGACTACAAGAAATAATAAATGATCGTTAATAAGTAAATTTCCTGGACTCAAACAAGAAGGGTTGAGGGGAAAAGAATATTTCCTGGACTCAAACGAGAAGGTTTGAGAGGAAAAGAATATTTCTTGGACTCAAAGGAGAAGGTTTGACGGGAAAAGAATATTTCCTGGACTTAAAGGAGAAGGTTTGATGGGAAAAGAATATTTCATGGACTCAAACGAGAAGGTTTGAGGGGAAAAGAATATTTCCTGGACTCAAACGAGAAGGTTTGAGGGGAAATGAATATTTCCTGGACTCAAGCAGAATGGCTGCATCTTGCACTCACTCACTAGTAGTTGCAGGAGTAAACTTTCCTATAAAAAAATGTGGTCATGTTCCCCATGGAAGTGGAACAAATTAGGCGGCTCGTTGAATGTTATACTGACCCAAAGACCTAGGCAAATTTAATCCATCGAATTGGGCAGGAGGATCACTAGATTTTTTTTGTGATTTGCACACAAGAAGATTTGATGAGGGGAATGCTAATTAATGAGTTGCAGAGCGAGACTGTCTGATTATTCTATTGAGTTTACAGAGAGTATTTTGTTTGCAAAGTTTGATTTGCTAAGTTTCAGAAGAACATAACTCGAGGAAGATTTCTATGTACAACAGAGGAATTGTTGGAATTCCAATCTCATGGGAGAGTTTGATAATCAACCAAGTGTTGTTGAAAGATTTTGTTATGATATGACCAATATTAATGATTTGTATTGTAGACTAATGGATGTCTTTATGTGTGAGAGTTATAAATGCTATACTAAGCCAATATTCCCTCAAGGAAGAGGAAGAATGATGAGCATTTACTGTTTTGGAATTTTGTATACTTATGTTATGTTAAATAACGTTGGAAGATCTTGTATGATCTGTATAATGTGTAGGATATAAGCGATACAAGTTTACATAAAGTGCAAAAACGAGAAGACGACCAAAGAAAAATAATAAAGCAAGCGAAAGAGGGTAAAAGGATTCAAAAGACAAATTGTGAAACACCGATGACAGTGTTATTATTAAGGGGAGGAGTGTGTAACATCCCTCAAATTTGACCTTAATACTATTATTATTTTGTAAATGTAAAAGTATATTGTACATGTTTTCTAGTGAGGATCTCAAGGCCAAGGCCCCACCAGAAAACCTTGAAAGTTATGTAGTTTAAATTTCCTTAGTTTTAAATTTATAAACTAAAGGTAGACACAACTAAGAGTGAATCCACTAAGGGGGTGGGTGAACCGACTAGGAATCCATGATCCAGATGACCTTAGGTTAAGTGTGCTCTTAAGTTATGTTAATCCTAACATAATGTTTCTTCCTAGTAAAAGATACCAAAGAATTACTATTCGGAACAAAACGTCTAAATAGGTATCTAAATAAGTTATCATGATAAGTTGTTTATCAGTATGAATACTTGGGGTATATATATATATATATATAATTTATATATGTATATATATCGATGTCTTAATAATAAACAAAACATATCTTAAATGATTAGGGCATATATATATATATATATATAATCATGACATCTTAATAATAGTGAAAGGATAACAAACTAAGATATCTTAGGGGATTTTAGAACTAATAGTACATAGTTGTTAATGTACAACTTACATGTACCAAAAATGCCCATTCTAGATGTATATTTTAATCGATGAACTTAGCATAAGTAAAACTAATACATATGAGGGTTAGGTGGAGGATCTCTCTCTCTCTCTCTCTCGAGAGAGAGAGAGAGAGTTCATGGTATTATTCCAACTGTCCTCTTCATCTTTCTTCTTTGGAGGGCGATCTCCTCGAGGAGGGGGGGGGGTCATTTTTTTTAACCGCATCCTCTTTGGATGCACAGCACGTGATGGGAGTCTGGTTGTTCAACGCATCAGATGGGGATGGGAATCAGCAGTAACTTGTGGTGCGATCCATACAACAGTAGAATGTGAAGGCACAATGGGGGAAAAAGGTGAGCCAGTCTTGGGAAAGATCATGGCATGAGATAAGTTAACTTCAAATTCGATTTTCCACCAACCCTGTGAGCACCTTGGTCCTCTCTGCGAAGTACTCGGGGGGAGATACAGTCCTCAGATAGATAAATAAATGGTGAGATACGTTCTCCTGAACAAAGTCTCGGTATTTTCCTTCTCTCTGCGTACGAGGTATCTGCTCCTTACCTGAACTACCAAATTGTTAAACGCTACTTTTTTTTTCATCTAAGCTAAGTCTTGCCTTGCCTGAGTGAGTACATGTTTAATTGTTGATGCATGAGGACCGTTTTTGGAACCCGATCATCGGTTGATGCTTGAAATTTGACCATGTTTTGTATATTTATTTATGGAATGGCAAACTCTGGTAAACGTTTACATACCTGTATGTATGCCCTGTATTTAGTTTATCGCCATGGTTGTAAGTCTTATTGATTATGGTGTTGGATGTTTGTATATTATAGCTCACTAGTGTGTCATGCAGAGCTAGTTTCCCTATTTTTTGTGAAACGTTATACTCTCTACCCAGATCGAAGGTGAGCAAGCATAAGCCTGTAGACTTTGATCTCTGCGTCTTATGTCTCGATAGAGAGTACATCACTATCCTCATCGCTTATCCTGCATTTGTTTTAACTCTGCATGAATGGTATATAGAGTAGAGATCGATCTGGGTTTAATACTTAATACTTTGTATGGTTAAAACTTGATCCCCCCCGGCGTGGTCAAGCTAGCCCCTAGGTCATAACATGTGATCGAACCTTACATTTCAGATCATTATGAATACAACTGTGATATCCGGGTTTTAGGATCACCGTATAATGTCTTTATAGTTACCGAAAAATTTGCTTACAATCCATAGTTTGATTACATGTATAAATGACGTATTGCTGGATCTATTCACTGTGGATGGTTAAAATGTTTTTTTATTTGCTAGACCTTTTAGATCTCTGTTTCTTTCCTTACATTGGATTGAAAATGGCAAAGGATTTATGTCATACAAGTTCATATTTGGGACAGCTCGACTAGGAGCTTGATCCTGTTTCCTTTATATATGTTTATACATGTTTTCTTCTATGTTTGATTATATGTTTATACATGTCACTTTGGTATTTGCTGCCACGAGGGTACTGTAGATCTATGAAAATTTCAAATAGTGTGGTTCGTTGATTTGACTAGGATCGTGACATATAGCTCCACCCTAGGGTATAATAAGACTTGGTAACAAATGATATATGGCTTAGTTTGATTATTATTATTCTAATCTATATAGGATCAGGGTATGCTCTGAGTTGAATTATTAGAATAGTTCTCGGTTCTCTTTTGGATGTAGAATGGCACATCTGAAATGTTAATAAGTCTTCTGATTATTTTGATGTTAGTAAAAAATATCGGAAGTACCCTCTATATGAGAAGCTTTGAGGAAGTGGAAGAATGTATTGCGACAACTCGGTCGCATGATATAATCTCTATTCTTAATATAAAGATATGATTTCTTCCTTGTGGACATAGCCCAGTATGGGGTGAACCACCTATATCTCATCTTCATGTGTGTAAATTTTGATGGTTCGTCACTTATGCCATTATGGCTTGTTGCTTTGTCAAATGTTTAAGTTGTGATGGCTTGATTGCTTATGTCAATGTTTAAGTTTTGATGGCTTGTGGCTCATGTCAATGTTTAAAGTGCATATAGTGTCCAGTGATCTTTTGGTCAAAGAGTATTCATTGCAATGCATGTTGCTCATGTGATGGTTAGATCACTTGATCGGTTTGGGTACATTTAAAGTTTATTGCTAATGGGTAACAATTTCAAGGAAATTCGTAAGGAAAGGATGGAAAGACTCGAATATGAGCTAATATGTTTTATTGAAGAAATTTTATTTGGAGTATGGCTACAATGTTTTCTCTTAATTATAATTGTCCCAAGTGCGGTAAAGGAGTTGCATAGATGTTTGTTAATAGATAGGTGAATTGACTTTATATAAGTGCTGGCAATATGGACTAAGGACCCTTGCATAATTTTGCAAGGTTTGTAAGTGTTATACTTTGTAGGAAGCATGGAAATAGATGATTATGTATGGTGAACTGTTTTGATAAGTAAGTAAAGAAAGAATGTTAGTTATGCATGATGTTGTTATTTTCCTTTTGGTTATTTTTTTTGTTACCATGGTCATTATTCTTCTCACGTCTAGTTTCCAATGAAAAGATATTAATGATTTATTACAAGTTTTTAATTTTCACCAATTTTACTAACTCTAAAAATTGGGTTTGGTTACAATTATTAAGGCGCGGATTTCTTTCTTTAGGTCTATTTCTTCTCTTTTTATGCTATTTCTGGGACTTGGTTGCAGAACACTGCCTTTGGAAGCTCTTCTTGTTGTGACATGTTTTCATTGTATTTTTTTTAGTGGAACACATCACAGGAAACCCTCAGGAACTTCCCCTCATTTCGAGGATGTTACCTAAGGTAAACCATTTGGGAGCAGTGAATTGCACCCTAACCCGTAGGGGACATCAAGTGAGGCCCTTGCATAGCCACTCAAGGATTTGACCCTGATTCCTTTTTCTTGCATTATACATTAATCAACCCCTTGAGATAACCCACCATCCTTATGGTTTTGTTGTATTTATTAAAACTATTTATTCATTAATATTTTTTTAATCGTAATTCACTATACATACTAATAACTCATATTACACCATCCAAAATGGAGCAAACACATTATAATTTCTTAAAACATTATTTTGTATTATAATTTCTTAAAGCATTATTTTGTATTTTATTTAAATTGGCCTTATATGAATTAGATTGTATGGATTCCTCTTCCCTAGCGCACATCAGAAATTGTACAGGAGGAGAATATGAAATGTGGAAAATTCTGCACAACACCCTCATTTATAACGGGAATGTGAAACATTTGTTTTTTTCCAAGGGAATAAGTTGGTATATGTTCCATCATGATGAGAAGATATAATTCTCATCCATGTCAATGGGATGCACATAGGAAGGATCGCTTACCTCTCCATTGATCTCTTAATTATACAAATTTCAATTATTATACAAAAATAATTTTCCAACTCTTTCTTCCACCTCTTTCCTTCCATTAAAGATGGGTCCAAGATCTTTATAATTGCTGTATTTTTATGATTTGTTCATATTATCCATATACTCGTTTATTTAATTAGCTTATCTATATGCATAGACGAATTTCACAACTTCTATGAGTTTTTATTTGTTTTTCTACACCATTGAATATTATTCTCTAGATTACAAGATGATGAGCATGATGTAGAGAAAATAATTATTTCAATCAAATGTAAAAATTCATTTATGAAGAAGTACTTTAAAAAATATATAGATGAGAATTCATATTATCTTTCACAATATAATCATTCATCGGTGCATTAGTTTATGCATGGCCCATCATCCTTACTAGGATCTAAGAAGCTGCAATACTCACCTCCTTACTAGGATCTAAAAAGATGCAATACTCACCTACATGAGCCAACCCTAAGTAGATGCAAAACCAACCACTCAAACATGACATGTGCATAATGATTCATCAATTGATGGGACATGTGCATAATGATTCATCAATTGGTGGGTCTCATTGAACTATGCATGGATATCATGAAGGTAAAATTATTTCAAAATTTAGATATAATTTTCATTATTTTCAAAGCTTTAACAACTATGATTTTAATATCTTTTATTTTATTTAAAAAATTCAATATATATATATATATATATAATGTTTGATACGAAAACTCATTATACATATGACATATTTGAAACATCATATATGTTATGAATGTTTGAATTATATGTTATGAATGTTTGAATTATGAATATTTGAATTATCAAAATTTATAGAAAACCTAAAAACTAAGAGGTAAAGTTATAAAAGAAAGAATGAACACACACTCCTTGGCTATCATTGTAATCCTAGAATGCTCTCATATTCCATCATGTTATATTTAATACCCAACATATACAAAATCTAATTATATAAGTGCAACTCTATGTTTAATAGAAGACTTCAATATACACTATTTAATAATTTTATAATTGCCAACACAAACATACTACAAACGTCATAAAAACATATAAATAAATTTCAACAAGAAAATAGAATAGAAATCACTTAAAGTAGCAATTTTATGGTTTTCAAGATGTTGGTATCTTCTATTCTTTCTAAATTACAATGCTAGATCGAGCATTCAAACCCTCTATACATATTCTTTTAAGCATGACTATAAATATTTTCCTCAATCTTAGTTTTTGGGCATAATGGTTCCTTTATTCTTTTAAGCATGACTATAAATATTTTCCTCAATCTTAGTATTTTGGCATAATTGTTCCTTTCCTCTTGTTTGTAGATTTTTTTAATTCCACCAAAACTGGGTAGACCTATTCTACATCTTCTTTCTTGCACCTTAGATATTGGTTTTCATACAATAAAATTGAAAACCCTATTGGATAATGAAGTTTTATGAATTCCTTGGTGTCAAAAAGAATAAAGTAATATCTTTTTGTTTGCTTCTAAAAATACTTGTGATGTATTTTGGTGGTCTTTATCATGTTTATTTATTCATTGACCTTTTGGATCTCAATTCCCCATATACATTAGTAATCGAGATCATATCACAATTTACAATAAAGCACACATTATAATTATGATTTTTATTTTTATTTTTTTTAGTTGGGCTTCTATTAGATCAATGATTTTGTACTAAGGCCTCTTCTCTAACTCTATGCAAATTTGCACACAAAGATAATAAGAGAGTGACAAGCTCTCCCCACCACCCTTCCTTATAATGATGAGATAATGACAAATTTAATTCTTTTCAAAGAACTAAATTGGTATGTATATTATCATGAAGACAAGGTTTGATTCTTGTCCATACAAATCATAAATTGTATGTAGATGCCTATGATAATTTACCCTTCATCAATTTCCTAATTAAGAAAAAAACAATTATTTTATTGAAAAAATTAGCTCACTTTTTCTTTCCACCCCTTTCCCTCCTTCATATAAAGAAAACCATAACCATTTTATTTTTTATTATCTATAATTATTTAGTTTTTTATTATCATATATTTAAACATTTATTTAATTAATTTACCCATATATATATATATATATGGGTATGGTTAAATTTCACAACTTTAGCTTATCTATATTATTGCACATTGATTGGTAAATCTTAAAATGATCTTGATGTTTTTCTACTAATAAAGTTGATTATAAACACTAGCACATCTATTTATCTTGTGGACATTCTTCTAGTAATAAAGTTGATTATAAACACTAGTATATCTATTTATCTTGTGGTTGGTGAACATCGATAGGTCACAAGTTAAGTGCTATCAACAAGTTACTTGTTCTTTATGCATAGTTGCACGAACTACTTGTTATCCATGCACCAATTACGAGTTATGCATGCATCAGGTAGTTGCATTAACTGCCTGTTACCCATGCATCAATTACGATCTATTCATGCATCAACTACCACCAGTTATCCATGCATAGCTACTAGTTATTTTTTATATTCTTTTTTATTTTATATTTTTTTATTTCGAATTTGGAATGTACCATAAAATCAATCTGGACAATACACTTGTCTCATCCTTGTGCAATCTAGGAAAAACATAGGCTTTGATCCACCCCAATTTCTAAAATATAAACATCTATCAATATAATTAATTTACATTTAAAGATCATTAACTTAATATTCATAAAATCTTTAATTATCTGAATAATTATGGCTTTCACATTCTTCCTTATTATTCCTTCCCTATCCAAAATATAATAGTATGCCTTATAACATGCCACCTAATCCTACATATCTATGGTTGCCAATGGAGGCCCATAAAACTGTACGTTGATCATAGGGACTAGATTGTCTTCATTGGTCATAAAGTATTTACGAACATCACACTCATTATGTTTTTTATATATGTTAAATTGTCTATATGTATAGTTTAATCAATTAAATATGAATGATGATCATGAGATGCTTACGGATATTTCTTGGGAAATAGATTTGTCACATCATATTTTCGTGCACATTCATTTCAAACATTGAATTTCTGAAATAAATTATAAATGCTTTAGTTATGACTTAATAATGTTGAAACATTATCCTCTATAATAGAAGTTCTTCTTTATTGACTGACCTATGTAAATTTACTTTAATTTGAAATTTATGATGTATTTAAAGGGATGGAATTCTTTTAGAAGTAAATATTTTTAAATAGTTATATAATTAATTGTATTATTATTTTTGAGGGATATATATTGACTTTATAAACATTTTAATATATATATATATATATATTATATTTAAATTAATTTTTATTTTTTTAAAAATAACATGAACATTATAATATTTAGAAGACCGTAAAAAGAATCTAATTATGTAACAAAACACCCACATTATAACCTTAATTTCATATGAGCGACTTAGCACTGCCATCATGCTATAGAAAAGCGATTCGAGATAACTATGATGCTATAATGAAGAAGAAATCTCTATATCCATTAATTAAGATGGTAAATATTGGTTTCTCATTTAGGTTAGTGGGGAAATTATTATTTGTTTATAGTTTATATTAGAATATGCCTTCCTCTTTTTATGACTCTCAAAGTTTAGTAACCTTGAGTCTTTTTTCCCATATGAAGAATCTACCCAAAATCACACAAGTGGTTGAAGAAGAAATTTACAGATCTCGAGGTTGGGCTCATTTTGATGGTGTTACTCAGGGTACTTCATCCAGAGGGGGTGCTGGAGGTATATTATATCTAAATGATCTTCATTTTTTCAAGTTTGTTGCAGGGTTAGGTGGGAGCACAAACAATTGTGCTAAATTAATGGCAATTAAGCTGATTATGATTTTAGCTTTGACCAAAGGAATTACTAGGCTCTAGATTTTGGGAGGTTCTAAAATTGTGGTGGACTGGTTAAAGTTGAAGAGGGCTCCAAAAAATATCTACCTATCATATATTTATGATGGACTAGTTAATTTGGTTGGGCTCTTCCAATCCATTAGTTATCATCATATTTATAGGAGAGGAATCAGATGGTAGATTACCTCTCAAAAAATGGACTTCAAACAAATGATAGCAGTTGGTTTCAGTGGAAATAGAGATGAGATCACATAGTAGAAATTGACCCAGGATCTTATCCTGTTGGTTTGGACGAGCCCATTCTTTAGGGCACTTGATGGTTACAATACTACATTTTGCAGCAAAAAGTCTATCATTACAGTATATAAAACTGCTCTTTTATAAATACAATATTTTTTATAAGCATATGATTTCTTCCCAGCTGTCATATTTTTTTTATTTCAGATGGTTTCTATAGGTGATTTCAACACTGGTGTAGTGCTTTTTTGGTGGACACAAAAGCTATTGGATTGTCAATAATTTGTGGATGCTATAGGTGTTTTTTGCATTGGAGAAATGCTCTTTTTGTGGCCTCATAAGCTACAGGTTTATGTCTAAACCTACTCATACATGCAGGATTTTTGGATAGCCATATGGCTAGTACGGTTTGTGTAAAACTGGAAAGTTTTTTGTTTTGAAGGCTCCTCCTAGCCTATGAACAATGTGATTCATTATAATTAATAGATTGCGTATATTTTTTTCAGTGAAAAAAGAATACCAATCATAGGTATACTCTTATTTTTATTCAACGTGTTTTACAAGGTATAATTATTTTTATTAGTTTCAAACAATATTGTAAGATACCAGCCAAGAATGGGCTAGAATCTCAACTGAGAACACCAATTTTAAGCAGAATTTTAACTAGTAAATTTTTACAATTTTGGTAAATGGCATAAGGACAATTCTGACCACTGGAAACCCAACCCAAGGATGATAGGGAAGATTTTAGGTTTTGGTTTTTATATGGGAAAGTGTGCAGTAGAAAGGTAGAAACATGACCAACTTCCAAGTCCTATGCACAAAGCTTGGAGCCATTTACTTTTCAACAGTCAACAAGAGTCGGTGTCTACTTCGATGCTTCCTAGGCCTTCTAGAATATGCATACTAGATCTGGGTGTTGGGAAGGATTATTAAACTGATATTTTTGTTCATGGAGGTCCTTGGGCATCGAAAATAATCAATTAAACACAAGATTAAGAGTTGGGGGGGAATTGTTGTGACTTGGACTAACAAGCTAGTTTTAATGGTTAACTTCCAAACATGGTATGACCCTCCAAAATTTAGTACTTTAAGGTTGGAGTGTGTTCTAGGGATTGTTCATGAACAACATCAACTGACAAAATCTAATTTGGATTTGTGTAACTCAATTTACATTAATTCTGGTAAAACTAGTCAAATTAAAAGGGACAAAGAGCTTGGCTTCAATGTAATATATGTAATTCGACCTTGGGAACTTTAAATGTTGTAATTAATGACTAAAAATACTTAATTACCCTATATCAGACCTATACTAATGATCATATTAAAAAACTGACCCATAGATAGATTTCAATATGTTGCACAACCATAACTAGCTCCATTCTCAAGCAAAACTGACTAGTCTTTGGATTTGAGTATTAGGATAGCTACTAAAACTTATAGAGACATTAACATGAATTATTTCAGAATTAATAAGGAGCATTTAGGACAGAAGCAACTTAATAAATCAGATCTTTACATTTTTTGATAGATCTATGCTCTCCAAAAAACAAGAGGACCTTTATAGCATAGATCTCTTACAAATGATAGGACTATACTGTTTTAGAATGGAAGAATGAGAAGAGAAGGGTCCTGGATCTGAAATAGGATGGAAAGAGGATGTTATTGAAACTACATATGGGAAGAAACATAGTACCAAATCTCCTCAAGGGCGCATCCACCTCAAACTCTCTCTTTGAGCCAAAAACACCTCATAAATTCTCCTCAACCCACACACTTCCCTGCTTCTGACTGGAGGCTTGAATTATTCTTAGTACTGGAGTGAATAGACCTACAAATAAACTCTCCATGACTGCAATTGATGAAATAATATCACAGAAAGACAGTTAGAATAGAAGGAATGGGGCTCATCTCCCATTGGTTGGCTAGGGTGCATCACCTTGCCTTGAGAAGCATAGAATGCTCACACACAAATTCAATTTGACAAAAGATGTGAATAGGAGTTGCTTGGATTCTTTTATATAAGTCATGGTGACCTGCTGAGCAATTTGACATGCTTGGTGACCTATGACAATCCTTCCACATGGGCCACCCATGAGTGGATATAATTGCCTTTCTTTTTCCTTGCAAGCTTTCCTTTCCTTTAGAAACTACGCCCCCTTTTGTCTCAAGATGTTTCTTGCTTTGTTAGAGTTTCCTGCTTTGTATACTGAACTCCCTTTTTAGAAATTGCTGCAGGGTATTTTTTGTGCTTGTTATTGTTGTGCTAGGCACACATCCAATTGATCTCTCTTCTCTATTGCTTATGTATCTTCACCAAGAAGTTTGGTGATCTCTTATCTTACAAAATCAATTTGCTATGTTCTAAAAGAAAGCATCCTCTGCTATCCATTATATTATACTGAGAAGAATTGTTGGGGGTTTTGTTCTCATAATTTTGAGTATTTTCCCCAGGGTATATCTTGTGTTATGGGTGTATGAATTTCATGGATTGAATTGTCTCATTGCTTCAAGTATCTACATCTAAACGAATTAAAGATCAAAGCTCAACAAATTTCAAAAACGCATAACGTAGATTTTTAGTTGATTGTAGGACAACTTTACAAGTTGGGAGTTGATGGCATGGTACACAATTTTTTGTTGGAACATGAAAGACCACTTTTGCCTAGGGAAGCACATGAAGGAATAGATAGAGAAATTTATGCTGGGAAGTCTACTGCACATAGGGATATGGTGGCATTCGTTGTTCCAAGAAGTTAATATGTATTGAAAATAGTGTGATGTTTTCCAGCGAGTGGGAACGTCTCCACATAGGGATGATATGCCTTTATTCCCTATGATTGTGCTTGAGACATTCGAGAAATGGGTTATTGATTTTGTGGGTCTAATCAACCCACCAACACATAGAACCGGTGCTAGATACATCATCATTATGATAGAGTACCTGACGACATGGTCAGAGGCTGCACCAACGAAGGATTGTACTATAGAGACAACAACGAGGTTCATATATGAGCATATTATCACCATATTTGGATGCATGAAGGTTCTGATGAGCGACCAGGGAACACATTTCTTGAACATGACCATATGAGCGGTCAATGGTATAGTGGAAGTATTCAATAAGATTCTAGAATAGGTGCTTACAAAGGTCTGTAACGTCTAGCGCGGTGGCTAGGAATAACACATTTCAACAGTGCTATGGGAATATAGGACAACATATAAGAGGATTAGAAAGAAGACCCCATTCATATTGGTATATGGGAAGGAAGAAATCATGTCACTAGAGTTCGTTGTATCTAGTCTACATATATATTTAGTCATAAAGATGATAGAAGATGAACTGCATGCATGCAAATTGGAAGATATTATGGAACTGTAAAAAGATAGGTTCATTGTAGGGTTCAATTAGGTCATTGAGAAGCAGTGACAGAAATATTTGCATGATAGGAACATCAAGAGTAAGACCTTGGAACTTGGCATGCTTGTATTGATGCATGATAGTAAGTTTTTAAATAACCCGGGAAATTTGCGCATGAGATGGTTGGGCCCATACAGGATCTATTTTATCACCAAAGCAGGAGCAAGAAATATTTCCACCTTGGTAGGAGAACCAATGAATGGGATAATAAATGAGAGTCACCTTAAACCCTACTATGTCATGGAGGGGAAAGAAAACATGTCAAACATGCGTAGTACATAAAAATAATAAATTAAAAAAAAGGATGAGAAAATAATTGATTTTCCCTAATTTCTGTTAGTCATGAGGTAATAGGCTGAGTCATAGTTTAGTCAATAGAATATCAAGTGAAAATTTTCAAGTGTAAAAAATCAAAGGAAAATATATTGGTTGGCATCCACATTGAATGTGATTCATCTATTAAAGGACTGTTAGCAATTGAGTCATTAGTAATTTTTTCAATATAGAATCAAATCACATCTCAAGTCATCATTTAGCCACTCCATCAATTGTCACTTAATCATCCACTAATCATTAATGAAGGGTCATCATCATGCACTTACCACTCACCTGTCAGTCAGGGTTAGTGTTAGTCGTAACCATCATTCCCGATTCAGAAAGATTGGTAAATAACACTAACATAGAGAGAAGGAACTGAATTCAAAGCATCACTAAAAAAAGTAATGGCATCAAGGATAGAGAATATTCACTATCAAGAAAAGTAATATAACTTTGATAGAAATATAGGTAGCCCTCATGAATGCAAGAGGCAGTGAACAGAGATGGAAATTTCTTGTTCTAAGTTGGTTTTCCTATCCAACATTCATGGTGAGGGGCACGCTAAGATCAGGAGGATTTATGTACAAATTCCATCCCATCCAGCAGTTAATAAGAGATATGTGAGGGAGGGAAATAAGTGGAGGTATGAGTAGTTGATATTGAAGAGCCGAATATAAGAGATGTTGAGAGGTACAAATGATGCACCAGTGTGCTAAGAAGAAGACTGAAGTAATCAATGTAGAGCAAGTCGATCTAGGAGATCAGAGTTGTGAGGAGTACAAGAGATTGACAGTGTAATCATTTAGAGATGTCCACTACACTCATTGCAAAGAAGGGTTGCACCAACACAAAGGCCACCAAGGAATACCCAATGCCGGAGGTGCCACTCCCATTAGAGGTGATGGTCAAAGGAGTGTTTTTGGGACAAGTTCGATTACTTAAATACCAGGACTTCAACATCCTATATGACACATAATTCCATGAGTTAGTGATGACCCAACACATTGAGGTAAAGACCAATCCTGATGGAATAGAGAGCATGTAGTTGTAGGCATGGGCACAGTTGCTCCACTAGTCTAGAATCCTAACTTTGATGGATGTTCCCAATTTTGGGAGGGGTGACTCCATCAATTCCTGCACGTGGTTCCTTCTAATCCATCTCCAGAGAGGCTACTTGTGGATGGATGGCATTTATGAGATCAACAAAAAATTCATTCAGTTAGTCTCAATATTACCGCAGAAAGGATTGGACCTTGTAGAGGTTATGGCCCACGCATATGCTAAAGAGTTTTATCGGAAATACAAAACTCACCAAGGGTCATAGTATTGTCTCATATTATCCATATCATAGCATCGAGTTTGGTTTGCAACATAGATCTTCGCATGCAAGTTTCTTAAAAAATATCGTTGTTAGGAACCCATGTCAACCCTTCTCTTTACTTTGTTAGTATATTGTTGTTGGATGCATATGCTTTGTAAGTCATCCCGTAGTATTATATCTAGATCCATAGTTTGTATTAGCCCATAGTATTGATCCATGGTATTGGACGCATATGCTTTGTAAGTCATCCTGTAGTATTATATGTTCCATGGTATTGACCCATAGTATTGCCGCATTGACTAGTATGACTAGTATATAAGTTTGTGTTGAGGCCAATGAAGGAACGTTGAAGTTATTTGTATTGAGCTTGCTCAAAGGAGGTTGCCCCCTCAAAGTGGCCTGCGATCAATAAAAATATTCTGTGATCTAATATATCGTGCATTTTATCAATTAATTGTTGCAGGTTCCTCACATCTGGTATTAGAGCACTTTCTTGGGCTCGTTGGGTGGAATTTCTGCCAATGTTTTTTTTGCATCTGTATTTTTTCCTATCAATTGTAGGTTCGGATCCAGGAATAATCACTATCCTCTTAATTGTGGGAAGTACTTGGGCATAATCCCTCAAACTCATTGTGAGGAGTACCACAGGAACCCCGAAGTAGTTGTCCCATTGAGAGGACTTGCTAGTAAAAAAGGGCATCAACCCCTACCTAATTGACTAGTTCCCACCCG
The DNA here is from genome assembly GCA_027924585.1 of Larix kaempferi. Taxonomy (NCBI): domain Eukaryota; kingdom Viridiplantae; phylum Streptophyta; class Pinopsida; order Pinales; family Pinaceae; genus Larix; species Larix kaempferi. The sequence goes on from BSBM01000893.1 coordinate 6,224,534, forward strand.
TGAGGTAAACCAAGAGCTTTTGTTTGTGGCAAATCGGTGATCAGTTTTACCTGAGCCATGGAGTGAGGGGTATTTCCCCAGTACGAAAGCTGTCACATAGCATTGGTGGCCGAGTGAATCCCTTGAACCATTAGTAATACGAACATACTTGTGGTCCATATCTATTTCCATCTAATAAATAACAGATTACATTTATCCAGATCTATATCCAGACCCATATCCATATCCAAATATCGATCCATATCCATATCCAAATCCAGGTCCAAATCCATTGCAGATCCATAGCCGATCCATTGTCGATCCAGAACCGTTGTAGATCCAGATCCAGATCCGTTGCAGGTCCATTATAGATCCAGATCTAGATCTGTTGCAGATCCATATCCATATCCGTTGCAGATCCAGATCTAGATCCATTGTAGATCCATATCCAGATCCATTGCAGATCCAGATCTAGATCCGTTGCAGATCTAGAGTCGTTGCAGATTCATTTCAGATCCATTGCAGATCCATTCTGTTTCTGATCACTTCTGCGCCGTTACAGATCCATTCCAGATCACTTCGACCATATCTTCCTTGTTTTAACTCAGTTTCCCTTGAAACTTCACTGACACCTTTGCAATCCCATTATGCATATTTCATTCCTGAGGACCCTATCCCAAATTCCACTTCCTAAAGCCTGAAATCCAACATTTATCTATTTTAGGGTTTTCCATAACTTCTATGATTTTCACCCAATCACCTTCAAATTTTTCCACAATGTTCATATCCTATTTCTGCTTCTTTGTCCCTCTCTGACAAATTTTCTCATTCTTTCACCCCGCTTCTGAAATCCCCATTTTCTGCTTCCCTGTCCATCAGAAAGTGTCCAAAACCTAGTCAAACCCCAATTACCCACCATATTTTTTCTCAAATCCAAATTTTCCTTTACTAAAGAAGCTTATGTTTTTGTTTTTCTACCCATTCACAAAAAAAAAACTCCTCGTTATGGTTGTCACCCATGCAGGAGCACAAATGATGGATGAAGAAATTGCAGCCCTCAAAACCAAACTCTAATATCTGGATGAAAATTTTCTCAGCCTCCATCTTCAGCAATCAACCATGAACATTAAATGACAACCAAAACCTTCGGCAGCCATTGGGTTCTCTTCTTCCAATAATTTTCGTGGCCCAAAGCTTGATTTTCCTCGCTTCAATGGTATTGATTTGACTGGATGGATATATCGGGTAGAACAATATTTCATTCTTCCTAATACTTCTGATGTCCACAAAGTTCCACTTGCATACTTTCATTTGGAACAGTAAGCCCTTCAATGGTACCATTGGTACATCAAAGCCCATGATGAGCCAAATTGGACAGATTTTTGCCAACTCCTTTTGCAACGATTTGGTCATAGTGCTTTTGATGACTTCATAGGAGCATTCACTAAACTTCTCTAAATTGGAACTGTGAGAGAGTATCAATCTGGATTTGAGAAACTAGCCAATCACAGAGAATAATTATGATGAATTCTACAGGAGTTGTTTTATCAGTGGTCTCAAGGATGAAATCCGCTCAGAGGTTAAAATGTTATGTCCCAACACAATGATGGAAATCCTAGGGTTGGCTAAGTTGGTGGAGGATAAGATCACAGCCCAACAATGCTCCAACTCCACTTTTGTTCCATTCATAATTATGGTTTCCCAACAATCTCCCATCACGCCAGCTCCTCAACCAACTCCTATCAAGCATTTGTCTGAAGTAGAGATGCGAGCACGTAGAGAAAAAGGGCTTTGTTATAATTGTGATGAGAAATTCACTCGAGGACATAGATGTGTTGAGAAAAAGATCCATATCTTGGATGTGGATTCTTTGCCTCCCTCTGAACTTGGTGAATAAGCTCCATATACAATAGATGATCAGGTTGACATTCAACAGCCACCTGTTGACCCCCCTGTCTTAGGACAACCACCCAGAGATATCTCTCCATGCTTTAGCCAGAGTCACCACCCCACAAACAATGCATGCTAGGGGTTACTTCAAGAAGCTCCCTCTTATAACACTCATTGATTCTGGTAGCACTCATAACTTCATTGACCCTCGAATCTTCAAACAGACTATTTTTTTGTCCATCCTTGCTCCAACTTTGATGTCATGATTCCCAATGGGGGCACCTTACCTTGCAAGGGGAAATGTCACAATGTGCATATCTCTATGGAAGATTATATCCTGCACTCTGACATGTTTTCCTTGGCCTTAGGAGGATGTGATGTGGTCTTGGGCGCTCAATGGTTATGCACACTTGGCCCCATCTTATGGGATTTTGTTGAACATTGGATGCAGTTCTCAGTCAATGGGAAAAAACGCACATTTACGAGCTTACAACCAGGGCCTCTCCGCCTCATCGGTTCACATCACCTGGAAAAGATACTTAAGAAGAATTCACATGGTATCATCGCTCAACTCCTTTCCATTCAGATGCACCCATCAATGGTCTCCACTACGCCTTTGTGTATACAACACATTTTGGATAGATATGCAGGTGTCTTTGCTGAACTAGTGGGATTACCACCTTCAAGAGACCTTTCAGGTAAGAATTTCTCTGCCTCTACATCTAAGAAGGAAATGATGGCTATTTTGCATGTAGTACAGAAGTGGCAGCCATACCTATTAGGGAATTATTTCTGCATCAAGACTGCTCACCATATTCTACAATATTTCTTGGAACAACGAGTCTCCTCTCCAGCACAACTGAAATGGGTTAGTGTTGGAGGGGCCTAGGTCAGCCTGTCGACTAGGCCTCCGCTCGACCACTCTGCAGCACATGTCGATAGGTCATGTCGACTAGTATAGGTCGGGTCGTTCGGTTAGACCGACAGATGGTTATGTAACCATATTGATAGACATATATATATATAGGTTTTTGAGCCAATGTAGAGGCTAGATTGGTTCTATGATTGTATTTTGTTGTTGCTGGTTAATATAAAGGCTTGTGTTCTCTCTATCTGTCTTGTCCCTTGTATCTGTATCATTGTGTATTATTGCTTATATTATGTAATGTATCTATGGTAACTACATGAACCTTGGGACTACAACATCTGGTTCCGTTGCCGGTTGATGCATGAAAAACAAATAGCAGCATGACCTATGATTTCAGAACAGGAGATTAGATATTGGTGGGAGAAGAAAATAGCAAACTATCTGTAGAACTATGCACGATGGAACAAGTTGACGATTAGCCAAGCGAGAGATCGATTCTTCTCCGAGACCCATGAGAGATTTGTAGACTCTGTGGCGACCACCTTGAAGAAGTTTCTAGATGAAAGAACCAGTTGATGAAGCAGAGAGGAAGCTGTTGTCAAAGTTGATCAGTGAAGGATGCACAAATCTGTCGGAGTGGTGCGAAAAGATTTCAAACAATTTATGTGAAGAATAGGCGATTGAAGATTGTGTCTCGGTTGACAAAATAAGAAGAACGTTCTTCACCGAATAGCTGATCAATTTCTATGTTCTCTGCCGACCCTATTGTTCAATTTTTTGATTGACAAAGGCATTGCGCATATTGTCAAAACACGACTATTGCTGCTCCCGCCCCTTTCCAAACTCTAATTGGAAGGAGAAATAACGTAAGTGGGAAATATTTGTAAAGGAACGCGAATGGGAATTTTTCTTGAACAAATGATGGTCTGTACTTCCCCTGTGATCTAGAAACCTTCGGGCCGGCATTTGGGGGGTGACGAAGCATGCTCTAATGTACCTAGTTTAATGAAAATCGACATATGAAAAGACGACATGGACAGCAGTGGAAGAAAATCTGACAAAGACAGATTGTTGAGTCATAAAAGCACCCCTGATATCCAGAAAATTGAAAGAGAAAAGGTGAGGTAGCGGCGCGAAGAGATGCGGGAGTAAGCAATTGCACTCCGGAGGATGCGAGGATCAAATGTCACAACATACGCAGAAGGAAATCTTCCAGAGTCAAGTCGAACCCGCGATGATTGGGGTGTCGAAGAAGACCTGTCGCCGATGGATGAAGACTTGTGGATAGAGCGTGGTAGAGCTCTCCAAGTTCAGATACTTGAAATGGTAACACCTCCTTCTCCATTTCATTCAACACAAAGCGTTCGGGTGCAAGAAATTGTCGAGGAAAATATCGGTCTCCATGCTGGTTAGTTGGGAATTTGGAGTCGTCGAAGTATAGAAGGTGATGATATTAATAGATTATTGATTCATCGGCCAAAGGAAGGAAATTGGGTGTCGTTTCAACCCAAATTTTTGAATAGAAGCTTTCATTTAGTGTACTCATAGCATGAGGAAGTGCCCCCCCTGCCAATACCAAATTTGAGCGACTCGTCAAGTACGTCGGAAAGCTCGAGATTCAGTCAAATCCCGTTCAAGCATAACTTTAACTGGATTTCGACAAAAGTGGTAGAAGAAGGAAGACCTAGCGATACAAAAGAAGTTATAGTCACTGATTCTGAAGACAGATAACCAAGACCAGAGAGACAACTAGTTCAAATTGACAAAGCAGCAAGTTCTGATTGTGGAAATAACCCACCCACACCACTATAAAATTCTCAAAATAATACACCAGCAGACATGGTACACTCAACAGTACACCTTCCGTTCTATGAAGGTGATGAAGACCCGATAAGACAATGGTTTGTGTGTGAAGCTATATGGATACATACAGCATACCAGCAGATATTCCACCAAGTGTCAGAATTGTTGAACACGAAAATCCAGTAACCACCGAAGCAGTACCAAGTACACAAACCCAGACAGAACAAGCTATTTCCAGCACGCAAGAAATCACCGAACTCAACCAGCTACAGCAGAAAAAGATAAGGGGCCAAAACAACAAACCTTAAGCAAAGAAAAAGAAAAAGAGAAGAATATCTAGAAGAAACACAAAGAGAAAAAATTCAAAGAAAGAGAATTGCAGCAGCAACTGCAAATGAAGCAAACACAGCAAGGTCGATTAGAAAATACTCTTTCTGTATACTTAGATCAATTTGGAGCTACTACAAGCTATCAGCCACAGTTGGCCTCCCAAGAAGAGCTTGATCTACTTGAAGATGCAGTTTTCTGAGCACAAAGATATCGCTGACAGGAATCAAAAGATCAGATACTCCAGCTACAGGATGAACGGACTACACTCCTTGCTAAATGTGAAAACTTAGCTCAACAAGTTATCCCACTTCCAGCTAGTTCTGACAAAAAATCACCTCTTGACAGAGCATACTAGCTATTCAAATCTGTCGTGTCGATGTTATAGTCCAAGCTGCTCAAAAGAAAACAGGACCAAGCTGTCGAAGTAACTTCTCACATGACAAATCAGTTTGCATCCTTCACAGAAGATGTCAATTTACTCAAACAATATGATATTCAAGCAGCAAAATTCGCCAAAGTTCTCGACAACTGGTATGTACATTATGGCGAAGTCTGCAAAAGACAAGGACACTGATAGGAACACTTCACCGACAATGTTTGACTGCAAAAGAGGCACTTATTGAGAGACTGGATAATCAGATCGTGATGGAAAATAAAATGCTGGACAAGTCAGAAAAACAAGAAAAACAGTGGATATCTCAGGCACGCTGCGGCCTCAATAAACTTGAAGAAATTAAGCCCCGAATTCGACATTTACTTACTGCTTCCCAGGAAACACTCACTACATTTGGCCCCTACATGATTCACTTAAAAGATCTATCCACCCATGACAAGAGGAAAACGTGTCGAAGCTCATGACACTCACTGTTGACATTTCGAATTTGCTATGCACCTGGGAAGAGTTCCAGCACCATCTTTCTGTTTCCGCCGAAGCCTTTCTTGAAGTCTGCTTACAGCTGCCCAATGCTACTAGCGTTTACCATCATCATAACCGTCTTAATTTGTATTTTTGATCTCCCCATTTCTTCAAGATGAAGAAATATTTTGAGGTGGGGGAGATGTTGGAGGGGCCTAGGTCAGCCTGTTGACTAGACCTCTGCTCGACCACTCTGCAGCACATGTCGATAGGTCATGTCGACTAGTATAGGTCTGGTCGGTCGGTTAGACCGACAGATGGTTATGTAACCATATTGACAGACATATATATAGGCTGTTGAGCCGATGTAGAGGCTAGATTGGTTCTATGATTGTATTATGCTCTTGTTGGTTAATATAAAGGCTTGTGTTCTCTCTATCTGTCTCGTCTCTTGTATCTGTATCATTGTGTATGCTTTATTATATTATGTAATGTACCTATGGTAACCACATCAAACTTGGGACTACAATAGTTAGCCAACTCATGGGTTATTCCTATGAGATCACTTACATGAAGGGTAAGGAAAATCTGGTGGCAAATGCTCTTTCTCGCACATTTGATGAAAACGTTTCTCTTTCAGCTATTTCTACGCATGTTCCAAATTGGTTGCAATCTATTCAACAGGGCCATGTCAATGACTCCTCCTTATCTCAACTCATCCAATGGTTGGGTAACAACCCTTCTACTATACCGCATTACTCTTGGGATGGTACTTCCTTGAGATACAAGGGTCATCTTTTGCTTCCCCAGAGCACAGATCTTCAACAGGATGTCTTCTCTGACCTCCATGCTTCTCCATTGGCAAGGCACTCTAGGTTCCTCAAAACATATGAGTGGGAACAACGTAACTTATTTTGGAATGGAATGAAAAGTAAAAATCAACAGATGGTGGTTGCATGTGATACTTTCCATCTCCTTCTGGGATTACTCGAACCCTTTCCCATCCCTACAAGGATTTGGACAGATATTTCTATGGATTCTAGTGAAGGTATCTCTAAATCTGGAGGGAAGACTGAAATTACCAATAAATGTTTGGAAACTTATCTTCGTTGCTTCATCTTCGAACAACAACCTCAGTGGGCGAACTGCCTCCCTCTCGTTGAATGGTGGTACAATATTGAATCTAAAATGACTCCATATGAATAAATCTATGGTCAGGCACCGCCATTTCTTCTTTGATACACCCTTAGAAATACACCAGTTCAGGAAATTGACACGGTTCTTCGAAACCACGATCAAATTCTTCGCATTTTGTAGGACAATCTTCACATGGAAAGAATTCGAATGAAACAACAATTCGATCAACACCGTTCTGAGTGTACTTTTCAAGCAGTTGATATGGCTTTTCTTCGTCTATAACCTTCCAAGCAATCCTCCTTGACACTCAAAGAGCATCGCTTCTCTCTGGATCTATCATAGAGGTATTAATTCAGTGGCATGGCATGCAATTAGAGGATGCTACACGGGCACCACTCCTTCAAATTCAACATCAAATTCCACATCTAAAGCTTTGAGGACAATTCTTTTTCTAAGGGAGAGGGGATGTTAGGAACCCATGTCAACCCTTCTCTTTACTTTGTTAGTATATTGTTGTTGGACGCATATGCTTTGTAAGTTGTCTCGTAGTATTATATGTTGATCCATAGTTTGTATTACCCCATAGTATTGATCCATAGTATTGGATGCATATGCTTTGTAATTCATCTTGTAGTATTATATGTTGATCCATAGTTTGTATTAGCCCATAGTATTGGATGCATATGCTTTGTAAGTCGTCTCGTAGTATTATATGTTCCATGATATTGACCCATAGTATTGCTGCATAGACTAGTATATAAGTTTGTGTTGAGGCCAATGAAGGCACGGTGAATTTATTTGTATTGAGCTTGCTCAAAGGAGGTTTCCCCCTCGAAGTGGCCCGCGATCAATAAAAATATTATGTGATCTAATATATCATGCATTTTATCAATTAATTGTTGTAGGTTCCTCACAATCGTAATGACGAATGTTGAGTAGGCACCACGATCACGCTAGAGTAGTGTGCTCTAGGAAAACAACTGTCATGGGAACCCTACCTATGAAATGAATTTTTGAAGGACTATCTTGATGCACAGGATAAAAAAACAGAGTTACACTATAGTTGGGTCCTACTGCTCATTGTGATGGTCATATGGGAGCCACTGCCACATTACACCTATGACCATCCTACGCCAGAAGACTTTGTCGCATGAAATTTCCTAATTTTCCATTGATAAATAACCAAGGAGTATCAAGTTGATGTCGAAACAGTGTTTCACATGTGGTGCATAAGGATGCTTAATGAGATAGCAGATTCATTCAGTATTCTGTAGAGAATTGTGGATCGATTTAATGATAAATTCATATTCGAGGTCAACAACCATAATGTGTTGATTTTACCATGCCAAGAGACTAATATTGAGTACGTCTTGTTGTTCTCTATAACTGCTAATGATGTCAAATGCACAGTTATTAAGTGGCTAGTGCATATATAGTTCCTCTTAGATTTGGACCTAGAGATCCTAGAGGAAGATGGAATAGAGAAAAAGGGTCAGTAGGGGGAGCCCAGAAGCTCAACCCTACTGAGACAGTTGCCACACTTGATAGAAAAGAGAAAGCGGAAGACGCTTTAGTCACAGTAGACTAAGGATCCCCAGAAGAAACAAAGGACATACCCATCCTTGGCACCAGAATAGGAGGAGGATGAAGAGGAAGAATTTGATTAATTTCTTCCTTTAGGTGAGCTATTGGGAACCAAAACAATGGGGAATGTTCAGTAGAACATTTTCGAATAGTTTGGCAAATCACACGAATGCGATCAGGATTCAGTGCAAGAAATAGAGCCAATTCCTGATCATGAAAAATCCAAAGAATAAGATCCCAAAAGGAACTAAAGAAGTCATTAAAAGAGCCAACACACATAGACACAATAGGAGGATAACCTGCCATCGGTACCTGAGATAATCCAACACTTGCAGTCATACCCGAAGGTTACACAAGTACTCAAAAAGGATAGCAGTGACCAATGTCAGAACCTTCAAGTGGTCTTGCATATGGCGCAAGGGACATCAATGGAGTAGACGTTAGAAGCTGTGTAGTTGAGTTATGCTGCACAATTATAGAAGTAGGACTATAAGGTATTCCATAGGAAACTAAAGTTGAATTTGTTTTCCATAGTGGTGGTTGAATATCCTATTACTTGAGACACCCAACCGCTCCCATACAATGAACTGAACTTGAACCTAGTGCTGACTCCAATATTGGAGCACTATGTGTTGAAGATGCTTGCAGAGCTAGCAGATCACCATGCGCAACTGAGCCAATCATATGTTGGGATGAAACAAACACATAAAGAGGTCATCAATACACGAGATAAACTAGGGGTTTGGTGTAGATGGAGCATATAGGATGCTACCAGCCCCTATCTAGCCACCAATCACACAAATCCAACCTATGGAGAAGATTACCCATATTATCCATACAATGGTTGTGCTATAGCAAGAAACAACAGAACTCCAGGAATAGATCAAGCCAGAACCATCATTGGAGGAGATGGATCTTTCCTAGAAGATAATAGATGTAGTGCCGGCCCTAGATAAGACCAAGCAAGGAGTCCCGGCCTTGGGTGGAGTCATATAATATAGTTTCAATATTTTGAACTATTGCAGGATGTAACTGATATGCAGTAAGTAGACCACTGCACCTGACGCTGGGACACATTGGTGAGCTCAAAGAAATAGAGCATGTCCCAAATACAACTTTCTACAAAGAAAGAGGTAATGGCATAGATGAGTGCGTTGATGAAGAACATTACAACCAGTCGAGTAGAGCAGCAAACCATCACGATAGATGTTGTTGAGGTGCATCAATAGGCACAAAGACACATTGACAATCTATTTGAACTCCATGAAAAGGCCACTAAGTTTATTCCTACCGCATAGAAAGCAAAACTAGAAATCAAGAAGAGTAAAACTGAAGATGTTGGTTCATTCACAATGCAGTTTAAATAAATTACTAGTGATTTTGAGCTAATTCAGAAAAGATTCCAGGACTTCATCAGTGACCTACGCACATGCTTTCCATCTGTAACAGAGCTGGAGCAGTGAATCACATGGATTGGGATGAAACACATATTAGTGTTGGGGTCCTGTTGGTTCCCACGTTTTAATCAATTACTACATGTCAAGCTAGTCAAAGTACTCAAAATCAGTTGTTCCAAACAAGAAATAGTTAGGAGATGCACGCCAGTAACAACTTCTAGTTTTTAGAACTTTAGCCTATATATGGCTCAATTTTGTAAGGGGTTGGGTTTTTTTTTTCATTCATATAGTTCTACAGTTTTGTGATTCTGAGATGTAATAGTTTTTCATCTTTGTTAATGATACAAACTTGCACTGATGAGGAAGTAAGATGTAAATTGCTTTAAGGAAGATATAATGTATGGAGAAGGATAAGATGTTGAGATGAGTTATGTTCTTAGGTGTGATGATACCATATTTTTTCCAAGTTAATAAAATGAAGTTCATGTTCTCTTGTTGGTATTTACTTTGCTTTTCCTGGACTAACCTGGGTTGGCAAAGCAACTTCGCAACATCAACAAAACCCATTTTCACCGGCCCTTTTGTAATCAACCTATGAACATGTTGAAGTATCACCCGAGGAAAACATGGGTGGTTACATAATCGGTTTTCTGCAACCTTGGAGACGTGCGGGTGTGGAAACTGATCTTCATGAAATTACTCTTACCTTACTTATCATAACATCATGAATACCTAACTCTGTAGTTCACAGTTATCAACAACACGGACTACACTGAATTACTCGTTGTTTTACCAATATAACTATGCATTCATATTACTTGGCCTAACTTTGCAATATTCATACACATGTGTTCTGCTTACTTAATATATGATTTCCATTAGCATATGTATGAAACAAAATACATAACATATCATACCATGAACATAAAATACAGCATACATTCACACGCTTAACACACATATTTACGTGGTTCACCCCCCAGATGGGAGATACGTCCACAGGAACTATTCTTATATTACTTGGAATGGGTTAACAGTTCCCATTTGTGTACTCATCCGCAGACTCTTCTCTACAATAGATATATGCGCACACAGCTGCAGATTCTTTTCCTCTCTGTCTAATTCTAAGCTTTAATACAACCCAATCAACAATGACAATGACAAACCCTCCCTTATAAAAAATTACCATTTTTATAGATGTTCCTGAAGTTCATATCTTTACAATAAGTATGGGCCAACACCCATAGTACCATTAAACCTAAAATGTCTTGGTTCTCCTGCTAACCACACTTTGTCTTTTCTTCGCTCTACTTGGTCATCCTTTTGCACCGCTTCTTCAGGCTCTGACGCTTCTTCTGACAGTCCAGTTATGACCGTGCGGCTCTGACTGTACCATGGCACGTCCTTTACACCATTCCGCTTCTTTACTTCTGTTTCTGTGGCTATTAGTCTTCCACTTAACTCTTAACTGCTTCAATTACCTCTAGCCGACCTTAGTACTTTTGCTTTACTAAGGGGACAGGTCCTATCCTGTCGCTTTTACATGCTCCCTACCATCCTACCAGGAATTGCGGAGTTGCTTCTCCTAAAACTAGATGACATTAGGCCTTGCCTAATTGTACTTGTCATCAAAATTGTTGTACTTGGGCCGCTCCCAACAAGCCCCTAACACTTACATGTGGCTCTCCCTCGAGCCACTTCCAGCAAGCTCCCTTGACTACACATCACTCGAGATGTTTGCCTTCGCAGCAAATTCCTGAAAATTTGGGCTTAAATTTGCAACTACATCCTTGATCTCTTGCTCATATTCCTTGACTACTTCAAGAATCATCGTGAATATAGGTTATTTGAGCTGATCCTTCACCGTACTCTCTATCGTGCAGAATTCTTGCAATTTTGCCTCAACTTCTTCAGAGAATGCCAATGCTTCCTCTTGCATAGGTTGTAATATTGATGTAGTGTCAGATTCCTTTTCCCTCAGTGCCCTTATCTCCCTCTGAAGCTCTTTCATCTCTTCAAACTTTTGAATGAGGAAAACCCTTCATGGGTAGGTTGACAACATCTTCTGTCCTTCATGGCTAGGTCCTTCTTCCTCTACTAGAATTCATCCTGAATATTATGTAGTTCAGGATTCTCTTGCAGTGTGGCCCAAACCTTGGTTACTTCGTCCAATAGGTCTTGACACGTCGCAAATTCTGTGGAGATGTTCTCAGTGGCTGTCTTTAGTTATTCAGCTCTTGCCTCCTTCACTTCTGGTGGAGTGCCAGGTTGTTGTCGAGATTCTAAATCAGCAGTATTTTCTTTATATCCAATATCCATATCTACCATTTTTGCTTTGATATTATCCATGGTAGCACCAATCTTCAGGATAGTGCTTCTACTTCTGGCTCTTCGTCGCATTCTGGGATCCTTGCACAGACTTCTGCAACGGTTTTCTTGAACTTCTCCTGCTTCTCCTGAGCCTTAGATATCTCATTTTCTTTATGCGTACATTCATTTCTCAGCTCTGCATAATTATCCTCCAGCTTGAGATGCTGGTTATATGCGATCATATCCCTATATCAAGTTTCCTCCACAACCTGCAGATGCAAATTATGCAGTTCTTCGATTGGTAGCATTCCAAACTTGGTGTCCAGATGTGCGAGCTTCTTCACACTTTCAGTTAGTTCATCCGATGGGAATATGACATTCATCGGCTCAATAGGCACTAATATGGGTCTCATGTTCAACGTAGGTGCTTGGCGTTTCCTTATTTTTCTTGACTCCCCTGATCTTCCTTTGGAGTTAGATTCTATCACCAAGTCTCTCTAGAATTCTTCGACTCGCGCGACCATGATTTTCAATTCTGTGATGCTCTCCATCATAGTCGCTTGATGTTCTTGTTTCTTTCTATCTTTAGCAGTGAGTGTATCTTCAAGGTGTGCATGAACGCGATTTGTGATGTATTCATATTCATCATCATGCAACTACGCATCAAGCGGTGGTTTAGTTTCTTTCTACTTCTTTCTTGGTGAAACCTCCAGCACGACTGTGTCGGGATTCTTTCTTTTCTCGCCTACTGGAAAATCAACAGTTTGTTGTTGTTCTTGACCTTGATCTTCTGCTTGCCATTGACTACTTGTTTTCTCTATTTCTTGGTCATGGGTATCAGTTTTAGTTCCACTCTCCTCTGAGGCAGTGACCAAGTTCACCGGTGCATCAATCTTCCATTCTGGAATCCAATCTTCAAGGATCAGATCTATCTTCTACGCATCCAGATGGTATTTCCTCTCATACCACTCAGGGTTCAATGGTAGTCTCGGCTGAATAAAAATAAAGTACAAGTCTACCTTGAATCGCATCTTATGGATATATGTTGATGTTACCTCTTTTGGGATACGCGAAGTATATTTGATTACTTCACATAACTGCTTGAAATATGTGAAGAACTATGCATTGTTCAGTCTCTGTCGAGCTTGCTTTGAGTTGGCCCACATGTTGGAATATTTGGTTCCTTGGGAATCTTCTCCGAGTACTAGTACATTCTACTAATACATAGGCTCTTTCCAGCCTACAAACGCAATAAAAAATAACAACCAACTAAAGTGAAATGGTTGTGCTTTGTCTTGCGTCTCCGTAAAATCATCCAAGAACTTGTTCAGGAGGTAACCTTCCTAATTAAATTGTGTTCCATCTTTTTCCTTTGCAGCTAGGGAAATCGCAGCGGCTGACACCTCGTTCGGTCTTCATTTCCTGAGAATGTTTCCTGCATGTAACTAAACTGTGAACCTCATGGCTTGATCCTTGATCTGGCTTGATTGATATCCATGGGTTCCTTTGACTAACCTGAATTTAGTCTTCATTCTTTTTTTGACCTCCTTATCTTTGTCCTTTCCTACAAACTCTATTGCAGGGTTAGCTCCTCTTTTACTCAAATGCGTAATCTGGTGGATAAGGTCTATGATTATGTCAATCTTGCGGTCTTACCACAAGTATCCCTGGTACGTACATGAGAGTAGTGTGCGCAAAAATGTTGTAAGCTCATGGCTTCTATTAAAGTGTGATATTATCAACAAATTAAGCAGTCTGGATGGATGCAACGGTGTAATCCAGTCTTGCGCGTGAATCGTTGATTGCTTTGTGACTGGATCCTCTTTCCTGCACATATATTGATCTCACTGAAACTGTGGATACTTATTTTCATGCATCAAGTTGTGATCTACAAACTTGCAGTCGGGAATCATTCCTAGCATATTTTCTTTTCCATGCACATGATTCGACATGGGTGGCAGTGGGATCTTCTTCTTTTTTCCTGTGCACTTCGCAACACATCTTCTTGTATTGCAAAACTATGCATTTCTATCAAAACTGTGTGCAGACTCTGTCTTCTATTTTTAGTGTCCAATTTCAACTGCACTTGACACTTAAAATTTTCTTGCATTTCTTAACTGATACCTGTAGGAGTAGGGCCATCCCTGTAAGGCTTCAGTCTACTCCTATTAACAATTCCTCTCAAATGTTCTCCAGATAAATTGGCTAACTGAGCTGCACCACCCTTAGTAACATTTTTGATAATGTATGGCCCTAACCAATGAAGGAAATTTCATAAATTTACTATCAGAGAGGAGGACAAGGTCTCCTACCTAGAAGAATTTGTACTTGATGTGTCTATCGTGCCATACTGTTTCTCTGTCTTTCCACACTTGTTGGTGAAAACCTGCAATGAAGCGGTCTTCCTCCAATCCAATCAACTGTAATAGTCTTTCATTTGTTGTTTCATTATCAGCCATATCTGTGAATGCTGCAATTCTCAAGCTTGGTAATATGTATTCCATAGGAATGACAACTTCTTCTCTATATGTTAATCTGAAAGGTGTATGGCCTATCAACTTTTTACAAGTTGTTCTATATGCCCATAATATTGCTGGTATTCTGAGATCCCAATCATCCTTGTTTGTGTTGCATACCTTGGATAATGCATTCTCCAATACTTTATTAAAGGCTTCTACAATGCCATTAACTTGTGGATGATATGGTGTACTCTTCTGATGGTAGATATGAAATTCTTCTATCGGGGCTTCAATAGTTCTGTTCAAGAAATGAGTTCCTTGATCACTCATTAGGATCTTTGGACATCCAAACCTTGTCAAAATGTTCTAAAAAATGAATTGCATGGTGGTAACTGCGTTGTAATCCTTTACTGGTTTTTCCTCTTCCCATCTGGTAAGATAATATGTAGCTGTGATGATATATCTCAAGCCAGTTCTTTTCCCTGCTGGATTAATAGGTCCCAAAAAGTCAATATCCCATTTTTCAAAGGTTTGCAAGGTTATTTGTGGCATCCGTTGCATCTCATCTATACGAGATGGTCTTCCTATTCTTTGGCATACACCACAACTCTAGAAATGTTCTTTTGAGTCTTTGTGTATGGTAGGCCACCATAGTCTTGATCTCATTATTTTATGTGCAATAGATATTCCTACGTAGTGTCCTGCAGATACTCCTAAATGTGCTTCAGCAAGTATCATCGGCTTCTCGTGTTCTAATACACACCTTCACAATACTTCATCTGGTCCCAATTTGTACAAATGTCCTGCAATTAGAGTAAAGTCGATTGATCTTACTACTAATTGTTTCTTCTACTACATAGTAAATTCTGTAGGTGCTAGTCTTATAGTAAAAAATGCTACGATATCTTTGAAATAGTCATCTTCTACATGGATAGCAAATAACTCTGCATCTGGTATCCTATATTCCAAATTACTAGGCTCTTCTCCTGACTCAATTCTTGAAAGATGGTCAGGTCCTGCGTTCAATCTTCTTGGCTTCACAATGATTTCAAAGTCATACTCCTGAAACAGTAAGATCAATCTACATATTATTCCCCCTAACACTGGTTTATTGACCAAATACTTCAAATCCGAATGGTCCATGAACATACAAAAGTGTGAACCTAGCAAATAATGTCTAAAGTTCTACAATGCGTACACCATGGCTAAGCCTTCCCTTTCTATTATTGTGTAATTCCTTTCTGCTAAAGACAACTTTCTGCTCTAAAATGTAATGGGATGATCAATGCCTCCCTCACCTAGTTGCGCTAACACAATTCCAAGTGCTATAGATGAAACATCTACGTGTACATGAAATGCATTATTCCAGTCAGGAAAGATGAGAATAAGCATTGTAATCATTTTTACTTTTAATGTGTCCAATCTTTTTTGGAAATATTCAGTCCAAATGTATTTCGTTTCTTTCTTCAGTAGCTTCTCCATAGGCGCAATGATCTACGCATATCCTTTGATGAATTTTTTAATGTGTCCCAATGTAGTGCGTAGCTGCTTAACTGAGTTAGGTGCTAGAAGGTTTACTATGATCGCTATCTTTGTTGGATCAACCATCAATCCTTGCTTACAGACTATGTGTCCCAATAAAATACCATAAGGAACACAAAAGACACACTTCTTCAGGTTCAAGGAAGTATGATATTGTCTACACTTCTCTAGCATCATCCTTAAGTTTGCATGATGGTTCTTCAACAGGCCAAATACCGTCCAGTCATCAAAGTAAAATTCTAAAAATTTATGAATAAAATCCTTGAATGCAGCTTCAACCACTCTTGAAAAAATAGCAAGTGCATTCTTCAATACAAAGGGCATAACAGTGTACTAAAATGATCCCCATTTAGTAGAAAATATAGTCTTATGTCTTTCTTCTTTAGCAATTCTGATCTAATGATAGCCATAAAATCTATCAGTGAAAGAGTATGCCTCTTGTCCACCGACTTTGTCTAACACTTCATCTATGAATGGAGTTGGGAATGGTTCATGTAAAGATGCATCATTCAACTTCCTAATATCTACACAGATTCTAATTTCACCTTTAGATTTTTTGTCTTGAATAAACATGGGAGTTATCCATTTTGATTCTTTGATTGGTCCAATAATTCTTGCTTCTAGCATTTTGTCAATTTTTGCTTTCACTCTTTCTTTATATCTGTTGTATTCAAGAAAGGAGTATAAGCACACACACAGATATAATCAAGACAAGAGAGATGAGTCGAATGCATCCATTTGTTTGTATTCAACTTGAACAATGTTATTTATACATCATATGTGTGGTTGGAGCGGTTGCACCCGCTCCAACGGCTTCCTTAACTACACTATTACATAATAACTAATGACATTTAAGGAACCCGAAGGGTCCCCTCTAACATCTCCCCCACCTCAAAATATATCTTCGTCCCAAAGAAAACATTAACAGCCATGAACTGCGATTCCTTTAGTCTCTGTCAGCAGTCTGGTAGTGGCCAATCGAACCTTCTCACCCCTTCTTGCCGAATTCTCTTCCACAGTCCAGGAACTTCTGGGCTTCGTCACTCTGGAATTGCACCAACTCCCAATCTGCCAGAAAAACTTCTGAAATGACACTGAATAGATGTTGATGTGTGTCAACACCGAGGCGCTTAATCAATTTAAGTGTTCTTTTGTCATTACTAAACGTGAAGCACTTTCTCTGTGTGGTATAGATGTTTTCTGCTTGAGTACATGCTTTTCGTAGACTTATCTGTCGTGAGGCCTTCTACAAGTTTCTGAATGTGTCGCTGCTGCTTGTGGTGGATACCAACTAATATTGGTCGAGTTGACTTGACTTGACATGACTGACTTGACGCGACATGACTGACACTGGTCGGCAAGAAACCGACTCAATTTACAACTCTTATGAAAATACATGGTTCAATTAAGCTTTGAACATCCCTTTTTTTTGACTTATTTTCAATGACCAGACATTTTCATGGCCACTTTCAATACCAACCAAACTTATTATAAATAAAAAATTGACTATAAATATTTTCGACTATATTTTTACATCAAGTATTTTTGAGTTTCGATCAAAGACCATATGTTAATATGGGCCACACTTCAATGAAATATTTGACATACCGACCAATACCAATACCATCGACCAAATATAATATGACCTATATCGACTAACTCATCGACCAATCTTTTATATCGACCATAATTATTTCGACTAACAATTTTTCAAAACTTCCACCGTACTTCATAAAAGTTATATCGACCGGAGAAGTAGGATCGATGTATTATTTGGTATTGACCATTGTTTGCTTTTGTCCCACTTTATACATAATATTGAAAGAGTTATTATATTGACCATTGTATAACATGACTGGACTTTACAAATCAGATGCGTCGATGAAGATTTTAACCTCAAATTTATTGACCAAAATTTTATTCCTCGACCATTGGTGCGGCCAGGCTCACTGCATCAGCCCTCAACGGTATCACTGTCGGAACCGTCTTTTGCAGATTCACTAATTTCTTGTAAGTTTAGGCCGCCTTGCAGATAGGCGATGTGATCGCTGCATCGACTGGAGCATTTATAATCGACTAGTGGAGTCGAGCTCAATCATAGCAGTCAATATATCTTCTTCGTTCCTCAACTATTGTGGTCGACAAGGCACTTTCATGAATAACTATCTCCATTGGCTAATCTCTCAAGTATTGGCATTCAATACAGCATCCGGTAACCCATCGACCATGCCAAATGAAATGATCATGTGGTTACTGGCTCGTGAAATTGCAGTAGTCGACCTAATGTAGTGTCTTTGTAAATATTTTATTCACAAACAGTCTTCAATTTGTTGCGGGTATCTCACTTTTTCTTTTTTCAGAACACAGGGCTGTCCTTACACATCTTTGGTGACAATGCATTACTGATCAGATGAACATTTTGATTTCTTTGATTCTTGCAAGGATTCTTCAAAGAACATTGCACGATTTACTTCAGATTTGATCACGCGGCATCATCATTTTTTAGCATTTCTTGCAGGTTTCTTTCTTCTCATGATCTCCTTCAGGTTCGAACTTCTCCTCTTTTGTTGCTGCTATCACCTAGCCAAAAGAGAACGGCAACGTCGCCAGATGTTGTATTCAAGAAGAGAGTATAATCACACACAGAGATATAATCAAGACAAGAGAGATGAGTCGAATGCATCCAACTGTTTGTATTCATCTTGAACAATGTTATTTATACATCATATGTGTGGTTGGAGCAGTTGCACCCGCTCCAACGGCTTCCTTAACTACACTATTACATAATAACTAATGACATTTAAGGAACCCGAAGGGTCCCCTCTAACAATATTCGAGGTTCAATCTATAGGGTATTTTCTTAATAGGCTTCGCATCAGGCTTGAGAGGTATTTTCATAACTCCTAAGTCACCTAAAATTCCTTTCATTTCAGAAAACTTGGTGGGGAATAGATCTTGATATTTGTGCAGTAGGTCTACTAGTTGTCCTACTATTACTTCATCCCAGTAATCCCCGATAGAAGTAAACTTTGGTTCTTCATTGGTATTAATATTGACTTTTCTGGTCTTAATAGGATTTCTCATCTCTGGTATTTATAAATCAGGTCCTTAGACATCGTGATTTCCTTCATACTCGGGTATATTTACATAGCGTGGGTCTTCATCTTCATCTAATGAGAAGTTATATCATTCCAGGTCATGCTCGAACTGTATTGCCCAATCTACTTGTTGTTTAATAGGTAACGAGACATCATCAAATAAATTGATCCGGGTCGTGTCCAGGAAGCATGAGGGGGAAAATATTTCAAATGAATGAGTCAGCTCTGTTACGGAGGAAGCAATTAAGAACAAGTAGAATGAGCAAAGCAGAATTACATTACACAGATAAACACAAATACGCACAGACAATATGCAGGAATGTGAACTGTTATTCTATTAGATATAAACAGGTAAATCCTTGATTGTATGTTACAATGTTATACATGATTATATAGATTTCGGAGATGCTAGGGTGCCTGCTTGTTACGTTCAGTTACAAAGAAGAAGTTAGAACGGTTCAACACTTCAACTGTTACAATCGACTGGAAGACAAAGAGATAGTCTGTCAAAGTTCGATAGACACTGGTCACATGTTGATGTCGTGAACTGTGAGGTTGTTGAACATGTTGAAGGTGTGAATGTGTCGAGGTGTGTTGAAGTCGAGACTCATCAGATTTGTGTCGAATTCGGAACCCGTCGGATCTAAACTGTCGGATTGGAAACTTGTCGAGTCGAAGTCGTGTCGAAGTCAAAACTTGTCGAAGTTGCATCAACATCGATGAATTGCCAACTACGATGCGGATCATACATTATTTTTAATGATCTGTAAGGCCTCATTGATGCTCGGATAGTCAACCTCAAAACTTAAAGTCATTTGAAATTTCTTGGTCATGTTATGCCACTCTCTCGTACCTCTACGAAGTTCTGGTTCTGTATACCAGTTCTTTGGTATTCGATCCAATGTGTGCACAAACATATGAACCCACTTTATCTTTGGTATATGTGTCCATGATTTTATGCAAGATTCTACATGTTCTCTAGGATCAGTCTGTCCATTGTATGTTACTTGTATGACCCCAGTCTGTTCAGCAAATCTGATTTCCATTAAGTGCTTACATTCTTCCCATGTGTTCAGGTTCTCTTTATGCGTAGCCCACCACCTAGTAGGTGTAGCGTGCAGTGCTATATCCAAAGCTGCTATCTTATGTTCATCTGAAACCCAAACCATCATATTCATGAAGGAATGCATTGATATTACCCAAACCATCATAAGTAGGAATTGGACTTAGCTCTGTTGCAATCCAACGAAGTGACTTTGTTATCTTCACACATTGCCTCGCTGATACTTCATGCATTCTACTCTGCTAGTTCTCCATTCCTGCTTCTGATTCTGATATGCAAGAACTGTCACATCTCCAGCTCAATGTTCCATCGGTTGTAGGATTAATGTAATCCGCTTGATTCACTGTCATCTTGTAGATATTATCAATTTATTCAGCTCTGCATTCTTCTCATATCGGTTCAACATATCTAGGTCCTTGTGAAGGATCTAGAGGTGCGATGACTCTGATATCTGGTCCTTCAAATATCATTTGTTTTTTCTTCAAGTTGATAATCACAAGGTTATCAATTTCCCAATCAATTCCCAATAATGAAGGATATGGATTACTATCATCTATGATCTCAATAAATTCGATGTCTGCTTTACTTCGCACTCCATCGATATCCACAATAGTGCTTGGTATTCTCCCAAAAAGGTATAACCTTTTGCTGGTTGGCTAATCTCAATTGTATAGCTGACCAATATAAATTTGGATTCCCCATTTGTTCCCATGTTTGTTTTGTAAACACGTTCACCTCTAAGCCTAAGTCAAGAATGACTTGGTCCATTTTGAAATCTGCAATCTGCGTGCTTAATCTCATTTCTCTTCATGTCCTTCTATGGCTCTTGATATGATGAACTGCTCTATGTGCACCATTCACTGTACTATGCTGTTCGTAGTGTCCCAAAATGTTTTGTATTTCTCCTAAGGCGTTTTCATGTCTTAGCAGCTTTATGCAGCTCTGTAGAAACTGTGTGATAGGACTTTTCTTCTCTGGCAAAGTTCGTGATCCATCATACGAAGTTGGCATATCTACTACAAGTGACAGGTCACTTCGTAACTAGATTCTTGTATTTGAAGGTTCTGAGTCCTGAAAGCCTTTTCTTGCTTCCATGAAGACATATTTTTCTTTGTTATGGTTGAATGTAGGCATTTTTCCAATTTCTTTTCTTATCCAAGCCCCCTTAGTAGGATTTTATCTACTCATATGATCATCAAAAGTTGAAGCTTCATTCGTTCTTCCATTTTCAGTCACAAGTCCACTTCACGTCGCAACATGGATGTTGCGATCTTCGTTTATTTCTTCAGCTGTGATCATTTGTATATCCTGTTTCTTTCCTTTTGGTCTTCTCTCTTGCATTTTTCCTTGCAAAATGGGACACGCTTCAATGACATGGTCAAATGACTTACAGTACTTACAAGTAGTGCATGGGTTTTGACAATCTCTTGCTAAATGTCATGGTTGAGCGCGGTTATAGCAAACAATCTGACCTCTTCCTCTTCCTTGTCCAGTATTTCATCCTCTTCCTCTAAATCCACCTCGTCCTCTGTATGTTCCTTGATCACACTGCACATTGTCATTATTGTGTTTTGTTTCTCCTTGGACTTTGTAGACATCATGTTTTATTTCTATCATAAGGTCATATGCTCTACATTTGTTATCATCATGGCCAACTGACTTAAAAAATGTGCACTACAGGTTCTTGGGTGTCTCTACATACTACTGAAGTAGGTAACAGTCCTCTGGGAATTGTCCTCTACATCGAAAAATCTCACACCGAGGTTTTTGAGGTTGATTTAATGGATTCGGTGCTCGACTAGCGATGTAATCTATGAATACAGGGCAATGTTCCTTGGAATGTCCTCCTTTACATTTAGTACACCAAACCTCTTCTCTGACTTCTTTTCCTTTCTTCATATCTTGTAACTGTAATGTCAAGTTTTCTATATGTGTCTATATTTGTACCATGCTTGTGCTAGTTTCTCCAATGGGCGAAGCTTCCAACTTCGTCGCAATTTCCAATACTTATGTCTACGATGCTACCTTATGTTGCATCAAGGGTAACCTAATGTGGGGCAACAATGCAGCTATGAACCACTCTTGATGTTGTTGCGGTGCTATATCAAAACTAACTTGATCTAGTAAGGCTTTAAATTTCTGATCAAAATCCCATACAGTATGATTAGGTATCTGTTTTATTTCTTTTAGCTATGTAATGCACTGAGATTTTGATTTAGGTTTCTTAAACTCTCTAATCAGCGCATATATGATCTTTGCTAATGTTCTATTCTATCCAACATAATATTTCATGAACCATGTTAAGGATCTATCTCTAAATGTGGTAACTAGCTGAGCTTGTTTTATATCATCATTTTGTACTTGCTTAACGTTCTAGACAGCTTCACAGAGAAACCAATGTTTCTCTAGATCCTCTAGACCAGTTCCCTTAAACATAGGATATGTATCTTTATATCATCTGCCATTCTTCTTCTAGGAGGTGTAGTGTTCTAAGATGGTTAACGTATACCACTATTTGATTGATTCTGAGTGTTTGCTCCTTTAGTATTGTTACTACTAGTGTTATGTGGACTAGTAATATTTCTTTGCTCAACTATGAGTTTTTGCGGAGTGATAGGCTTATAGCTAGTGTGTCTAGGTCATGTTTCACTTTCAAACTCAACTCGAGATGAGTTTATATCAATTCCTAACTATGATTCTAGGAATGTGCGAGGTTCAACTTCACGACACCTCTTCCTAGTACTAACTTTATATCTTTTTCCACTATGCAAAATACCAGTGTATTCAGATGTATCACTACTGAGTTTCTGAACATTACAGACTCAAACCCTAGGAATATGATTGCATTCTTAAGACACCTTTTTCTTCTAACAACATTTT
Source organism: Larix kaempferi (assembly GCA_027924585.1). NCBI lineage: Eukaryota > Viridiplantae > Streptophyta > Pinopsida > Pinales > Pinaceae > Larix > Larix kaempferi. Next base: position 6,247,730 of record BSBM01000893.1, read on the forward strand.
AATGCATAAATTCATGTTTTTTAGGTACTTATCTCTAAATACTTGGAAGAAATATCCTTCTACTGCGCTACAAGACTTCAAAGTGTCCACAACAAACTCTGTAATGTAGCATTCCAGTACGCTATCCAACCAAAAGTCTACTGCCCTTGAAATTTGGTTATCAATCCCTTTAAGCCTTTGAATCAACTCTGGGTTCCAAACTGTAGGTTCTCCACCATGGAAAATTTGTTTTTGTCCTGCTAGCCTTGATATCCACTTGTGTAGTTTGTTAGAAAAACATGTGAAGAATTTTCATGCAAGTTAGTGAATATATACTTTTGCAACCATTGTTCCATGGTGAGATGTAGATGTTTGTTTTCTTTCTTCGCAAACTTACTTTCAGTATGGTTCACCCAATTCTATATTTCTTTTCTCTTTGGATTCCACATTAATATAGCACATCACGAATTCTTTCACAGAAATAGAACCATTTGTTGGTCTTTACTGCGCTTTTCCTGGACTGAACCGGGTTGGCGAAGTTCCTTCACAGCATCAACAAAACCCCTTTTCGCCGACCCTTTAGGCATCAACCTGTGAACAGGTTGAAGTCTCACCCAAGGCGAAGATGGGTGGTTACATAATCGGGTTTTTGCAACCTTGGCGACGTGCGGGTGTGCAAATTGATCTGCACAAAATTACTCTTACCTTACTTATCATAACATCATGAATACCTAACTCTGCACTTCATAGTTATCAACAACACAGACTATGTTGAATCACTCGTTGTTTTACCAATATAACTATGAATTCATCTTACTTGGCCTAAATTTGCAATATTCATACACATGCGTTCAACTTACTTAACATATGATTTCCATTAGCACACATATGAAATCAAATACATTACATATCATACCATGAACATAAAATATAGCATACATTCACATGCTTAACACACAGATTTACGTGGTTCACCCCCTAGATGGGAGCTACATCCACAAGAATTGTTCTTATATTACTTGGAAGGGGTTAACAGTTCCTATCTGTGCACTCAGCTGCAGACTCTTCTCTATAATAGATATCTGAACACACAACTGCATAATATTTTCCTTTCTGTCTAAGTCTAAGCTCTAATACAAGCCAATCAACAATGACAATGATGAACCATCCTTGATACAAAATTACCCTTTTTATAGATGTGCATGAAGGTCAAATATTTACAATAACTATGGGACAACCCCCATAGTACCATTAAACCGAAAATGTCACGGTTCTCCTACTAACCATGCTTTGTCTTTTCTTTGCTATACTCGGCCGTCCTTTTGCGTCGCTTCTTCAGGCTCTGATGCTTCTTCTGACAGTGTAGTTCTTACCACGCGTCTTTGACTGTACCATGGCGTGTCCTTTACACCATTCCGCTTCTTTACTTCTGTTTTTGTGGCTGTCAGTCCTCCACTTAACTCTTAACTACTTCAACTACCTCTGGCCAACCGTAGTACTTTTCCTTTACTAAGTGGACAGGTCATGTCCTGTCACTTTTATGCGCTCCCTACCGTCCTCCCTAGAATTGTGGAGTTGCTTCTCCTAAAACTGGATGACGTTAGGCCTCACCTAACTGTATTTTCGTCATCAAAACTATTATACTTGGGCTGAACCCAACATCTCTTATATGTTTTGTGCACTATCTTTATGAATAATTGTATTTGGAATGTTTGCGATATGAATGTATGTCTGATAAAGTTTTGATGAATGAGTAGAGTAGGTTTGTTAGAATGATGAATGAAAAGAACTTAGTCCTTCAAGCGCATCCTTGATTAAGGTCTCTGTGCAATTCCTATGCGTGTCTCGAGTGAGAATTTACTCTATTCGTAGAGTATCGAAAGATTATGATGCTTCTGGGGTTCTTGTTGGTCGCATAAGCTGAACCCTAGGTCTGATAGATTGCATCCAACACTCTTCTAGAAATCAAACTAGGGTGGTTAATTGCCAATTCAATCAATGAAGAGTTTAAACATGGGCCTTTCAAAGGTCAACCTAGAATTATTAGGGCCCAAGTCCAACCAACAATGGTGTCATAGGCAGTTACACGAATCCTCATGCAACAATCACCAAGGGTGCAAGTAGTTTCCTTTGAAAAATATCCTCCCAAGGAGATGAGACAGAGATTCTATGTATGTCTTAAGTACCACATGATATTCCCCTTTTAGTTACCTTGGTGAAACTTAGGAAGAGAAACTAAGGATACCACTTCACGCTAGATAGTCAATTGAATGGTCATTGGATAGAGCTTATATGAATGGGGAAGGAACATAGGACACAATTACCAGACCCTAAGATGTTAGTAAGTAGTGGTGTCACCCTGATGACTTGCCACACCTGAACAACTCCCAAACTTGCATAAAACCACCAATCAAAGTGGCAAGGGAAAGTCTGACCACTTGAACTAGATCTACCTACAGCTTAATGCATGTGTTAGAGGCACTTTACCAACATGTACTTTGTGTTACTTATGGATTTTGCACTCTTTAGTACTCCTAGTTTCATTTTATGTGGCCTTGGGAAAGTTAACTCTCTAATCTCGCAACCAAGTCCTTGGAGCCTAGACTACTATTGGTTTTGTATCAAAGAAAACAAGTCTAGTAAATATTAGTTATATTTCATTTAGAGGTTATTTTTTACTCATAGGGATGTGGAAGAAGATGAATGATGGTGTTCTTTAAATGAAATGAACATAAAAGAGAGCTTATTCATACATATTACAACTTCCAACATTACAAAAATTCCAATGAGATTTCAGAGTAGATCAAATCAAACTTATTTTCATGAAGAAATGATAACAGGATGAAAAGACACAAACTTGAGGTATCCTACTAAAGAATACCTATGAATGAAAGACATTCCTTTTTTTTACCTTGTTAGCTATGAAAGAGATAAAAAATAAGCAAAATAATATGATTTATAATGCATGACAACATATTCCAAATCATTGCAAAGAAGCTTCCTTTTATCCACTAAACATGCAATGAGAACATGCCTGAAAGGAATACTAAACACCTAGGGTTTTTCGGGACATCATGAAAAATACACTAAGTGATGATTTTGGAGGCTCAAAAAACTGAATTTTGAAAATCCAAGAAAGACCTAGATCCAAACTAGAACTGATTCACCTAAATATCCAACAAACAAAAAAAATTGATTTTTTGACTTTAACCAAGTGAATTCACACCTTTTCCTCAAGAGAGGTGAAAATGGAAGCGTGCATTCACACTTGGTTACTATTAAAAAGTGCAATTTTTCACTCTTTTCACTAAGGAAAGGTGCGAAAGGAGACCTAGGAAGCCTTAATAGGTAAACACTCAAAAAGCTATTAATTTTTTAGGGGTTTATTCTGAGGGAGACTAGGGTAAGTGTATGATAGACCCTATAACGCCTATTAAAGTATTGCAACAACATTGATATTCCTATAACTTTGTGAATATAGCTCCTAATAATAGACTTTTAGACCAAATTGGCAAACAATGTTTGAGAAGAAATTGTCAAATGAACTTTTCTTAGACTCAAACAAGACACCAGGTATACTAGGTAAACAAGGTTTTTGAAGACAATTCCTTTACAGGAAAAGGATAACCAAGAGCAGAAAAAAATTTATTATGATATGTTTTTTCACACTCAAGACTTATCAGACTCGTAATCAAGGAAAAGAAAATGCTTCAACAAAACCACTCCCCAAAATTTTTCACAACCTTTTGACTCAATCTCAAGAAAAACACACACAAAAGGCACCCAAATTGTTCTAGACATGACATGGAATCTGTGAAGAACCTGCAACAATTAATTAATGAAAATACACGAGATAACAGAAATAACAGAACTCAGAATCGCTTTATTGATCGCAGGCCACTTCGAGGGGGCAACCTCCTTTGAGCAAGCTCAATACAAATAACTTCACGGTACCTTCATTGGCCTTAAAAACACTTATATACTAAGTCTATGCCCAATACTATGGGTCAATACCATGGGACATATAATACTACGGGACTACTTACAAAGCATATGCGTCCAATACTATGGGTCAATACCATGGGACATATAATACTACGGGACGACTTACAAAGCATATGCATCCAATACTATGGGTCAATACCATGGGCTAATACAAACTATGGATCAACAAATACTAAGGGAAGACCTACAAATCATATGCGTCCAACAACAATATAATAACAAAGTAAAGAGAAGGGTTGACACAGGTTCCTAACATCCCCTCTCCCTTAGAAAAAGCTTTGTCCTCAAAGCTTTAGATGTGGATATTGATGTAGAATCTGAAGGAGTGGTTCCCCTATAGCATCCTCGGGTTGCATTCCGGGCCATTGCCACCTTTTGAGTTGTAGGTAGGATTGCTTGGAAGGATGTAGACGAAGAAGAACCATATCAGCTATGTGAAAAGTGCGCTCAGAACGGTGTTGATTGGCTTGTTGTTTCAGTCGAATTCTCGTCATGTGAAGATTGTCCTGCAAAATGAGAAGAATCTAATCGCGGTTTTGAAGAACCGAGTCAATTGCCTGAACTGGGGAGCTGCTGACGGTGTATGGAAGAAGAAATGGCGGTTCCTGTCCATAGACTACTTCATATGGTGTCCTTTTAGATGTGGTATTGTACCATTAGAACGCTTCTAGGAAATCCATAGAAATAGTTGTCCAAATCTGTGTAGGGATGGGAAAGGGTTCGAGCAGTTCCGAAAGGAGTGTTGTTTCACCCTTGTTGACCTGGAAAGTATCACACTCAACCACCATATGTTGAATTGTCATTTTCAGTCCCTGCCAAAAGAAGTTGCATTGTTCCTGGTCATATGTTTTGAGGAACCTAGAGCGCCCTGTCGATGAAGAAGCATGGAGTTCATAGAAGAGATAGCCCTGTTCAACAAATTGCAACCAATTTGGAACAAGCAAAGAAATAGCTGTAAGAGAAACTGGGTCATCAAATGTGCGAGAAGGAGCATCTTCCACCATATTGTCCTTACCCTTCTTGTAAATGATTGCATAGGCAGAACCCATGAGTTGGATAACCCATTTCAGGTGTTCTGGGGGGGAGACCTGTTTTTCCAGGAAATTTTCCAGACTTTGGAGATCGGTCTTGATGCAGAAATAATTCCCTAATAGGTATGGCTTCCACTTTTGTACTAAATGAAAAATAGATAGCATTTCTTGCTAAGATGTAGATGCGGCTAAATTCTTATCGAAAAGATCTCTTGAAGGCGACAAGCCCACTAGTGCAGCAAAGACACCTGCATATCTATCTAAGGAAGTAGTGGAGACCGTTGATGGGTGCATCTGAATGGAATGGAGTTGAGCGATGACACCATGTGAATTCTTCTTAAGGATATTTTCTAGGCGATGTGAACTGATGATGCAGAGAGACCCTTGTTGTAATCCCGTAAATTTGTGTCGTTTCCCATTGACTAAAAACTGCATCCAAAGTTCAGCAAAATCCCATAAGATGGGACCAAGTGTGCGTAACCATTGAACGCCCAAAACCACATCATATCTTCCTAGGGACAAGAAAACATGTCAAAGTGTAGGTTATAATCTTCCAGAGAGATACAAACATTGTGACACTTCCCCTTGCAAGGTAAGGTGCCCCCATTGGAAATTATGACTTCAAAGTTGGATCAAGGATGGACAAAAAAATCAGCCTGTTTGGCGATCCGAGGGTCAATGAAGTTATGAGTGCTACCAGAATCAATGAGTATTGTAAGAGGAAGCTTCTTGAAGTAACCCTTGACCCGCATTGTTTGGGGGCTGGTGACACCAGATAAAGCATGGAGAGATATCTCTGGCTGGTCGTCCTGAGGTGGGGGGTTAATAGGTGGCTCCTGAATGTCGACCTGATCATCCATTGTATCTGGAGCTTCTTCACCAATTTTAGAGGCAGGCAGAGAATCGATATCCAAGAGATAGAGATTTTGTTGAACACATTTATGTCCCCGAGTGAATTTATCATCACAATTATAACAAACACCTTTTTCTCTACGTGATTGCATCTCTGTTTCAGACAAATGCTTGATAGAAGTTGGTCAAGGAGCTGGCGAGATGCGAGGTCGTTGAGAACCCATATTTTAGAAGGGAACAAAAGTGGGTTTGGAGCATTGTTGGGCTGCAATCTTGTCTTCTACCAACTTAGCCAACCCCAGGGCTTCCATCATTGTGTTGGGACAGAACATTTTCACCTCTGAGCGGATTTCATCCTTAAGACCACTGATAAAACAACTCCTGTAGAATTCATCATACCATCCTTCTGTGTGATTGGCTAGTTTATCAAATTCTGTCTGATACTCTCTCACAGTGCCAATTTGGTGAAGTTTAGTGAGGGATCCTATGAAGTCACCAAAAGCACTAGGACCAAATTGATGCAAAAGGAGCTAGCAAAAATCTGGCCATTTTGGCTCTTCATGAGCCTTGATGTACCAACAATACGATTGAAGAGCTTCTTGTTCCAAATGAAATTATGTAAGTGGAACTTTGGTGACATCAAAAGTATTATGCAGACTGCAATATTGTTCTACGCGATAGATCCATCCAATCAGATTAGTACCATTGAAGTGAGGAAAATCAAGCTTCCGCCACGGAAATGGCTGGAAGAAGAGAACCCATTATCTAGTGAAGACTCAGACTAGCGTTTGTTGTTCATGGCTGAATGCTCAAGATGGAGGCTGAGAAATTTTTCATCCAGATCCTAGAGTTTGGTTTGGATGGCTACAAGTGCTTCCTCCATGGTTTTTGCTTCTGCGCGGGTGACAACTATAACCAGGATTTTTTTTTGGGGGGGGAATGGGTAGAAAAACACAAACAAAATCTTATTTAGTAAAGGGAAATTTTGATTTGGGAAAAACTCTGATGGGTAATTGGGGTTTGACTAGGTTTCGGACACTTTCGAATGGACAAGGAAGCAGAAAATAAGGATTTCAGAAGCGGGGTGAAAAAATGGGAAAATTTGTCAGAGAGGGACAAAGAAGCATAAATAAGGAATGAACACGGTGGCAAAATTTGGAGGCGAGTGGGTGAAAATTGAAGAAGTTATGGCAAACCCTAAAAATAGACAAATGTGAAATTTATGGCTTTGGGAAGTAGAATTTAGGATAGGGTCCTCAAGAATGAAATATGCAGAATGGGATTATAGGGGTGTCCGAGAAGTTTCAAGGGAAATGGAGTTAAAACAAGGGAGATAGGACGAAAAAACAGATTTTTATTTATTTATTTATTTTTCAGAAATGGATCTGCAACAGCATGGAAGGGATCAGAACAATTGGATCTGCAATGACATGGAAGGAATCGACAAAAGATGGATCTGAAAGGGCATTGAATGGATCGAAAATGGCTGGATTTGAAATGGATTTTAGAATAGATCTGAAACAGTTGGATCAGGAACGGATTTCAGAATGGATCTGAAACAGATAGATCTGAAATGGGTCGGAATGGATCTGAAACAGTGCAAAGTGATTGGCAACAGTTCAGCTGAAAATAGATATGGACCCCAGGTATGTTCGGCTTCCTAATAGTTTAGGGGTTTCACTTGGCCACCAATGTTGTCTGACGACTTGTGTATTGGGGCAGTACCCCTCACTCCATGGCTTAGGTAAAACTGATAACCGCTTTGCCACAAACGACAACTCTTCGTTTACCTCACGGGTGGGAACTAGTCAATCAGGTAGGGGTCGTTTCCCTTTTCGCTGGCAGGTCCTCTCAATGGGCCAGCTACTTTGGGGTTCCTGTGGTACTCCTCACAATGCGTTTTAGGGCTTATTCCCAAGTACTTCCCACAGTTAAGCAGATAGGGATTATTCCCAGATTCAAACTTGCAACAGATGCAAAAAAAAAAATTGGTAGAAATTCCACCTAACGAGCCCAAGAAAGTGCTTTGATACCAGATGTGAAGAACTTGCAACAATTAATTAATGAAAATACACGAGATAGAAGAAATAACAGAACTCAGAATCACTTTATTGATGGCAGGTCACTTCGAGGGGGAAACCTCCTTTGAGCAATCTCAATACAAATAACTTCACGGTAACTTCATTGGCGCCAACACACACTTATATACTAAGTCTATGCCCAATACTATGGTTCAATACCATGGGACATATAATACTACGGAACAAATTACAAATCATATGCGTCCAATACTGTGGGTCAATACCATGGGACATATAATACTACAGGATGACTTACAAAGCATATGTGTCCAATACTATGGGTCAATACCACGCGATAATTCAAACTATGAATTAACAAATACTACGGGACGACTTACAAAGCATATGCATCCAGCAACAATATATTAACAAAGTAAAGATAAGGGTTGACACGGGTTCCTAATAGAATCCTCTACTTTGCTCAAATAATCCAAACAACCCAATTCTTTCAATAAAAAGAAGGAATAACTATTAAAAACTTCATTTTTTTGTAAATTCACAAAGTTTCTAAAGAACAAGTGTGAACATTCGCACTTGTCTACACTTGAGAGTGTGAACACCCCCTATCATTCGCACTTGTTTCCACAAGAAAGTGCAAATGGTACCCAAGAGATGATAACAAAGAAAAAAACTTAGAAAAATTCAACAATTATGGGAGTTTTAAGGTGTCTGCGATATGATTAATCCTATTTTAGGGTGAAACACCCATAAACAAACATGAGAAATCATTCAGCAAATCCCTACAGAAGTTGGTTTATCCCCAGTATGGGTTTTGTTGTTTGAAATTTAATCCTATGATTAGGGCAAGATCACCAATGTATTTATCAGGGTATGATTGACCTAAATGACCTTGTTTACTAGCATATTAGACTCTTATTCATACAAAAGACCATACATCAATTCTAATAAGTAGCTCTAAACTAGATAAGAGATGTATGCACCTTTTTCAATGGTTGATCCAAGATGCTCCTTTGAATCTTTCTGATTCTTCTCCTTATCACCCATTTTCAACCTACAAAAAACAACAAATCCAACCCTCTTCAAGACAATTTGACCTTAACAGAGAATCATAATGAATTGAAATATGAAAATAACATTAGCTACCTAATCAATTTCAATATAAATAATGAAACATTCTTCAAGTCAAATATCAATCATAAAATACACATGATTAAGGGTGGGAAAGATGTAAAATATCAATTATGACAATGAAACAAGTACAAGATACACCTTCTTAATGTCCGACACCTTATCGAAACTGAATATTTTGGTCTCTTTGCTCCTGCACTCTGATGATTCCACTCCAATTAGCTAGATATATGTGAGGGATGAAGTTACTTGAGGGAAGCAACTTTGATATTAAGGGATGCAAGGGTCAAATTGGGGTTTAGATGGATGAGAAAGGCAGATGTGATGGTGAGTGATTCCTCTAGCATTACTTTGATATCTTGGGTGTCCCCCTCTTGGACCATTTCATCTCCTTTTAAGTTAGATCAAGATAGATGGAGATAGCTTCCAAGTGGTTTAGGGAGTTTCAATCGAGCCAATTAGTTTGAAAAACTTCCATAACTCCTTATTTTTACATTTTTATTATTTTTTCATGGAATTATGGGGAATATGTTCCCTAGACAAAGGAAACATGTGAATGATTCGTACCTTCCTTGTGTGGAAGGTGTTAATGGGAATTTTTTGATGTATTCGTGCATGTTTCAAGAACAAAGTGTGAATGATTTAGGCCTTGCTATTGCGCAAAGTGAAAATTTTCTCTTTTGTGATTGCAATTTCTTAGAATTAAGGGAATTGTACTAGGATCTTCACTCTGAATGTTTAGGGCCATCATTGGGGATCAAATAATGGGAGCTTCCATCCATAAGTGTCCTCCTTCTTAACAAATAGTGACACCTTTAGTTCCTCCATTTGAACTCTCATCATAGATGGAGAAGTGCCTAATTTAATTATAATATATGCCCCCTATTGTGTGAGTTCAGAAGGGAACTTGATGACTGAAATACATTATAATAACTAGTGGAGAGGGATGTAGAGTAGACAATGTTGAGATTCCAAGACCCTTAGCAATGATAAAGTAATTGAAACAAAGAGAAAGGTATCATACATTCTTTTCCCTATGATGGTCATATCCATGCTCAAATTGTGATAGAATATGGCTTCCAAATCATATACACTATGGATCCATGACATATAAATATGTAGTGATCATGGCCATGAAATAATACACAGTGGATCCATGTGACATATATATAGAGGTGGATCATGGCCACAAATATGATACATATTGGATCCATTCTATTCAAGAGATTATAGCCACAAATAGATACATAGTGGCTCTATGTCTCAACATGCATGAGGAGAACAATATGTAACTGAGTTGAGTAATGTTTCTCCAAATGGTACCAATGCCATATGATGTGTGGTACAATTTTACACAACCCAGGAAATAAAAAAAATATGGGAATGCTAGTGTTGGACCAAGGCCTTTCATCCAAACCATCAAGAATTATGAATCCTACCTGTTATGCCTCATATTTCCTGAAGCATTCCTTCCAGATATACCAGAGTGAGGAGTTGCTTTTTATTTTGTAGAGGATAGGTTTTTTGGGATATATTATGTAGAGTGTTGATTTTGGGTCTAAATACCCATGAACAAGTCATGGCAGGTCCTCTTGGTTTTCACTATACTAAATATTGGCTTAGTGGCATTGTTGACTACCCAATGATGGGTGGAATTCCCCCATGTTGTTGGGCCATTTAGGACCTGGGTTGGTTTCTAATGCTTCTTGAGATGGGTTCATTAGGAAACATGGCCACACTAATTTTTTTCTTTGTAGAGGTGATTGCACATGTAAGTGTTGTCATACTTGATTTAGCACATCTTCATTCTACCCACTTGGACCTATTGTTTTGATGGAAAACCCCTCATCCTAGTCTTCAGACCCATGATGCCATTCCTTAAACAAGATTCCTACATTGTTAAAAAAGGAGGGCGTTGAGGGACAAGTATCTATTGGGGTTAGTTGGGGCATGACGCCCTCCTTTTGGCTCACTTTGCACTTGGTGGAACCTAATTGCACATTTTTATTCTTATTTTATGTCCTTGTATGGTTTTAGTCCCAAAGGTTGTGGGTTCACTAACCTAAAATTCTATATTTTGTCAATAAATTATAGGCTCAAATTTGTAAAAGGTTGAGGGTTGTCTCATATAAATAAGTCAACCTCACCTCATTTGTAAATCATGGACAAGGTTTCAAATTATGTTTTATTTTCTTTTACTGCTAGTTTATGAGAGCATTTGAAGCTAGGAACACTTCTCTTTGGATGCCTTTTCCTCTTGCATGAAGGATGAATGGAAGGATTTATAGGGTTTGATAGTCACATACTAAGTGGATTCTAAGAATACTTGTAATAACTCATGCTCAAGGGTGACCTAAGGTGCATGTCCTTGCTCATTCTTGATTAATGTTGGTAAGTTCATCTCCTAACCCTAGTTTAATGTCATTCTTGAAGTGCTTTGGAATGAGATAAGGTTTGTTTGCTAACAATTTTTCTACTTGCTTAAGGAGACCTTCTTACCAAGGAGCTCTCTATTTTCTATTAGGACTTGGAATTCTCTATTATCCCTAATTAGGGTTTTGCTACCTAACCCTAGAGGTTGCTATCTTTTCCCTAGTTGCAAGTATTGGAAATCATCTTAAGAGGAGGGATGTTAGCCTCAATCTCTCTTAGCCCTATGGTTTGAGACAAAAATATAATACCCTATCCTTCAACTCTCTTACGTGACTGTTGAAGACATTTGTTCTTCAATTGAGAATATGTTTCTTCGATGTTTCAGTGAATTAAATATTAGTTTTGATTTCATTAAATGTGTGTGAAACCTTTTTTTGATTTAATTATTGATTCATCATCATATTCTTTAATTTTTACCTTTAGATAATAGATGATGTATGTGATTCCTAGAATAAATCCTTATTTCTGGTAACTAATGCATTATAGAATACATGTGTAATAATTCTATAGATTTACTTCTCAGCAATTGTATAATGTGTGTTATTTTCTGGAATCTAACACCCCTTGTTAAAGTTTATCTCCTAATCAAGATTATATTTGTATTTGATTTGAGTAGAATACATTTGGAATTAGAGAATAGATTTTAGCATAGATTAGATCACTTATTAGGATGAATTTAATTTTTTTTTATCATTGTTAAACTTTAGTGGAAATTGGGCCTACATTCCGATTAGAGATTGCTATTCCAAATGTAAGTGATTCTAATTGGGACTCAGAAGTGGGAAATATTCCTTTATTGTTGATACAAGTCATTTTGGCCCGTTAATAGATATTACTACCACCCTAGCTCCTAATGGACGTAGTCACACTCTATATTGTTATACCAAGGGCCCAAAATAATAAAACAAGTAGTAAGGAACAATCTAAGAACAATTACCCAAGTTGGTTAGGTGTACTCCTAGCCTCTTCTTCCACTTAGACCACAACACTAGGTTAAAGATACCAATGATTTCCTCAATCAAGCATGAAATTAAAATCACAAGTTCTAGCACAATAATGATAAAACCTTAGAACGTTTTTCCATGAGCCAACAAATCCCATCAATGGATATGAATATCCTTTTTAATCCTTCCCATTGTAACATCTTCTAAATAGCTGGCCCTTGGAATTCCCCCTTCTCATGCTATGGTGAAACTGGGCTTGAGGGTTAATTTACAAGTGTCATGAACAAGGTACAAGTAAGTTATATCTTTTTCTCTTGTTCCTTTTTTCAAATGTTGACATTGGAGTTAATTTTCACAAGTTTTTCCCCTTCATCGAGGATTCATAAGCTATACGATATCATAGTCATCTTCATTATAATCCTAGCATCTTCTTCCACTTTGACCACACTCATACTAGTTTAAAGATACGAATGATTTGCTCAACCAAGCATGAAATTCAAATCACAACTTCTATCACAATAATGGTAAAATATTAGAACATTTAGTCATGAGTCAACTAACCCCACCAATGGATATGCATATATATCATTTTTAATTGTTCCTATTGTAACATCTTCTAAAACTTTGGCCCAATGGATATGCATATATGCTAGGGTGAAACCGGGATTTAGGGTAAGTTGACAAGTATCATGAACAAGGTACACGTAAGTTATATCTCTTTCATTTTTACCTCTTTTTTTTAAAGTTGACTTTGGAGATAATTTTCACAATTTTTTCCCCCTTCCCCATATATTTTAAAGTATTTTCATTATTATATTCTAAAGTATTTTCGTTATTATATTCTATTTTTTAATTGAATAATTAAGATGATTAATTTAACTTACATTTTCATAATGTTTTAAAATTATTTGTGATAAATATTTTCTTAGTAATTTAGAAAGAGCATTGTTAACAACTAAATGATTTATGCTTAACTATTCGAAGATGAACTTTATAAACATGTAAAAGGTTCTTTGATAGACTTTATAAACATGTAAAAGGTTCTCAAATCAAATATCAACATTTATAACATTTATCCTTGGTTGCTCTCTAGATTCCTAACCTATAGGATATCGTAGTCATCCTCATTAAAAAATATTCACTTCCCTTGAGTGAATTTATTCATATATCCATCAATGTCTCAACATAAAACAAATTAGTTCTTCTAAGAGACCAATATATATGCAACATGAACATCATAAATTAGAATTATCATAACATGAAGTACATAAATAAGTATGATATTCAACCAGTGTATATAATATTAACCATGTCATCACAAAAACTAATAATGATAAACCATCATCAAGGATCATTAAGAACATTGAATAATAAATAAATCATTCACAAACGACACAAGAATCTGTAGGTAGACTTTAGGAGAAAATATTAAACTCAAATTAGATAACAACGTTGTCAAAATCAATAACTAAAAATTATAAATACAATATAACTTTCTTACAATAATTTAATATTATAGTATATAATGTACATAAAATAAAATAAATCCATCACAAGTGCTTAACATTGTTAGTTTGAAAATGATAAGTGTATAAAAATAATCTTAAAGACGTAACTATATGATAAGTTATAAGTAGACATAGAAACAAACATTAAATCAAATTAAATAGCAATTTTGTTAAAATCAAAACTAAGTCTAATTATAAAAACAATATAACTTTGTTATAATAAATCTATTACTTAATCTTATAGTTCTTACTTTACTTAAAATAAAAGAGTTACTAAGAACATCATCCATCGCAAGTGCTTAATATTGTTAGTTTCTAAATGATAGGTCAGTTAAAATTAATTTTAAAAAATACAAACAATATGATAAGTTATAAGAGCACATTAAATAATAATATTGTAAAAATCAATGACTAATTTTAAAAAATACAAACAATATGATAAGTTACAAGAGCATATTAAATAATAATATTGTAAAAATCAATGACTAGGAATTATATATACAATTAATTGTGTTACAATAACTTTATTAATAATTTTATTATTTTATTAGGGGAATTATCAATTAGAGCGGAGCTCACACTTGCATAACATTGTAGGGACCCATCTTTGGGTCTTACTTAGAACAATTTTCTAAAGCTTAAAAACATAATATAATCATCACAATGCATAATCATCAATAAAAAATAATAAATTCAAGAATTTAATAAGTAAACACAAAAACACAGAACCTGTTACTATAGGTTGAATCTGCTGCTGGAGGAGAGGTCGCCATCTTCAATCCAATCCTGTTCATCTAAGTGTTGTCTAGGTATTCGGTTGAAAACCCACAAGTAAAGACTCATTTAACCATAGGTGAAGCAATCGTTAGCTTCTCCACCCAACCATAGGCTTATGCAATCAGTCTCATAGCCACCCTCGAGCCTCGAGGTCGTAGAGGATGCACACTAGCAAGGGTTTAGACATGAGACCCCCCTCACCAAAATCCTTATCCAAACTCACAATAGAAAGCACAATCAGAGCTCATTTGCAATTCCGGCAGTCATCCAACATTAGGGATCCATCCCCCGTTTCTTCGTTACCTCTTGCTTAAATAGAAAAATCCTTTGCGACACATGTCGCCTCATACAAAAATACTCTTTTATGCAAAATTATTTAATACAAATATTCACCCAATCATGTGTCTCTCTCTCATGAGAGTGCACATACTTCCCACATTTTACTCCTAGATGTTCCCTGATACTAGGATTCCAATCCCTATTCTAGTGCGTGCAAGTGGAGTTGACTAGTTAATGACTCCTAGTCTATCTTTTTCTCCATATTTAACTATCCCCAATTATTTAATTACAAATAATCATTTCATGCACAAATAATCTAATGCAATACTATATGCCAAGTACATAATTATAAATTTTCCTTTCACGCACAATTATGCCATTTTCATAATTATAAATAGTCTTTTCATGCTCAAATAATCTAATGCAATACTATATGCCAAATACATAGGTGTTCATTTATCAATTTCCTTTATTCCTCTAGGTACCACATCGTCGGGTCCTTCTGACAACACTTTCTTTCCTTAATTGTCTAGGTACCACATCCTTGGGTCCTTTTGACAATAATTTCTCATTTCACTATTGTGTTGGGATTCCGTGTAGTGATTTTAGGAACTGATACCATAAATCATCCAGCTACACTCTATGTGAGACTAATGGCGATGAGGAGTAAGTTCGTTCTTACTGCGCGCCCCTCAACCTCGTATGTCACCAAACCATTATGGTCTCACCCATACGATTTCGCGCCCACCCGAGTAAAGCTGAACGAGATTTCAACTCATGCGTGGATGCTATCGAGAACCGATACCGTCATTGTATCCCGTGTGCATTTTTCCCCATCCTCTATGTCCCCGTTTTTGTTCTATCTTGAGTTGGTCGGTAAATTTTCTTACCTGTCGCTATACACATACTCAGAGCACACATCAATAATACTGCTAAAAAATCATCATATCATAATTCATTTCATTCATTTGCTAATCGTTAAGCAAAATATAGATAATTTTCCATTGGATTCACATCATAATCTCCCACATAATTCCATTTCCATATTTCAGCATAAATACAACATTCATCATAAGATTTCACATGTGCTAATCAATCAACAATATTCCATATTAAAATCAAAAGTTACCATAATCGTCATTAAATCAATCATTCATTAGAAACATATTCATTTATCACATATATCGCTAATTAGTCAACAATTTATTCAAAATCAACATATAAGCAGTCATTTATCTTGGTTTCTTTAACTGGGTCACTTACTAATAAGTGTCGTCAATATCGATAGTCATAGCGAGTTTGAGGGACATTACAAACATGAAGTCGATTTTCATTCACTACCACTATACCTTAGGTGAACCCATACAACCCCCAGGATGGGACATGAGTTAACAGAGATTTGACCCCGTAACATCGCAAAAAGTACCCTAACATTACACTCTATTGTCGCCTGATCTATGTACTTTTAATAATTTTACTTTAAAGACTAAATACTTTAATAAAAATTATCTCAAAATCCAATTTAATATTAAAATGAATACATTATTTTAAGAATTTACTAAAAAATTTAAACTAAATTAATTTTGAAAAAAAAAAAATGAATGTATATAATATCCATTTCTATTTTTTTTTTAAATTTACAAAGTTAATTTTAATTAAATAAAGAAAATATAAAATTATAAAAAAAAAATAAGTTAAAATAATGTATTCATTTTCATATTAAATTAGATTTGGAGTTATATTCTTTTTATTAAAGTATGTATAAAGTGAGTTGTTTGTTATTATGTTAACCTTCATTGAATCTTAATGGAAAACCTTAATTGTTCAAAACTAGAAAACATGGTAACATTCGCTTATATTCTCCATGGAACTTAGAGACAATGGAACCATCAATCAATTCCATCACAAAAAATGTTTTCAAAGTGACCATGTAAGTCATTTCATACTTTATGACCTTGATATAATAAAACGTGGTAGGTAGATTTATGTTCCTAGGCCTCTAGATTGAACTATTAATTTATTGGAGGCATGTGCACATGCACCAAAATTAATTATGTTACAAGAATATTATATGCTGTTTATTTCCCATAATAGGCCACGAATAAGACAATTCGTCGATTTTTTAATATATTCCTTGTCATACTTCAACACATCTCGTCAAAGATTTTTGCATTGGAATTATAGTGCGCATGATTCAATGAGTGACTCCTTTAAATGATATTTTTAATAATTGTATTTTAACTAGGGAGGCTATAGGGATGAATTTATTTTCATAGATGAGGGATTAATTACAAAATTACTACATAAATTTTAAATTTGACATTTTATGTAAAAAATAAAATAAAATATGATCACAAGTTGTGTTTGCAATTTTGGTTATTTAAATGATTTCCTCAATGTTATTGAACATTTGGTTAATTCCATCCTAGCATGTATCTAATTTAAATTCTCCTCTATGAAGTACCACTAGTGTATGATAATGGGTTTATTAGAGGTGTCATTGTCATTGATAGGTGTGGAGAATCATTCTTAGGGTTTCTTACAAGGTTTATTTTGAAGAAAAATATATTGTTTCTCTTAATTCTATCAATTAGGTTGTAGGAGCCTTATATCTAGATTTGTATAGCCACTAGAACTTTAATAAATGGATTCCTTCATTGTTACTTCAAAGAAGAATGTCATCTCACTAAATTGGTCATTCATGGCCATTGGATGTGTCATAATATCCTTATAGCTTTATCTAAATGGAATGAAAACATCTCGATAGATGAAGTTGAACAACTTTAGTGACCCAATTGAGTTGAATTAATGGGTATCCAATGCAATATTGGGATTTCCTTAAGTTCATTTCAATCCCCCTTGAAAATACCTAACATTATTTAACACTTGCCATAAAAAACATGTCTGTATTCAAGCTAACATATCTAAAGACCTCAATGAATGGATTTTTATCTAGGTCAAATCAAATGTTATACATTAAGATGTCAAGGGAATTATATGCTTTTGATTACTTTTTTTATGCTAAAGACCCAATAATAAGATTAGGAATTGTCCTTATGGTTGAGGTAGACTTGTCTTATATTCTTTCTAGTGCTACCCTCATTAATTAGGCTTAAAAGGCGTCAACATCAATTTAATTATGAAGGTTGGACTTAGGTGGTAAAAAAGGGAAATCAAATTATCACGACTTTTGAGGCTTCACCTAAGAGAATGATATGTTTTTAGACAACATAGTCCAAACATGTAGTTTTATTGGCACATAAGGACATTCTTAGTATCTCTTAGGGCGATTCCCCCATGTTGGGTTATCTAAAGGTTTTAGACTCGTCTTTCAAGGTTTTGCATGCATGCCATTGATGATAATGAAAATGTACATAGAAGACCAAAGAAAAATACTCTTGATATATGGGTAATTTGTGCAATTGAGAAGAAATTTGTTGTGATTCCAGACTATTATGAAAATTTAATTGATAATAATGGCGAGGATATGGACATATTTATAGAATCTTTTGATAAAGTTTGTATCATGGAATATGAGGGGATTTATAGATTCAATCATGAAGACCATGGTTCCTAGAGTTCACTTAATGGGTTCAAAGTTGGATATCCTATGCCTACATGAGTTGCAAGTGATTGGTTTTATGTTGAAAAACACTCTACATTATAGTTAGCATAGTGCAACTTTATTTCATTATTTCTATGAAGAGGGAAGAGAGGGGTATCTAGCCTAATCTTTCCTAGCTTCTTGTTTTGTATAATTGATCATGGGGTAGACCTATCCAATAGAGTTGTGTGGTTTCATATAAATTTTGATGGAATGGTTGCTCACCTTACAAACTTATATCATGCATACCCCCAATGAAGGATAGGAGAGAGAAACTAATTGGTATTCGTTATTTGGAAACCTTCTAAAAGTTTCATTCTTGTTGTGTGGAGAATTTAAAAGCATGGATTCCTAGTATGATAAGTTGAGGGTTAATTGTGTCTCTGTATTCCTTTAAGGGAGGGTACAAATTGGAATGGCATTAAGTCCATACTTCACTTATATGAACCCAACAAGTAGAGGGAGGGAAATTCTTTTAAGATATGGTTCACATGGTCTAATCATAGAGTTGAATTTGAATGAGTCATGATGTGAATTGATAGAGCTACATTATCATAAAATAATATATTGTTTTTTATACTATGAAGGGGGTAGATCTATGCAAGTGCTAGGGGAACTTAACCATTTTTAGCATCAACCCATTGTTTTCTGCATATCCTAGGGAGTGGCCAAGATGTGGCTACCAATGTTTAGATTCCTCTATAATGTCTCCCATTTGTAGTACCCAATGTATAGCCAAGCCATTAAACGGATTTGGAACTATTTCCCAAAATGAAAGTATGATGTTGTTGCAAGGGTTAGGATAACAATTAGGGGAAAATTTAGCCCATGGGTTGATTTGCGATGATTTTTTCCAAAAAAGAATTTGTTAATTTACATGTTTTTATAAAATGATTCACCCAAATTCCACATGATAATATTTTTTCACTCTAAACAATGCCAAAATTGTCCAAAAATTATAGAAAATCCTTAGAAATTTGATTATTTTTACAAAATATTGCCAATCATTTATGGTTGGAAATTTAATAATCATTAAGATTCACCAAGGTTTCTACACTTTCATAAAATTATGGATCCATAGAATTTTACCTGCTAACAACTAGTCACCAGATGGCGTTGACGCCATACATTTACCAAACAAGAGCTCAAAGAAATTTCTTGGCAATTGAAGTTCGTAATAGATATGATAGAGGAAAGTAAGAAAGATTCACTAATATTAGACAATTATTGAAGGTGGATGAAATTTGAAATCTCAAGGTTCCCAATTCCTTCTTAGATCCACTGGATCACAACTAGTAACTGACCCACATAATATTTTTTCAAAACTCTTATTTAAAGGAGGCCTCTAAATAAATATGAGCTCTGAAGTCTTTGGTCAAATGGGTACACAACTACAAGGAACTTGAGTGAAAATATGCTAGCCAATATCATGTTGGTTTTCGATCTCAAGTTAGAAGGGGGATGAAATTTGGAAGCTCAAGGTGCCCAATTCCTTCTTAGATCCACTGGATCACAACCACTAACTGACCCACAAAAGAGTTTACAAATATCTTATAAAGGAGTCCTCTAAAAAAATAGGAGCTCTAAATTCTTTTGTCAAATGGGTAAGCAACACGAGGGCTTCACTAGAAGGCAATATAATATCACGTTCATTCATATTGCGGTATTAAATATTCATGAAAACCTAAAAAATATATTGCTTATATATTAAGGGGCAAAGGGATTTTTAATTTAATGTAACAATACAAAAATACTTTGTGGTCTTTTTTATATGGGTGGGTTGACAAATATCCTCCAAATGGAGATGGAGGGATCATGACTGGATGAGAAATCGGGTTGAGGCAAGGCTCGGGCTTACCAGTACGCAGGGAAATCGTGTCTTGAGGCATGCTTGAGGCCAGGGTTTCATGGTGAAGTGGGTTTCCAGTCGATCATAGTTGAGAGACAGTGGTCATTAACATCCAATTGTTACCAATAACACTCAGCTAGTTGTTACCAATAGCCTTGGGAGGCTCTAAGCCTCCAGGGCCTGTTATAGGCCCTCGATAGGCCTTGGGGGCTTGAATACCCAACCACTCGTGCCTATTACAGGCCTTGAGAGGTTTAGATAACCTCCTAGAGCTTGTTATAGGCCCTAGGGGCTTGGTTACCTATCCCGCAATAGGCTTAGTCAGCATAAATGTTTTACTATGTGCATTGGCTCTAGTGACATACAAGAAGTGATCTCCTATCTCTTCATTAGACCATTAGATGTTGCAAATCATAATGATATGTGGTTGAGTAATTGCATTGTGGGTGAAGTAATGTGCATCCACAATATACATCGAAAGAAGCAAGGTGCATTGTAGAATGCATGTGAGGTCATAAGAGGGGTATCATATCAATATAATAGGTAGAAATATAAAGGGGTATAAAAAATGTTAATGAAAAAATTGATACATACAATATCTAGTGAAAATAGGGGTTTTTTTAAATTGGGAAGGCATATTCAGAGGGGGCTAAAAAAAACAATTTTGGAAGGTATTTTCCAATATTTAGTGAAATTAGGGGTATTGTTTCATATGCCATAAACGAACGTGCTATGATAGCAGTTTATTGAGTGAAGACCCCTTGGTAAGCAACTACAAGGAAAATGATTGAAATTATGTTAGCCATTATCATGTTGGTTTTCAATCTTAAGCTATGATCAATCTCAAGCTATGATTAATGCACATATGGTGCTAATGAGAACTTGCATTGACATTGTCCCTCAAAAGGTGTCTTTGAAACAATAAGGTATGTACAACTAGGATTTGACTTTGTTATAATTGATAGAAGCCTTAATGGAGATGATCAAAGATAACTTGTCATCTATCATGGATGAGTACTTGAGAGATATTTTTAAGGTTACATGGGATCTTTTTGGGATTGACCTTCTCATGTTAAACAATGAAGCAATTCATAAAAAGTATTTGGGATCTCTAACAAATAGAGACTCTAGAAAGTTTGTTTTTGAAATGAGTTTCTTGGAATTTATTACCAATTGGAGGTCAATAACACTCAATTTATCTTACAATATTCTAGCCCAATATATGGCCATGTACTATTGTTATATCTTACTACAAATATCTAGGCGAGAGAAAACAAGTTTCATTAGTGGATGATATATACTTAACAATGTTTTGATGATTTGGTACACTATGGAATGGATTGGATATTTGGGTATGAAAACAATTTTCATTAAACTTGACTTTGAAAATTCCTATTGAGAAAAATAAAACCTTGTTTTCTTCGTCCATAATTTTGGGTGTTCTTCCCCTTAGAAACACATGTAAGTAAATTGGAGTTTCCCAACCTAAATGTGCATTCTCACACAAGTAAGAAATAATCAATCATTTGTTTTCATTCCTCTCTTTCACTAAGTCAACTCCTTAATGTGCCTCAAACCTATGTTAATTTATTCCCTTGTCCCTAACCTCAAAGTATTCTCTCCTTGGTGACAAACTCCCATGGGTTGATGAATTTCATGCAACACCACAACTTGTTAGAATATATGTTTTATTTCTATTTGGAAAAAGTGAAATGAATTTATTTCTAAAAAGGTTCTTTTATGTTTAAGTTTACCTAGCATGATGGAGTTGTAATTTGTGCCAAACTATAATTGTAAATCCAAGTGCACAGTGGCAAGGTGGCCCTTAAGTTGGTGCATCTTTGAAATATTTTGGAGTTTCAAAAGATGGTTCCATACACAATGGTCGAAGTCCCTCTTGAGGTCCATTCCCCACCTTGTTCAATTTTCTCTCACACATCACACAATAGATTGCACCATAAAGGAGATTGCTTGGTTAGGGAATGTAATAAACACTAAATTCAAGAGAAACATAATTTGTCACCTTCTCATTGACCTAAGCACTATAAGTTCCCCAAGGTTGATCTCATCATATGAAGAGAGAAGCACTTAAAGGAATACATTGATGATGGATTGGACTCCTCCCCCTATTGTTGCATCACCAATTAGTTGGTGCATCTAAAACCTAATGATTTTAACCCTTTTTTAAATATGAAATATATCATTAATACCTTTATGACTGTTTATTATAACCCACTATCCAACTTTGGATTTTGTTCTTTGTTTTCTAAATCCAAGCCATATCACTAATAAATTTGTGGACTTGTAAGCTCTTTAGAAAATCTCTTTATCATCATCTTTTTAGCTCTTTAGATATAAACGCTTTATCATGTTTTTAGCTTTTTATGCATTTTCTAAATACAATACTTGTTTGTGATAACTACTTTATAAAGCCTGCTTTTTATATAAAATATATTAATTTTTATTTTCAAGAAAGATTAAATAAAATGCCTATATTTTTAACAACAAAATCCTATAAATTAAACTTTACCCACCCTTTCTATAATATTTTTAGATATTCCATATATCTAATATTAATATTAGGATGAATATTTAATAATAAATAAGACAGATCAATTTAATGTATAATGTATATTTAAAATTAAGATGAATATATATTAATAATTAAGAAATTAATTAATTAAATTTAGATTCCACTCACGAGGAAGCTTGTTTGGGTACTCTATCAAGTCTAGTTGGTGGGAAATGGAGGGGGCCATGAAAACAGAAAAGGACAAAAAAGGAGTTATTGACAAGCATTCATATACAATGTTTTGCCTTTTCTTTGTACGTTGATGATTTTGAATATATTCTTTAAGATGGATGGATGCCCTACAGCAGGGAGACAACTTCCTTGTATCAATTAACAAACTTCCCCATAAGAATCCTTGACATATCTTTCCCCGTGGTCCCTCATGCATCCCACTCTAGGATGAATATTCCCAAGGTTTCACATGAGAGTCAAAGTAGGAGCCAAGCAAAGTCCAACTTATAACTACTACACATAGAAAATGTGAGGAAAGGTGGTGGGAAAAAGGTTTTCAAGTTTTCTTTTTTTCAAGTGGGGATCGATTGGAGAGCGAATAAACATAAAGCTTTTAAATACTTATTATATTAATTGACCAATACGCGTTATAATCTCTGAAACATTATTTAGGGTTAGGGTTCTTACGCGCCATTGTCATGGATGGCGTACGTTCGAATCCTTCTTTCCACCAATACGCAGACGTCCCTCTCTTTCTTCTTCAGTTTGTCTGCTGGTGAGGAGACGAGCAGAATCCTTTGAATGATTGAGAGCATTTCAGCGTACGTTTTTTCAAACCCTATCTCCATAACACGTCTTGCACAGTCAAAAGACCTACCAAGGAACTGTACTCAAATCAACTGTCAGGGAATACCCGAAAGATCTATACACTATTCTGCTTACCTGACAATCTGATGGTATTGTTGCCCGGATTGACGCCCCACCCTCCCCCCAAAAAATCCATGATTGCAAAAGTGCTTTAACAATTAGAGCAGTTAATTAAACAGGCCGCCTACAAAGAAAGCTATCATGCTTTTCAATGGATTTCCTTCACTTGTTTTTTCAGTATGTACAGTGCAGGCTATTTATAATCCAGTTTGTATGCGGAAAATGATCATTTATAATGGTTAGAAAAAGTGATATATAAAAAAAACCAGAGAATTGAAGTTAATTCCAAAATTAACATTATACAGAAGTCAAAGGTGATTAACTACTATCGAAGTAACTTAGTTTTAAACATAAGTAATTACTACTAGCAGAGCCACTAACTTGTTGTAGGCCATTATCTACATGCCATAAGTTAATTGAGCATTTATCCATGCATCAGTTATCAGTTATTAATGTATCAACTACCATTTATCCATGCATCAAATCAACTATCAATTATTTTTTATATTAGTTTTTTTATAATTGTTTTTTTCAAATTTAAAACAACCTTATTTCCTCAAAATGCTAATCTTCGTGGGGTTTTCCATGATTTGACAAAGGAGAATGCATTTCTTTTGCAGTGGATACAATATTAAAAAAAAAAACTGAAAGTTTTTGGATCATTTGATACATAGTATATGAGAAGGAAAATGGTTGAAAACATCTAGAGGTTTTGAATCTCCAGCCAAATCTTTCATGTTTGATTCCAATGGGGATTTTCTTCAGTTAGAGAAGATGACATTCTTCTTATGGATGAGGAGTTCTATGGAAAAATTATGCATGGATTTAAGGATGTTTAACTAAAGTCATGTTATTCTCCTACAATTTAGGAAAAACATATTTGTTAGTTCGCTCTAAGTTCTAAAATATAAATACCTATCAATATAATAATAGTTAAGAAAAATATATATATATATTTCCAAATTTTATATATATATCAAAGATTTGGATTTAGAGAAAATAGAACAAAGTATGTTTGCATTCATAAATTAGGAAATCATACCGTACTTTATCTCAACAAACAAAAGAATCCCAAATATCTCCAACCAAATCTTTCATGTTTAATTCCAATGGGGATCTACAAAAGATGACATCCAGAGAGGCGTTCTATGGAAAAACCATGCATGGATTTAAGGATGTCTAACTATAGTAAGAAGTCTACAAAATTTCACACTTCTAACCTATTTCTATCTACTAAATTTCCACTTCATATAAAAATGATATTCCATAGTAGGGATCGAAACCTCGAGAATCTATCATTGCAAACAGAGGTCCTCTCTTCTTACTCTTAATCCATCTTCTTATTCTTAATGCATCTTTCTGTATGGCGTTCTATATATAGTAATGTCATTCTCCTACAATCTAGGAAATGCATGTACTCTTTAGCTAACTCAAATTCTAAAATACAAACACCTATAAATATAATAATAGTTAAGAAATTTTTTCCAAATTATATAATTTGGATTTAGAGAAAATAAAATAAAGTATGTTTACATTCATAAATTAAGAAATCAAATCGTACTTTATCTTAACAAATCAAAGAATCTCAAATATCATCAACTAAAACCTAACTTTAAACTTAAATAATTATTATTATGAAAAGAAATTCCAAATTTTCAACAAAAATCTAATATATAAAAAAATTATTTATCCAACTAACAAAAGAATATAGTACACATGTCTAGTTAATAGTTAATATGTATCTTTAAACTTACTTTATTATTATTATTTAGACATTAAACTTACTTTATTATTATTATTTAGACAAATAATAATTTTTAATTAAAACTATGTAGAAATCCAATACATGTGTATAACTCAGATGTATCTTTAAACTTATTTAATTAATATTATGAAGAAAATTTTAGTTAAGATGTATTTTTAAACTTACTTTATTATTGTTATTTAATAATAATAATTTTAAATTAAAATCATGTAAAAATTCAATATAGGTATATAACTAAGATATCTCTAAACTTATTTTATTATTGTTAAAAAAATCAATTTTTAAATAAAAAATTATGGAATTTTATATATCGGATTTATAAGCACTCAGAGGGATCTAATTAATTAAGATCTATAAGCATTGAGAGGGATCTAATTTATTGAGGTGTAATTTTTTTATCTTAATTATTTTACACGCTTAGACAAAACTTTCACATCTAGAAGTTTGACCCTTTCGTGAATTTATTTATTTATTTTATTTGGTTTTAATTTTTTATTTTATGAGTCAACATTTATTTAATTACTTTTTTTCTTGGTAGCATTCATTCATTCAAAAAGAAATACACACTTCAGGTGCTTATTGCACTATGTTTAAAAAGCTTTTCACCTTATCCAAAACTATAACTAGCCATTAACTTCTACATATATTCATGTCCACCTTGGTAGCATAAAGTTACATTAGGTTATGTGACAACATCTCCTCCATAGTGGACCAAAAATATTTTAAACATTAATTTTTGCAATGATTTGACATCTTAAAATAAAATTATTATCATTAATAATATAAATTCATTTTAACTTTACATCTATTAAACATCCAAAAATATAAACATCAATTGAAATGTAAAACTGTAAGTACTTAAAAAATTCTAATTTAAGATGGATTTATGTTACTTTCCTTTCTTTTTATATGTACAATAACAGAAAAAAAATATACAAATAATAATTGTCTTAATATTTTCTTCTTCTAATAATTGATATGATTTCTCTTCTCCTCTTATAATTATTATTATAAAAAATCAACATTTATTTTATAAACAAAAAAAACTCATACATCAATTTATTCTTAATTTAAGATGTAAATTTTATTATTACGATAATAATGATGAAGTAAATTCAAAATTCCAATAAAAATTCATTAAAATTGTGACATCTATAATTTGTGTTCATTGACTTAATTATATATATAGATAAAGATTTTTTTGAAAATAAAATTTATTAATATTTTAAATTATAGTATTTATTGTTTTTGGTTAAATAAATAGAAAAATTAATATATTAATAAATATTTTTAATAAAAGTATTATTAAAATTTTCTAAATAAATCATGGATTAATAGATAGTAAACAATCAATCTCGATTACAAGGCTTAACCCGGAGAAAATAATAACTCGTGACTTTGAGGATTAAATATTTTAGTACTTATGATTGTTATCAAACACTTCACAGATCTATTTTTTTCAACTAGCGTAATGATATAGAGACAGATATTTCATTGTAATTGCTAGAAATATCGTGACACCTTAATAATTATTATTATCATGAAGAAGAAAACTCAACCTTTAAGTTAAAAATCTACCAAGATATTTCAGAGTAATCCTATCAAATATATTGACAGGTCTATAAAGCCTGCAGTCGTTCGATCTCTTTATTCTCTGCCATTCTTGGATGAAATCATCGCGCTTGAGAAGCGTGAGAAATACGGCATATCAATCTCCGTACGTTAAAAAGAATCACAAGTTTAATGCTATGGGCAGTCAATAAAAATATAAGCCACATTAGCATAAAATGTCAGCCATACCAACCTGCATTATCTTTGCAAGAAATCCCTGCAAGACCAATAGTCAACCAATCTGGCACTTGAATTGTACTAAGAAAGGCCGAACCTAAAAAATAATGTGGACGTGTTGACCTACTAATAAAAATTAACGAGAAGAGGTTGACTAAAGTGCGGCCAAACTAATTGAAAGGGTGTAAACGTTTGCATAGACAAATGTAAAGGTCCAAAACATGGGGCCCTCACATCAAAGACAATTGTAAATTTCCAAAGTAAAAGGGGGCCAGGGATCTTAAACCTTGAATCTAAGTTCTAATAACGTTGTGGTATTCTCAAGGAATGATAAGTTAAAGAAGTTCATGATTATTTAAATGAAAGCATGACATATGAGATGAGATGAATCTAGTTAATCATATTCTTAAAGGAACTCTCCATAAAATATGACTTGTTAGTTTCAAACTCAAATGGAGACTTTGTTATAAAGTCCCTTGATTGTTGCCTCAAATCAATCAAAGACTTTGTCATAAGAGTCCTTGATTATTCAATATTTCCACCTTTATTTAAGTGTGTTAGAAATTTATAGCGGCATCATACTGATTTCTTGATTTAAGAAAAGGATAAGGGTGTGATAAAAAAGGATTAATTTTATTTCATGTTAGGGTTAGGGTTAATAAAATTAGGGTTAGGGTTAATAAAATTATTTGATGGTTGGTGTGATAAAAATAGGATTAATTTCATTTCATGTTAGAGTTAGGGTTAATAAAATTAGGGTTAGGGTTAATAAATAATTTGATGGTTGAAGTTTTTTATATACTCATTTCCTTTATGAAAAAGATTGATTTTATGATCTAAGAAAAGGATAAGGGTATGATAAGAATATGATTAATTTCATTTCATTTCATGGTTGGGGTTAAGAAAATTATTTGATGGTTGAAGTTTTTTATACACTCATCTCCTTTATGAAAAATAGTAAGGGTGTGTTTACAAGAAAGGTGTGTTCACAATACCATGGTTGAGTTTACAAGATCATGTTCCATGGTATGAAAAGGGGTAAGGGTGTGTTTACAATATTATGATTGAGTTCACAAGATAATAGTTGATGGTATATGAATAGTAGGGAAAATTATTTGATGGTTATGAAGCATTTTCTTTAATTTTTGTTTATATATAAGTTTTAATTATTAAGTTATCCTAGATTAGTTAATAGGTTCTAGTAGATTTATTGTGAGATTTTTATTGTTGGGTGTTGAGATTATGCATGCATGAAATAGCTTGTTCTTTGTGTTGTTTTAAAATTTTGAATTGACAGTGGTAATTAAGTAGGATTGAATATGGACATGGAATTGGTTTTTGATAACCATTCAATGTAGTAAAATTGATCAACTAGATAAGGTGTTGAAAGAAAGTGATAGTTGACATGATGAGGGTCCTTCAATCAACAACGTGGTGTGCGGAAGCAATTGTTAGTATACACTCCATTAGCTTGACTCATGGAAATATGTGGGAACGGTGAGGGGAGGTGGTTGTTGGTCCACACTCCATAACTTTGACTCATGGAAATCCATGGGAATAGATTTAGGTGATCATGAGAGCTCTTGGTCTAGGATGGAACTACAAACATTGATGTAATGATGTTATTCCCATGTCTCTCAACACTAATCATTCCATGACCAAGTGTTGATAGAATCTCTAGGATAAGGAAATCATGGGTTTGTAGGCCCTAATGGCTTAAGAAGAAGGTCAAATTGTGCTCACAAGGTTGACATTTCCTCCATTCTTCCACTTTTTTTTACTTTTTTCTCTACTTTAAATCTCTTTTTTTGTGTGTGAGGAGGATGGCTCTTCTATCAAGGGGAATTGGTGTGTGGTCCCATAGGTGGATCCTTTATTTCCTAGTTTGAGATGTCGATGCTTTTCCTTCTAGGATCATGGGTCCCTAGAGAAACTCATATTGACCTCTTCAATTTCATGCTTCCTCCAGTTGACAGACAAAGGGGGCATTTCCATAAGCTTTAACTGGAAGAGGAGGCTAGTTTGATGCCCTGGTTGGAACAACTATTTTTCTGATCTATTTAGTGGGTGTTCGAGGACACAATGGTAGGAAAGTATTCCCTATGATCAACAAATATGAAATTAAAGATGAAAATTAAAGAGGAGGATGACGTTGGTCTCAAGCGCACTAGATAAGGTAGGCCTAGGAACATCCCCATTCCTAGGAAAGTTGAGATGAGGAAGAGAACCAAACATCAATTGGAGTTTATTGCCATAGCTAATAGGTTCCACCAGTTCTACCCTAACTCGATTAAGGAAAAAATAAACAAATTAGAGAAGAAGAAAAAATATGGATAGAAGAGGAATGACATATTAAAAAAAGGTCAACAAGGAGACCCTGCACTGGATGCTGCCAAATTTTCCAAGAGTTGAGATAACAAAGTTTCTAGGATAACAAAGATTTATGTGTTAGTCAAATCACTCATTGTTGAGTAAATGGAAGAAAATTAATCTCAAATTCACTCAAACATCTTGAGAAAGTTATATTTTTTTGGAAGCCAAGTGTGATGTGATGGTTAGAGTCTAATGGAGCCTCAAGGCTAGAGTACTCCAAGAAAAAGAAGAACCTCAAGGAAAAGAGGCAAATGAGACACAGATGGAAGACCCTCAATGTTCCTAGATATAATTCATTGTTATGGACTTTGAATCTAATAATGATTAGTCATATTACTCCACATCATTACGTTCTCTTCCTTTTAGTTTATTTTCTTTCAAATTCTAAGGGCCTCAACAAACCCTAAAGGCTTATAGTTATTTGTCAAAGAGATGATATAACTTAAGACTCCCTCTTTTTGGTTACCATGGTATGGACATATGTTAGGGATGTATCCTTTCACATCCTTTTTTAGTTTTTTGGTTAAGCAAACTTTAGGCTTGTAATATGTATATAGTCTATAATTATATTTTTCTCTCCAATAAAATTCAATCTTAGACCTCTCTCCTTAGGACAATGAACAATTCCTCAACAATGTAATATTTTGTGTACATTGATATATTATATGACTAAATTAAAAAAAAATTGTATAAAATTGATCATTTATAAATAAGTAATGAATTTCATAAGTTAATACTATGAGTTGCTATAAGTAATCACAATTTTTACAATATATATCCGAAAACTTATGAGTTGCTATATACATTATGTTGTCGTGAAATGTTATATTTATATATATATTATGCTTATGTCTTGAAATGTTGTATTCATTTTGCTCAAAAGATTGTCTTATGTAGTGCATATCATTGATATAAGAAAGCTTAGTTTCTTTATAATTTTTTATCCTATCATGAGCTATTTTGGATATTTATATCATGATTTCCCTAGTAAAAACTTGCATATATATCCAAATTTTACCATATTCAAGTTTATGGGGGATTCATTTATAAATATGAGTATATTATCTACCGGGCATTCACAATTAGCCCTTTTGTAGTTATTTTTTTAAATATGTCCTCCATTCCTCGATAAAGTTATAAAGGGGTTCAAGTATTAGAATGGGGTTTCAAAGTATGCAAAAAATACCATGATGTTATAAATGGGGTTAGTGCTACTAAAATATGGTAGCAAAGTGGATGTTATAGATTTATGATCTTTGGGAGCAATATCTTAAATAATTAGTTAAAAATTGAGGAATTTTTGGGGTTTAATTTGACAACATTTTGGTTGTTAATATATTGAGCAAGAGATTCTTCATATTTCAAGTATTTTAGCTTATGTAGGTCAAGATATCAAAACCAAGGAAGTGTGATTGCAATTTTGTTAAAAATGTACCAAGTGAGGAGTCTAATGTTTTGAATAATTCAAAGTGTACTTGGAAGCTTCCCCTTTTCTTGTGTAAGGCAAAGTGGTTAGGTATTTTTCAATTGTGTTCACGAGAGTTGTTTTTTAAGGAACCAATTAACAAAAAAAACATAATAAATATCAAATACTACAATTTCATACTTACATTTGTTGAATAAGTAATGAATAGTGACAATACACTTCGAGGTGGAAAACCTCTTAGTACAATATATCTAAATACATAACGCAAGATAATTATACAAATGAGTATCCTTAATCTATATAGAGGTAAAGAAAGAGACTTAGGTGGTATTTCATACACTGCTTGGGAAACATGATTAGAATTCAAGGTAATGAATATAACACGAATAAAATAATATGACCATAACATAGTCATTCCCTTCAAAAAACTTTCCCCTTAAAGATTTGTTATTGGATGTTGTTGCGGCATGGATTAATCATCTTCCCAAGTGGTAACTTCTTTCACTTGATGAGGTACTCAATGAATTCTCCATTTTTAAGATAAAGAATGTGATGATCAATAAAATTCTAGCTCAATAATTAATTTTGCTTCCACATCCAATTGTAAAGGTTATTTTTGTATTAAAATTTTACGAAATGATGTTATTTAAGAATAATACATGGAAATTATTTTGAATATATGTGAAGAAGAATACAATTATAACTCAAATGCCAATTCCTCATATCTTGAAGGATCTTGTCCATTATAATTTTTATTTCTCTTTTATTTCAGGGTGGATTGCTTATAATTGCTTGAAGTTGTAGATATGCCAATCTCCCTCACTAAATTATATTTCATCATGTTTTGTTTTATTTAAACATTTTGTTTAAGTGATTTCTTCTTGATTATTATATCCAAATGCAATATAGCCATCCAATTAGCGACACTAAGAAGTACATTATTATTGAAAATTCAAAGAAAAGTTTCATATTGATTACATTTTGATTCACTTAATCAATCTATTTACAATGCTACCATCAATATTTTATGCTTTGTTTTAGTAAGATTGCTAACAATATTATTCAGTTTCTTCAAACTTTTGCTCCACATAACACACATTAATCTATAAAAATCATTTAAAAATACACATAATTCAAATATATTAACGTTATACTAAAATTTTATATATTGTTTTCTTTTCTTTTGAAATGTGTATCCATAATTCAAATATATTAACGTTATACTAAAATTTTATATATTGTTTTCTTTTCTTTTGAAATGTGTATCCATAGTGCTCATTGTAACAAGTTAAAATCCCTAAACTTATATTAAACATCTTCTATCAATAAATACTCTACATCATAAAATACAAAAAAAAACTAAAACTATGTAATATGATTTACAAATAAAATAAGGAATTTGGAAAGAAATACCTGCAAGACCAACCGTAAACCAAGCTTGCACTTGAATTGTCCTAAAAAAAGCCAAACGTACTCCTGGAAATTAATGTGGACGTGTTGACTAACTAATTAAAATCAATATGGACATGATTAAAGTGCTGCCAACTAATTCAAAGGATGAGAACATTGACAGAAACAAATGTAAAAGTCAAAGTAAAGTCAAAGTATAGGGCCCTCACATGGAAGACAAATGTGAAGTTCCAAGGTAGAGGGGCCACGGATCTATAAACATTGAATCAAGTTCTAACAACGGTATTCTCAAAGAATGGGAACTTAGAGAAGTTGAAGATTGTTTAAATGAAAGAATGGGAACTTATAGAAGTTGAAGATTGTATAAATGAAAACATAACAGATGGGATGAAACAAGTTACTCATATTGTCAAGGGAGTCCCCATAACATAGGACTTCTTAGCCTAAAATTCAAATAAAGACATTGCTATAACTTCCCTTGATTTAAATCAGTCATAGACTTTGTTATAACCTCTTTGATTTTTGCATTTTCTAGAATATTAAATATTTTCACCCTCACTTAGTCAAATAGAAATTCATTGAGTAACCTACTCCGTTATCTTTTGATTGGGTATTTAAGTAGTCACATTAAACAATATAAAACTAGAGTAATAATTCTATAAAATAAAATACAAATCATATTTTAGAAATTTAAAAATAATAATTTGATCTTTATTTATTTTTTAAATAAATATGTTTTTAGAAGGATATGGTTCACTTCATATTGAGATTTTTATTTTTTAGTAAGACCCGTATTTATGGTGTTTAATCTTACATAAGGAATATCTGTCTTAACAGTACCTCTATTCATCATCTACTCTATGTCTTATGGTCAACTTCATATCAAGATTAGAATTGCGAAATTATTTAATTATTAGGAAGTATTTTGTTTTAAGTTATTTTATATATTCATCTCCATTTATAGAAAATGATAAAAATGTTTTGCAAAGCTGTGGTTGATCAACATTATTATTATTAGAGTTGGAGAAATTATTTGATGGTTGTAAAGTTATTTTTCCTTGTTTTGTTTTTCTACATAAACTTTAATTATTATGTTATTCTATTGTAGTAAGTGGTTAGAGGGATATGGTGTAATATTTTTATTATTAAAAATTGAAATTATATATATATGAAATAACTCGTTGTTTCATGTGTTATTTCAAAACTTTGATTTAAAAGTGGAAAGTAGGCATGATTGCATATATATAGATGGGAAATTGTTTTTGATAGCATTTCAATGTACTAAAATCAATTTAGGATAAGTAATACTATTTATAAGTTAATAATATTTATTTATGATGTATCTATTTAAATTTAAATGATAAAAAAATCACAATGTTTACAATTTGTATGTGAAATCCTTGTTATGTAGCTATGCTTATGTATTGAAATGTTGTATTTTCTATATATGCAATGGGTTGTCGCACGAAGTTGTGTTCACTTTTTTGTGTCACCATGGATTCCGTAAATGTAAGTTCATTACAGATTTCATAAACATGCTCGCCTTAATAGGTTCAGGCTTGGTGAGACCCGAGCCTGTAACCATAACTAAGCATAAGAAATGAGACTATGCATTATAATGCATATGCAATATATCACATATGCTTTATGAAATTGCAAAATTAATATAATGCATATGCGATATAATGGATATGTGATATATCACATATGTGTTATGGAAATGTAAAATTAATATAACGCATATGCGATATAACGCATATGCAATATATCGCATATGCATTATATCGCATATGCGTTATGGAAATGCAAAATTACATAGTGTGGGTGCGATATAACACATATGCGTTTCATAATGCACTCGCATTATATCACACTCGCATTATGTACTGATAAAAAAAGGCCCGAATGGTCGTTCCAGTCTACAAATTGCGGATCAAGAGAGCAAAATAATGGAGGCGAGCTATAAAACAAGAGCATTATGGGCATCTTCAAACCATCAACATAATCTAGAATGGATTGGTGGCCTATACACCTTAGTTGGGAATCATTCAAGGTATGTTTCTTGTCCATTTCGTTGTTAAACTCCATATAAAAACATTTAATTTCTATGGATGTTTGTTGATCTTGAATCTAATTTTAAAAAATATTTTGTAAAAACAACATATTCTCCTTGGATCCACACAATTTTAAAGAAATCATTCATGCAAAAAACCCAAACCCTCAAAACATTCATCCTGAAAACCTAATAAATGTTGAAGAAGAAGAAGAAAGTCCTCAACAAGGAAACTAAGTAATTATTGACGAAGAACAATAAATCCCTCCACAGAAAGAAGAATAGCAAAACCCTCCACAACAAGAAGAACAACAAAACCCTCCACTATAAAAAAGAACATCAAATCCCACCATGACAACACATGAATGATATAAATGTGGAGATACTATCGCAATTGGGGTTCTCGATACGCCTCAGTGCTACCTTTAAGAGGGTAGACAAACTATGCTATTATCTTGGGCTAGCCATCACTGACACAACTGCTAATTACCAAGGAGCATTATAAAAAATTACTTCTTATAGAGAGTCTAGGAGGCAATTTTATGCAAATTGTCTTAGTTACCAAGACATAAAACAAAATTGAAAATAAGTAAAGAACAAATGTATTCCCTCTTTGGAAACCCTCGCACTTGCCATGTTCCTCTAACCAATAGAGCACATATATCCATTGACCGGTGCACAGAAAAAATTATCAAAGGAAATTGGATGGATAGGTGGTATATGGTATTTGATGAAGACTAGCATGAAAATAGAGAAATACCTTTGTATTTCCTACGGAAGTTGTACGCAGAATTTATACTTCACAAGCATGTCAATTACTTTGACATTTTAGAGTTTCACGGGGTGGGAGGAGGGATGCCTCATGATAAAGAGCATGCCAGGTATCATCCCAATTGTGTATGTCACCCTCCTCTCCCTCAACCGCCCCCCCCCCACCCCTACCCCCATTTATATCCTCCTACACCTATCATGTTAGATTATACACAAGGGGGCATTGCTACAGTTGGCTGAGACATTGGTTTGTCATGACACTTTTGTTAAGAGCGAGACAGTTGGGGGCTCATCTAGGGGGGGGCATCATCTTCATATAGTGGTGCTGAGGAGGAACATAGTGGGATTCATGGTGATGAGAAGTAATATGGTGGTGATCTTGAGTAGCAAGAGACACCCAACAAAGAACAATAACACGTTACAGAGCGACATGTGATGCATCATCCATGCTTAGCTTGTGGTAGCATTTTCTATGGGCCTTCATCACAAATTCACTATGTTGGATTCATGGAATTTGTAAGTTCATTATTATTCAAATACTTTATTATATTTTAAATTAAAACTTTTATTTGTTTAAAAAATAATATTTTATTAATTTGTTGACATATTCTTACCACATGTACAACTAGTATAAGAGTAGACTCTTCCACAAGAGTCGAGTATTGCTCAAGAGACTGAAGTAAATGAAACAGTCAATGTTGCATACATTTTTGGTTTATCACCATTTCAAGTAATGCAAATATTTTTAATTTACCATCATTTACGGTATTTATATTAATGAAAGGAAAAACATATTTAATTGTTGATATAATATATTAAATTGTTGATGTAATATGTTTTATGCAGGGTGCTATAGAAATTGTTGTGCAATCCACACCCGATGTTTTCATAGAGACTCAACAAAATGTGTTGATAACATTTGACCGACCTTTGAGTGAATCATTGTTTATTTTTCAATATTCAATATGTAAGTTGTTTGATGGAATCTTGTTTGTTGGTATCTCGTATAGCTTGTGGATGAACGGGTGCTTCCAGAGACCCATTCATCACAAACTACCGTTGAGTCTCTTGTGAGTACCTTACAGCTAGATGCCTCGCAACATATTTAGTCACTATAGGATGCACGACCAATAGGTATATCTCTTGTGACACATATTGTAACATGCACTGATTCGCATTCGGTGAGTATAAATGTTTTATTTTAACGCAATTTTAATAAGTGTACATGAACTTGTTTGTTAGTTAAACGTTAAATAACTTTTAAATGGTTTTTTTTGTGTAGAGTCTTGAGATGAACACTGATCCTTGGAAAATGAGTCGACTATCTTCCTCGATCTTAGGGAAGAGGAAGATTGATTATATAGACGATTCTGGCAGTGTTGATGAAAGAAGGGATAAATAAAATTTGAAACATAGGGATATTTGTAATTAGTTTAGGACACTTGTATTAATTTTGTAGTATGGGACTCAATTGTACACTCATTTGGCTATTTTGGGCACAGGTTTCCATTATGTAGTATGGGAACATTGCGTCATTTTGCAATACATAGATATTTTATTTAATCTTATGTTTTTAGTACACATGCTTGAGTATGAATGGCATGAATATAAATCCTATTGTTTGCGTGAATATTATTGTTGGATTTGAACTTGGTCTTACGCTAGAAGGAATCTGAGAAGCCTTTATCTTTATTTTATGTAGAAGAAAAATGACGCAACCATGTGGTTTTGGGTCAGGTATAATAATAAGATCCATATCCAATTTCAATGTTTATAAATTGTTAGTTTTTATTTGGAAGTGATATCAATAATATACCTTAGTTTGATTCAATTAGGCCCAAGGCTCTCTCACTTGAAGTTGATGTGATTAATGCTTTGGGGGTTTATTTTTCCTAAAAATAAACATGGTTAATATTCTT
Organism: Larix kaempferi; assembly: GCA_027924585.1. NCBI lineage: Eukaryota > Viridiplantae > Streptophyta > Pinopsida > Pinales > Pinaceae > Larix > Larix kaempferi. Next base: position 6,285,117 of record BSBM01000893.1, read on the forward strand.
GTTTGTGTGTCCATTTATTGGATCTAGAACAAGCTAAAAGATACATGATTTTGAAACAAGAAATGTATTTAAATATAATGTTGTTGTGGGATCTATACATTTTTTCTTATCATACATTGAAATTTATAGGCCACTAGATTATCGTCAAGAAAAAGAACTAGTATGGAGTCATTGCTCTGGGTTTCCTTTATCATCAAATTCACTTTAACCACAAAACCATGTGGAAATATGAACATGTTTCACCTTAACCCTATGTCTAATTCTATTGCATGATTATCCATCATTGTTCCTCTCTAGACAATGTAAGGAGGCAATTTCACCATAAGAAACTTTAGTGTTCTAAATTTATCATCAAGAATGGGCTTGTACTTGTGCTAGAAGGAAAGCTAATGGTTTCTACTTTTCATTTTAGTATAATCACAAGGATGTAATCAATGCTAGAGAGGTGAATTTATCTTAAAAACCACCATAGTTAGTGTTATACCTTTGTACATTTTGTCTTAATGGATTTGGGGAAAACCAATAAGATCCATGATGGTGCAAGAAGAATTGTGTGTAACTCTATCAATGGTGTTGACTCTGCACTTATTCTTGTATTTGAAGGAAATCTCATAGCCATTAGATTACCGTCAAGAAGAAGCACAAGTATGTAACTATTGCTATGGTTTATTTTGTCCTCACATCCACTTTTAGCACAAGTGCATGTGTAAATTTGAATATGCCTCACCCTAACCCTAATTCTAATTACCCTACTTGATGATCCACTACCATTGGTCTCGAAAGAGATCATAGAGCTTAGATGTACTATATTTTCCAAGGGATGCATCATTGTCATTGTGTCTTTTGAATTGCTTCTTACACTTATCATTTTGGAGCCATCGAGTGCAAAACTGCTTGAAATACATATATGTGAACTTAGATGTAACATTCAACACTTGGGATTAACATTTTCAAATGTAAGTGGAAGACTTTTCAAAATGATTGCTACTAATTTTCCCTTGATCTCACTCCATTTTATTATAAAAAAGAGAATGAACATTGGAAAAGTCAATGAGAAGAAAACATGCATTGGAAAATTTTATTTCTTAGAATAGGTTACTTCATTTTTTCATATATGAGCACATATCTAGGAATTTATGCATATCACATGCCAATATCTATACTTTTGAATGATCATCCAAAAGAAAATATATCTAGATGATGCACATCTATTATTACATAGTTGTAAATGTTGGACAAAATTTGATGTAATGTTGTAATATCACATACAAAGGAACAATGCCAATAAGTTAGAGCTGACTAAAACATACTCAACACAATTTTCCCACAACAGCTTGTTAGTTTTTCAGAAATTTCAATCTGAACTAGGATCTTAACTGAGAGAATAACATGTACATCATATCTACATCATATCAAACATGGACACAATAATGCAAGCACACAAGAGACACAAAGTTTCATTGGGGAAAACCAAGAAGGTAAAAAACCCCACAACTTCCTCAGAGATAGATAGAGCAATGATACAACCCAAGTGTTAACACCCAAAAAGTGCTCACTGGCTCATTCCCTTATTCACATGACCCATTTGTCCACTTTTCCACCATTTGAGCCTCTAAAACCATCAAAAGGTCACCAAAAGACCACAATACACCTTTTTCCCCTTAAAATATATATTTTTCCTCAAAAAACACAAAAAAAACCCTAAAAAAGGGTCCAAAATTCCCAAAAAATATTAAAAGGGAATAAAAATATAAAAAATATTCAAAAAAGGAAAAAGAGGGAAAAAGAGACCTAAACCATGTTGGTCCATACCATTGGTTTACTTAAAACCCCAATGGTATTCTCCACCACCAAAAACTATAAAAAAGGTGATAGGGGCTCCTCACTTTTCATCCACATTTCATCCTATCCTTATGCTGCCAAATTCCTTTTGAGAGCCATGGCCTCCCATTTCGAGTTTGAAGATCCCCATTGAAGCTTTGGAGAAGAAGAGACCATTGGACATTGGAGCTTCTCAATCTTGGAGTTGCTCAACAACCATCATCCTCACCATTTGAGGTAATACAAAAAAAATTCTTTTAAATCTCTTGTCTTATTTGCTTATTGTTATCAATCAAGTTCTATATTTTTCTTATACATGTTAATGTTAGATTAGATTCAGTTCATTGTTATTTGCTTTTCATTCAAGACTACACCCCTCAATTATTTACATCTGAGACATAGTGTTTTGACTTCTAGGGTCCCAAAAATCCCTTATTATTTGTTGACACGGTTATACACCAATTTATCGGGAATGCCTCTCCCTTAAGAGGGTTGAAGTAGCCAGACTAGTTCCAGAAGCTTGAGTGGAATACCGCTATCCATTCAGTAACTAAAGGATACCTTTCGCAGTTCTCGGTGTACCACTCGTATGGGAGTACAACGGTGATAGAACCAAACTGCAAATTCACCCAACCAAACGTGTCATGAATGGGGTATCTTAGTGACCAATTTTCATGATTGTCTACCCGGTGTCCCTCCCAGTAGGGGGATATCTAGCCTTTGATTCCACTACTCATATTGTCTGACTTGGATTTCATCACCTTGCAGAGGATATGTTTCGTTGAGTCATAATACCACTTTTAGTTAGACGTTTGCATGCTCTGCTACCCCCTTGGTCTAGTAAGCACCACTTTTTTCAAGGAGCCACTTGATTTTTGGTATTCTGACCACTTTTCTTGATTCCTCCATTTGCTATAGCACAACTATTATAGTAAGTGCTTTTGAGGTTGGTTGTTGTCCTGAGAGCCATTGTTTTTTCATACTTCCCTCCTGCACACATTGTTGCGTTAGGGTCTTGAGTTCTCTTTTTATCTCACCATCATCCATTGGTATTTCTACACATCTCTCATCTTTGAGAACTTAAGATGATCTCGCCATTTTCAGGGTGAACCCCCTCAGTTCGGTACACTTGACTCTACATGTCATAGACGTAGATAGTTATCCCTTGACTCCACACGTCATCGGCATAGAACCCAGTCATCCGATTCTGACGTGCCTCATTTTACATCTAATTCTGAGGCTGAATTTGAACACCCTACTGAGACATCACCAACCAACCCCATGGTTGGATCACAATATGACCCCCTTTTCACCAGTGCTGTTGGAGCTACATCAACAAACCCCACTACTACCGTGACTACCACAGTAGCCACAACCCTCTTAGGCATGCCTAATATGGGGGCCACCCCCCCTTTAGGCATGCCCAACATAGGACCAACACCTATTTTAGGTATGCCCAACATGGGAGTCACCCCCTCCATCATTGCCACTACCCAGATCCCAAGGATTACTAGAAACATTCCTAACCCATCTGCAACCCATGTTCCACTTGGGAGTGCAGGCCCCTCCCAAACCACGTCGGCTGGAGGACACATCCCTTTCACAACTAACATACCCTTAGGGGGCACTGGACCAATCCACAATACTACCATTAGCAATTATCCCCTAGTGACCATGCCACACCCATCTGCCAGTCTGCCATACATGGCTAGTCTAAACTTACCAGACCTGGCAAGGTTAACCAATGAACCTATTAGACACGAGCCTACGTGCCACCCCATGCCCACAAAGCTTCCCTCAGATATTCCAAAATTTGAAGGAAAAGCCGGGGAAGATCCCCAAAACCACATCATGTCGTTTCACCTATGGTGTTCCTCTAACTCCATAGTAGATGATTCCATTAGACTGAGACTTTTACAAAGAACTTTCACTGGCTCTGCAGCTAAGTGGTACATTGAGCAGCCACATGGGACACACCCCACTTTTACATCCCTCGCCTCAACGTTCCTTCAGTTCTTTCAACTACCTGTATGCTATGACACATGAGTGGAAATACTTTTGTCTTGTAGATAGAACACCGCTACACACATCACCGATCATATCCATGAGTGGCATAAGCGTCGTAACCTATGCAAGATAAAGCTTGACGATCATATCATTTTGGATTGGTTCCTCAAATCACTCCTCCCCCTCATAGCCAAAGATGTGGTTTCTGAACAACCCCAGTCGGAAGAAGAAGCCATCTTAAAAGCCTAGCAGTTCGACCTCATATATGCCTAGTCTAGATATCTATACACCATTTTACCAGATGCCCCACGCGGCGATCCATCCTGCCATGACGTTCCGGGGGCATCCCATGCCACCTACGGCATTATCAGCCAGGTTATGATGCAAAACAAACCTTTTACCATGATGAGTACAAACAACGCCCCAGACCTTTCTAGGGCTTCATCTCATTCTGGAGCTACAACTTCATATGCTCCAGTAACGCACACCCACCACACTCATGGACCCTCATGTCCACCACAGTGTTATGGGAAAGCACCATCAGCTTATGTGCCAACTCCATATTATAACCAGCAGGCCCATCCGACTCCGTTTCAACCACAAGCCCAAGTGACTTATTATCCTCAACAGGTAGCACCTCTTTCTCCAACACTTCCAGCAGCTCAAGGTTACCCACAACCGCAACAAACACCAGGGCCACCTCAAAACCCTCCTGCTTACTACCCAACACAACCCGCTCCAGAGCCAACACGACCTCAAAATCCACCTACTGCCCAACAGAATGTCTACCCACAGCAAAACCAACCTCCAAACCAGAACAACCAGCGTAACCAAGGAGGTCAACAAAATCACGGAAGAGGGCGTAACTGCAGAAACAACCAGCAACACAACCAAGGTGCACCACCACCTAATCCTCCAAATAATAATAACGCTGCTCCCCCTAACAAAAACCCTAATTGTCCACTGAAACAGGCCAAAAATAACAACTTGAGAACAAACCATCCATGTTCCATATGTGGAGTCTACGACCATTACACACATAATTGTCCCCATTTAGATCGAGCGCGTCAAATCTGGACTGACGACGCCCAACGGCAAGGACATGCTATGCATCCAGCACCCCCTCCTCAGCCATAACCCATGATATTGCAAAATCCCTTACCAAACCAAGGCACGGTAAACACTCGTCCAAATGATCCCCCTCAAGGATCCGCTGCACCACAACAGAAAATTACCTATGTAGCTGTGGATTACCAACATGCAGAGTCCCAAACTCACCATTTGCTAATGATGTCATCAAATGATGTCAATCTTCAAACTCGTTGAAATCAGTACGGATCCACCCCCGATGCCACACCTATCAACCCATCATTGAGTACTCTCGCAACCGATCAGCCACTTCGCATCCCCAATATGCCCATGGACGGGGGTCCCAAAGCACCTCATTCTCCTTTGAGATGAATTAACAATAACCCCAATGCTCATGCAGCTTCCAACTATAACATTGTAGAAGACTTAGCCCAGTTCCCTGCCACTATGTCCACTCTTGAAATCTTAAAAAATTGTCCTTCACAGAGAAAATTGTTGTTATCTGCCATTGGTGCCATAGATCCTAACGACTCTAACATGATGTATTTCGACTTAGAACAAGCTGAACCTCACCTTCCTTCATCTTTAGCTTTTCAAGTTTCCATTTCTATTCGCAACCTCGTCGTTCATTGATGCATAATCGATGAAGGGGCCTCTACCTGCGTTATGTCGACTTTTGTATTGCAGAAACTTGGATCCCCAATGCTACAACCATCAACTACCGCATTGCGAGCTTACGATGGTCGTGCAACCCAACCGCAAGGTTTGTTAGTAAACATACCCATACAGCTTGGGGGAAAATTGGTTCTCATAGATATAGAGGTCATTAATTCCCAACTTGATTACAATCTCCTTCTGGGACGAAGCTACATGTATAAAATGAAAGTTGTCGCTTCTTCAGTTTTCTGCATCATGATGTTTCCCCATGAAGGACGCATAGTTAAAATCGACCAGATTACATACTATGATCCCAATGCCCCCACAGCACCAAAAAATGTTCTTCCCATGATCAAACAACCTGTTCTCAGTGCACCAACATCATTCGTATCATTAGTCGGCCCCAGGATATATTCGGATACTCCCATGACCAGCACTTTCCCGTCAATCCCACCTCCTCTCTAGGTAACTAAAGTACCCAATTTGTGCACCTTATCGCACAATGAACAACAACATCCTCAACAACCTCAACCACCGCCACAAGCACCCATTGTGCCTAGTCATATTGGAACAACACTGATTCACACAATCCCGTTCTTGTTCTCGTTTTCAGGAGTTGTCAGCGCGCCAGTAATGGCTACACTTAACCTTCCAGGTTTAACATTAGGAATACCTGTATGGTACTTACCTGCCCCAACTCTCCCACTGACTCCAACCGTTGTCCTACAACCGGTACAACCTATGAATATGTCAAACCATCCACCACCTGGCATACCAAACCCCCAAAATCGCCCACCACTTGGTGGTTCGAACCCCCAAAACCGATCAATTCCAACAGGGGGCACTACATCGACATCTAGTTATGTCCCCCCTCAATCCCACAACACTGGGGGAAGAGGTCCACCAACCTACAACACTGCACCCACAACTAGCACCCCCCCCAGTGATGCCCAAATTAGCTAAGAATCCCCCAACCCGTGTGCTCCCTAAGTGCTCCTTGTGTGACAATATTGGCCACGCTACTCACCTATATCCACAACTACCAGCACTTCAAGAACATATGAATATGTTGGATGATGAAACCAATGTTCCAGTCGTCAAATTAGAATTACCACCTCAACCTCGTGATAAATCATTGCGCACAAGCCACCCTTGTGCAATATGCGGAATCTACAACCATTATTCACATCACTGCCCCGATCTCCTAGATTACAGAGAAGCACTATACGAGATGAATAATGTCGACCTAGAGATATCCCCCCCACTTATTGAGGAAATATTCCCTCTAGAATCATCCCATTCAAAAGAAATCAATACCATTTATATGATTTCAACTACCTATAAACCCGAACCAATTCATTTAATGGAACACTACTTCCATACCGATGAAGAAATCCTAGAAACACTCACTGCACTGGACTACCCTTGGGATGATATGCACCATCGATCATACTTCCTCCCTGAAGTGTCTACGTCCACCATGGTAAACCAACTATCTGTTGAATCTAAGGACTTCTTACCAACTAAGTTCGATTGGTTCAAGGACCCAATCCTAGCTCCAGAAGCCTTTGAAGAAGGTAATATGGCTAACATTTCGCCGATTATAAAAATCGACATCTCCACCACCCCCGGAAAACCCAAGCTTATCTCTTTAGGTGCATCTTGCACTGAAAAAGAAACCCAAGCTTATAAGAAACTCTTCCAAAAATTTCGATATGTCTTCGCTTGGTCTTATACTGAGATGCCTGGTCTTGATCCTACCATCGTAGAACATCACATAAACACTTGGCCCAACATATCACCGGTCCGTTAGAAACAATGTCCCATTCGCCCATCCAAGCTTCCAACCGTTAAAGCAGAAATCGAGAAGCTTCGAGCAGCAGGTTTCATATACCCGATTGCATATACCACCTAGGTTTCAAACCCAGTACTAGTCAATAAGAAAGTCGACACCATCCACGTCTGTACTGACTTCCGTGACCTCAACCTTGCTTGTCCCAAAGACAACTTCCCCACACCATTTATTGACCAACTAATCGATGAGTGTGCATGGCATGAGGTACTTGCTTTTATGGATGGTTTCTTCGGATACAACCATATCAAAATCCGTAAAGAAGATCAATACAAGATCACATTTACAACCCCATGGGGCATTTTCGCCTACCACATCATGCCTTTTAGTCTCAATAACGCAGGAGCCACTTTCCAATGTACCATGACTTATTGCTTTCATGATCTACATAAAATTATAAAAGTTTATCTAGACGACCTCACCGCTCGATCTAAGAAATGGTCGAACCATTTGGACGATCTTCGACAAGTTTTATTGTGTTGTCGAAAATACAACATCCGCTTGAACCCACTCAAATGTGTCTTTTGTGTTACAGCAGGTCGCCTGCTAGGGTTTGTCATTTCAGAAAAAGGGATCACCATTGACCCTCTAAAATTTCAAGCCATAGTGGACCTCCCCTCACCATGTACATTAAGACAGCTTCAAAGCCTCCAGGGGAAGTCCAACTTCCTTCGTCATTTCATCCTAGACTATGCCACTACTGTACATGGTTTCCTCCATTTGCTATGCCTCCATACCTGCTTCGTATGGGACAACCAAGCAGAAGGATCTTTCATGGATTTGAAAAAAGCACTTACCAACACTCCGTTGATTTCTCCACCATATTTCACAAGAGAATTTACCCTTTACATTTCAGCATCCAATTACGCCGTCTCTGGAGTCCTTGTCCAAGAAGACTCCACTCACCAAGAGCATGTCATTTACTATGTGAGCCAAACTTTATCAGGCCCACCATCACGCTACCTGCATGAAGAGAAGATGGCCCTTGCCGTCATTTTTTCAGTACAAAAGCTGGGACATTACATTCTCCTCAGCCACATCACGGTTGTGGCTAATTCCAATCCAATGGTCTATCTCTTGAATCATCTCCTTCTACAAGGCCGTGTGGCCAAATGGGTGATCATCTTACAAGAATATGACCTGAAATTTAAAACCCCGAAGAGCACCAAAGCTTTAGCACTCGCTCAACTCATTACGGACTTACCATCATCGTCATCATCACCAACTATCCATATTTATATAATTGACGAACATTGGTATGGGGACATTTTGGTATATCTCCGCACACAGAAATTTTGACCCAACATCGACCGTGACGGACGCCGTCACATCTGTCACCATGCACCTCGTTATCTCCTCTTGGGTTATGTACTCTATCGACGTGGCGTCGACACAATCTTACGATGATGCCTTTCCCAAGATGAAGCAGAACAAGTCCTTAACGACTGTCATAGCGGTGCCTACAGTGGCCATTTCTCCGAAATGGCCACCACCCAAAAGGTAATCCACGTAGTTTATTTTTGGCCATCATTATTCACTGATTGCATCACAATATTCAAACACTGCCAAAACTTCCATCTCTTTGCCCCAATGGCAAGAACCCCCCCCTGCCCCCCTTCATCTAGTCATCATCGCTGGACCATTTTGCAAATGGGCCATTGGCTTCATGGATTGCAATCCCACATCAACCGGCGGTCACAAACACATTATTGTGGCTGTTGATTGCTTTACCAAATGGGCGGAAGCCATGCCTACTTACAATTGCAAAGCCGACACTACAGCACATTTTTTCCTCAACCATGTTATTGCTCGTTTCGGAGTACCAAAACAACTCGTCTCAGACCATGGCTCTCACTTCGAAGACTCCGTTTGGAGAGAATTGTTGACACTCCTTAAGTTTGAACACCATTTTTCCTCTGCCTACTACCCCCAAGGGAATGGCCAAGTCGAAGCTGTTAGCAAAATTTTGAAGACTATCCTCCAACGCACCGTTGACAAACATAAATCCAATTGGCATCACATGATATTTCCCCCATTATGGGCTTATCGCACGTCGACCAAGACCGCCACTGGATTTACCCCATTCCATTTAGTTCATGGCATGGAATCTGTCCTCCCCATTGAATGCTAGATACCAAGATTACAAATTTTAGTAGAACTTCTCCCCAATACATCACTGATTGAAGAACTCTTACTTCTTTTAAAGTAGGCCGATGAAGATCGTCACGCAGCTCTCCAAACAATCGAAGCCGCAAAGAAAAGATCTAAACTTCATTACGATAAACATGTTCAACCACAAGCATTTAGTGAAGTCAACCTCGTACTTTCCTATGATCAAGATCATGACAAAACGGCAAAAGGAAAGTTTGTGTCCATGTGGCAAGGCCCATATATTATACACACCTGCCTTAGACAAGGGGCATATATTCTAACCGAATCAGAAGGAAACCCTCTATGCAACCCACGTAATGGGTTGTACCTCAAGTGATTTTACCCATAGAAAATCTGATGGACACCACAGTCCACAATTGTACAGTCTTATTTTCCTTTTTACAAAAAATACAAAAACCTAAAAATTTGTTTTTGCTGCATGACCATAGATGGATTCTGTTCCACTTTGCTATGTTGGCTTCGCTGATGGTGCAAGCCATTGGTCTCCCAATCTTGCCTCCGTAGCTTGGGTAATATATTCCCCTTCACATGAGTTGATCCACATTGACGGAGTGTGCATAGGTGCCTCCACAAACAACCAAGCTGAGTACGACGCCGTGACTAGTCTCCTGGCCATGGCTCTCCAAATGAGCATAAGTCACCTTAGCGTTTTCTTGGAATTCCAGCTCCTTGTTTCCCAACTCAACAATATTTACTAGGTATGCGATCCCTGTCTATGCAGAAAATTCCCGCGCACTAAACAAATGATTCGATAGTTTGAGTCCATTTCATTCACACATGTCCCAAGGAATCTCAACAGTATAGCAGACCATATGGCAAACAACATTCTAGATTGGCACACCAATCAAACCATGTAGAAAAAACAAAATTTGCATCCATGTGCATAACATGTGCCTCCACGGGCATACAAACACAAACATACACTAGATATATATGACATGCCTCCATAGGCTACACAAGATATTTATGACAAGCCTTCACGGGCATACAAAAATCAAACATGCCTCCATGGGCAAACAAATAAACAAGATGTGCATCCACGTGCATACACGACTATATACCAAAACATATATATATATATATATCATCATAATAGTCACTATGTCATAGGTTCCCTCAACACCCAATACACAAAAATACATAGCTGTACAAAAAAGGTACATCCCCATATGCTCATTAGAGTTTGGGGGCAAACATATGATCACCTAGTCATCATGATCCCCAGGATCATCTCGCTCCTCCTCCACTAGCTCCTCTAGATCCTCCTAATCCCCAGCCCTCCTCTCGGCCATCACAACTGCTACTCTGAGCAGGATAGACTGCCACTCACGAGGAGCATTGAAACAATGCTCAATAGTGGGCCATTCCAAGTCCCTCTAGCCCTCCTCTGGGGCTCACACTAGAAGCCCCTCCAAAGTCTCATGTATTCCCTCCAAGGCATCATCTCGAGGACACACAACTCCTCGAACACAAGGAGATGACATTGCTATAGGTGGCGGTACCACCACCATCACCCGTCCTCGATGACCCACGTGATCAGTTGGTGGCCTCGGACCAATATCTGCACAATCACACAACTGAACCAAGTCAATATCATATAAAAATCTCTAGCTATACTCATAAAAAAAATATCTAAACATGATATAACAGATAACCAAACACAAAGACATACCTTTTAGACCCCAGGCCTATCCCTGAGCCCGATGCATCTTCGGATCTCCTTGGAAGTCCATGATAGCATATGGATAATCATCAATAAGCAGAGGTATCTGCTCCCACTACTCATACATATATGCTGAAAAGAAATGCCGGATACCACCACCACCCCAGGGCATCAACTCCCCCCACCGCACCATCCGCGGCTCACTCTGCAACCCATCCCGAACTGGCACACATGGCTGCAAGGTTGGTACTCACTTAAAGAAAAAACAACAGAGGAAGAAGGCATAGAAAAACTCCCCTCCCCTCTCTGCTAACCTTGTCCAGATCTCGCTGAACACAGGCCAAAAAATATGATCCTAGGCAAAGTAGGTCCCTCTCAATACACGGTCACCCCCCAGACAAATGATGTGGTTCTTGGGCACCCAAAACACATAGAACAAAAGCCCCTACCACTCGCATCTCCCTCTCCCATAAAGACGTCAGACTCAGTGTGCTGTTCTGCACAATAGCTCCAAGAACACAAAATCTCTCCAAGATATCCTCAATGTCCAACCCCACACGAATCCTCGGCTGGAGCTCTCCTATCTCCCCCAAATGAGGCAGGCCAGTAAGGAAATAAACATCACACAGGGTGATCTCTAGACGCTCACCCCCACCACAAATGCACCCTCTGCTGGAACCCACAAATCCACCAACTTGTTCAACAGCTTTTTGACTGAACGCATAAGTGGAATCTGGGAAAACTTTAGGAGCCCGCCATCAGCCAAGGCCTCCCAAACACCCGGGTCATCCCAAATATAACCCATCAACTCCTCATCTATCTCTCTCTCCCGCCACACTACTAGCGGCCTCCTTAACATCCTGCCAAAAAAAAAAACAAAGAAAATTTTCTATAAACAATTTTTTCTCCAAACAATCCCATTGCAACTTTTGGGATCTTAGCCATGATGATCATCACGACTTTTTAATCAAAAGCCGCGATGATCATCGCGGGTATCAACTCCACAGTCGTGATGAACATCACGACTGTCTACCCCAAACCCGTGATGCACATCGTGAGTATCAAGTCCATACCCATGATGTGCATCGTGGAAAAATAGCCGAAACCCTCGATATTCCACGTTGGAATGCCAAAGTGGAATTATGCAGCCTTCGAGGGCCCGCCGCTAACCAGAAAAGAAATAATTGAAAAGGCTAAGGAACATAGGCTTACTTGAAACTTGCAGAACGAAAATCCAACGGTCGAATCTCCCACAAATCGAGAAAATGCTCTGACCCACTCAATTGCTCTATGAAACTCGCATGTAACAATGACACATGTCACATTGGGTCCACAAACTATTTATAGAGATTTGACCATTTTTCAATCAACAATTTCGGTATCATACGACGTCCATTTTTCAAACTGTTGGAATCAGCATAGCGAGAACTTCATGATAGCTCACTCCTTTTTTCGATTCCACCAGGTCCATTTTTTGGGATTTTTTCCCATGCCCCTCATCGCCTCGATTTGCATGCCACATCGACCGTCGTCCATTTTTTACGAGTCTTATATCGGTGGATTTAGTTTTTCACGCTCATGATGATGCTTGAGATCATTTCTCGCTCTCACCTCCAGATTTTTCGAGCATTTTTTCCCATGCCCCTCGTCGGCTCGATTTGCATGCCACACTGGTCGTCGTCCATTTTTTATGAGTCTTATATCGCTGGATTAAGTTTTCCACGCTTGTGACAATGCTTGAGATCATTTCTTGCTCTCACCTCCATATTTTCCTGGCATTTTTTCCCGTGCCCCTCGTTGCCTCGATTTGCATGCCACATCGACCGTGGTCCATTTTTTACGAGTCTTATATCACTGGATTCAGTTTTCCGTGCTTGCGATGATGCTTGAGATCATTTCTCACTCTCACCTCCATATTTTTTGGGCATTTTTGCCCATGCCCCTCGTCGCCTCGATTTGCATGCCACACCGATCGCCGTCCATTTTTTACTAGTCTTATATCGCCGGATTCAGTTTTTCGCACTCGTGACGATGCTTGAGATCATTTCTCGCTCTCACCTCCAGATTTTCTGGGCATTTTTCCCATGCTTCTCGTCGCCTTGATTTGCTTGCCACATCGGCCTTCGTCCGTTCTTGATGAGTTTTATATCCCTGAATTCAGTTTTCCGCACTCGTGATGATGCTTGAGATCATTTCTCATTCCCACCCCCATAATTTTTGGGCATTTTTTCAAAATGCCACTCATCGCCTCGATTTGCATGCCACATCGGCTGTTGCCCATTTTTCACGATCTTTATGTCGCCGGATTCAGCTTTCCATGCTCGTGACGATGCTCGAGATCATTCCTCGTTCTCACCAATACCTTTTTTGTTTGATATAATTTTATCCCTTTTTCGGGTCAAGCAATTATTTTAGGAAAAAGGCACTTAGGGAGTTTTTGTTAAGCTCTTTTCTGACTCCTAAAATAATGAAAAGATAATCGAGCAACCTTGCTTCCTTTCATGCTCGCTAAAAGAATTTGAAAGGGCATCTACCTGGTATAACTTTACCCCTTTTCCGGACCTTGTAGACTAATTACGAAAAAGGAATACTCTAGTCACATCGGCTAGAAGAGTTCTCCATTTGCATCATTTTATGCTTTTTCGGGCCTTGGAGACTAACTTACAAAAGAATAACACCAATGGAGTCTACTTACCGCTTTCAGACTCTCAAAAAATGAAAGTAACCATGAGCAATCACCATCTTGGGCTCATATAAATCCACAGGATGATACTCCACCACCACTGCATAGTCTTCTTATCATTTTCAGACTCCCTAAAAATGAAAACACTTATGAGCATGAACAGTCCTGGGCTCACATAAATACATAGGATAGTACCATTCAAGAGCACACTTTTATCCCTTCTTGGAGCTCATTAAAATTACGAAGAAGGACCCAATGGTGCTTCTCGGCACCACAACAGATCATGTCTACCCATGCGGTAGCTCCCCATTTTGGTTGCCTTTGTTCAGAGTATTCTGCACTATGTCACCCCGATACTCCCCCTACAACACCCATCAGCTGAACCCCCCAGATCAATCTAGTCTACAATACATATCCTTGATCCCTTAAAGCTATGATTCCCACTCCTAAAAATCAGTGTCCTATGTTGTCAGGTCAACCATGTCATCATGCTCTGAACAAAGGAAGTTTGAGTCCACCCACTCTATGGCCCCAGTTGTTCCCCATCCTCACAGTATATTAGTCCTACCATTAGTACTACCACACTTCAGTTGTAAACCTTGTGCTCCTATGAAGGAAACATCATTGCCTTGATAGTTGTTGGTCTCCCTTTGTCGACGCCAACCAAATCTATTCCAGAGGATAGACCCAGAGGTCCCTGTGCCTTGGACTCATCACCATTAGTGATGAGTGCATACCGACCATTTCGAAAGGAGTCCTCAGTGCCTCTCCAAATGATTGTTTCTCACATGCTCAACTTCAACACCTTGATCGCATCGTTGAGACTCGTACAAGGTATCGGTCTTTCTAGTTATTTGTTGAAGACCCCAGATATCACCGGACTCTACCACATTTGAGAGTCTAATCAAGGAAAACAACTAGTTACATTTTCCTATGGATATCCGGGTTGCGCTTGGCGACAGTATTAAGATGTACCCCATTTTTATACTCCCTCGAGTATACAGTTAGAGATACTCTTCAGGACTTGACTCACAGTCATTGAGACCCTACAGTTTCAGCAGTTCATCAGCCCTTCTGATACCTTGTTCAGAACGGCTGTTGCTTTATTCCAGTGTATCAGTTATTGATATCAGTCATGGTATGACCATGAGTACGTCCCAACTTTTTGTCCCCTCTGGACCATTATGATGTACCAACAGTTTTTCTTTTATGTATTATTCAGGACCCACTTCTTGGGCCTAATTGTTATGTATATATCTTGATACGAGCATAGGTATGCCCGCCTCATCCATAATCATAGATTATTCCTCATTCATTTTGAGGCCATGTATTTTTTTAGTTGTTGCAACTTCCAAGGGGCCGTTGCTCTAGTCTCCAACCAGTCTCTTCTCTTCTCCAAACCCCAAGAAAAAGACAAAAGAACTATGATGTCTATCGGCCATACGATGAGCTCCTGCCCTCACACATCAGGGGGCAATCTGTTAACACCCAAAAAGTGCTCACTAGCTCATTCCCTTATTCACATGACCCATTTATCCACTTTTCCACCATTTGAGCCTCTAAAACCATCAAAAGGTCACCAAAAGACCACAATACACCTTTCCCCCCTCAAAATATATATTTTTCCTCAAAAAACACAAAAAAAACCCTAAAAAAGGGTCCAAAATTCCAAAAAAATATTAGAAGGGAATAAAAATATAAAAAATACTCAAAAAAGGAAAAAGACGGAAAAAGAGACCTAAACCATGTTGGTCCATACCATTGGTTTCCTTAAAACCACAATGGTATTCCCCAGCACCAAAAACTATAAAAAGGTGATAAGGGTTCCTCACTTTTCATCCACATTTCATCCTATCCTTATGCTGCCAAATTCCTTTTGAGAGCCATTGCCTCCCATTTCGAGTTTGAAGATCCCCATTGAAGCTTTGGAGAAGAAGAGACCATTGGACATTGGAGCTTCTCAACCTTGGAGTTGCTCAACAACCATCATCCTCACCATTTGAGGTAATACAAAAACAAATTCTTTTAAATCTCTTGTCTTATTTGCTTATTGTTATCAATCAAGTTCTTTATTTTTCTTATACATGTTAATGTTAGATTAGATTCAGTTTATTGTTATTTGTTTTTCATTTGAGACTGCTATTACAAGTTAATAGGTGCATCCTTGCACATGCTTGGTTGAAAAACCAAGCAACACCAAGTACAAGAGATAGTCCTCCTAGCAGTAGCTTCTCCTCCTCCACTAGTGCGCCACTCTCCAATGAGTGTGTGAGTGAGAAAGTGAATGATCAAATAGAGTGCCTCCCGCACTCTATTTATACTTGACTTGACTTGCCTAATAAACTTTACTAGGTCAACCTTAACTTAACCACATAACATAATGCTGACAGGGCCGACTCCCAATAGGGTGGTCTAATAACCCTTTAACCCACATGACTTATACAGGGCCGACCCCAACAAGGTGGTCTAATAACCCATCAAGTATAAGTTACGACGCTTACAATATAAATGACGACACTTCTGTATAGAGGAATAATAAC
Organism: Larix kaempferi; assembly: GCA_027924585.1. NCBI lineage: Eukaryota > Viridiplantae > Streptophyta > Pinopsida > Pinales > Pinaceae > Larix > Larix kaempferi. The sequence continues at coordinate 6,301,601 of BSBM01000893.1, forward strand.
ATCTCTGAAGGAATACAAACACTTCCATATAGAGGAATAATAACAACTCTATAGGAATACAATATACATATATGAAATACATTTTGAAGTTACAAATACATCAACACTCCCTCTTAACTAGGAAGGTATTTATCGACACAGGTCTTCTAGCACAAGTCTTCTTCTCTGGATAATCATCACTGGATCATTGACATCGAATCATCATCATCGTCACTGCTACTTCTATCTCAATCAATCTCCAATCTACTCGTCATAGGAAGTTCTACAGAGCCAGTCCTTTTTCATACTGGATGTAGGCCTACCTCCTATAGGTCTTCATCATCTATAGAGCCAGCCCTTTTTCATGTTGGATGTATCATAGAGCTAGCCCTTTTTCATGCTAGATGTGACTTAGAACAAATCTAGGATTTCCACCACAGAGCCAGTCCTTTTTCATACTGGATGGGACCTAGAACAAATCTAGGATTTCCACCACAGAGCCAGTCCTTTTTCATACTAGATGGGAACTAGAACAAATCTAGGATTTCCACCACAGAGCCAGTCCTTTTTCATACTAGATGTGACCTAGAATAAATCTAGGATTCTCCACCACACAACCTCGAAAGAGCATCCCAAGACTTATTACGGGCACACAACCCAACCTATCGGATCTCTTAGGGCTACATTACATGTGATCATGGAAAAACCTCGAAAGAGCATCCCAGGACTTATTACAGGCACACAACCCAACCTATCGGATCTCCAAGGACTACATTACATGTCCTCCCAGAGAAATGCCTCGAAAGAGAATCCCAGGACTGATTACGAGCACACAGCCCAACCTATCGGATCTCCCAGGTCTACTTACATGCTCATTTGCACAACCTGTCCACGGCCACAGAGTACCAACCTGATACTCACCATACATCATCCTGATGTACATGATCATCCTGATCATCATCATAGCATTGTCCTGATGCATATCATCCAGAGAATCATCCTAATACACATGATCATCCTGATCATTGTCACTGCATTGTCCTGATGCATGTCATCCAGAGCATCGTCCTGATACTCATCACATATGACCCTTCCTGATCATCATCATAGCATCATCCTAATATATATCATCTGGAGAAACATCGTGAAGCTCATCATCCATGATCATCCTAATCATATAATGCATCCACTTGATGCATAACAAGTATCTACCTGATACATATCACAAATACATGATCCACCTGATCATACAATGTATCCACCTGATACATATATAAATACATGATCCACCTGATCATACAATGTATCCACCTGATACATATATAAATACATGATCCAACTGATCATATCAAGCATCCAACATGATGCATACAGAGCAGTAACTGGAGCATCATCCTAATGCTCATCACACAACGCTTACATCCACAGCCATGGGAAGGATCCTCCTCTCACCATGCTCGGAATGGCTCCTGCAAATGTGTCCATCACTTCTTCCTCGAAGTGTCATCAATCTGAAGAGCACCAAGCCTCTCTCTGAAGTACTCAAACTTCACTCTGGCTAGTGGTTTCATCAACACATCTACAACTTGTTGATTTGTCACAACATACAGGAGATTCACTACTCCTCTCTGCACCATATCCCTGATATAGTGATATTTGATCTCAATATGCTTCAACCTATCGTGGAACATCGGGTTCTTAGATAGCTTCACACAACTTTCGTTGTAACAAAAGATATCAGTAGCCTCCAACGGGAGATCAAATAACTCAAATAGTAGCTTTCTAAGCCATACTGCCTCACAACTAGCCGAACAAGTTGCAACATACTCTTCCTCGGCTGTACTCAATGCTACACAGGATTGCTTCCTGCTAAACTAAGAGATCACACCTGATCCCATACTGAAGTAGCACCCAGAAGTTCTCTTCCTATCTACAACACTGCCTGCCCAGTCTGAATCAACATAACCCTGCAGGTTAAACTTTTGATTCACATCATACTTGAGCCCATAATCAACTGTACCCTTCAGGTACCTCAGAATATGCTTTACAACAACCAGGTGAACACTTCTCGGGTTCATTAGGAATTGGCTCAATGTGTTCATCGCAAAGCAAATATTTGGTCTCATATCCATTAGGTACATCAAGGACCCAATCATCTGATGATACATCGTGACATCAACCAGATCAGATGAAGCATCACACAGAAGCTTTAGGTTCGATGCCATAGGTGTGGCCATGGCCTTGCAGTCCATCATCCCTAACCTCTTCAAGATCTCTATTGCATACTTCCCTTTTCTAAGGAAGATCCCATCTGCACTCTGCCACACCTCCATGCCTAGAAAAATAGTGCATCATCCCTAAGTCCTTCATCTCGAACTTGGAAGCAAGCTTCCTCTTAGTATCGACAATCAATCCATCCTCACCTGTAACAAACATGTCATCCACATACATATGTAGTATCACATGATTGCCTTCCTCAACCTTGTAGTAAAGGTTGGAATCTGGTTTACTCTTAGTAAAGCACAAATTGGATAGAAAGTTGTCTATCCATACCAAATCCTAGGAGCTTGCTTCAAGCCATACAAGGATTTCTTCAACCTGCACACATATGACTCCCTGTCATGTGTCTCAAAACCAAGTGGCTGCTCCACATACACTTCCTCCTTGACTACACCATTCAAGAAAGCTATCTTGACATCCATCTGGTGTATCTTCCATTTCATCACTATAGCCAGGGCAAGTACTGATCTGATGGAAGTCTATCTGGCTACAGTAGAAAAAGTCTTTTCATAGTCTATTCCCTCTTTCTGGGAGAAGCCATGAGCTACAAACCTCGCTTTGTATTTATCTATGCTACCATCTGCAGCATGCTTGATCTTATAGATCCACTTGGAAGTCACAATAGACTTCCCTTCAGGTCTTGGGACCACATCCCATGATCAACTGGTATTCCTTGATCATGGCATTCTTCCATTACTATATCCTGAATCCTAGGAACTTCAGATTCTTCAATATCTTTAATAGATAGTTTTATTTGAATTTCATTTGCTGGAACAAATGTTGTAGTCCTTCTTTTGTAGGTGATTGTACACGATCTTTCCTACAAGTCAAATTCAATTGCATGATTAGAAACTTCTCATAGTTTACAGAACAAATTCTTATACATAAAGGCATATGTCATACAATCATGCAACTATCTTAGCCAATGCTTCAATACAACATTGATCCATATCCCATAACATTCTAGATTCCTTCCAATCTCTACTAGAACATTGTTAAGTGTGTGCACAACTCCCAACATGCCAGCAAAGAGGTTTCATTCTAGATAAGTAGCAATGGAATGTTGTACAGTGCCATAGGCCACTTACCCATCATATGCATATTAGTAGTATACTGTTCATTAATGCAATTATTCTAATATGCATAATACACACCCTAAGTTTAGGAACATAAGCATATACATCATTGACCAATATCATTTAAGCAAACAAGTATGCAAGAAATGACAATTCAAATACTTATCTTTGTTTGGTTGTAGGGTGGACTCCCTCTCAATATTTGCTTCCTTGCAAGAACTACTGGAGTGTTCTCCCTCTTGATCTTTGCTTCCCGGATTACCTATCTTTGAACTTATATCCATCCTCAATCACTATGCATACTTACTAGTATCATCATTGTGTTATCCTCGATATCTCATACATAATCATACATTCATTAGTATAATCTTAATACTATCAAAACACAATAATCTTAAACATGTATGGTCAAGCTCATTTCATACATAGATAATTTATCACAATTCTTTTACTTATGCATATTCCTATTTGACCATAAGATTTTTCTGGTTAGTCATATCATCAATCAAAGTAAGAAGCATAATATGCCTAAACCCATGATTACTAACTTCAATGAATAATCATTATCAATCATGCCATGTATACTTATATAAGAGATCCTAACACAAGGTAGGATTCTAACTTGATATAGGAAAAACATACCTGGATTAGCATGCTAGCTAGGTATGTCTAACACACTTGCATAATGTCTTCTTGTTCTCTTCAATGACTTGTGCTAGTAACTTGCATATCTCATAGGTTAACCATTATAGAACCAAGTTACACATACCTCGTAAGTAGATCTTCTATGTGATCCATGACAATGGATGAATCTTTGTCTTCATGTCACCACGGTCATATGTTCTTGAACTAGAACATGATTTGTCTTTCTTGATGTACCTTCATGTTAGCGAACAAAATCAACCTCATACAACACCACAATGCATTAGTACAATCATAATTGTCAAAACCGTAATCAATGAATATCTTCTATCATGCATTCATATTTTTATTAAGGTGATACGATAAGTCTAAAATTAATCAAGATTTTACTAATCTAAATGAAGACAAACATAAACTTAATCATGAACATATTTAGAAACATACTCGTAAGTCATACCTGTCGAGATTGCTTGTAATCTTCTTATGTAAGGCCTTAGCCTCATCTCCCTCTGAAACTGGAACTTCTTTACATATGCAGGTGACCAATCCATTCTCTTCTAGGATTAACCCAATCCACTTGATTTGTAGAAATTGGATATGGAGCTGGATTAGGGTTTGTTAGGGAAACCCAAAAAATTCAAACTTTGAATTTCAAACTTCTGAAAGGATAGAAAGATGAGCCTTGATGAGCTGATCAACCTAGTATACTTGGAATTTGAAAACTGCAAAGCTTCACCCCCCAAGTTTACTTTTCAATCTTCCAGATTCACTAGGGAGGACATTGAATTAGGGTTTGAGTTTCCTAGAGCTTCACCCAACCAAATAGTTCGATCCAAAGCTCTAAACTTTGATTTTTCTAAGGAGCTTCCAGCTATGGTCACAAATTTCAAAAATTATCATTTTTGCAGAAGCCCTAATTTTTTACCTTTCCAATCAAAGTCCTGAACTAGGGTTTGATCAAGCCCAACCTTCTTCCCAACCAAACAATTTGATCTTGGTCTCTAAATTTCGATTTTGATGAGGAGCATCTAGCCGTGGTCTCTGATTACAAAAATTCCAATTTTCTCCGAAACCCTAAATTCCCGGAGCCATGAATGAAGGGGCTCAAAATCAAATTCTGTTTTGACATAAATATGCACCTGATTGTTTCTGGTGTAACTCTGAAATTTTAGACCTAGAGAGTCTGAAAATTCTTCCTATGGTAGCCTGACCTGTTAAATTTCCAACCCCACAGGTCTGACCTCAAATGGATTCTCTGAAAGAGATTTATTCCAAGTGTTGCAATGTGACTTGTTTATGGGATAAAACAGGAGAGAAAACTTGTACGGACTTCCATGTGTCACTGGTTCAATTTCGGCCTTTGAAAATCGTACCTGTTAAAGTACAGTCCGTGCTCTACCTACCACTTTTTACTAAATTTCATTTGGACCTTTCTAGCTCAAGTTGTGACCTTTTTTCCTAGGTCACCTGTTTATGACTGAGATTTGGAAGAGGCAGAAACCCTATATTATAAAGATCATAAATCTAAAAGTACAACGAATTAGAGGCTCTACATCGGACACAATGTACATGGGGAGCTTAGCTTTGACTTGTAGGATTTTCAGATCCTAAAACTTTGCCAAAATGAATTTATAGAAAAAGTCCTACGATGACTAGTTTTTCCTATATCAAGCCCTAGCTTCGCAAGTGCAACAAGTGTCATAAATGCCATACCATGCCTTCTTTCAAGCTAGCTCTAATTCCATGTTAGTTTTTCAGAAATTTCAATCTGAACTAGGATCTCAACTGAGAGAATAACATGTACAACATATCTACAACATATCAAACATGGACACAATAATGCAAGCACACAAGAGACACAAAGTTTCACCGGGGAAAACCAAGAACGTGAAAAACCCCGCAACTTCCTCAGAGATAGATAGAGCAATGATACAACCCAAGTACAAGAGATAGTCCTCCTAGCTACAGCTTCTTTTCCTCCACTAGTGCGCCACTCTCCAATGAGTGTGTGAGTGAGAAAGTGAATGATCAAATAGAGTGCCTCTCGCACTTGATTTATACTTGACTTCACTTTCCTAATAACCTTTACTAGGTCGGCCTTAACTTTACCACATAACATAATGCTGAAAGGGCTGACCCCCAATAGGGTGGTCTAATAACCCTTTAACCGACATGAATTATACAGGGCCGACCCCAACAAGGTGGTCTAATAACCCATCAAGTATAAGTTACGACACTTACAATATAAATGATGACACTTCCATAGAGAGGAATAATAACATCTCTATAGGAATACAAACACTTCCGTATAGAGGAATAATAACATCTCTATAGGAATAAAATATACATATATGAAATAAATTCCGAAGTTACAATTACATCAACACATCAATTGTGGCAGGGCCTAAGGCTCTTTCTTATACACACTCAAGTTAAAATATATTGTTACTGAAATAAACATCCCCGAGCTATCATAACACTTCATTATCCACACTATGCCAAATTCTCCAAAATTTTGACAACACTTTGTTTCAGTACTCGATGATAAAATCATTATTTGGATTTCTCTTTAGTGATGTTTTAACATCATGATAAGTAAGAACCCATCATTAGTCCATGTTCATACATATAAAAATTGAATTGGATTGAGAACACAATGAAGAAATATGCAATATTGCAAAAAGAACACAAATACAATATTGGCTACATAGCTAATTACAACATCTTTAATAGGTACTATATTTATAATAGGGCTGTATATGTGTACAAAGTCCATATTTATATAATAAAAGGATACACATGTCTCCTAAAGTTAGGGTTAGGGTTTTTGTTTCTTATTTTTATAAATAGGTATTCCCCCTAATTTTATGCATTGTGTTACACTTTAGCATTACCAAAATCAATTTGAAGTTGTTATCCCACCAAGATGTATTCCTTCATTATTATAGTATAGAAGGTCCTAAACAACCATAGTGAGTGGAGGATCCCATACTCTTATGTTTATATCTTGATATTTCCATTTATTAAAACGTTTGGTTTCATTTTGTATTCAGGAATGCAAAAAGTGGTATCGAAGATTAAATCAAGATTCATTTGTGTGTGCACTATTTCTTCTTTTTTCAAGAAAAAATTGGGAAAAAAATGAAAAAAAATTATAGCCATTCTTAATTAGGACAAGGTTTATGAGTGCTTCAAGTTCTTCATAAAATAAATTAGAGGGTTGTTGCAACAATAATAGGATGGGAAAAGAACATGGATCATGTAAACTCACAAAATCGCTTCCATACTTAAGAGTGTTTACTAGTATATCTCATTACATGGAGTAGCTGGCTAAACTTGTAGAAATATTCCATAACTATACTCCTTACTAGTGCTATAAATCGACATATATTTATTTCTTTAGTAGGATAAATGTGTCTTAGTCTCTCCTCCCTTGTTGAAATTCGATAATCCAACAAGTAAAATTTTCAATCTATTCAATGAGGATGAGAAACATAGCATCTTAGGTCACCTTTGTACTTTCAAGTTATCACAACCAATATTTGGAAACAACAAATAACATGTTTGAAATAAACCCTAGAACTTGCTCAAAGCAGCCTTCAAGAAAGAAAGATAATCCAAAGATAAGTGCACATTGCATCAAGATCACCAATAAACCAAAAGAAATAGAAAAAATGACATAATGAACCCTTAACTTGTTGTATTTTTACAATGACATGGAGGCGTTGATTACACAACACTCGCCTCACCTAATTTTAAGTTATGTGCTTACAAAATAATGTAAAAACAAAACAAACTTCAGTTTCACACCCATAAACTTAAGTCTAAGCCACTAAAATGTCATAAATAACCATATAAAAGTGCAATTAGACATTCAGAACTTTACAACCTATTATAGACCTAGAAAACAAATTCATAAACCCTAGAAAACTAATCTAGCCCTAGAAACACTAATATAACCCTAGAAACCTAATCTATCCCTAAAACCCTAGAAACCTAACCTAGCCTTCAAAACACTAATCTAACCCTAGAAACCTAATAAAGCCCTAGAAACACAAAGCTATGGATAGAAACCTAATCTATCCCTAGAAACCCTAGAAACCTAATCTAGCTATAGAAACACTAATATAGCTCTAGAAACACTAATATAGCTCTAGAAACACCAATCTAACCCTAAAAACAAAATCTAGCATTAGAAACCCTAGAAACCTAATCTATATTAAATTTTCTTCGAAAGACAAGATCGAAATTACTTGCAAGGTTTTAAAAACATCTCTAGATACAAATTGCTATGTAAGACTAGATCAATGATCTGGGTCGGTCCAGGAAGCATGAGGGGGGCAACTATTAAATTTTCAGAATTTACTTCAATCTGATCTAGGATCTTAACTGAGAGAACAACATGTACATCAAATCTATAGCATATAAATCATGGAGACAATAATGCAAGCACACGAGAGACACAAGGATTTACTTGGGGAAAACCATAAAGGTGAAAAACCCCAATAACTTCCTCAGAGATAGATAGAGCAATGATACAACCCAACCATAAGAGATACACATATCCTAGCAGTAGATCCTCCTCCTCCATAAGTGCACCACTCCTCCTTGAGTGCATGAGTGAGAAGTGAGTGAACAAATAGAGTGCCTCCCGCACTCTATTTATACTTGACTAGACTTGCCTTTTACATAAATCATGTATGCTCGAACTTAACCACATAACATAATGCTGACTGGGCCGACCCCCAATAGGGTGGTCTAATAACCTTTTGACCCACATTACTTATACAGGGCCAACCCCAACAAGGTGGTCTAATAACCCATCAAGTATAAGTTACGACATTTACAATATAAATGACGACACTTCCGTATAGAGGAATAATACCATCTCTATAGGAGTACATACAACATACATATATGAAATAAATTCTGAAGTTACATATACATCAACACTCCCTCTTAACTAGGAAGGTATTTCTCAGCACAGGTCTTCTAGCACAAGTCATCTTCTCTGGATCATCATCACTACTGTTGCTATCTCAATCAATCTCTGAATCTACTCGTCATAGGAAGTTCTACAGAGCCAGTCCTTTTTCATACTGGATGTAGGCCCACCACCTGCAGGTCTTCGTCATCACTGGCCATACTGTGGAATCCTCAGGACTTATTATGTGCGTCACAAAACCTGGCTGCAACATCCCAGGCTATTACGAGCACACAGCTCTACCTGTAGGATCTCCCAGGAGCACATTACATGTGACCCATCACAAAACCTGGCTGAAGCATCCAAGCCTGTTACGAGCACATGGCTCTACCTGTCGGATCTTCCAGGAGCACATTACATGTGATCTCACCACAAAACCTGGCTGAAGCATCCCAGGCTGTTACGAGCACACAGCTCTACCTGTCGGATCTCCCAGGAGCACATTACTTATGGTCCACCACAAAACCTGGCTGAAGCATCTGAGGCCTTTTTCATCCTGTCCAGATCTCCCAGGAGAAAATTACATGTGGTCATGGCAAAACCTGGCTGAAGCATCTGAGGCCTTTTTCATCCTGTCCAGATCTCCTAGGAGCAAATTACATGCCATAGGACAAAACCTCGAAAGAGCATCTGCCAAATATCCCAGGGCAATGAATTACATGCCATAGGAAAAAACTTGAAAAACTATCTACAGATCTCCCAGGGCAGAAATAATATGTCCTCCCAAGCAAAACCTCGAAAGAGAATTTGCCAGATGTCCCAGGGCACCGAATTACATGCCATAGGCAAATCCTCGAAAGACCATCTGCAAATCTCCCAGGGCACAAATTACATGCTTACCTGCACAACCTGATCCACGACCACAAAGTATCATCTGATACTCATCATATATCATCCTGATGTACACATGATCACCTTGATCATCATCACTGCAACATCCTACTGCATGTCATTTGGAGAAACTCGTCATCCACGATCATCTTAATCATACAATGCATCCATCTGATGCACACCAAGTATCTGCCTGATACATATCATCATACATAGTGTATCCACCTGATACATAGATACATGATCCACACAATGTATCCATCAACATACATGATCTACCTGATCATACCTGATACATATCAATATACATAGTGTATCCACCTGATACATAGATACATGATCCACACAATGTATCCATCAGCAAACATTATCTACCTGATCATACCTGATACATATCAATATACATAGTGTATCCACGTGATACATAGATACATGATCCACACAATGTATCCATCAACATACATGATCTACCTAATCATACCTAATACATATCAATATACATGATCTACCTGATCATACAATGTATCCACCTGATGCATATATAGATACATGGTCTAAGCATCCAACATGATGCTTATACAAAATACATACACATGATCCAACTGATCATATCCAGCATCCAACATGATGCATACATACATATAAAAATGATCCAACTGATCATATCCAAGCAGAAACTAGAACATCATCCCGATGCTCGTCATCTAGCACTTACATCCACAGCCATGTGAAGGATCTTCCTTCCAACATGCTTGGAATGGCTTTAGCAAATGTGTCCATCACTTCTTCCTCAAAGTGTCCTCGATCTGAAGAACGCCAAGTCTCTCTCTGAAGTACTCAAACTTCACCCTGGCTAGTGGCTTCGTCAGCATATCTGCAATCTGCTCGTCCGTCGCAACATACAGGAGCTTCACGGATCCTCTCTGCACCATATCCCTGATATAGTGATATTTGATCTCTATGTGTTTCGACCTGTCTAAAACACTGGGTTCTCGGACAACTTCACACAACTCTGGTTATCACAGAAGATACCAGTAGCATCCAACGGGAGATCAAACAACTCAGACAGTAGCTTCCGTAGCCATACTGCCTCACAACTAGATGAACAGGCTGCAACATACTCTGCCTCAGTTGTACTCAGTGCTATGCAGGACTGCTTCTTGCTAAACCAGGAGATCACACCTGATCCCATACTGAAGCAGCACCCAGATGTGCTCTTCCTATCTGCAGCACTACCTGCCCAATCTGAATCAACATAACCCTGTAGGTTAAACTTTTGATTCGCTTCATACTTGAGCCCATAATCCATTGTACCTTTCAGGTACCTCAAAATATGCTTTACAGCAACCAGGTGAACACTCCTCGGATCTGTCAGGAACTGGCTCAATGTGTTCACCGCAAAGCAAATATCTGGTCTCATATTCGTCAGGTACATCAAGCACCCAATCATCTGACGATACATAGTGACATCAACTGGTTCAGATGAAGCATCACACAGAAGCTTCATGTTCAATGCCATAGCCTCACAGTCCATCATCCCGAACCTATTCAAGATCTCTACTGCATACTTCCCTTGTCCAAGGAAGATTCCATCTGCACTCTTCCACACCTCCATACCTAGAAAGTGGTGCATCATACCCAAGTTTTGCAAATATATGACTCCCTATCATGTGTCTCAAAACCAAGTGGTTGCTCCACATACACTTCTTCTTCAACTACACCATTCAAGAAAGCTGTCTTGAATCCATCTGGTGTATCTTCTATTTCATCACTTTTATATTTCTCTATGCTGCCATATGCAGCATGCTTGATCTTGATAGATCCATATGGAAGTCATAACAAAATTCCCTTTAGGTCTTGGGACTATATCCCAAACATCATTCTTCATGATCGACGGATCATGGCATTCCATTTCTTCATCCTAGATCCTGGGAACTTCAAATATCTTCAATATCTTCAATAGATATCTTTGTTGCTGGAACAAATGTTGTAGTCCTTTTGTAGGTGAAGATATACGGTCTTTCCTACAAAACAAGTTAAATTGCATGATTAGAAACATCTCATAATTTTCAGAACAAATTCTTACACATAAAGAAATATGTCATACAGTCATGCAATTATCTTAGCCAATGCTTTAATACAACATTTATCCATATCCCGTAACTTTCTAGATGCCTTCCAATCTCTACCAGAACATTGTTAAGAGTGTGCACAACTCCCAACATGTCAGCAAAGAGGTTTCATTCTAGATAAGTAGCAATGGAATGTTGTACAGTTCCATAGGCCACTTACCCATACATATTAGTAGTATACTGTTCATCAATGCAATTATTCTAATATGCATAATACACAACCTAATTCTAGTAACATCAGTATATACATTATTGAACAGTATTATTTAAGAAATGACAATTCAAATACTTATCTTTGTTTGTTCGTTGGGTGGACTCCCTCTGAGTCTTCACTTCCTTGCAGGAACTACTGGAGTCCTAATCTGAAGTAGCTTCTTCTACACCTTTTTGTTGTGGAATGTAGAGAGATGGTCAACTCCCTCTGAATATCTACATCCTTGCAGAAACCACTGGAGTGTACTTTGTCTTGATCTTTGCTTCCTGGATTACTTGTCCTTGAACTTATATTCATTCTCGATCCCTATGCATGCTTGTTAGTATCATCATTGTGTTATCCTCTAGGTCTCATACGTAATCAAACATTCATTAGTATAATCACAATAATCTCAAGCATGTATAGTCAGGATCATTTCAAACACAGATAATAAACATTAGTGTTCAAGGTTTCAGGGAAATCTTCTTTTACTCATGCATATTCTTATTTGATCATAGGACTCTTTTGGTTAGTTAAATCATCAATCAAGATAAGAGATATAATATGCATAAAATCCGTGATTACTCAAACCTATACCTTCATGATTCTTCTGGTTAGTCATATCATCAATTACAATATGCATACAACCATGACTATTCAAACCTATGACTTCATGAATAATCATTATCAACCACACAACAGTATAAGATCCTAACACAAGGTAGGATTCTATCTTGATATAGGAAAAACATACCTGGATTAGCATGCTAGCTAGTTATGTCTAACATACTCACATGATGTCTTCTTGTTCTTCTTCAATGACTTGTGCTAGTAACCTGTATATCTCATAGGTTAACCATTATAAAACCAAGTTATACATACCTTGTAAATGGATCTTCTATGTGATCCATGACAATGGATGAATCTTTGTTCTCATGTCATCATGATCATATGTTCTTGAACCAGAACATGATTTGTCTTTCTTGGTGTACTTTTCATGTTAGTAAACATAAACCTCATACAACACCATAATGCATTAGTACAATCATAAGTGTCAACACTCTAATCAATGAATATTTCCTATCGTGCATTCATAATTTTATTAAGGTGATATGACAAGTCTAAAATCAAGATTGTACTAACCGTAATAACATGAAGACAAACATACCATAAACTTAATCATGAACAAATCTCAAAACATACCTCGATGAGTCATACTTGTCAAGATCGCTTGTAATCTTCTTATGTAAGGCCTTAGCCTCATCTCCCTCTGAAATAGGAACTTCTTCACTTATGCAGGTGACCAATCCATCTTCTTCTATAATTAACCCAATCCACTTGATTTGCAAGAACTGGATCTGGAGCTGGATTAGGGTTTGTCAGAGAAACCCCAAAAATTCAAACTTTGAATTTCAAACTTCTGAAAGGATAGAAATATGCACCTTGATGAGCTGATCACACTAGTATGCTTAGAATTTGAAAACTGCAAAGTTTCACTCCTCAATTTTTCCTTTGAAACTTCCGGATTCACTGGACATGACCTCGAACTACGGTTTGATGAAGCCCACTCTTCTGCCCCATCAAAAGGTTTGATCCAAAGCTCTAAGCTTCTATTTTTATGAGGAGCTTCCAACCATGGTCATAGATTTCAAAAATTCCCATTTTTGCAGAAGCCCTAATTTTCCACTTTTCTTATCAAAGCCCCAAACTAGGGTCTGATCAAGCCCGGCCTTCTGCCCAACCAAAAATTCTGATCTTGGTCTCTAAATTTCGATTTTGATGAGTAGCATCCAGCCGTGGTCTCTGATTGTTTCTGGTGTAACTCTAAACTTTTCACTCCATAGGGTCTGAAAAAGCTTCCTGAGATAGCCTGACCTGTTATCTTTCCATCCTGACAGGTCTGACCTCAATTGGATTCTCTGAGAGAGAGTTATGCCAAGTGTCGCAACATGACCTGTTTATGGGATAATACAGGAGAGAGAACTTGTACGGCATGACACGTGTCACTATTTCAACTTTGGCCTCTGTAAAATTTTCCTAAGATATCCCAACCTATTATCTTTCCATCCTGATAGGTCTGACCTCAATTGGACTCTCTGAGAGAGAGTTATGCCAAGTGTCGCAACGTGACCTATTTATGGGATAATAAAGGAGAGCGAACTTGTACGGCGTGCCATGTGTCACTGTTTCAACTTCGGCCTATGCAAAATTTTCTGAGATAGTACAGTCTGTTTACTACCTGTCACTTTTTACGAAATTTCATTTGGAGCTTCCTAGCCCAAGTTATGACCTTTTTCCCAAGGTCACCTGAGTTTGACTCAGATCTGGAAGAGACAGACACCCTATATTGTACAGATCATAAATCACAAAGTAAAACGAATTAGAGGTTTTCCTTTGGACACAAGGTACATGGGGATTTAATATTCAACTTGTAAATATTTCAGATCTGAAAGATTCTCCAAATCGGATTTATAGTGAAAGTGCTACGATGACTGGTTTTTGCTATATCAAGCCCTAGCATTGTAAGTACAACAAGTGTCATACATGCCATATCATGCCTTCTTTCAGGCTAGCTCTGATACCATGTTAAATTTTCAAAATTTACTTCAATCTGATCTAGGATCTTAACTGAGAGAACAACATGTACATCAAATCTACAGCATATCAATCATGGAGACAATAATGCAAGCACACAAGAGACCCAAAGATTTACTTGGGGAAAACCATAAAGGTGAAAAACCCCAATAACTTCCTCAAAGATAGATAGAGAAATGATACAACCCAACCATAAGAGATAGACATATCCTAGCAGCAGATCCTCCTCCTCCATAAGTGCACCACTCCTCCTTGAGTGCATGAGTGAGAAGTGAGTGAACAAATAGAGTGCCTCCCGCTTTCTATTTATACTTGACTTGACTTGCCTTTTACATAAATCATGTAGGCTCGAACTTAACCACATAACATAATGCTGACTGGGCCGACCCCCAATAGGGTGGTCTAATAACCCTTCGACCCAAATGGCTGACCCCCAATAGGGTGGTCTAATAACCCTTTGACCCATATGACTTATACAGGGCCGACCCCAACAAGGTGGTCTAATAACCCATCAAATATAAGTTACGACATTTACAGTATAAATGACGACACTTTCGTATAGAGGAATAATACCATCTCTATAGGAGTACATACAACATACATATATGAAATACATTCCGAAGTTACATATACATCAACAACAACAATTCGACTTAATGAGTCGGATCTGTTATGACGGAAGCTTAATAAACAAAATGAGCAAAAGCAGGATTATGCAATATCGATAAACACAATATGCATAGACAATATGCAGTAATGCAAATTGTTCTTCTATTACTTGCAAAACAGATCAAAACTGATCAAAAACTAATTTATGTTACAATATTATACATGCTCATATAAAATTCTGAGATGCTTGGGTGCCTACCCGTTACATTCAATTACAAAGAAGAAGTTAGAACGATTTCAACAGTTCAATCGTTACATTCGACTGGAAGACAGAGAGACTGTCTGTCGAAGTTCGATAGTCGTTGGTCGCATGTCGACATTGAATGTTGATGTCATGAACTGTGACGTTGTTGAACATGTCAAAGGTGTGGAATGTATTGCAGTATGTCAAAGTCGAGACTCGTCGGAGTTGTGTCGAAATCGAAACCTGTCGAAGTCATGTTGAGTCAAAACTTGTCGAAGTTGTATCAACATTGATGACTTGCCAACTATGATGCGGATCAGACCTCCTTCCTTAAGAAACAATGGACCCCATTGTTTTCTCATGAAGGTGAGGAAACTTGTTGGTCACTTCAAAAACAGGGTACCACTTTCCTTGAGATGGGATTTGGCCAGCCTTGGAAACCTAAAACAAGGGAATTGTGTTCATCCTTGTATGGCGTACTCGTCATCCCACAATGGTGTCGCAAGGAAGAGGCTCCTGAAAATCTGGATGGATGTCTTCGAGTTATGTTGTCGATAAGTCATTATGTTCCAACAAGGGTGCATGGTATGGTCGAAGTAGATCCACATTGAAGACTGAATGCAGATCCAGGCATGCAGGAATGTCGAGATAGAAAGTGTTTTCACCAATCTATTGAAGAATACTATATGGACCATATCGCAAAGGCTTGAGCTTCTTGAATGGGACAGTGAAGTGCTCCTTCTTAAGATGTAGCCAGACCTTATCCCAAATTTGGAATGTATGAGGAATACGATGCTTGTTGTGTCGGGCCTTACCTTTCTCATTTGCTCTGTGCAACATATCCTGTGCTTGCTTCTAGATGTCACAAATCTATTCTTGAAACTTGACTGCTTTATCAACTTCTCACTGGTTGTGGTCTATGTCAGAGTTTGGCTGTGTCGAGGAGCTAATCAAGTCGATAGGCACTGAGGATTGAAATCCATAATAGACTTCAAATGGAATCTTGTAGGTAGAGTTGTGTTGAGCACGATTGTAGCTATGTTGAATGTATGAAAGACTATCATCCCATGTGCATCGATGTTTGTGATTGTACATGCGAAGCAGTTGTACTACAAGGAGATTTAAAAATTTCATCTGTCTGTTAGTCTGAGGATGGAAAACTGTCGACAATGAGAGTCGTGTGTCCAGTTGTTTCCAGAGGGTCTTCCAAAATATGCTGACGAATCTGGAATCTCAGTCAGAAATGATGGTTTTGGTTATTTAACCAAAGTGTTTCCAAACATGTGTAAATAAGAGCTGAGCAGTTTGCTGCACTGTCATGGTATTCTTACATGGTATGAGAATGGCCATCTTCGAAAATCGGTCGACTACTACTATTATTGCATCATGCTGATGTTTGGTAGTAGGATAACCTGTTAAGCAGTCCATAGAAATAGATTCCCATGGTCGACTAGGAACTGGTAGAGGTGTGTACAATCCCTGTCGTCGATTAGGAGGTTTAGCAATGGCACAAACCATGCATGATTGAATGTACTTGTTGACATTGGATTTAAGTGTAGGCCAGATGAAATAATTCTATAGAATAGAAAGTGTCTTTGCTACTCCAAAGTATCTGTAGTCTTGTTGTAGTGCGCGTCCCAAATGAGTTGATGTCAGTGCTCACCGGTCGGTACACAAAGTTGTACAAGCTTGTATAGCAAGGTATCTTTCAGGAAATAGTCGGAGTCTGAGGTCGACGACTTGTGAGTCTATAAATGTCGGTAGACTACTGAGAAGTCGCTGTCGTCCTCATACAACTATGGTGAAGTGGTCATGTCGTATCCCTACATACTCATCACTGTCAAAAGGAGAGTAATGGGTGGTCGACTGAGGCAATCGGCGGTGGCGTTAGCTTTACCTTTTCGATACTTAATCACCAACTGGAATTGTTGTAGGTAATTAATCCACTTGAGTTGCCAGTTTGTCTGCAAATTTGATTGTGTCGGAGCAAACTGTAGAGGCTTATGATCAGTAAGAATGACCATTTCCTTAGCAAGGATGTAATGCCTCCATTGCTTGAGAGCTTGCAAAATGGCATACAGTTCTTTTCGTATGTCGAGTATCTTCTAACTGTGTCATTAAAAGTATCGGAATGAAAAGTGACTGGGTGACTAGACTGAGTGATCAATGCACCCAAGGCATAGTCCGATGAGTCCATCTCAATCTCAAAGGACTGATGTAAATCAGGTAACACAAGTACTAGTGCAGTGTAGAGCTTGTGTTTGAGCTGTTCAAAATCTCCTTATTCTGTTGTTGTCCATTGGAAGACAGTTTTCCCATTTCCCTTTGTCAACTGATTCAAGGGCCAGGCTATGTGACTGAAGCCAAGTATGAATTGTCAATATAAATTCGTTAAACTAAGAAAACTTCTTAGTTCTTGAATGCTTCTAGGAATGGGCCAATCTTTGAGGATATGTAATTTTTCTGGGTCGACGTGAACTCCTGTAGAGTCAATTACGTACCCCAAATATTTGATGTTGGTCATCACAAAAGAGCACTTGTTTATGTTCAGATAGAGTCGATGTTGCTGGAGAGTGTCGAGGACTTGTCGAAGATTTCCAACATGTTCTTCCCATGATTGACTGAAAATCAATATATTGTCGAGATAGACAATAACCCGTTTGCCGATGAAAGGTCGAAGAAGGTTATCCATATGTCGTATGAAGGTCGCAAGTGCGTTGGTTAAGCCAAAAGGCATGACTAACCATTCAAACAATCCTTCCTTGGTTTTGAAATCCGTTTTCTACACATCTGAGGGCTCGATTGGAATTTGATGGTATCTCGACTTGAGTTTGATCTAGTAAAGAATTTAGCACCTTTCAAACAGTCGATGAGCTCGTCTATCTGTGGCAGAGAGTACCGATTCTTCACTGATATTTTGTTGAGAGATATGTAGTAGATGCACATAAGCCAAGTCCTGTCTTTTTTTGAAACTAGGACAACTGGAATTCCACAAGGAGAGGAGTTGGGTCGGATATGACCTTTGTCGATTAATTCTTCGATTTGTCTACGAATATCTTCATTTTCGAGAATGGATCTTCTGTAAACAGATGCATTAGGAAAAGAAGAACCAAGAACAAGTTCAATGGAGTGTTTTACATGACAATGTTGAGGTACTCCATCTGGCGCTTGAAAGAGGTTCTGGTACTCATCGAGAATATGATTGACTTGTTGCTTCTCTCGAGAACTGGATTGGTCGGTGACTTGACTTGTTGCTGCAGTCTTTTGAGAATGTTATGGCTTGATAATGATTAGTGCAAACTTTTGAGCATGATTGATGAGATTTTTTGTCTATTTGGAAAATATCAGTGCGACTGCTGGTGTAGGTTGATGCTCTGGTATGCTGAACCATTGATTTTGGATTCGGACAATCACCTTTTGAGCCCGTGACTGATAACTTCCATGTCTATCCCAGAGGTAAGGTTTCCCAAACAGGGCGTCATCTATGGAGAGTGGTGCCACATCGCAGAGTACTTCATCTTCAAAAGGTTTTATGAAGTATGTGAGTTTTCATTGTCAAGGGATCTGAAGTTCTTGTCCATCCTTCATCCAATCGATGTTGTAAGGCTGAGGGTGCAGAGTGGTAACAATACCTAGTTTCTTCACAATTTCTTCAGAAACAAAGCTTTTCTGGCTCCCGTTGTCCACAATCAGATGTAATGGGTTTCTCTTGACCCATATCTGTGTATGGAATATGCACTCTCATTACTCCTCATCGACAATAGCCGATGCTGTTGGAGTGGTCAAGGTCAAAAGGGCCATTGCGTTTGGATCAGATTCTTCCACCATCTTGTCGAACCCATCAGAGGACAACACTTTTGCAAAAAATTTCTTCCGAGCTTTTCATTCAGACGTATCATGCCAAGATGAGTGGTGGTAATTGCACCATTTTCCGGTCGATGGTTGTTTGCTACATTCCCTCTTGTGAAAAGGTTTCTTTCTGTGATCTAGCTTTGGCAGTGTCGGCTGAGAATATTTCGACTTGTCGAAGTCGACCGGTGCTTTCTTGTCGGGTGGTCGTACTGATGTCGGCTTTGTCGTGAAACGTGATTTTCCTTTCTACTTGGTTTCCAGTTTGCTGGCATAGTGTGTGAGTATTTTGATCACAGAAGATCGAGGAGCTATGGAGAACCTCACAAAATCGAATTAATTTGCAAAAACTGTGGAAAAACTTGAAAAAGATGATAATTTTACACACAATGTATGCTGAAACCTTTGATTAACTGACTGTCTAACATGTGAAATTGTTAGTAACAGGTTTTTATTACATCCATGAGAAAATCGAGAGCATTAGGTGGCTCAAGCTGAGTGTACAAGTCATCAATGCCAAATTGGCCTCAATCCCCCCTAGGTGGGTCCAACTCAATCCCAATCATCCCAAACAGCCACGAATTCTGGTGGTGAGGTGGCTGAAGCATGCTGAGTCATTAATGAGCTCAAGGCAGGCGTGGGTGAGCAAGTAGAGGAGGTTTGGGGGCCCAAGGGAGCATTAAATGCTCCAAATCTAGCCAAAAGTGGGCAAAAATCCACCCTAGCGCCCTTGGTCAACTAAAATTCCCCAAAACAAGGAGAGAGGGCGCACCAGCAATAAATGAGGGCGCACTTGTGGACAAAACTGGAGGCTGGGTGAACTGGTTTGCTTGGAAGTGGGTGTGAACACTCTCAAAGTGGGTTTTTGACCAACTATAGTCACTTAATCCAAAACATGGTTTAATTAAGCACATGGGCAATCAAAAAAATTTATGGATTATGGTACTAAGTGTGGTTACTGTTCTAACATAGTGGAAAGCATATACAAGCGTATTGACAGTCAGAAATTCGATCTCCTGCTGGATGTACTGGGACAATCAGCTGATGTACTTCAGAACAAGCAATTTATCCTTTTCTTGGATGCCAAGTCTAGCCATGAGTCGATAGAACTTGTTGGGTCCAGGAAATGCCCCTTTTTGGCTACCTTTATTACATCATTTTCCCCTGATTCCATCCTACTTTCATGAGCTATATCCATGTCTTTTCCAAATCAATCAATGATATTGATAGGTATAATTTGTTATTGCCTTATTTATTTGTATGCCTAAGATTGTGAAGATTCGAGTCCTGTTCTTTGGTTTATGCTAACACTTGTGAGTTTATTTAGTTCAAGCCTAAAAGCGCAAGTGTATCAACCAGGTAGCACCAACTATTACTCTTCCAAGCCTAATTATTCACACTCCAAGGAACATTGCATCCTCCACATGAACTATAACAGATCCTCATTGCAAGAATCTACTGAAACAGAACTTAGCTGCGACAGATAGGTCGCGTCCCAGTTGTTGAGTCTGTTGATCCATTGATTGCTCAAGCAACAACATTATTCATGGTTAACAGCCTTTTGTAACACTATTGTATCAGTTAGCTTTAACTCTGTAGCATGAAGATCATAGATCTTCATTGCTGCATGATTTTATTGGATCTGAAACTGCATTTCCTTTGTATAAATTCCAAAAGGATCTCGTAGCCTGGGGTTGGACAATCATTACTTGTGTAAGCTATAACAGAGTACTGAGATTCACGATCTTCCATCAATAATATGAGAGCAAAGTTCTTCACTTCTGTGTTTTAATTTACTGTGACTCTTGGCGTCTTTGTTAGAAGGCCAGAGCCCACCTTCTCATAGAGATAGCCGGTTTAAGTAGGAAGAGTAGTTTAGTTTTACTTCTGTTGTGTGGTGTGGAATGATTGCGGACATTACTGGTAGCTGTAATAGAGTTTAGCTTTCCTTTCTGGTAGTTTGTAATTGCATCATGAATAGTTGTAACAGAGTGGTGTGACAGTCGATTGTGTAGGATAATTTACTTAATTTGCATGTGTGTTTTAATCAGCTGTGACAGCCAAGCTCAATTCCAATTATTTTCTAGTTGTTTATGCTTTCTAGGATTTCCATTAATTATCAATTAGAGTTCAAGCTTGTGTTTTAATTCCAGTTGTTGTTTTATCTTCAATTACATTCATAGATTAGATAGATAACGGTAGAGTTACAGTAGCTACTGGATAGATCATTTTGGTAAAGATTGAATGCTGTAGTTTGATAATCATAGGATTTAAATTCTTGCAAAAGTAATCTAGTTTCATTTCATCATTAGATCATTAACTTGTTGGGTTGATTTCTGTAGGGAAGTTGCTTTCTTTTGGATTCTTAGATGTATGAATTAGATTAGTGTTCTTAGGGAACGAGTTGGCTGGACACACAAGTAGGATCATTATTTACATTAAGAAAATCAACTGCTTGATCTATTTATGCATAGATTGTGCTTATTTCCTTTGAAATAAAAGACCTTCCTGGGTTTGACAATTTATATTGACCATTCTGTGTGTTAGCTTTAATTAACTGACATATAGAGTGACCAACATTTTTGCGCCATTGCCGGGGATGGTAATAGATAGACAGAGTTAGTAGTTGGTTTCATTTGATTTTATTTTAGTTCAATTTTTACAGTATGCATGAATACGAGAAAACCAAATTGAGAACCCCCTTTGAATACTAACATTGTAGGTGGAAGAGGTCGAGATCGGAATGCAGGTCAGGGAAGACACACATATATTGATGAGATAATTGCTAGAGCTGATTCTTCCACTAGACCATCGCGGAACTCTACAGGCAGGGGAAATTTTGTTCCCCCCAATCTTGAACATTCAACATCCACAGTGGAGAACACAATGGGACCTTCAACTACTATTACAGAAAGTAAACCCCCTGAAGATAAGGGAAGTGCTGTAGGTGTACCAAATAGAGAGGATATTTATCATATTGACGGAAACAGAGTTACTAAAGAGGTGTGGTTGGAGACTCGCAGAATAGGAGAGGAAGAAAGAAGGCAAAGAGAAGAGAGGAGAAAAGAAGAAGAAGCTAAAGCAGAGGAAGATCGCATAAAGGAAGATGCTAAATTTTGGACTAGAACCATGGCTGGTAGAGAACAGGGGGGTGAGAATGAACATGAGGATCGCTAGGAGGAAGAAGGAGAAAATAATCAGCTTGGTAATACGATGGCTACATTAGAATTCCCTATCCTCTAGACACCTGGAGCAGCTCCTATGAAGAATATCTCACCATCAGTGCTCGTTAATTTTCATGGTAAGTCCTCTGAGGATCCTGATGAGTTTCTTTTTGAGTTTGATATCCTCTATCGTAGCTATGATTACACCTCTAGTGCTCAGAAGTTGAAGCTATTCCCAGCCACCTTGAAAGGAAATTCTCTGCGCTGGTTCATGAGTTTGGGTCATGAGACCATTACTACTTGGGACCAAATGAAGAACACCTTCCTTTCTAAATATCAAGAATATTGCAGAACTAGAGATAGAAAGGAGGAGTTTTTTAAAATGGTTCAGAACGATGAAGATAGTTTGGAAGACTTTGTGGAGAGATTGCTGTACAATTTGCAAAGATCTGGTCATGCTGAGATTGGTAAGGACGTGCTCAATATTATCTTCGTAAGAGGAATTAGAGAAGATTTCCTTGATATGTTGAATTTGCTAGGGAAAGGGGATATCTTGAAGGAACCTTTTGAAAAGATTATTGAATTATGTTGAAGGTACTCCAGGGGATCTTCCAGAACCAGCAAACGAGACAAGGACTGAGACCAGGATATCTTTACTAGGACTCAGAAGTCAGCTACTGGAGGTGCCACTCGAATAGAAATAGGAAACCTGCTGGAGAACTTTAAAACAGACGTGATGAGATCCATTTCCTTAGAGCTGGATGCCATGAGGAAAAAATAGAAACAAGTAGTAGAAGATCTTACACTTGGGGTATTCTATCCTAAATGTAGAAAGAAGCATCCACTGAAGGAGTGCTGATTGGACAAAGCAGAGGTATGTAGGATATGTGAACTCGAGCATGATACTAAGGAGTGTCCTTCATTACCTAAGGTTAAAGTAGTCCTGAAGGCATCTATTCCAGATGTAGAGCCAGCATACTTTATGGCATAGAAGAAACCATGGTAGCCTAGAAACCAAGGTATGAATCCAAATCCAACATTTTTCCTGCATAATATGAATGGAATGAACAACATGCATAATATGAATACACAATTACATTCACATTATTCCAACAGCTAGTGGCCTCCATCTCAGAACCCAATGCAAAATCCTAATTCATGGACACCATGGCCACAGTAGTCAAACCAAGCTCCTTGAAATTCCAACTGGAGAAACTCTTACCAAGGAAATAACTTTCCCCATCACCAGACTCAGTATCAACAGTACCCTCCTCAATAGTATCAACATCAGTAGTATCAACAACCACAGCTCCCTTTCCAGAACAATGCCGCACCCATGAATGCACCACTTCAATCACAACTACCTCCACAACCTAACCCGAACCCAAACAATAAAGCAGTCCATCAATTTGAGACTGCCAACATGCCTACATATTCCATCACTCAGATTCCCTGCAATGATATACATTTATGATCAGGAAGGGTGGTGGAGCCTATTATCACTGAGGATGTTTCACCCCCAATGATTGCAACTGGAGTAAATCAACATTATGAAAACATGGTTAATTCAACAATCCCCATTATTGAGGATGCTGATACTCCTACTGAAGCAGCAGCTGAAACTCAGGAAGCAACACACGATCTGTCACAGCCTACACAATTGAATAGAGAACCACCGTACCCTGAATGATTGCAGCTGCAGAAAACAGTGGAACAACCCTGATTTGATCTCATGGGAGAGTTGAAAAATTTGTATGTTAAAATTCCACTGTTACAGGCCCTCCATGATGTGCCCATTTATGCTAAGACAGTTAAATATTTGCGTGCTAAGAAACCAGGAAGAAGGCCCAGGGATCCTCCCACTATCCACGTTTTGGGAAATCTTTCAGAATTGATAACGAGAAAGGCCCCTGTGGCAAAGTATGATGACCCTAGGAACCCGACTGTTACAATGCACATAGGGAACACACAAATTCCAAATGTCTTGGTGGATTTGGGCACAACTATTAACGTTATGACCATAGAGACTATGAATAAATTGGGACTCACTAATCTTCAACCAACCCCTACTATTTTGGAACTTGCTGATCGATCAACGATCAAACCGAAAGGAATTCTAGATGACCTTGTAATTTCAGTTGACTCGTGGGAATACCCTACATATTTTTTGGTATTACAGCCAAAATATCAGTTGGGGGGACACCCACTGATCCTGGGAATACCGTGGTTGGTGACAGCTGATGCCTGTATCAGCTGTCGGTCATGTTCTATGACTATTTCAAACGGAACTGAGATAAAAAAATCTAACCATGTACCCTCCAGCTCGACCAAGCACAGAAGCTGAAACTCCATTGTGGGCAGAATTGGAGGAAGAGGGTGTGCAACCACTATTAACCATAGGGAGAGCCTTGACATTTGAAGATGAAATAGAGGATGATGCCATTAATAGTTTCATCAGTGAGCCCATGTCAATCAATAAGCATGTCTATCAAATCTTGGACAGTACTTTAGCTGTAACATAACAAGAAAATATTACAGAAGAAACTCTAATCGGTGATGATAATGTAATTCCAGTACTTAAGAATTCGAAGAGTGTTCCAGTAGAAATTGAGCAAGGAAAAACATTGAATATCAATCCTAATCCAACACCTAGAGAGCTGGAACAGCTAGTCACTCTGCTGAAACGACGTAGGGGAGATTTTGCTTGGGAGTACACAGACATGAAAGGAATTCCTTCTCATCTGTGCACTCATCACATCTATATTAAGAGTGACTCCAGGCCTATATGCCAACCCCAACGAAGGATGAACCCGAACTTGAGAGACATAGTGAAAGAGGAAATCCAGAAACTATTGGAAGCTAGATTTATATATCCAATTTCTGATAGTGAGTGGGTTTCTCCACTTGTGATCATGCCAAAGAAGAATGGGAAATGGAGGGTCTGTGTGGATTACAGAGAATTGAACAAGGTAACGCAGAAGGACCATTTCCCCTTACCTTTCCTTGATCAGGTCCTTGATACCTTGTCTGGGAAGAAGTATTTCTCTTTTTTGGATGGCTTTAGTGGCTATAACCAGATTCAAATTGCTCCAGAAGATCAAGACAAAACCACTGCCACCTGTCCTTGGGGTACTTTTGCATACTGAGTACTTCCTTTTGGGTTGTGCAACGCACCAGCTACATTTCAGAGAGCATTGATTGGAATCTTTTCAGAAATGGTGAATGATTGCATGGAAATTTTTATGGATGACTTTACTCCATATAGTGATAGTTATGAAGAAGCACTGAAGAACTTAGAAAAGGTCCTAAAATGTTGTGAACAAAGCCAGCTCTCTTTGAGCACTGAAAAGTGCCACATGATGATGAGTGAAGGCATAATGATGGGGCACTTCATCTCTTCTGATGGTATCCAGGTAGATCCATCCAAAATCAAGGTAATTGAAAACATACCAACTCCTGGGACACAGAAGGATGTACGTAGCTTCTTGGTTCATGCTGGCTATTATAGAAGATTTATAGAAAAATTTTCCAAGATAGCTTCTCCTTTGTTGATGAAGGATGCACAGTTTGTCTGGAATGATGCATGCCAAACAACGTTTGATGAGATAAAGAAGAGGCTGTCTACAACACCCATCTTACGAGGACCCAATTGGGCTCTTCCTTTTCACATTTCTTCAGATGTGTGAGACACTGCCATTGGAGCAGTTTTGGGACAGTAGGAAGGTAATGCTCCTTATGCTATTTACTACATTAGTAAAAATCTATCTCCTATTGAACTGAATTATACTGTCACAGAAAAAGAATTTCTTGCCATTTTTTATGCCATCAACAAATTTAGACATTATATTATTGGATATTCTACTTTTGTGCACATTGATCATTCTACTATCAAGTATTTAATGAATAAACCAATCACGAATGCTAGAGTTACTAGATGGCTATTACTGTTACATGAATTTGATATTACAATTATTGATAGACCATGAAAGGAAAATGTTGTTGCAGATTTATTATCTCGACTTACTAACAGTGATGACAATTTACCAATCGAAGATTACTTCCCTGACGAACATTTGTTTGCAGTATCAGCTCATTCCCCATGGTATGCAAATATTGCTAACTTTTTGGCTGCAAATAAGCTTCTAGCACATCTGTCAAAGAGAGAAAGAAGGAAGATCATACAACAGAGTGCTAGGTACTACTGGATTGATGGCCATCTTTTCTACACATAGCTTGATTTAGAAATTAGAAGATGTGTTAGAGAAGATGAAATCTTCGGCATTCTTAAAGCTTGCCATGATTAGCCCTGTGGGGGACATTTTGCTGACAAGAGGACAGGTCATAAAGTTTTGAGAATGGGCTATTTCTGGCCTACATTGTTCAGAGATGCAACGAAGTATGTTCAGGCATGTGATAGCTACCAAAGGATGGGCCAACCCAACATATTAGATGAGATGCCTTTATAGCCATAGCTTGTGGTTGAACCATTTGATAGGTGGGATATAGATTGTTTTAGGGCCTATCAACCCTCCCTCAAAGTAGAAAGTTCATATCTTGATTTGCATAGACTACATGACTAAATGGGTAGAAGTTGTAGCCTTGGTCAAGGCCAATGATCAGGCTGTTATTGATTTCCTGTATGAAGAGATTTTTACTTGGTTTGGAGTACCTAAGGAGATCATTATAGACGGTGGACCATAGTTTGTATTTCACAAGCTGGAAGCACTGTTGCAGAAATTTCACATTCAGCACAGAATAACCTCACCATATCATCCACAGGCCAATGGGCAGGTGGAGAGCATGAACAAGGTTATTGAGGCTATTTTGACAAAAATAGTGAAGAGCCATCGTAAAGATTGGGATGAAAGAATTCCAGAGGCACTGTGGGCCTGTCGTACCACTTGGCGTAACACCATTGGTTTTTCCCCATATGAGTTAATATATGGCAAGATCATTGTTTTCCCAATTGAATTTGAAATCAGAACTTTAAAAACAGTTGTTGAAGCAAACCTAGATTTATCATAGGTACAGAGGAATCGACTGAATCAACTCAATGAATTGGATGAGAAGCGCACAGCTGCAGTGCATCATACAGCCTTAATCCAACAACAACGCTCTAGATGGCATGACATATTTATAGAAAAAAGAGTCTTCCAGGAAGGAGACTGGGCCGTGTTGTATGATTCACAATTTAAGAGGGATTTTAAAGGCAAATTGCGCACCCGTTGGTTTGGACCCTATCAGATAGATCGGGTATTTGATAATGGAACAGTTCGGTTGATCACCATTGATGAGAACAGAGTACCATTATTCGCAAATGGTCATCGACTGCGACTGCATAATAGGTTGATCTCAAGGGAGGATTTTATTTTACAAGTTGCAGCTGATCCAGAGTATCAGTTAACGTCAGGGCATGGGTTTTTAAACACTGTGAATTCTTAAAAATTGCAGTTTCCACACATATTTTTGTACATAAATAATTGGTTTTTCTTTCATTCTGTATTTATCTATTTTTTTAATTTTTCATGCACTTGATCGATTTGTTTTGAAGAACTGTGTGCATGTACTTATTGGAGGAGCAGCAGCCATGACTGGGCTAGACGACTGCAAACACCCCATATTTGTTCCTGATCTAATAAGGCTCTTTGATGAAGTTGGATAATTCATGGTCTTCCATAGATAAAATTTTCTTATACTACAGTCTGACACAGCTGCGACTCCACTATCTCTATTTACCTTTCAAATTTCGTAGCTATGACTCCACCACATTTTCCCATTCTGCCAAATTCCACAACTACGACTCCGTTATCTCTGTTTACCTTTCACATTTCGTAGCTACGACTCCACCACATTTTCCCATTCTACCAAATTACACAGCTGCAACTCCGCTATCTTTGTTTACCTTTCAAATTTCGTAGATGTGACTCCGCCACATTTTCCCATTCTGCCAAATTCCTCAGCTGCGACTCCACTATTTCTACTTATCTTTCTAAGTTGGCAGCTTCTACTCTGCCATTTCCGCTTCATTTTTTTTACTCCTTTTCGACAGCTGAGACTTTGCTACCTTTGTCCATTTCCGCTAAACATGGCATCTGCAACTCCGCTATCCTTGATTGATTCTGCTAATTCTAGCAGTCGCGACTCCGTTCTTTTCCACTTCATCCTTGCTCCTTCCGTACAACTGCGACTCTGCCATTTTTTCTTAATCTGCTAAATTTCACAACTAATACTCCTCCAGTTTGTCTACTCTTTGATCGGTGCTTCCAACAATAGTTTGATTGGGTGTTAGTCTTAGTCACCTGTTTCATCAGTCCAATCGTAATCCTCCATGAAGAGAATCATTTGGATATCGTGGTACCTGTCAGTTCGCATGGCGTGGCCACATCACTTCAGCACATGTGCATTTACGCTTGTTTTAAAAATGGAGATGATAATGAAGTAGGGATATAATAATTGGCACACCATAATATATACCTCGTGGCTGAATACATAAATGAAAGGTACGGTTTGGAACTTTTACATGATTTGGAAAGGAATTAAATACAGTAATAATAATTATATGTTGTCTTAAATCCTTGATTGAATGAACCTATAATGTTTAATTACTGGTAGGTATGTCAGAACCAAGTCTGCATTTATTCCCTGACACCACACCCGAACAGTACCAAAACACTCCAAATACGCCAATTTTCCATAGCCATCTTATCTTACCGAAATTTTATGCCTACGCCAACTTTCCTAAAATACCCTATTTTCGAACTCCAACTATCGCTTGCATGTTCATATGCTGCACCTCCTACGTCGAGACTGGTGATTGTTGTATTGGTTCCAAGTTTTGAGAAGAAATTAAGATGGGTAACTCGGTCCGACATGAACTAGTAGACACAAAAGTTGTGCGTGCTAATGCAGAAGTCCTTAATATTTTTATAGCAGTAGGTTGGATGGTATATTTTGAACGATTGAACGGTTTCCATATAGAAACCACATTGCAGTTTGCACTTAACCTGACTGATACTTACTCTGAGATTAGAGGGCTGCGTGTGGATGTTACAGAAGAGATTATATCAGAGGTTACTGGTTTACCCTAGATTGGGAAGAAATTATTTGGACGAAAGGTGCATAATGCAAATGTTGTGAGAGAATTCTTAGCAATTGGGGAGCATGTTCGTCCAAAGCATCGTGGGCTAGAACTAGCATCTTTACCACCACCCTAGAATCAAGTGGCAATCAGTGTGAAAAGATACATATCCTGTGGAGGTAGGTACCAAATTGTTTCCTTCTCTGAACTTCACTTACTTTCTCATTTACGCCATGGTAATTTGGTGAATATACCATTCTATTTGCTCAAAGCCTTACAAACCATGGCTGGTTATGCAAAAACTGCCCAACACCTAGTTTCCTCTCTTACCAATCATGGCCTAATTAAATTACTGGTTTTAAGAGCCATTGTAAATCGTAATCTAACTTGGGAACAATTTTTGGCTAGAGATGTGCCAATTATACAACCGGTTTTGGAAATGGAGGGTGTTGGTGAAGGTAGTGAGGATCGGCATTCCTCAAAACCAGTTGGGGGGATGTTAGAACAACAGGAAACTAGGCCAATGATGAAGAGGAAGTAAATAAGGGAGAAGCAGCAGTAACAGAAAACCCTGTAGCTGAAGAAAATGTGATGGAAACTGTAACTGCAGAAGAAGTTACTCAAATAAAGGAAGCTGAAATTGGAGCATCTATTGGAGCTATGACAATGGAAGCTACAGTTACAGAAGTAGGAATTCAGAGAGAAGGATATCGGATAAGGATAGTAGGAGAAAGCACTGTAGAAGTTTTGGAAGTTGAATCCTCTTTAGAGATAAGGGGTACCCCGATTGAAGAAGAAAAGACTAAAGCAGGGACCCCTGTGTCAAAGAAACGAGGAATAGGATCAAGGAATAGAAGCCAGACACCTACTGCAACAAAGAAAAGGAAAATTAGAACTGTTAAAGAACCAATAGCAGTAGGCATGGAAGAACACTCAGTGGGAATGGTGAGAAGAATGACTCGATCAGCAGCAGCAAAAGAAGCAGCTGTGACATCAAAAATAACAGAAGAAGTAGAGACAATGGATGCAACTGGGGGTAATATTGAATCACCCCTAGCAGAGATAGCAGAAGTAGCAGAGACAACGGGAGCAGTAAGAGGGAATAGGGAATCATCCCGGGTGGAGGAAATACCTATGACAGGAATAGATTTAGAGATTCCCATTTTGAACCCTAAGTCATCTACTGTTATGCAGGAGCCTCCCAGAGAAGAACCCCAAATTGAAAATCTCCTACTGGAAAATGAACTATTAAAAGAAGAGGTGCAGATATTGCTAAATGAGTTGGAAAAATGGATACATTAGCAAATGCTGCAAATTTATTTGAAAAATCATCTTTTGCATTTGAAAATGAGAAGTATGGAGAGACTGTTTGTCTGGAGTGTGGAGACATATTTGCTGCAGCAGGACACAGGGTTGTTGTGTTGGGTGATGTATCATAGAGGCATGTACAGATAGAGGAGATTGAAGAAGGAGTGCCAAAAATTGAATTGGTAGGGAAAAATGAGCCAGTAATCGAAGAGATCCCTACTTTGAGTTTAGGAGAAGAAACAATGCAGACCCAACCATCAGGGGGTACTGAGCTTCTTCAGTCCCATCCATCAAGGAGTACTGAGCTTCTTCAGTCCCAACCATCAGGGGATATTGAACTTCTTCAGTCCCAACTATCAGGGGATACTGAACTTCTTCGGGATCAGTCTCCTCAGTTAGAGAAATCTGATATAAACATGAAGCAATTTCAGCAGCTCAAAGAAATTGAGAAACAGGATACTGTTACACAAGAACCAGTACCCTCAAAAATGTTTGGTGAAGCTGCAATTCAGATAGCAATGTCTAATATAAAGGACCAGGAGAAAAACACTATTACACAAGAACCAGTGTTCCCAAAATCATTTGCTACAGTGGAAACACAAATTGAGACAACTAAAATTGAAATAGAAAAGGAGGATGCTGCTACACAAGAACCATCAGTCCTAAGAATATTGACTGAGACTATGACACAGACTGAGGAAGCTGGGGAGAATATGGAAATAAAGAATGCTGTTACACAAGAACTAGCATCCCTAAAACCCATGGCTGAGGCTACACTACATGCACAAACCACTGCAACCCCACTAGAGGATGAAATTGTCACAATATCAAAGCAAGATAAGGAATTTATTCACTTGGATTCTAATGATGAGGAAGAGGTAGCAGATAGAAGAATTCAACGACTGGAGAAAAAGGTTTCCTGGTTAAATCTTGAATTGGATAAATGGCTCAAGTGGGTCGAACAATTCAGAACATGTATGATCTCTCTTCAGGAGCATAGGACTGTCATTAAGGGACTAAGAGAAAAGTGGGAAGAGGCGTTATTCTTCCAGAAACTTTGGTGGGAGAAACTTCAAGAGAAATTGGAAGGATAGAAGAAACTAAAGTCCCTACAACAAGAAAAAGACAAGATGTACACTCTTTCCATGGAATTGTTACGTTGCAGGGATCCATCCCCTTCTTACCCTGTTTTTCTCCATGAGTAGACAATCCTATTCCAAATAAAAGCTCTCAAGGATGGGAGATCATTTGATTTGGCAACAACTACTCAATTTTTGGAGAATTTGTGAAGAGTGACTTTGAGGACCAGCATTTGTTATGTGAATTATATTTACATGACAGGGCTTGCTAAATTGACTGTCCATCTAATCCTTTACATATTCTAGGGGATATTCAGTTGAGGGCATTTGCCTCCTTTGTCATTAACCATGTAAGATGATGAGATGCTTTTCAAACCATCCTTAGGAATGAGGAGAATTATACTCTTTGGATTAGGGGGGAACCTCAGAATCCATCAGC
Source organism: Larix kaempferi (assembly GCA_027924585.1). Taxonomy (NCBI): domain Eukaryota; kingdom Viridiplantae; phylum Streptophyta; class Pinopsida; order Pinales; family Pinaceae; genus Larix; species Larix kaempferi. The sequence continues at coordinate 6,334,083 of BSBM01000893.1, forward strand.
ATTCATGGAAAATCATGCTAAAACTCTCAGGGTTCCCTCAATTGCCCAATATTTTGAGATACTGAGGGATAGACTCCTTACCACGTGTGTCCCAATGATTCTCAATATGCAGTAGGATGCCCTAGAAGGTAGTGAATACAAATGGTTGTATTCTTCCTCATCTCTTAAGGAAATGGATCCATATGGCTTTGAAAATTTTAGGCAGGCTTTGAAAAGGATTCCTAGATACGTGCGGTGCATGGAAAGGTGTGGGTCTTCGTGGCTTGCTTTGAGATTCAAATTTCCTCTCATTTGGTTGCCTATGAGAAATTCTTACAGAACTAGCTATGCTCTAACATTAGAAGAAGAAGAGAGTTTGTGGGAGCATTGGATCTCCTACTATGGGTTTGTTCCTCGAGGGGAGGCACCAAAACTTGCTTAAAACCTTACAAATATCCATAGATTCCATTCAGACTCAGATTCGGGTTAAGGGAGGTTGTTGCATGATGACATGCAATTGGATGGTTGGGGGGAGATGTTGGGTCCAAGAAATGCCACTTTTTGGCTACCTTTATTACATCATTTTGCCCTGATTCCATCCTACTTTCATGAGCTATATCCATGTCTTTTCCAGATCAATCAATGATATTGATAGGTATAATTTGTTATTGCCTTATTTATTTTTATGCCTAAGATTGTGAAGATTCTAGTCCTGCTCTTTGGTTTATGCTAACACTTGTGAGTTTATTTAGTTCAAGCCTAAAAGCGCAGGTGTATCAACCAGGTAGCGCCAGCTGTTACTCTTCCAAGCCTAATTCTTCACACTCCAAGGAAAAATGCATCCTCCACGTGAGCTATAATAGATCCTTGTTGCAATAGAATCTACTGAAACAGAACTTAGCTACAACAGATAGGTCGCGTCCCCGTTGTTGAGTCTGTTGATCCATTGATTGCTCAAGCAACAACATTATTCATGGTTAACATCCTTTTCTAACACAGCTGTGTCAGTTAGCTGTAACTTCATAGCATGAAGATCATAGATCTTCATTGCTGCACGATTTTATTGGATCTGAAACTGCATTTCCTTTGTATAAATTCGAAAAGGCTCTTGTAGCCTGGGGTTGGACAATCATTACTTGTGTAAGCTGTAATAGAGTACTGAGACTCACGATCTTCCATCAATAATATGAGAGCAGAGTTCTTCACTTCTGTTTTTTAATTTGTTGTGACTCTCGGCGTCTCTGTTAGAAGGCCAGGGCCCACCTTCTCACAGAGATAGCTGGTTTAAGTAGGAAGAGTAGTTTAGTTTTACTTCTGTTGTGTGGTGTGGAATGATTGCAGACATTATTGGTAGCTGTAACAGAGTTTAGCTTTCCTTTCTGGTAGTTTGTAATTGCATCATGAATAGTTTTAACAGAGTGGTGTGACAGTCAACCGTGTAGGATAATTTACTTAATTTGCATGTGTGTTTTAATCAGTTGTGACAACCAAGCTCAATTCCAATTATCGTCTAGTTGTTTATGCTTTCTGGGATTTCCATTAATTATCAATTAGAGTTCAAGATTGTGTTTTAATTCTAGTTGCTATTGTATCTTCAATTACATTCATAGATTAGACAGATAATGGTAGAGTTATAGTAGCTAATGGATAGATAATTTTGGTAAAGATTGAATGTTGTAGTTTGATAATCATAGGATTTAACTTCTTGCAAAAGTAATCTAGTTCCATTTCATCATTAGATCATTAACTTGCTGGGTTGATTTCTGTAGGGAAGTTGCTTTCTTTTGGATTCTTAGATGTATGAATTATATTAGTGTTCTTAGGGAATGAGTTGGCTGGACACACAGGTAGGATCCTTATTTACATTCAGCAAATCAACTGCTTGATCTGTTTATGCATAGATTGTGCTTATTGCCTTTGAAATAAAAGACCTTCCTGGGTTTGACAATTTATATTGACCATTCTGTGTGTTAGCTTTAATTAACTGACATATAGAGTGACCAACAGAACTCATCGGTGTAACTTTGTACTTATTGGTCTTTCCATTGCCTTAGCTGCTGCCACTTCTTATACTACTGCTCGAAGTATTTCAGTGGGTAAAATTCCTTTCGGATGTGTTTGACGAATTTATCGCATGTGTCGATGGGTTCTCCTCTTTTATCCATATTTGTCAATAGGTTCTCCCACCAGCAGTGCAAAAAGGTTGACATCTTTAAGGATGCAATGGTGAATTTTTCAGCTTCAGAGAGTTGATTTACAGCGTAATAGGATTCCAATTGTTGCACCCAATTGTCGACGGATTCCGCGTCAATCTTACCTTCAAGATTTGGTATGTCCAAATTCATTTGCACTTTGAAGGGGATGATTTTATTGGAGTGATTTCTCATTGAGGATCCTCTGGATGTCAAAACGAATCGCAAGAGAATCTCGTTGAACTGGGCGAACATTTCAGTTCGTTGTTGAGCCAGAGCTTGCTCAATAAGCAATGTTGTCTTGTCGGCTATATGTCTATCATCTGTTTCTTATGTCATTTCTGGAAATCGCATTTGATTGGATTGCTAAGATTGTGAGCAAGTTTGAACTGGCATAAGTCAGGTAACTTTGAGAGAAGTGTATACACAGAACTTAAGCACGAAAAAAACTTAGTGCTCTAATACCAATGATCTAGGTCATGTCCAGGAAGCACGAGGGGGACAACATTTTGACTGAATGAATTGGCTCTATTATGGTGGAATCTTAATAAATAGAATGAGAAAAAGTAGGATTACGCAACACCGATAAACACAATATGCATAGACAATATGCAGGAATGCGAACTGTTCTTCTATTAATTGCAAAACAGATCAAAATAGATCAAAAAATGATGTATGTTACAATATTATATGTGCTTATAAAAAATTCTGAGATGCTTGGGTGCTTTCCCATTATGTTCAGTTACAAAGAAGAATTTAGAATGGTTTCAACAGTTCATCTGTTACAATCGACTAGAAGACAGATAGACTGTCTGTCAAAGTTCGACAGTCGTTGGTCACATGTTGATGCTGAATATCGATGTCGCAAACTTGTGAGGTTGTCGAACATGTCGAAGGTGCAGAATGTGTCGCAGTATGTCAAATTTGAGACTCGTCGGAGTTGTGTCGAAATCAGAACCTATCAAAGTTGTCGAAGTCATGTCGAGTCTAAACTTGTTGAAGTTGTATCGACATCGATGACTTGCCAACTATGATGTAGATCAATCAAAATTATGTAGGTGGATAAATTTTCAATCCCTAATGTTCTACTTTAACATTATAATATGCTTCTTGTCGTATTAAGGGGGGGTACCATTTCCCATTGTTGTAAGTATAAATTACTTCTACAATACCTTGCACTATTGCACAATTTCTCACATTTTCCCCTTTTCATAGGTTTTCCTCACCTATCTATAGAACTTTAGAATTCAAAACCTCACTCACTTATCTCCTTGCTTGCATTCCACATCTCGAGAAATAATAGTGCATACAACACTATGCATCTCCAATACAACAATTAGAAAATTCCAAAGAAAACAACCACACATAAAATCTAAAGCAACTATATGAATTCCCTTTCCAATCTGATAAAAGTTTCTTGTTTTGGAGTCACTAAAGTTGTTTATAATGACAAGGAGGTGATGATTATACGACACCAGCCTCACCTAATTTTAAATCATGAGCCTCCAAGATAATGGAAAAACAAAACAAATCTAAGTTGAACACCCACAGGATCATAACTAAGCCACTAAAATGTCATAAATAACCATATAAAAGTGCAATTAGACATTCATACCTTTACAACTTAATCCAGCTCTCGAAACCATATTTAGAAACCTACTCTAGTCATAGAAAATTAGTTTAGCCCTAGATACACTAATTAACCTAGAAACCTAATCTAGCCCTAGAAACCCTAGAAACCTAAAATAGCTCTAGAAACACTAATCTAAAACTTGAAAACTATTCTAGAATCCTAGAATCCTAATCTAGCCCTAGAAACCCTAGAAACCTAAACTAGCCCTAGAAACACTAATCTAACCCTATAAAACTATTCTAGAATCCTAGAAACCTAATCTAGCCTTAAAAACCTAATATATCCCTAGAAACACTAATCTCACCTTAGAAACCTAATCTATCCCTAGAAACACTATTATAACCCTAGAAACCTAATATAGCCCTAGAAACCCTATAAAGCTAATCCAACCCTAGAAACACTAATCTAACTCTAGAAACCTAATGTAGCCTCCACTACAACAAATTTGACTTTTAGGGGGGGTTATCTTCCACCTCCAAGAGTCTCTTTTGGGGTCATTTTTTACTTTGGAGGCAGTCTTTACAAAACCTCCCCCAATAGCACCAATTGCTAAAAGTTTGGAATTTTAGGGGCGGTTCTGGAAGAGATCAAAACTGCCCCTAAAAGTGACTTTTGGGGGCGGTTCTAAACCCTCCATAAAAGTAACTTTTAGGGGTGGTTTCAAACCCCTGTCGTAGAGACCTATGGGGATGGTTCCAAACCCCCCCATAAAATTTATTATTACAAAACTTTGGGGGAATTTACAAACCCCCCTCATAGGTACCTATGAGGATGGTTTCAAAGCCCCCCATAGGGGGCGGTTCTAAACCCTCCCTAAAACTCCATCTTACAAAACCAACACTAAAAGTTTATGTTTGGAATTTTAAGCACAGTTTTGGAAGAGGTCAAAACCAACACTATAAGTGACTTTTGAAGGCAGTTCTAGCCCCCCACACATTAAAAAAAGTGACTATTAGGGGTGTTTCTAAACCCCCCCTGATAGACACCTATGGGGGTAGTTCACAACCCTCCCTAAAAGACCTTATTACAAACCTTTGGGGGCAATTACAAATCCCTCTCTTACGTACCTATGGGGGAATTTGTAAACCCCCCTCGTAGATACCTATGAGGGTTGTTTGAAACCCCCCTAAAACTCCATCTTACAAACCTTTGGGGTCAGTTTTAAAACCCCTGCATAGACAGCTACATTGACGACCTTGAACCCCCCTCGTTGTAACATACAAGGGAAATTTTGAACCCCCCTCGTAGTGACATGTGAAGGTGGTTTAGAACCCCCCTTGTAGAAACATACAAAGTCATCTTGAAACCCCCCTATAGCCATAATAAATCATAATAAAATATATTTCATTAAAAATAACAATATTGCAATATCATTAGGGCACGAAGGAATTGAACCACCAACCTCCTGCTTGTAAGGAAAACACTCTTCCATTGAGATAGCACCATTTAAGAATTAGGGAAAGGAGCAATATTAACACCCAAATTGCATCATTTGTAATTCTAAGAAAATTCAATAAGATCTAAATACAACCATGCTTAAAATCCAATTTATATTTTCAAAAACAACCATGCTTAAAATCCAATTTATTTTTCCAAAGAATGTTGTTGCATATGTATATCTGTTAAACATTTATGCAAAGGTTGGTACATGAGATGAAACAACTGGATTGAGGTAGTTGGATTGAGGAAAATATATTTTTCTAGATACAAGGAAATCTTTTTCGGATTCATGTAGGATATAGTTATACAAAGGAAATATGACTGTATTCTCTTGTCAATCCAATTGCTTTATAAATACTAGAAGTGGGGACATTTATCAACTAACATTGCTTGAATGAATCAAACTTAAAATGGGATTTCACCAAGGAAATAAATAATGCCATGTCAGCAAGCATATAAATTGGGCCGTATAACACTTAATTTCAATTTGAAGATATAGGTGGATATGTCTAATCATCCAATAACTTTGAAATCTTGGAACCTCATGAAAACAATGCCTCTTGACCAAGAGTGACCCCAATCTATGTCATAACTTGAATTGTTCTTTTGTAACTCCAAAAAGGATAATTGTTTTAGGAGTGAGGACTTTTACGACATAGGATGCATGCTTTCCCCAACAACATGCTCTTTGTAAGACTAGAATAAGCAACAAGCAAATAAAACTCATAACACTAATATCAAATGTTTCTATTCTTGACATGCCAATTGTTATACAATCAAATTGACCAAGGAGACAAAAGAGACTTCATCCAAAACCCAAAAATAGGAAACCTTACCCACCCCGCTCCTTGTGGTAGGTGTGCATTAGAGTATTTTGATTGGGATAAGACATAGATTTTCAAGTCAGCAAGGTTCATCCATCTAGGTTTAAGAACACCATTCGATTTAGCTAATCAAATTGCATTGCAATCATATATTTACACAACAAAAAATCGTCCTAGCCAATGCATTTGTAACTTTCTAGGATTATTCAAATGTTTATTATCATATAGTATTACAAGATCACCTTTAACAAATTTCTTCATTTGAATTTGATTGTTATTCCATGATTTTGTTTGGTTTTTTCCATATTTTGATGAACATAAAGAAAAATCCCAAATTAGAAGTAGGAGGGCCTCTAGATTGGAATTCTCAAAGAACTAATAAAAGGGTCTTGCTACACCTACTCATGGCTAGCACAATGTAATTTCAAAGCATATGCACATAATGAAAATATCTTCTCCTATAAAGGGCATATTGGATGAGAAAATATTGGATTGATCATGCATTGAATAGTCTTGTATGGTTCTTTCTCTATAAATCAAATATATTCTCATGCACATTTGACATCAAGATGGATTGATGGCATAAAATACTAATCTTGTATTCCCTTATGCATCTATTCTTATGGCAATAAGAAAATTTTTATTCCTAGGGATTCTCATTGTAGGCTACAAGGTATTATGTATTTGTAATTTGATTAAGAAGACAGTGAACCAATTTCCTTTGACTTCAAGAGATTGTTTGATTCAAAAAGTAAGCATGTGTCTAAACCAGGATCCCATGTCCTATTAAATTATTATAGAAAGATGAGGCTATAACATCATGTATGACCTCATAAAAATGAGACTTTATAGGCTTTATACTAATCATTAGGATTCTAGAGTTAGTTACTCGAGAATGGTAGGAAATCCATTTCCCCATGAAAGTTTGTGTTTGATCCAAGAGGGTGGTGGAATGGTTAGTTTCACTATATCATAGTATTGCAACATGGTGTTTTTATATTTGATCTAGAAAATGACATTTGGATTAAACTTGTTGCAACCATGCCATACTGCATTTAGAGCATAGTCAGTCTTGGTTGATCACATTTTATTTAGTAACAATCTGAGACTAAAAAACCTCCCAAGCCCAAGCCAGTAAATGATGGGTGGGTACACATCATTACTAATATAGACCGAGATAAAAATTAATGAAGTATGCAAATTGTAGATGTCTAGTTTTAGAATAACAATTTATAGGCAATCTAATATGAAGTTTTTAATTTTCAAAGACAATAAAAAGGGAGCATGGTTGAAGTTACATCTGAATCTATTGTTAGATAAAGCTTCAATCATAATATCTTATTCTTGTAATGCAATAGTGATTTCATTTCCACTTGCACTATTCTTGAGAATTTGAGACTGTCATTTCCAAGGGCTTGAATTTTATTTCTTTGAACTGGCAGGATTAATATTCTTGGATGAACTTTGATGTGACATGTCAAACTTATCAAATTCATTCTGCATGTCACCAATTTTAACTTCAACAATAATTTTTTTTTGGATTATTAGAAGACACTCTTTTCTTCTTGGCTTGTGGTGTTGTGACTTCCATGGAATTTGTATTCCCTGAATCTAAAACAAAGACTCTGGGACTCAACTTTGGCTCAGGAAAATGGGTTTGGTGAAATTGATTAATCTGTATATTGTGAAGATAAACTATTCTAGCTAATAAATTAGACGATGATAAATTAATTTTTGTGGGAGAGAGGACAATCATCGATGCAAGAGTGTAATCCAACAAAAAAGTGCTTCTCATAAGTCTATATATCATGCTATAATGTATCTTTTCCATATGGTATAAAACCCTCCAAGAGTTCACTAATGCCTTGAACATATATTATATTAAAAAACAAAAAAATAAATAAATCTGAGCTGTATAAAACATATGCCTGAATGTTTGAAAATTCCAATGTAGATCCAAAAACAACAAGATGAGCAAAGAAATATGACATGACTTTGTAGAAAAAGTACCTCAATAATCTCTATTGGAGGAAGGAAATTGAAAAGTTGAAATAATACAAATTGGGCAACATGGGGACATTTTTTCTTTGTATTCCATTCTCGCGCATATTCCAAAAGTAATCTAAGTTCTTCTTTTCCTAGTTCACATATCCCTTTATGTATCTGATATTTTGTGTGTCCTTTGGTGAAAAAGGTGGGTATTTCTATCAGAAAAATAATATGACATCCTTGAAAATAAAGACATCAACCAAATAAGAGCCAAAACCAACCTGTACAGTTCAATGAAGACATTAAGGAACTAATAGGTCTTCTTAATTCAAATACAAGTTGAATTGTTTTCACATAGTTAGTATCTGCAAGAGCATTTGCTAGTTCCTAATCTTTCAATGTTGCTTCCTCGTACACCGGTGAAGCATATAACAAAGATTATTCTTTTATAAAAAATGTACTAGACAAATAAGGTAAGGTTTTCATATTGTACTAAGGCTACAAAAAAATAACAAGAATCAACGAGTTTTTTCAGAAAAGACAATTAACTTTCTGAAACCACACAACTTTGTATTGACATCATGGTACCAAATAATCCCATTGGCCTACTTTTGTGCTCATGTAACAGACATTAATAAAATGATCTAATCTTATCTATGTAAATTTATTGATTATATTAATAGGCAAAGGAAATTTTTTATTCAAAAAACAACATTCTATGCTATGTTATACTGTTGTGAACCAAAACACATTCTATGCAGATTTAGTGCTTAATTTGGCATTCTTTCCAATGATAAACAGTTACATGAAGTCAAATCAACATCTTTTAATTTTTCTTATCGATTTTTTTTATAAGATACGAGATTAAGATGTATATTCAATCTCTAGAAATTAATAAGACAAGAAAGAATCAACATGCAAAAGAAGATATAATCTCCTCATTTTATCAAGGAAACTCCCCAAGTATTCAACATCACAAAATTAAAATAATATGAAGTAAAGAGAAAAGTGCCTTTATCTAGGTCTGCAATGCCAAGAATTTGAACAAGTTCAACATGAATTTTAACTTCATGCCTCCCCAAGTGTGAACAAATTCATTGTTTACTTGTAAATTCAGTTTAATAGAAGTCTAAGGAACTGCGAGTTTTAATATTTTAACAAATAACAATGTCATGTTCCCATTTTGACAACACCATGAAGCAAATCGAACCCCATGGATCCTAGTGATAGATTGAATTAATTAATTAATAAGGGGTTAAGATGAGGCGATTAATTAATTAGGAGTGTGCATTTAATTTTATCCATAGTTGCTATCCACTTGGAATAAATATTTATGGTGTATTTAATATTTTTATTTGTTATGCTGAATAAATGGAGAAATTGGCCCACCAATTCAAATTAGTGGATAAGGTTGGAGGAATTACTTGGAGTAGAAGTCAAGTAAGCACTAGAGTCCAAAAATGATGCCAAAAATGAGAAAAGAGGAATATTTCAGGAAAAGCAACATAAATCCATAAAGCAGGAAAGTATGAAAAGCAAGAAAGTTCAGAAAAGAAGGAAAGTCAGAAAATGAGGAAAAAGAAGGAAAGCCAAAGCAAAGCAAATCAAAGCAAGGAAAGAATTTCCACTCATGGGTGATCTATTCTCACAAGTCACCAATCCAAGTAACTTTCTCAACGGGTCAACATGAATTCTATAAAAGAATGATTCCAACTCCATTTCCCATCTTTTGCTAGTGTGAGGAATTTTATGAATGCATTTGTGCATCCAAGACTTGGGAGGTGTGCCCCTAGTCAAGCATGGGAGATGTGCCCCAGCTTTCTGTGAGAGGATGATGACATCCAACCATTATCACTGATTTTATTTGCATGTATTGAATCTTAATAGATTGAATCAGAAGTTTAGAGCTATCTTCATCAAAGTCAGAGATTGAATCCTTCCTCCTTCTTTTATATAGCTAGTTTCTTATGTGCAAGAGGAGAGATTATTCCTTCATCTTCCGAGAGACATATTGGACTATTCCTGATGTTATAACATATTATTGAAGCTTCTCAGGTCGAAACAAAAGTTCAGAACCATCTTCACCAAAGTTAGAAATCGAATCCTCCCTCCTCCTTCTATTCTACAACTAGTTTCTTATGTGCAAGAGGAGAGACTCTTCTATCATCTTATGAGAGGCATCATGGCCTATTTATGATGTAATAACAGAGTATGTAATGGTATGATATCATTCACTTCAATACAAATTACAAAACTCGGAATTATTCTCCAATTTATGCACCCTTGCTAGATTTAGCTATATTTTGACTAGCTTTCAATGAATGGTTCATAAATCAATGAGTAAAGGTCCAAATGAAGTCATTCTAGTTCCTGTAGTTATCTAACATATCACATGTCATGATACAACAACTTTTCCATAATTTCGATTACCTTTGAGCATTGTTTGGGAGTCCACAAGTCAAACTAGTTGAGCTATCCTTAATTGCTATTTTACTAAGTTTTGTTATCATACTTTCCCAGATCTGCATATAAATTTTTGAAATGTTATTTTATGATTCAATGACTGTAAATGAATGATTATTAGCCTCTATGATGTCTGCAACAACCTTTTCCAACTTTCGGTCAATTTCCCTACCCATACTAGTTTGCATATGTTGAGAAGCCCAGGAGCATTGGAGTAGAGTTCAGCTGGGCTGTTCTTGAAAAATAAATGGTCTCAGTACTTTGTGCAGAGGTGTAAAATCAGATCATAACATTTCATCCATCCATAGCCTTTGAACTTGCCCATCTCCAGCAATTCTAGCTTCCACAATCACTATTTTAATCAATTTTAAAGAAGTCTTGAGTTAGTGTTCCAAATCCTAAGTTGGTGCATTACAAACAAAAAATTCACCAAAAGATACAGCTGCACTTTCAACTCATCATTGCTGACAGGAATAGAGTCATGTACAAGGTTCCCAATAGAACCCAACAAAAAATATAGGGAAACCTTTTCCACCTAGACCTCTGTTTCTATCGTAGATGACATTTTCCTTTTCTCTTCTATCTTCTTTATCATTTTAGATGCATCTTCCTTAGCCTTTCAAAAATAAGTGCAGCATAAAATAAGTCAACATGTATTACAAGTCATTTGACCAATTATTCCCAAAAGAAAAAGAAAAAGAAAACTATCATTTACTAATCAAGTTAAAAAAATCTTTAGGTACATATTCATAGTAGTTCTTGGTAAACAACCACACAAGGGTGCTACAGATTGTACAAAATAGATAATAGTTTAAATGTGTCCAAATATTAAGCTAAAAATTTTGAATTTTAAAGGACTTTATCCAAGGGGAATTTTTAGACCATCCTCTATCTCGAACTTATTGAATTCATCATGGCATATGCAATAGGATTACTAGTAGTAGCATGGCTAGTGCATGCCTTGCATGGTTTAATTTTTATTAAAAATTGTTTTTTCCTCAAACTAGTTTCCTTTGAAGTTTAATTGTTATACAAGAAAATAGTTAGTTTAATGCTTTAACATTTTTGAGTGTATTGGAAACCGAATCTCTGTAGACACTTGAACCAATAAACAAAGTAATCATTAAGTTTGAAATTGAAATTGCAATAAAATCACTCTCAAGTGACTTACTTGGTTAGTCACTGCATATTGAATGGCTATAATGCAAGGTAGACAACAACACAAATCAATGGCAATCATACATGTCACTACAACAAAAAATACATCAAATTCCATAAACAAAATTCAAATCTTGCAATGTAACCATGTGATGATGAAACCCATCAGTTCAAGAAATTTGTTATCATGAGTGCAAGTTGATTAATTTTTATTAAAAAATGTTTTTTACCCAAATAGTGTCGCAACCTGTAGGAGATCGAGTAGGTATGGACTTATTCAGTTTGAATTTTGTACGCAAAGATACCACACTTTTCCTCTTTAGGGGACTTTATTCTTTGGGATGATTTCAACACTTGTCCTAAGATCTGCTAGATTCTTATTCACGTTATGATTGAGGATGGGATTTTCCGTCATGACCTTGAATGGGAGGATTTTTAACTCCATATGTACTTGACACATGGCTGATGTCTAATAACAACTTACAAGAGACAGCTTATCCATTTTTGTGATTTGAATGGTTTTCTATTCTTAATGAGTTCTCTTAATTTTTTGGATTTGATAGATACACTTGCTTCCCTCACAAGGGTGGGGCTAGTGGTATTGACCATATCACTGCAAACATGTAACTTGTCCTTTAAATTTTGGGTTTCCATGTTACTCACCTTCTTCCCATTACTGACCATGGACACTCTTATAGTTGAATTATTATAATGGTCATATGTGTATTATAGTTGATTTGTACATTAGTTAATAAAGGAACATGCCATATTTAGATTAGCTTAAGAATTCAATTAGTTTATAAGATTGGGAATACAAACAATTACTCACTCAATGTACCCACATAAAAGATGTGTTTTGAAGTATGTTATTTGAATGGTTCTCTCTATCATTGTTGGCGTGCTTGTTTTCTACAACTATTGTATGCATTTACTAAAATGGTGTCAGAGGCATGGTAATAGTTGACATCTGTGACATGGTGAAGGTCAATGAAATGAGACTAAAGGACTGTGGTAACAAATTGACATAGGATTATGGACAACAGATTGACTGGAACACCAGGACAACTAGCTAATCAAGTTGATATGAGAGGGAAGTGGGTGTTGCATGCCCACATTGAGGGACAGAATTGTGCAATAAAAGAACTATAACAAGAAGTATTAACTATTATAATGAAAAGAAGAGGTCTGAAACAGACTTGTAGAAGACCAAATTTGGGAGTAGGAAGCACAAAACCCAAGGCCCAAACCTGTAGCAATGCAGAATGGACTTGTAACAGCATGAAACAAACCTTTAAAAGCAAGGAACATAAGTATAATGGGTGTGTACATGCAATACACATCCTGAGGTAGGCGCACAAAATTGTAAGGAATAGTCCCAAAAATGCAAGATAGGCATGGCATCTAGAACATGCATGAAACATGCAAGAAAACAAACATTTCTTGCATAAAATTCAAAGAAACAACTTGCAATTGGTTTTGATGTAAGATAAGTATTGGATTTTATTTTCTAGTATACAAGAAGATCAAAATTATATGGCAACATAAATACTTGTAGAAACATAAAATAATTTCGAGTGGTAACAAAATTCAGAGGTAAATTATCCGTGGAAAATAAATCCATAAGGAAAAATTATTTTTTGTAGAATAAATAATTTTCGTATTCAACCAACAAAATATAATCCTCAATGGGTATGGCTAAGAGTGAGTTACAACATATTGACAAAGAGAAAAGAACTTGGATTATTGTTCTTATACATTCCCCACTTTACAATAGTAATAGTTTTCATTATATGGAAGGAGAGAGTATGCAGACTGCCTAGACTCATTTTCATTGCTATTTGAAGAATCAAACATGCTGATGTATGGTGAGTCTATCCATAATAGTTCATATTTAGCTCAGAATTGAGTTCAAGACCATTTATTCTTGTTCAGAACTATTGTTTTCTACTTCTTGGGTTGAAATTAGGCCTCCCTATTTGTTTCCATGCCCATAATTACTCCAAAGGTGCCTATAATTAGAGGAGGCTGCATGAGTGTTAAGAAGTGCCCATATTTCACAAAACTATTGTTTCATCTTCTTTTATTGTTGGTTATAGGTTTGAAATTTCCAAGAATTTCCTACATTGCACCCAAAGCTGAGAAATGACCTCCTTCATCACTATTAAGAGGTTAGAGTGGGTTCAGACTTACTTCAATAGGCTTAGGAACTATGGAAAAAGTATATTTTCTATTAGGAAAACAAAAATTATTAAGACCTCGGTACAGTACCTCGAGGACATTAGTAATCAAGCATAAAATTATTTGCATCTTCAATGAAGATGGCTTCAATTGTTGTCAGACTCCAAATATGAATACAGTTATAAAATTAGCTCTAAAGTATAATCTAAACGCTATAGAAAAAAGAATGAGTCTTCTTACTTTTGAATCTTATCAAGGATAAAATTTAAAGTCAATCCTATAAGGCCTGCATAATTTAACTTGGTCTACCTCCAGAACCAAGTTCTAGAATCTATAAGGCCTAAGTACATTTATTGAAAGCAATCTCGAAGAGTTGAAGGGATCAAAATGCCATTTTGGCACATGTGCAGCTGATAGATAATGACAAATTGAGATAATTTGACAGGTGGGTTTAGTGAAAAACCCATGGCACTACAACATCCATAGTTGGCTTATCACGAACAGATTTGAGGGTGAACAGATGATTGTACCATCATGTTAAGCACCAATGTTCATGTAGGATCCTAAAGTAATCATTCCTAATTGAACTTTGATCTCTTTTGCATAGTTGTTTGAAGACCCCTGTAGCAGAAGAAGAAGGCATTTTTGGGTTAATTCTGGCAATGTTTTGGGGTTGTTCATTCTTCATAATAAAAACAAGTTGTAATAGTGACAATTTTCTCATATATTGAAGGCTACAAGAATGTTTTCACTATTTGAAGAATCATATGTTCATGGTCAAATGTGGAGTATCCAAGCACCTGTTCAAAAAGTACCGATCTTCTTCACTATATCATACTTAGCCTATATATCAATGTTGTTAAAAATATTGGTTAGAAAGCAAGGACCTATGGATTGTATGGTGACTAATGAAGAGGAGATACCATTTAATGTTCTCTAGGGTTTCTAGAATGGCAGGAAGATTTTTGACAAGCAACATCTTTCCAAACCTGTGCATAGCAGTGATGAAATCTAGGCTTGTTTTGTCCTTTTTGAAGCAATGAACCTCATTCTGGTCAATATTTTCAATTCCACGGTGCTATCCCACTATGTCTTGGCACAATTTCAAAACAAGATCTAGAAATTTCATATTGTGCTAAGTATGGGTAACCTATGCATGCAAATGACAACAAGTATTACTCAACTTGTGGGAAAATAGTGGCAGAAATGAAGCAAATCTAGGCACAATCTAGGCATACTTGGAGACTACAACCCTGATCCTAGCAGGAAGCATTGGTCTACTAATAGGTATGGATCTAAAATTTGTGAATTTGTGACAAATGTACAATCAAGAAGGATTAGTGACATATTTATAATACTTACAAAGGGATATTTTACTAATGTTTCACCTTAATAAAAATTTCAATAATAGTAAGGTTATAGGTTTTAGTATAACAAGGATAAAATTAGGAAAGTAGCAGGTTAAACAGGTTCAACCATTTCCCCGGCAATACTAAGCACTAAATAACATGTTTGTATAAAATATAGAATAAGGAGATGGAAAAAGATGTAGAAGACAATATCTAAAGCATGAACAACCTTCTACTGTAACATTAGATTTTCCACAAATATGAGCATGAGAACATATCAATATTCAAATAACACTTTCCAAATGGGGTTTCTTATTACCTATATAAAGCATTATATGCTCTAAAGTCCCTTGTATATTGATATTTATGGAACCAATTTACCATCATGTAAGTAGGACAACCACCAAACTATAATCTCTTCCTAGGATACATCATAGTAGTCATCAGTTAGTAGACCTTTCAAAATTGTACCGGTCTACATATGTTAATATATGTAATAGCCCGAAGGGTTAGCTCAGTTGGTAGGTTATCTTGTGCAAAGGTTCACATAGGTCTCAAGATCAAATTTGATTGAGTTGCTTGGGGCCACTGGTTAAATTTGATGCACGTATGCATGCTTTTCCATTTTTTGGTCATCAAATACAGGTCAAAGTGGAAATTACACATCAGTGGTGAAGTTTAACTTGTTTTGGAGCCGTCAAATTGAAGGTCATGCTAAAATAATGCTTGCATATATATATATATATATATATATATATATATATATATATATATATATAATAGTTTCAGTGATACTTAGTACTGCTGACTAGAGTCTGATTTATTATGCGCAGGGGGCCATGGATGGATAGCTATCGATCTGTTGGGTATAAATTAATACAAAGTTGAAATTTGGATTTGGTAGATGAAGAGATTTTTTGTAGTTTGTTTTCTCTATATCCATCAATTCCAAATCCCAATCTTCCATTTACATCCTGAATCCCTAGTTCATCAATCATGATTCATGAATCGTAACTGTAAGTCATTTGTCCCACCTCCTCATTTCCTCATCCCTTGACATCAATAGATAAAAACAGTGGTAACTCAGAAGTGGAAGTGGAACAGGGACTTCAGTGACTAGTGAGAACGCTAACCAAGAGAGCACAAGAGAAGCAGAGCCAAACCTTGCAAGGTTAGTACATTCTGAAACTAATCTATTTTATGCATGAATCCTTATTATAAAACTACTTATGTGTCCAACCCAACCCAACCAGTTTGAATCAAAGTAGAGGAATATTCAATTTTGTAGACAATTGTGTGTCCTTCGAAAAAAACCATTCCTTCCCTTAATGTGTTTGTAGTCCCTAAAATTAGAGTGGAGGTTGACATAATGCTGACACCCTTTACCTATGTGAGTATGTCTTCCATTAATGTAGAGAAGATAGTTTGTGCTACTTACTTTGTGAATTCATCTTTTGAATGTTGATATTTTTGGTTGAGAGTTATGAAATCCATGGAGAGCTCTGAATGGTTGTGGCCATTATGAGCTCTATTGTATGTGTATCCTGCATGGTTTGTGAAATTTTTCTTGAGGAGGATGCTGTTTGCTAGCTGGAGATTTCACTCTAGGGTTAGAGAGAGTGGAGTGTGTCAAGCCTAATATATATACTTATTAATAATATAACATTAAATTGTCAACCAAAGAATCCGTCGACTTTGAGGTGCAAGAACTATATGTGTAGGACCAGAGCCTATAGCCTAATCTAATCAATTGATGCCTAATGTCACCAAATGAACAAATCAAACTATTGAATTCTCCATCCTCAGTACAGAAAGTTATTATAGAAAATACTATACTAAAAGATTTTATAAATGCCTACAATGTTACTAAATCCTAGTTTCTATAAATGATCTACTACTCTAGATAAAAAAATGCAGATTCCAATGGTCATAATCCACAATTGAAGTATTATTCTATCTATGCTTGATCCTTATGATGAAAATTATACAATGGAAATTGAAACTTTTACAATGAATTTGACTTGAATCTAACACATCAAAGTGATTAACTACTTCTAGGAATGGAATGGAAATTATGTACATGATTTTTACAATGACTTTTTCCTAAACAAGTTATACTACCACAAAATGTATGCAAGTACGACCCTACGCAAAAAAGAGTTATGATCTAAATTCATATAACTATTGATTTTTATACAATTGCTAATCAAATAAATTCAAAAGTATGAACTAAATAATTACAAGATTATACAAGTCTAATGAGTGCTTCATTTGTGGGTTCTTCAATTCAAAAAAATCAAAGAAAAATAAATGCATATATATGTACACAATCTCTTCTATGCAGTCAAAATTATCCCAGACTTCAACTCCTAAATAATTTCAAAATACTAGTAGTATGGAATCTAGTTTAAATCTAAGAGAGTGAATTTAAACTATTTAAATATAATCACAATGATATCCTACATGTATGAAAGGAGCAATATAATCTACTCTAAAGTGAGTTTGACAAGAAAAAATATCTAAGTTTGAACACATCAAGATTATGATATGGTACAAAATAAAATTTACACTTAATAATTATGTTCACAAATGAGTTACTGTAACTACAAGTATATAAGAAATGTAAATCTAATTATAGAGGACATTAGCAACCTATAGAAATGAAATATATGCCAAATTTATTAAGTAAACAAATGACTATGAGTATGCAAGATGTATAAATGCAATCTACAAGACAATAGAAACCTACATAAAATTATATGCAATTATAACCTATAGTACAAATATGAACAAAATCAGAATGAATTTAAACTATAAACAACAATAAGATGAACTTAAACTATTATGAAACAATTTAATCAAAGGAAATATGATTGTTCGTCTAAAAAGAATCCTTATCCAATTAGAACATATATAAGCACATGGACATTTGAAAAAAAAAAAAAAAAGACAAGATCTGCAACACGCAACAAACTAATTAGTATGATCTTGACAAGAAATTATAAAATGAAAAATAACAGGAACACAAACTAGATTAGAAATTCTAACTTTTAAACAAAATTAAAAGAAAGAAGACTTCACTCTCCAGTAGGTTGGGCCATTGCTTCCTGGTCACTGAGCCCTGAGCTACTCTATCTCAAATGATGAAAAGAAGCACAATTTCCTAAATTCAAACTTTCATTAACAAAATAATCAAATTCCATTACAACATTAACAACATAGTCTCAAGAATACAAAATAAATTTTGGCAGCATAACTGTGCATTCTCAATCTTACTCTTCATTTTGTTGTTCAATCCCTCCTATTTATAATCATTACATTGAGAAGGGGTCTTACATCCAAAAAGAATGGTGAAATTCCACGTAGCTAAGGTGTTTTCAGAATATGACCACATTTAATTTATAGGTTTTACAATTTTATAAAACCACAAATATCTTCCAGATGGTTGCAAATTTGGAGAAATTCCTCACATCTAAGCTAAATCATGCAATTATACAAGTGGATTTTCTACCATTTTTCTTAATTTCTCATTGTTTGCTCAAAACACCCATCTGAAGTTAGCTTCTTGTGAACCGACGAGAATTTTTGGCTATTAATGATGCTCAAAAGACTGAAACAGACTGGGAGTTGGTGTGCCACATTGGATGCATTGAATTGGAATTCTGATTGGTGTAAAAGTGAGTACCAAAATGGACACCTGCTACCAAGATCTTCAACACATGCATAATTAACCCTGAAATATTCTTAATTCATCAAAACATATGAAATCTATCCAAAATTAGGACAATTTTACCTCTTCATGTTTGTTGAAGGAGCATTAACTAATAATATCAAATGGGAGGTGGCATAGTTATGTAGAGGATGCAAAACAATGATTAGAAGGTAAGGTTTTGATGATACAAACTGATCAAAATGGAGGGTTGCAGAGTGTGAAACATTGCAATAGCCCTCATTTTGAATGTGGTGGCTATTCCTGTGCTAACTTAATGAAAAGTTGCATCTGAAGATATTCACACATGGAATTTTCTATCACTGAGACTGACGTTGTTGTGTAACTTGATGTTTCTATAAGAAGTGAATGATCAACTGATTCTGAAGATATTCACATGTGGATCTTCTACTATCATCCAAAGTGATGTTGTTATGTAGTTTGATGTTTCTATTAGACCATCGGATGGGATGATAAATTTGTGATGTGTATCGAAATTAGAAACCTTAACTGTTTCAAATATTTTTATAAACCCTCACCCCATTTGTTGGCAACATGATATGGGAAGATAGCCAACAGTTTTTTGGCTAGGGTGCATGATCATCATAGGAAACATCCTATGAATTGAAAAACATTGAAATTTATGTAGAAACACTGAAATCACTCTGAAATTGATTCGCCTAGGAAAATATTGGTTATACTCTCCCTAGTTTTTCACTTTCAATTCATTGAATTCTTGAATCTTTGGATTTCATGGGTTTTGATTTGATTACAAGGGTCTTATTGCATAAGTCTTGGGCCTATTCCACTTATGGGACTACTCATATCTAAGCTTGAACTCATATTTTTTTCCCTTTCTATGCACCATCGCCCCCTCTCTTTGAGTATTAGGGCGAGGCCATCCCTCCTTGCAGGTTTATAGGGGGACGATGCTCCCTTGACCATCCCTCCCCTCTATTCTATGACAAAGCGATGGTGCTCTAATATGGGTTGATTGAAGGGTTCTGATCTATTTTTTCTCATATCTCTATCTAGTTTGTTCTTAGAACCACATCTTGGGTATCATAACATCTTTGAAACCCTCAGATAGTCTTCTTTTGAAGTGTTTGAGTGATTCTTTTGCTTTCAATTCTTCTTCTTTGAGTGGGTTTGATAACTTCTTGAATTAGTGCTTAGGTCTCTAATTTGATCCCTCTAGTTTGGTGGTGATATTAGATGACTATTTTATCCTCTTTTTCTTTCCTAAAACTTTTTTTAAGTTAGTACTATAGCAAGTGTATATTTTTTCATTCTTTATCACACATTGTATGCCAAACATTGGGATATCGCAATGAGTTTCAGTGGTCTTTAGTTGTCCTATTGATCACTGTTTTTTCTTGTTGCATTTGATCATCTGAAGTTGCTTGTTACATGCATATTCTTGATGTTATTTTGTTTCATAATTATAAACAAAAGGGAATGGTCCACATCACAGTTGACATTATTTTCGGATTCTAATTTCGACACATATTTGACCAGTCATCGACATTGACACAACTTCGACAAGTTCCGACTTCGACATGACTTCAACAACTCCACGACTTCGACAAATTCCACAACCTCACAGTTTCGCGACATCGACATGCAGTGTCGATCTGCGACTTGCGATTGTCGAACATCGACAGGCTATCTCTCTGTCTTCCAATCGACTGTAACGGCTGAACTACTGAACCATTCTATCTTCTTTGTAACTAAACGTAATGGGAAAGAACCCAAGCATCTTAGCACTCTCTATATAATCATGTAAACTATTGTAATAAACAAGCATAGAATCAATCGATGATCTCATATATAGTAATAGAAGATCAGTTCGCATTCTTGCATATTGTCTGTGTATATTTGTGTTATGTCTACGTAGTGTAATCCTCCTTTGCGCATTTTGTTTCATAAGATTGTGCCATAACAGAGCCGACTCATTCAGTCGAACCATTTTCCCCCTCATGCTTCCTAGCCATGTGTGGATCATTGCTATTAGAGCACTCAGTTTTGTTCGTGCTTAAGTTTGCATAGACACTTCCACCGAAGTTAACGACTTATTCTTGTTCAAACACACTCACAATCTCACCAATCCAACCAGACGCTACCTCCAGAAATGACAGAAGAAACATACGATAGACATGTAGCTGACAAGACAACACAACTTATTGAGCAAGCATTGAATCGACAACAAACTAAAATGTTTGCCCAGTTCAATGAAATCCTCACATGATTTGCTTTGACATCCGAAAGATATTCGATGAGCACTCACTCTGATAAAATCATCCCCTTCAAAGTGAAAACAAATTTGGGCATACCGAATCTTGAAGGAAATATTGACATGGAAACCATCGACAATTGGGTGCAACAATTGGAATCCTAGTACTCTATGAATCAACTCTCAAAATCTGACAAGATCACCATTTCAGCCTTAAAGATGTCAACATCTGTGCACTTTTGGTGGGAGAACCTCTCGAAAAATATGGAGAAAAGCGGAGACCCCATCGACACATGGGATAAAGTCATTGAACACATCCGAAAGGAATTTCACCTGCCCAAATACCTCATGCAACAGTATAAGAAGTGGAAGCAACTATGGCAATAGAAAGACCAATTAGTACAGAGTTACACTGATGAGCTCTATCGACTCATGGATAGACTTGGCATCCAAGAAGAAGAGAAATTTCTTGTTCTAAAGTACATCAACGGATTATCCCAGTACATCCAGCAAGAGATGGAATTTCTGACTATCATTACGCTTGTGGATGCATTCCACTATGCCGGGAAAGCACGCTTCGCAACAAAGCCGACATCAGGATGACCACCTAACAAGAAGACACCAACCAACTTCGACAAGTAGAAATCTTCTCAGCCAACTTCACCAAATCCAGATCACGACAAAAATCCTTTTCAGAAAATGGAACATAGAAAACAACCGCCCAACGGGAAATGGTGTGATGACCACCACTCATCTTAGCATGATAGATCTGAATTCAAATCTAGGAAGACATTTTTGGTAAAAGTGCTGACATATGACGTGTTCGGCAAGACAGTGGAAGAATCGGATCCAGACGCAACGACCCTTATGACATTGACATCGAACACTCCAACAGCCTCGACTATCGTCGACGAGGAGGAACAAGATCCTTTGTTCCATATATGGATATGGGTCCAGCACAACCCATTACATCTGATTGTGGATAACGGTAGCCAGAAGAACTTCATTTTTGAATATCTTGTGAAGAAACTAGGTCTTGTCACCCCTCCGCATCCTCAACCTTACAACTTCAGTTGGATGAAGGATTTACAGGAACTACGGATCACCCGACAATGCAAACTCACCTACTTCATAAATCCTTTTGAAGATGAAGTACTCTGTGATGTAGCACCACTCTCCGTCGCCGACGCCCTATTTGGGAAACCTTACCTATGGGATCTCCATGGAAGTTATCAGTCACGATCGCAGAAGGTGATTATCAAAATCCAGAATCGATGGTACACCATTCCAAAGCGATGACCTACACCAACAGTTTCAATTATATATGCTAAACAGACAAAGAAGCTCATCAATCATGCTTAGAAGTTTGCATTAATCATGATCAAACTTCAACATTCTAGGAAGACTACAGTGATGAGTCGACTCACCAACCAAAGCATCTCCCGAAAGAACCAGTTGATCGATAATGTTCTCGACGGGTATCAGAGTTTATTCCAAGATATAGATAGAGTACCTCAACATTGCCAGGTAAAGCAATCCATTGAACTTGCTCCTGGTTCTTCTTTTCCAAACACATCTGTTTATAGAAGATCCATTCTCGAAAATGAAGAGATTCTCAGAAAAATCCAAGATTTGATCGACAAAGGTCATATCCGACCCAGCTCCTCTCCTTGTGGAATTCCAGTCGTCCTCGTTCCAAAGAAATATGAGACTTGTCTCATGTGCATTGAATACAAGGCACTCAACAAAATTTCGGTAAATAATCGCTACCCTCTGCCGTGGATAGACAAGCTCATCAACTGTCTGAAAGGTTCTAAATTATTTACTAAGCTTGAACTCAAGTTGAGATATCATCAGATTCCAATCGAGCCCTCAGATTTGTTAAGATTTAATATGCTAAGACAGAAAATAGCAGCATTACATTCCATTTCACAATAATAGCATATACAAGATCACTGAAGAAACAACAATCACAACATAAACACAAGAGACACAGATTTATCCTGGGAAACCCTCATGGGGTAGAAAACCCAGCAAAGCTTCCTCAATATAGATGACCAGCAATATACAAAGATGCAAACCAAAGACATGATCTCCTCCTCCACCATAGCAGACCTCTCCTCCACAAGTGCGCTACTCTCAAGTTAGTGAGTGTGTGTTAAATGAGGAATACACCTCCTCTATTTATACACTACTCCGACTTGTCTTTTACACAAATCATGTAGGCTCGTATTTAACCAATGGGTTAAATACCCCACTACAACTGACTAGGCCGACCCCTCTAGGGTGGTCTAATAAACCTTTGACCCATATAACACATACAGGGCCGACCCCCACTAGGGAATTCTAATAACCCAAGTTACCACATTCCGACGGAGGAATAAACATCTCTGGATATACAATAAGATCTTCTAGGAGGAATGAAACATCTCCAGAATAATAAAGTACAAATATAATATTCTTTGAAGTTACAATATCTCAACACTCCCCCTTAACGAGAAGGATATTATAACAACATCTACATGAGCAAGGAGTCATCAACATCATACATGATACATCTATAAATCATTGGAAGCTTTCTCAACATCATCAGTAACTCAAGCAGTTACTGGAACATCTTCAATACTGGAACATCAACATCTTCAGTACTGAGTCTTTATCTTCTGCAGCACTCGAACAGCTACGACAACATCAACATTTGGATCCTCACGATCATCAGCATCGTCATCATACGATCATCAACATCGGGATCATCTCGATCTACAGCATCTGGATCATCTTGATCTACAACATCTGGATCATCTCGATCTACAAAATCTGGATCATATTGATCTACAACATCTGGATCATCTTGATCTACAGCATCTGGATCATCACGATCTACAACATCTGGATCATCTCGATCTATAGCATCTGGATCATCTCGATCTACAACATCTGGATCATCTCGATCTACAACATATCTACAGCATCTGGATCATCTGTATTAGTATCCACACTAATACATCTATCATCAAAACATGTATTCTCACTAATACATCTATCATCAAAAGCATGTATTCTCACTTAATACATCTATCATCAAAAGCATGTATTCTCACTAATACATTTATCAAAAGCATGTATTCTCACTAATACATCTATTATCAAAAGCATGTATTCTCACTAATACATCTATAATCAAAAGCATGTATTCTTACTAATACATCTATCATCAATAGCATGTATTCTCACTAATACATCTATCATCAAAACATAGCAGCATACCCTGCAACACATACGATCATATTACAGGATGATCAATCCTGCTCTCTTTAGGACATAGATCCATGGATGATACAATCCATATCAAGTTCCAGGATGATCAATCCTTATCACTTTAAGACAAGTCTCATGTCTAGGGACAATGCAATCCCATCACATACATTTTGAACCCAGTTCACGAACGATGCAGTCCTCTCATGTACATTTTGAACCCAGTTCATGGACGATGCAGTCCTCACGTACATTTTGAACCCAGTTCATGGACGATGCAGTCCTCACGTACATTTTGAACCCAGTTCATGGACGATGCAGTCCTCTCACGTACATTTTGAACCCAGTTCATGGACGATGCAGTCCTCACGTACATTTTGAACCCAGTTCACGGACGATGCAGTCCTCTCATGTACATTTTGAACCTAGTTCACGGATGATGCAGTCCTCTCACGTACATTTTGAACCCAGTTCATGGACGATGCAGTCCTCACGCACATTTTGAACCCAGTTCATGGACAATGCAGTCCTCACGTACATTTTGAACCCAGTTCATAGACGATGCAGTCCTCTCACGTACATTTTGAACCCAGTTCATGGATGATGCAGTCCTCACGTACATTTTGAACCGAGGTCCATGGACGATGCAGTCCTATCTTCAATTCTCGGAGACATTAGTCTACGGATCAATTCTGGGACCTAAGTCCAGGGAAGATACAATCCCCTACCTATTCATTCAGGACTTCATTCTCAGAGACATCTTGTCTACGGCTCTCTTTAGGACTGAAGTCCAAGGATGATCCAATCCTCACATGTCCACCAAGGACTTCATTCTCGAAGACATCTGTCTACGACTCTCTTTAGAACATGTGTTCAAGGATGATACAATCCCTCTTCTTTCTCGGAGACGTCTGTCTACGGCTCACTTTAGGACTGAAATCCAAGGATGATTCAATCCTCACATGTCCACGAAGGACTTCATTCTCGAAGACATACGTCTACGACTCTTTTTAGGACATGTGTTCAAGGATGATGCAATCGCTCTTCTTTCTTGGAGACACCTGTCTACGGCTCCTTTTAGAACATATGTTCAACGATGATGCAATCCCCATTTTTTTTTTCGGAGACACCTGTCTACGGCTCCTTTTAGAACATATGTTCAAGGATGATGCAATCCCCTTGTCACCTTAGACCCTGTCTAAGGACCATCCACCAACCTCTCTGTCGGCATCACCAATATAGGTATCCACATCATCGACCTCACTGTCGATGCAGGCGATCTCATCATAAGTGATCACATCGCTCCCCCTTTCGAGGAGGGTCCTTTTGAACTATTTTAAGTTTGTCTCAGAAAACTTTACTTGAGGTAGAGGTTTGGTTAGTACATCGGTAACTTGTTACAAATTTGAACATTAATTCCTTTCTGCACCATATCTTGTATATAGAAATGTCAGATCTCTATGTGCTTTGACTTATCATGGAACACTGGATTCTCTGCCATTTTGATACAACTCTGTTTGTCACACAGGATCACAGTTGAGTCTATCTCTAAGTCAAACATTCCTGAAGCCATACTACTTCATAACTTAGCAGAGCAAGCAGCCATATATTCTGCTTGTGCTAAGAGCCACATTAAATTGTTTCCTACTAAACCACGAGATCATGGCTAATCCCATAATAACATCCTCTCGATGTGCTCTTCTTGTCTGATACACTTCCTTCCCAATCAACATCTGTGTAGCCATCTAAAGTCATGATCTCCAAGATAACATAGATCAAAGTCTATTGTGTCCTTTAGGTACCGCATCACATGATTTGCAACTTATCAAGTGAACACATCTAGTTTCCACTAGATACTAACTCAATGTGTTCACAGCAAAGCATATATCTGACCTAGTATTCGTTGGATACATCAATGACCCAATAAATTTTCTGTACAGAGTTATATCCACTAACTCTGATGAGTCATCTGCTAACAGCTTCAAGTTGGAATCCATGAGAGTGGCCATTCCAACACATCAATTCTTCTCAAGATTTCTCAGCATACTTTCCCTAGTTGAGAAAGATTTCGTACGAGCCTTGCCACACTTCTAGACCTAGGAAGTAATGCATCAATCTGAGATCTTTCATTTTCATTTCTGTTTCTCATTTCCTATCAGAAAGATATCATCTACATACAATAATAGTATGATCCATAACCTTAAGGTAAAGGTTAGGAACAACTTTACTTTTGGTAAAGCCCAAGCTTATCAAGAAACTATCAGTTCTCCCTTTGTGACTGAACATCATTCACACTCTGCATTGAATGATCTTCTGCATATCTATCTGTGCCATCTCCCGTTTGATGGGTCTATTGATATGGGCCTCAATATCATTCGAACTCTGTGGTGAGTTCCTTCTTGCATCCATGTCATCTGTGTCTAGAAACCATATTCAACCTTGTAGCAAAGGTTGAGATCCACATCACCCATGGTGATCATTAAGCTCATCAATTGATTATCGATCCTGGGTACCCATACAGAACCTGATTCACACTTCTTCTTTAATTACATCATTAAGAGAATGGTCTTATCTAGTTACTTGGAGCAAACATCTCGTCATGATTCTCTTCCTTTTTCTAAGAGAATCTTCTAGCCATGAGCCTTCTATATTTTGTTTGATTTGTAAATCTTCTTGTTGAACATCCATCACTTGTTCGGTGTTCATCATTCTTCATGATCTTTCCTACATATCAAAATTAAGTACATGATTAGTAATACTTCATAATCATGAAATCATGTTGACATGATAACCTATTATGCATACAGATATCATTTACATAGTTATGCAACTATTTTGACCAATACTTTGGCACAACACTTTCCCATATCCTGTATGCATACAGTGGCTATCTAGATGCCTTCCATCTCTACCAGAACATACTATCGAGAGTGTGCACAGCTCTCAGCATGTCATCAAAGAGGTTTCATTCTAGGCAAGCAACAATGGAATGTTTGTCCAACTTACCAATCATATGCATATTAGTAGTATACTGTTCAATGCTCTATGAATGTTTACACTCAACATGATATATTCTAGGAATACAAATATGCATACAAGCAATATCATTTACTATTTCAAATAACAACTCAAATACTTATCTTTTATGTTTGTGTGTTGCCTCCCGCTTGATCTTCTATATGTCTTTTGAAATTCTATTCATTCTGTACCACTGTGCATCCTCAAGTGTTCACTAGTGTCATCCTCATGATCTCATACACAAACATACATTCATTAGTATATTCTAAAAACATTCTAATTCTAAATAATCTTGAATATGTATAGTCATGATCATTAGTATTCAGGGTTTCAAGGAAGTCTTCTTTTACTCATGCATATTCTTGTTTGATCATAGTACTCTTCTAGTTAATTAAATCATCAAGACAAGAGACATAATATGCATAAACCCTTGATTACTAACTTTATGAATAATCATAACCAATAATACCAAGTATACTTATATAAGAGATCCTAACACAAGGTAAGATTCTAACTTGACATAAGAAAACATACCTGGATTAGTATACCTGCTTAGTTATGTACAACATACCTAAATAATCTCTTCAATGATTTAGAGATCCTGAGCTAGAACCTGCATGTCTCATAGGTTAAGCATAATATAACAAAGTCATACATACCTCGTAAGTAGAACAAAGATTATGGATGAGTCTTTGTCTTCATGATGTCATGGTCATGGAACTTGATTTGTCTTTTGTGATGTACCTGTATCTTGTTAGCAGACAACATCAACCTCACACAACACCATAATGCCTTAGTACAATCATATAGCCCTAATCAATGAATTTATTCGATCATTCACATGCATTCATACTGTTACTAGGGTGATAAGACAATTCTAACATTAATCAAGATTGTACTAATAAATAATATGAAGACAAACACATCATGAACTTAATCAAAAATCAGATTTCAAGACATACCTGAACCTCCTTAAGTCATACCTATCGAGACTTCTTGTAGTCTTCTTATGTAAGGCCTTAGCCTCAACTCCCCCTGAAACTTGATCTGGAGCTTGATTAGGGTTTGCTAGAGAAACCCTAAAAATTCAATCTTTGACTTTCACACTTATGAATGGATGGAAGGATGTGTCTTGCTAGCATACTTCAATTTTGAAATCTCCAAAATTTGACCCCTCAAAATTGCCTTCGAAACTTCTGGATCTTCTGGACAGGAACCCGAACTAGGGTTTGATGAAGCCCACCCTTCTGTCTAATCAAAAGGTTCAATCCAAGGCTCTAAACTCTTATTTTTCTGAGGAGCTTCCAGCCGTGGTTACAGACTTCAAAAATTCCAACTTTTGCTGAAGCCCTAATTTTCCATCTTTCCGATCAAAATCCTGAACTAGGGTTTGATCAAGCCCGGTCTTCTACCCAACCAAAAAAATCGATCTTGGTCTCTAAATTTTGATTTTCCTGAGTAGAATTCATCCATGGATTTCGATTCCAAAAATTCTAACTTTCTCCGAAACCCTAAATTCTGGAAGCCATGAATGAAGGTGCTCCAAAAATAATTCTGTTTTGACAGAAATATGTACCTGATTGTTTCTGCTGTAACTCTAAACTTTTCACTCCATAGGGTCTGTAAACATTTTCTGTGGTAGCCTGACCTATCGTCTTTACATCTCGACAGGTCTTACCTCAATTGGATTTTCTGAGAGAGAGTGATGCCAAGTGTCGCAACGTGACCTGTTTATGGGATAAAATAGGAGAGCGAACTTATATGGAGTGCCACATGTCAATGGTTCAACTTCGGCCTCTGCAAATGTTTCTTGAGCTAGTACAGCCTGTGTACTACCTGTCACTTTTTACGAAATTGCATTTGGAGCTTCCTAGCCCAAGTTATGCCAAGTGTCGCAACGTGACCTCTTTATGGGATAAAACATGAGAGTGAACTTGTACGGCGTGCCATGTGTCACTGGTTCAACTTCGGCCTCTGAAAACATTTCCTGAGATAGTACAGTCTGTGCACTACCTGTCACTTTTTACGAAATTTCAAAGCTTCCTAGCCCAAGTTAGGACCTTTTTTCCTAGGTCACCTGATTTTGACTGAGATCTGGAAGAGGCAGAAACCCTAACTTGTATTGATCATAACTTACAAAGTACAACGAATCGGAGGGTGCCCTTTGGACACAAGATACCTGGAGATGTTATCTACGACCTGTAAAGGTTTCAGATCCTGAACCTTTTCCAAAATGGATTTATGGTGAACGTTCCACGATGACTGGTTTTTGATATATAAAACCCTAACCTTCAAATTGTCGTAAGTAAAGCAAGTGTCGTAAGTGCCATACATTGCCTTCCTTCAGGTTAGCTATGATACCATGTTAAGATTTAATATGCTAAGACAAAAAATAGCAGCATTACATTCCATTTCACAATAATAGCATATACAGGATCACTGAAGAAACAACAAGCACAGCATAAACACAAGAGACACAGATTTATCTTGGGAAACCCTCATGGGGTAGAAAACCCAGCAAAGCTTCCTCAATATAGATGACCAACAATATACAAAGATGCAAACCAAAGACATGATCTCCTCCTCCACCATAGTATACCTCTCCTCCACAAGTGCGCTACTCTCAAGTGAGTGAGTGTGTGTTAAATGAGGAATACACCTCCTCTATTTATACACTACTCCGACTTGTCTTTTACACAAATCATGTAGGATCGTATTTAACCAATGGGTTAAATACCCCACTACAACTGACTGGGATGACCCCTCTAGGGTGGTCTAATAACCCTTTCACCCATATAACACATACAGGGCCGACCCCCACTAGGGAAGTCTAATAACCCAAGTTACCACATTCCGACGGAGGAATAAACATCTCTGGATATACAATAAGATCTTCTAGGATGAATGAAACATCTCCAGAATAATAAAGTACAAATATAATATTATTTGAAGTTACAATATCTCAACAAGATTGTGGAACACTAATTTCAATACCAAGGAAGGATTGTTTCAATGGTTAGTCATGCCTTTTGGCTTAACCAATGCACATGTAACCTTCATGTGATACATGGATAACATTCTTCGACCTCTCATCGGCAAATGGGTCATTGTCTACCTTGACAACATACTGATTTTTAGTCGATCATGGGAAGAACATGTTGAACAGTTTCGACAAGTCCTCGACACTCTCCGGCAACATCAACTTTACTTGAATATGTACAAGTGTACCTTTGCAATGAACAACATCAAATATTTGGGGTGTTAGCACCATGTCTTTTCAGTATAAATGATGGTAAATAAATAGAAAAATGTTTCAAAAATTTCTTAATATGGTGAAATAAGTCCTAAAAATTTCCTTGGTTCCATCAACATGTGACAAGATATGACCAAGAGTGGGAGATAAAGCACTAAAAGGATGGTAGAAATATTTTTCTAAGAAAAATGCAAGAAAAATAGGCAATCAGAAGCAAAAAGAAATGCCATGCAAGTTTAAAAACATTAATCCGAAGGCAAATAATGAAAGCGCTAACCAACATGCAAGATACATCGTTGATCGGGTGTTGGAAGGAGATCAATGGTCCACGATTTCCTTCGCATCACCAAAGTGCACTGAGGAAAAATGATACAAGTGGTTGCGAAAGGAAAAACCACCAGACAGGTGGCAGCTCTACGGTGCTTCGCAAAAGAGAGGAGTGGTAAGAGAAACCACCTTGAAGGGATGCAAAAACACCTTGGCGGAAGGTGTGATGTTGAAATCAACGGTCGAGATTGATGATGGAAAGATCCAATGGCTAGGGATATATTTTTAAATTGCAATGCAAGTATCAGAAGATCAACAGCTCAGATTGTAGGCAAAATAAATCAAAGGCAATGAGTTCAAAAGGTGCGTGAAGGATAATGGCAGGAATCCCACCAATGGGAAAAAGTTGAAGGTTAAACATACTGAAAGTTTTATCGTTGATTTGTTGGTAGATAAAAGATCAACGATCCCAAGAGGTTCTGCGTTGTGAACATGCCCGAGCAATAAAGCAATATAGTGGTTGTAAAAAGTAAAACTAGTGGACGTGTGGCGACACCATATTCCTTCACAAGAATAGAAAGTGGTATTGCAAACCACTGTCGAAAGTTGCGAAACCACCCTTCACAACTTAGCTCCAAAATTTTGACGGTTAATATTTGAGGATTGAGGGATGATCGGACGACGGAGTATCAAGCCACTAAAAGGCGATTAGCTCTAACAGTTCAGGTCATCGCACAAGGGATCGACGGATGAAAAAAATGAGTGCCAAGAAAGAAGACCGAAGGATAAAGAGAGAGGGTTATATATAGCAGTGGGGAACATGAATGTTGAAATTTTTCATTCAAATTGTCAGAGTCAGAAGCTTCTGGATAGACGTATAGCAGGGAAAGTGATAGAGCAGGTCACGTTCAGGAAGCTATCAGTGATGTTGATGTATATGTAACTTCGGAATGTATTTCATATATGTATATTGTATCCCTATAGGGAGGTTATTATTCCTCTGTATGGAAGTTTCGTAACTTATACTTGATGGGTTATTAGACCACCCTAGTGGGGTCGACCTAGTTAGTATAAAGTTAAGTGGTTAAGTTGGGGCTGAACTAGTTAGAGTTAAAAGGAAAGTCAAGTTGTGTATAAATAGAGTACGGGAGGCACTCTATTTGATCATTCACTTATTCATCTATCTCTCTCATTGAGTGATGCACACTAGTGGAGGAGGAGAAGCTGCTAGGAGTCTATCTCTTATGCTTGGGTTAATGTATCATTGCTCTATCTATCTCTGAGGAAGTTATTGGGGTTTTTCACCTTCTTGGTTTTCCCCAAGGAAACTATGTGTCTATTGTCTCTTGTGATTGATATACGGTGCTTCTTATTCTCTCTGATAAGATCCTAGATCATATTGAATTAATGCTCAAAATCTAACATAGTATCAGAGCTAACCTCAGAAGAAGACACTGTGTAGTTGCAGAAGCTAGGGATTCTTTATTTTTGGGTTTCTCTCCACATATCTTCAAAGGAAGAAGGTTAGATTGAATCTCCTTGCAAGGACGCATCTTTCTGTCGAAACAGAATTCAATTCTGAGCACTTTCAGTTATTGACCTAAAAATTAGGGTTTCTGCAAAAATTGGAATTTCTGAAATCCTTGACCATGGCTGGAAGATCCTCTGAAAAATAGAATTTTAGAGCTTTGGATCAAACTTTTTGGTTGGGTGAAACTCCGAGAAAATCAAACCCTAGTTTGGGATCCTGTCTAGTGAATCCAAAAATTAGGGTTTTTGCAAAAGTTGGAATTTCTGAAATCTGAGACCATAGCTGGGAGCTCCTTGGAAAAATCAAAGTTTAGAGATTTGGATTGAACTTTTTGGTTGGGTGAAGCTTCGCAAAACTCAAACCCTAATTCAGGGCCCTCCCGAGTGAATCCAAAAGTTTCAAAAGCAATTCTGAGGGGTGAAACTTTGCAGTTTTCAAATTCTGAGTATACTAGCATGATCAGCTCATCAAGGCACATCTTTCTATCCTTGCAGAAGTTTGAAATTCAAAGTTTGATTTTTTAGGGTTTCTCTAACAAACCCTAATCCAGCACCAGATCCAGTTTTCAGCAAAACAAATGGTAAGACCTAAATCTTTTCTATTTCCATTTGAAGTACTCTTTAAGATGTCTCACCACACCAAGCTTGAGGATAAGCTTGAAGGGGTTGATAAATTCCGAGCATGGAAGTATAGGATTGGGTTAATCCTAGAAGAAAATGAGTTGAACACTTACATAAGTGAAGAGATCCCTATCCCAAAGGGAGAAGAGGCTAAGGGCTTACACAAGAGGAACTTGGTCAAGGCTAAGAGGATCATTGTTGATTATATCAAAGACGATCTCATACCACATGTATCATCTCTAAAGACACCCAAGGAGATGTTTGATTCCTTAACCAAGCTATTTGAAGGGAAGAACATAAATCGGAAGATGACCTTGAGAAATCAATTGAAGAATATCAAGATCCAGAATGCAGAGACCATGCAGTATTATTTCTCAAGGGTCTCCCAGATAAAAGAACAACTTGAAGCTGTGGGAGAAGATATAGAGAATGGAGAAGTGGTAATGACCACTCTTAATGGCCTTCCTAGGTCATGGGATCCCTTCATCCAAGGAATTTGTGCTAGGAGGAAACTTATCACATTCAGTAGGTTGTGGGAAGATTGCTCACAAGAAGAAGCTCGAATTGTAGCTTGAGAAGAAAAGATGGGGAATGGAAACCAAGCTCTCACAACACACTCTAAGAGGCATGGTGACAAGAAGACTCACCACCATGATAAGAAAGAAAGACATCACCATTAGATGGGTGATTTCAAACCTCAAAGGAACATGTCCTACATCCATTGCTATACTTGTGATGAAAGGGGACACATTTCCATAAATTGTGCTAGGAACAAAAAGAAGAACGACAAGAAAAGACATCATGCTCATATTGCTGAGGATGATGAACCTCTTAGGAAGAAGGCTAGAGAAGAAAGTGAAGACTCTTCAAGTGATGAAGAGTATGTTATAATTTCTGCTCTCACTGGTACCATTACTCATGGGAGTAGTGATTAGCTTATAGACAGTGGGGCTTCCAAACATATGATAGGATTCAAGGAATCCTTTATGAATCTCTCTGAACATGAATCACCCCACAAGGTGAAACTTGGGGATGACTACCAGTATCCCATAAAAGGAAGTGGTGAAGCCTCCCATAAGCTAGACTCTGGAAAGTCTATGATAAATGTACTATATGTTCCAGGTCTCAAGAAGAACCTACTCTCCATATCTGCATTGGATGCAAAAGGCATGAGGGTTGCATTTATAGATGGCCAAGTCCTTATGTGGCCAAAGGGTAAAACTATCGATGATGCATTGGTGATTGGAGAGCAAGAGGGAGGATTATACAAGCTGAAGGGATAAACTAAATGAGCCATGGTACATGAAT
This sequence comes from Larix kaempferi, assembly GCA_027924585.1. Taxonomy (NCBI): domain Eukaryota; kingdom Viridiplantae; phylum Streptophyta; class Pinopsida; order Pinales; family Pinaceae; genus Larix; species Larix kaempferi. The sequence continues at coordinate 6,368,482 of BSBM01000893.1, forward strand.
CCATGGAGCCAAATGAACTTTGTCTCAAAAGGCTTGCACATATGCACTACCAAATGCAAGCAAAGTAGTAGAAGGTCTTCTTGAAATCCAGTCAAAGATGAAGTGTTTTGATAAGTTCAAGGAATTCAAAGCCTTGATAGAAAATCAAACTAATAAGAAGATCAATATCTTTAGATCCGACAATGGCGGAGAATTCACTTCAAGGGACTTCAAGAAGTTATGCAGTAATTCAGGGATTAAGAGGGAGTTGACCACTCCTTACAATCCACAATAGAAAGGAGTAGAAGAAGCTACTTCAAAGTTGGACTCCAATAGCTCCTTCAAGGAAGCAAAGATTCAGAGGGAGTCCACCCAACAAACAAACAAAGATAAGTATTTGAATTGCCATTTCTTGTATATTATGTTTGTTTAATGTTATTCAATGATGTATTTGCTTATGTTCCTAGACTTAGGTTGTGTATTATGCATATTAGAATAATTACATTAATGGACAAGATACTACTAATATGCAAGTAATGGGTAAGTGGCCTATGGTACTATACAACATTCCATTGCTACTTATCTAGAATGAAACCTCTTTGCTGACCTGTTGGGAGTTGTGCACACTCTTAACAATGTTCTGGTAGAGATGGAAGGCATCTAGAAAGTTACGGGATATGGATAAATGTTGTATTGAAGCATTGGCTAAGATAATTGCATGACTGTATGAGATATGTCTTTATGCATAAGAATTTGTTTTTGAAAACAATGACAAGTTTCTAATCATGCAATTGAATTTGACTTGTAGGAAAGATCATGTACAATCATCTACAAAAGAAGGACTGCAACATTTGTTCCAGCAACGAAGTTCAAGAAAACTATCTATTGAAGATATTGAAGAATATGAAGTTCCCAGGATCCGGGATGTAGTAATGGAAGGATGCCATGGTCAAGGAATACCAGTCGATCATGAAGAATGATATTTGGGATGTGGTCCCAAGACCTGAAGGGAAGTATGTTGTGACTTCCAAGTGGATCTATAAGATCAAGCATGCTGCAGATGGCAGCATAGAGAAATACAAGGCTAGGTTGTGGCTCACGATTTTTTCTCCTGTAGCCAGGTACACTTCCATCAGAACAATACTTGCTTTGTTTGCAGTGATGAAGTGGAAGATACACTATATGGATGTCAAGACAGCTTTCTTGAATGGTGTAGTCGAAGCGAAAAGTCTATGTGGAGTAGCCACCCTGGCTTGAGACACATGACAGAGGGACTCATGTGTGCAAACTGAAGAAAGCCTTGTATGGTTTGAAACAGGCACCCAGGACCTGGTATAGGAGAATAGATGGATTCCTATCCAGTTTGGGATTTACTAAAAGTAAAGCGGACTCCAACCTTTACTACAAGGTTGAGGAAGTCCATCCAGTGATACTACTTTTGTTTGTGGATGACCTGTTTGTTACAAGTGAGGATAGATTGATTGTCGATACGAAGAGGAAGCTTGCTAGCGAGTTCAAGATGAAGGACTTGGGTATGATGCACTACTTTCTAGGTATGGAGGTGTGGCAGAGCACAGATGGAATCTTCCTCGGACAAGGGAAGTATGCAGTAGAGATCCTGAAGAGGTTCAGGATGATGGACAACAAGGCCATGGCCACACCTATGGCATTGAAATTGAAGCTTCTGTTTGATGCTTCATCTGAGCCGGTTGATGCCATGATGTATCATCATATGATTGGGTCCTTGATGTACCTGACGAATATGAGACCAAATATCTGCTTTGTGGTGAAGACCTTGAGCCAGTACTTGACAGATCTAAGACATGTTCACCTAATAGCTGCAAAGCATATTCTGAGGTATCTGAAGGGTACAGTTGAATTTGCGCTCAAGTATGAGGCAAATCAAAAGTTTAACCTGGAAGGCTATGTTGATTTGGATTGGACAGGAAGTGCCATTGATTAGAAGAGCACTTCGGGGTGTTTCTTTAGTATGGGATCTGATATGATCTCTTGGTTTAGCAGGAAGCAGTCCTGTGTGGAACTGAGTATAGGCGAAGCAGAGTATGTCGCAGCTTGTTCAGCTAGTTGTGAGGTAGTATGGCTTAGGAAGCTACTGTCTGATTTATTTGATCTCCAGCTGAGCACTACTTGTATATATTGCGACAACCAGAGTTGTGTGAAGTTGTCGGAGAACCCAGTGTTCCATGACAAGTCGAAGCACGTTGATATCAAGTTCCACTATATTAGGGATATGGTGCAGAGAGGAGAAGTGAAGCTCCTGTATGGTGCGACAGATTAGCAGATAGCCGATGTGTTGACCAAGCCATTGGCTAGAGTGAAGTTTGAGTACTTCAGGGAGAAGCTTGGTGTACTTCAGATCGAGATTCCTTCCAAGGGGAAGTGATGAGTCCAGAGACATAGATGCACATGAGCCATTCTCATGTGGTGGTAGGTGTGTCCTCCCATGGTGCAGATATAAGGGTTGGGCCATTCCGACATGGTTGAAGTGTGTCTTACCATGGTCATTGATGTAAGAGCTGTGCCATTCAACCTTGGTTGAAGTGTGTCTTCCCATGGCTGCGATATAAGTACTGTTCCATTCAAGCATGGTTGAAGTGTGTCTTCCCATGGCTGCAATATAAGTGTTGTGCCATTCCTAGCATGGTTGAAGTGTGTCTTCCCATGGCTATGGATATAAGTGCGATGCCATTCTCGCATGGTTGAAGTGTGTATTCCCATGGCATAGATATAAGTGCTGAGCCTTTGACGGATGGTTGAGGTGTGTCTTCCCATGTCGATGAGTGTAATTGTTGTGTGATGTGAATTTGGGATGTGCTCCGTAGATGATGACGGTGATTTGAAGACGATGACGTGACAGTATGGTACACAGGTTTTGCAGAGGCATATAATTGGTCCTGAGATGCTCTTGCAGGTTTTGCAGAGGTAGTTTAATCAGTCTTGGGAGATCTTGCAGGTTTTGTAGAGGTGGTGTAATCAGTCCTGAGGTGTACTTACTTGATGGCTTGCTCACAGAGATAATGAAGACCTAAATGGAGGCTAGGAATACAACCAACATGAAAAAGGGCTGGCTATGTAGAACTTCCTATGACGAGTAGATTAGAGATTGATTGAGATAGCAGGAGTGACGATGATGATGATACGATGAAGATGATCTGATGCCAATGATATGATGATCCAGAGAAGAAGACTTGTGCTAGAAGACCTGTGTCAAGAAATACCTTACTATTTAAGAGGGAGTGTTGATGTATATGTAACTTCGGAATGTATTTCATATATGTATATTGTATCCCTACAGAGAGGTTATTATTCCTCTGTATGGAAGTGTCATAACTTATACTTGATGGGTTATTAGACCACCTTGATGGGGTCGGTCCTGTATGAGTCTTATGGTTTAAAGGGTTATTAGAACACCCTAGTGGGGTCGTCCCAATTAGTATTATGTTAAGTGGTTAAGTTGGGGCCGACCTAGTTAGAGTTAAACGGCAAGTCAAGTTGTGTATAAATAGAGTGTAGGAGGCATTCTATTTGATCATTCACTTATTCATCTATCTCTCTCATTGAGTGATGTGCACTAGTGGAGGAGGAGAAGCTGCTAGGATTCTATCTCTTATGCTTGTGTTATTGTATCATTTCTCTATCTATCTCTGAGGAAGTTATTGGGGTTTTTCACCTTCTTGGTTTTCCCCAAGGAAACTCTATGTCTATTGTCTCTTGTGATTGATATATTGTGCTTGTTATTCTCTCAGATAAGATCCTAGATCATATTTAATTAATTGTCAAAATATAACAAGTGAAAGGTAGGCCACACAACCATTGTTGTCAGAATTGTGAGGTTAAATTATAAAAGAAAATGGAAGAAGCTCTAAATGTCAAAAATTTGAAAGAAAAAGATGCTTTAGAGGATAGTGACCATGACATTTTTGATACTTTAGTTTGGTTATCTGTATCAGAAATCAAAATTAAGTTGAAAATTTTTCTGGAAGAGGGTTTAGATGTACATAGAGGCATACAGTCTTCTTTCATGTCTTTTTTCCCATACCAATTTCAATCCTTCACGGATTTTGTTGTGCGATGTACGTCCAATTATTCCAAAGCCAAGTGGGTTATCATGAATTTCTAGAAAACTAAAATTGTTTGTCCCATTGAGTCCTCGATTGTTAGAACCGCCCTTGAAGTCCCTATGTCTCAAATGTTTGAGTTAGAAAGTTTCTCCGAAGAGTCAATTATAAATTTTTACCGTCAGTCTTCTTCTTAAAGTAGAGGAGTTTTTCTAGACAATTGTCTTAAACCAGACCTTGAAATTGCAGATACCGCTTACCCTTTAGATGTTGGCTTTTTCAATGAGAACACACAACTGGTTCCTTCCCTAATTGCCCAGTTTTTAGGTTTTGATACAGACACCTTAGTGACGAAATTTCAATTGAGTCTACTTTTCAGAATAAGTGTCGGTTTGCCTGACAGCGAATATAATCTTACACCTCAACTCAATTTTGAATAGTTTTTAATTGAGAAAATTCATTCTCAATTCATGGAATTCCATAACACGAGGTGTTTCAGGTTTCAGTCATATTTGATGAAAATGGTAATTTTTTACAATCAAGAAGAGTTGTCGTTTCCTCAAATAATATTTACAAATATTTTGGAGGATAACATGTTTAATTACATGAATTACATGTTGTTAGTGATATAGAAGTTGATATTTGGAGAAGAGCTACCTAGGGTTTTTCCTGAGATGAAGACCGCAATGCAGTTGAGCAGAGAATTGGCAGTGGGAGATTGGTTTTTGTCAAAGGATTACATAGTGATCAGATTGTATGGATTCATACGTGAACCATATGTCTTACCAATGTTTCTAACTTTAAGGGTTTTTTCTCTATAATTCATTAGGAAAAAACTGATTGTTGAATATTTTTATTTCTTACATTTTAAGAAAGCTACTGATATAAAGTATCCTTTGAAGATAGGTCCTTTCATTGTGAAAAAAAGGTATGCTATTTCACATATATAAAAATTATTGAGAAATATGGATTTCAAGAGGAAAGAGCTATTGCATATGACCCTTTTCATATTATTTCAGAAAAGAGACAAAGTAATTAGACCAAAGATTTTGAGCACCAAGAATTAGAAGGATTGTCAAGAAGAGATAATTTACTACAATATGAATATGAAGAGGAAGCAACTGAAAATTCGCAGGGGAAAGATCTTGCTTTAGTAGAATCTGAAATTAGAACAGATACCACATTAAGCACTATAGAATTTGAAGAAAAAGGAAGTTTTGAAGATGTAGTTGATGTAGAAGATGAAGAACAAGAGAGAGAGAAAAGAATCAACGTAGATGTATAGAAATATTTAGTTTTGTTTATAGATAGTGAAGAAGAACAAAAAGAAAAACATTCAGTTCCGGGGGTTCAAGTACAATAATATACATTTCAAGAGGCTAAAGAAGCTGGAGATGAGAGCAGATTCCAAACAAGAGCTGAAATGTACAATAAATATGGGGAAGATAAATGTGTTGTTGCTCGAAAGACATATGATTTATTGCCTAAAGTGAGAAGTTTGACGAATTCGGAGGTTACTTTGGTAGCCAGTTGGGATATTAAAGGAAAAACTTTAAATGTGGCAGTATCGTCAGAAGACAAGATAACAGAGTTGAAGTTAAATTTGAAGAAATTAAGTGGGCCTGATAAAATTCAGTTCCACGGGAAAATGGGAGAGATGATATATGATGATTTTTTGCAACCAACTTTACAGGTTGAGAAATTGAGGAGCACATTGAGTAAATTAAAAAATTAATTAAAACAAGAATAAATTGAGAATAAATCCCATCAACAACAAATCAAGAAATTGCAAATTAATTTGGTTGAAGGTGGCGGCGGAGGTGATGCAAGGAAAAAATTATTAGCAGAGAATGAAAATATGATTCAGGTATTGGAGAAAAAGCTAAATATCCAACAACTCAATTATTTCAGGCTCCTGAAATAACCATGTTGGAACAGGAGAAAGAGGATCTGTCCAAAGAAGTAAATGATAGTAAAGCTAAATTATTGAAGCTTACTAGAAAAGAATCAGATTGGGAGAAAGACAAAGAGAGTTTGAAGAATCAGGTTGAGGATTTGAAAGGAAAGTTCTCAGTTTTGGCTCAATAGCAAGCAAGCACTAGTCAACCAGATGGAGAAGCCAGCACAAATATTCTTGTACAGGCTATGTCTCAATTAAGTTTGAAAGATGTAGAAATAAAGGAGTTAAAAGAAGAAAGTCTAATATTAAAAGAAGAAAGTCAAAAGAAGGATGAAGAAATAAAAATTTTACAAGACAAGTATAAAGAGTTGGTTGAAACAAATAAAAGGTTTTCAAATCAAGTAACATGTCAGGTACGCATGCAAGGGTGCAAACATATGATATGGGATGCAATTATTAAGGACGAAAGAAATTTCAGGTCATATTTAAATTTCATGAAGATGAAGGAAAAGGTGATCAAAGATTCTTTGGAAAGTTGCACTTCTATAAGAGAAAATTTGAATAGGAAGCCGAAAGATACAACAAAAAACACCATTAATTTATTAAATGATTTAACAGCGGAAGATTTGATATTGAAAATAGAATTTCAGTTATCACTTGGGCAAGGAGAACTTTGGGAAAACACACACATGTTGAAAGTGTTGAGGCAAAAGCTGAAAGAATGAAGAAACAATTAACAAATTTTAAAAGCGAGTTTGATAAATTGGTTCAAAATGGGTTACGTACATTTTGGGATGAGAACAATGAATTAATATCCCAAAATGACTATAAGAAGTTACTATTTGATATCAGGATGGATCATGGGAATTTTCAAAATCTAAATCACATTCTCACAGGAAAGATTCCAATGGAAAAGCTTGCAGAAGATTTTGAAATTATGAACAAGTTGGATTCAATTGGTGAAAAACTTCCACCAATTTCATTTGCAGATCACATTGAAATAAAAGTCTTAGTTAAAGAAATGACAAGCCATGACCTTCTGACCGCTGAGCAATGGAATATGGTCGAAAAATGCGGAAAAATGAAATATACTCTTCATGCATGAAAGTGTCCGTTGGGTCCCATAAAAAATGAAGACTTTGAAAATTTTTATTTGAAAAGAATTTTTTATATTTTTTATATATAAACTTTGACTCAAGTGACATATGGAAGTTAGTTAAGTTATTTTAAGTTTTAGTTAAAAGAAGCAATTAGGTTTTGCTTCAAAGGAATTTTGTATAAAAGACAATGTGAATTATTTTGAAGGGGTTGGAAACTTTTTTGAAGACAAGACACTCTTTGTATCGAGTTACGTATTTTTAATACAACAGAGCCATGCAGAAAATAACACATTTTGCAGAATAGAGATTCATGTGTTGATCGAAGTTACTATCCGTATTCTCCTTTTCTCTATGTTCATGTATTCCTTCTTTGTTATCCTTTCCATTATGTTATGTCTTCTATGCTTGGATCAAATTTTAAAATAAGTCAAGATTCATATGTTTATGGCTTGATTTATCGGGTCTGAGTATTCATCATTTCTCTAAAATCGATATTGGATTCATCTGAAATTGGTTCCCATTATTGGTGGAATGTCTATTTCTCTTTCCTTATCATTTGCAAATGACTTTGACTGTAATGTGACAACTACCTTGCCTCTGTAAAAATCATTATTGTTGTTTATCTGCTGGTCCATAAAATTTCTAGTTGTGACTCCATCCCCAATGGTTCTTGTGTGTTTTTCAACCGTATATTTGTTTTGAAAAATCCCAATGATTTTTATATATATCTTTAGCCATTCACATATTTTTCATAGAGCCCTCTCTGGTAGGAAAAAAGGCTAATTTTCCTCCTAAAGTTTGGTTTGAAATAGTTACCTTAGGTTTATCCTTCCACAACCAAAGGGTAAAATCTGAGTGCTAACATTTTGGCACCGGTTCTGGGGAACAAAAGTTTCATTTTTCCATGGGAAGAACGACATTGTAATCAAATTTTAGTGGGAAAAGAAGTTTGATATTTATAGTTGGTTGTATTTTTCCCTGGCGATTTCACGTTCATATTTTCAGTTTTAAACAGGCGATTCCAAGAAAGACATTGTGGCTTCCAGAAGAATTCCCATGAGGAGTAATCCAGATTCCAACCATTTCAAGAAGTGGAAAATCCTGAAGAAATTCTAAGAAGAATCAGAGGAAAATATAAAGAAGGTACTTCTCAAACAGTAAATTTGTTTTCTCCTTTTGAAGAAGAGTTGCTTGGTGCTGAAAATATTAATGTAAGCGAAATATCTTTGTTTAGAACTAAATCAGAATCAGATTTGAAATAAACCGTAATTGATCGAGATAGATTTCGAACATATCTTTTACAATCTATTTGGGAAGATTTGAAAAAGTCTAAAAAATATGAGTCTAAAAAACCTAAACCCCAAAGAGTACCATTAAGAAGTCACAACGTTATTCAAAATCCTCCAGTAGTCATGGCGGCTAGGTTTGCTCCTCTTGTTTTACCAGTTGTGTTGCACGATCTCCCCCATAATTATGGACAGAGAATTACATTGTTTGATGGGGAAGGGAATTATACAGATCAACAACACATTGATAGGTTCAGTGATTTCATAGATCTGGAAGAGGTAGATTATGATGATGCTAAAATGAGACTGTTAGCACAAAGTTTATCTGGAGAGGTGAAAAAATGGTTCAGAGATTTGCCTACAAGGTCAGTCCCTACCTATGAAGAATTTGTGAATCTTTTGCTTGATAGGTGGGAAGATAAGAAAAATACTCTACAAGTTTTAACCCAATATAATAATTTGAAGAAAGGAGGTTTTGAATTTGTCCAAGACTTTTCTACAAGATTTATGAAGGTTTACAATTCAATTCCCGCTAACATAAAACCATTGGTAGGAGCAGCTAAGTTACATTTTGCAGATGCCTTTGATGGAGATTTTTCATGTACATTAAGAGAAAGAAAATCACCTACTTTTTTAGCCATGTTGAAATATGCAATTGAAGTGGAAGCAAATATGATGGCTTCAAGAAAGATGAAACAAAATGCTGTTATGGATAGGAGGAAAATTAAAGAAGAAAACCAAGACTCAACTGCTAATTCTATTGATGCTAGAATTTACATGATGATGAAAACTATGCAAAAATTAATAGATAGATTGGTTTTGGATAATAAACCTCAAAACAAAGATCAACAAGAATCGCATATTAGAAACCCAAATTTCAGGAGACAAATTCCACCACAAATAAGATAAAGAGATCAGAGAGACCAGAGGAATCAATGAAATGCAGAAGACAATCTAGTAAGACCTCATTTTCCTAAGAACTATGTTGATGAAGGAGATGAAACATAATTAGTAGAGAGTGAAATACATCATTTTGGAGATTTAGATTCAGAGGTTTATTTAACAAATGTGGAGCACGATATTTTCTCCAGAGAGGGGGAATGTAATATTTTGGAATCAGAAACTGAGAAGTATCAAATTGGATATCAGAATGCAATAAATGATCTTCAAAGGAAGATTAATATTAGAAATAGAGATGTAGTCATGGATAAAGGAAAAGGTCAAATGGATAAACCCTCAACCAATCAGAACATAAGAAATAAAGATGCAATAGAAAATATCCTAGAGAATAAAAAAGAATTGATAAGAGAAGGTGATAAAAATCTAGTTCCTTTCAGTTTACAGAATGAGATAGCAAAATTCAAAATCTCTATACCTTTCAATGAAATTTTGAAAAACACTGAATACAAACAACATATTTCTAAAATGGTTGGTTGTGAAAGGAAAATGGAACCAGATACATTAGAAGTGAATGATGATACCCCAACCATTCATATGGGTTCAAAGATGGAAGACAATAGTCTAGATGCTGTACCACCTGTCTATGTAAACCTGAATATTCATGATAAGGTTTTACATAATTGTATGCTTGATTCAGGTGCCTCACATAATTTGATGCCAAAAGTCGTGGTGGAAATTTTGGGTTTGGAAATAACAAGGCCATATAAGGATTTATTTTCTTTTGATTCAAAGAAGGTAAAGTGCCTGGGATTAATTAAAGATTTGGTGGTGAATCTCACTAAAATGCCAGTTAAAGGCATTGTCATGGATGTAGTTGTTGTTGATATACCACCAAAGTTTGGCATGTTGTTATCCATATCTTGGGCATTGAAGCTCAAAGGAACCTTACAGATGGATATGTCATTTTCTACTATTCCAGTTCTTGGGGTACATAGGAGGTTGTATTCTGAAAAAAGACTTGATTATGTGGTGAGTGATAGAGATGAACCTGGAAGTCACTCCATATACGTAGTGGATACAAATTTGGGATCTTCTATTTTCTACAATGATATTCAATCTGAAGAAAAAATTGATTTGATTAAGCCAAAAGAAAATAGTTTTACGAGTGAAGAAGAGAAAATGATGAAAGAAAAAGTAAGGAAAGAAGGGACATGGATTATGCATTTTGATGGATTGATGAGTAAAGAAGGTGCCGGTGCAGGTGTATGGATAATTACTCCAGATCGAGAATTTTTTATGTATTCTTTTAAGATGGCTTTTGAATTTATGAATAATGTTGCAGAGTATGAAGCACTAATTTTGGGGTTAAATGTGTTGAAAGATATGAAAGAAAAGAAGATTGAAGTGTTTGGAGATTCAGAATTGGTGATAAACCAGGTAAAATCCATTTATCAGACAAAGCATCTGAAGATGAGATCTTACATAAATGAGGTTTGGGATTTGTTAGAAAATTTCCTTGATGAACATGATGCAATTACAATACCTAGAGTTGATAATTCTGTAGAAGATTCTTTGGCTACGATTGCTGCTGCTTTCAAGGTTCCCATTTTTTCTAAAAAGAAATATGACATCGAAGTTGTGAATAGACCCTCTATTCCCGATAATATAAAACATTGGCAAGTCTTTGAAGATGATCAGCAGATCAAAAGGTTTCTAGAAATGACAGATGAATTTAATTATACATCTATTGATACTAAATATGCAAAGGCTTTTTCTGATGTGGAAGAATTTTATGAAGAACCAGAAAAATTTAAAGAAAAAATTGGAGGTAAAGATATAATTCAGTTGAAAAACAATGTCATTCCTAGAGGGCTTGTTCCATTAGAAAGGTTATTTGATAGGAATGATGTAGCCAAGAATCCAAAGGTAGAACCTAAAGATGGAGATATCAAAGATTGTAACATTGGAACCAAAGAGAATCCCAAGAGAGTGAAGATTTCCAAGAAACTTCCAGAAGAAGAGGAAAGAAAATATGTTGAATTGATGAAATAATTTATAGATGTTTTCGCCTGGAGCTATGAAGATTTAACAGAATATGATACTTCCATAATTCAGCATACAATTCCTATCAAGCCAAACAAAAATCCTTTCAAACATAAGTTAAGGAGAATAAACCCCAAGTTGCTTCCAGTAATTGAAAAAGAAGTCAAAAATTTGTTTGATGCCAAAATTTTTGTGTCTCTGAGATTTTCCAGGTGGGTGGCGAATTTAGTACCTGTGAGGAAGAACAATGGAGAAATAAAGTTGTGTGTGGATTTCAGAAATTTGAATAAAGGATCTTTGAAAGATAATTATCCACTACCTAATGGATCACATCTTGCAAAAAGTTGTTGGAGCAGAGAGAATTTCGATGTTAGATGGATTCTCAGGATACAATCAGATTAAGGTTCTTCCAGAAGATCGGGAGAAGACAACTTCCACCACTCCATGGGGAACATTTATGTATACAAAAATGCCATTTGGGATAATGAATGCAGGGGCTACTTTCCAAAGAGCCATGGACATTGCGTTCGCAGAAGTCAAAGATAAGTTCATGGTAGTATACATGGATGACATAACTATATATTCTAAATTTGTTGCAGATCATTTGAAACATTTGGAAAAAGTTTTCTTAAAATGCAGGAAGTTTGGCATCTCATTGAATCCTAAAAAATCAAATTTTGCTATGGAAGAAGGAAAGCTGGTGGAACATATTATATCAAAGGATGGTGTCAAAATTGATCCAGAAAGCGTATCAGCAATACAGAAGATTGGGATACCTAGAAGTAAAAAGGAGGTACAATCTTTCTTTGGCAGGGTGAATTTCTTGAGAAGGTTTGTTCCCAGTTTCGCATAAATTTTGAGACATATTTCTGATATGTTAAGGAAAAATAATGAAATCAAATGGACATCTGAATCCAAACAATCCTTCAATGATATTAAGAAAGCTTTAACTGAAGCTCCGGTTTTAATCAATCCTGATTTTTCAAAGGATTTTATTATATTTTCTTATGTGTCCCAACATACTTTGGCTGGAGTTTTATTGCAAAAAAATCAAGATGGTATGGAACAACCAATTTCCTTTTTTAGCAAGATTTTGAGAGATGGAGAGTTGAAATATAATATAATGGAGAAACAGGTTTATGCACTGGTGAAAGCATTGAAAGATTTCAGAGTTTATGTATTGCATTCTCATACTGTTGCATATGTTCCTTCTATAGCAGTAAAAGATATTCTCACTCAGCTAGATCCTGAAGGAAAGAGAGCAAAATGGATTGTGTTTTTGTTGGAATATGATTTGGACATTAAGCATACAAAGTTGATAAAAGGACAAGGCCTAGAAAAAATGATGACTGAGACTAATTGTGACTCTTTAGATATAAATTTCATCTCAGAACTTTCAACAGGAAAAGTCCCTGAATTTCAGGTGGTTGAAGATTTTTCTTTGTCTCCATGGTATGCAGATACTATATATGTTCTACAAAACTTGCGAGCACCTCCAGGAATGGATAAAACCAGATCAAGATCAGTAAAATTGAAAGAAGAAAAGTTTTATGTATTGAATGGATATTTGTATTGGAAAGATCCAGGTGGGATTTTGTTGAACTATTTATTAGAAAATGAAGCACAACATATCATGGTAGAATTTCATAATGGAATGTGTAGAGCACATCACTCGTGGAAGGCTACAGTAAATAAAATCCTAAGAGCATATTTTTATTGGCCAACTATCTTTTCAAATGTATATAAAGAAATATCAAAGTGTCATGAGTGTCAGATATTTGATGGGAAAAGAGAACTTATGCCTTTACCTTTAAAACCAATTTTAGTGGAAGCACCATTCTAGCAATGGGGATTGGATTTCATTAGGGAAATCAATCGATATTCTTCAGGATAGCACAAATGGATTCTAAATGCAACATATTATTTCACAAAATGGATTGAAGCCATCCCAACTAGAAATGCTACTGAAACGGTGATTATGAATTTTTTGGATGAAAATGTTTTGTCAAGATTTGGTTGTCCAAAAGGAATAGTAACATATAATGCACCAACTTTCAAATCAAGAAAGATGATTAACTTTTGCCACAAATACCACATTCATTTGAATCATTCGACTACATACTATCCCCAACGTAATGGACTGGAAGAATATTCAAACAAGAGTTTGGTAAGGATTATAAAGAAGTTGTTGGAAGAAAATAAAAGAGTGTGGCATACCAAACTCAAATATGCGTTGTGGGAAGACAGAATCATCACAAAAAGGGCCATTGGCACATCTCCTTTTCAATTAGTTTATGGCACAAAAGTAGTATTTCCTATTTCTTTGGGACTACCAGTTATGAAGTTGTTACAAGAAGTTATAGAAGAACCCAATCACATGTAAAGAAGGATAAACCATATGATAGAATTGCATGAAATAAGAGAAAGAGCTTACAACAAAACTCAGGTTCATCAAGAGAAAAAATGAATAAGACTTTCGACAAGAAAATCAAGGAGAGGGATTTTCATATTGATGATTTTGTTTTGAAATAGGATGCTAGAAGAGAAGATAAGCATGGTAAATTTGAGAATTTGTGGAAAGTTCCTTATATAATAGTAGGTTATCAGGGAGAAAATTCATTCATTCTTTAGGACCAAAATGGGGAGTTTCTTACAGGAGGACTGGTGAATGGAAGGCATCTCAAGCACTATCTTTCTTAAAAGAGATAAAGAGGAAAAACTTTGTACATAAAAGTGTATATACATCTTTCTTTCATAATACCTTTTTAGAAATTTGTACATAAATAAAATTACTTGAAGATATCTTTTGGCATGAAAGGTCTGTTTTCAGAAGAATGCTTTGTTTCAGTATGATTGCAAGTTTGGTTCCAGTTACATAGTTTGGGGTGTAGTTTCAGTTTGAAATTGGGTATAGCCAAATGGATTAGGCACCTGGTCTACAGAGTTCTTTGCTACCTCACAGGGAGGATAGCATCCCCAGTTGGAGCCAGTTGTTAGCACCAAGTTTTTTCAGTATAAATGATGGTAAATAAATACAAAAATGTTTCAAAAATTTCTTAATATGGTGAAATAAGTCCTAAAATGTCCTTGGTTACATGAACATGTGACAAGATATGACCAAGAGTGGGAGGTAAAGCACTAAAGGATGGAAGAAATATTTTTCTATGAAAAATGCAAGAAAAATAGGCAATCGGAAGCAAAAAGAAATGTCATACAAGTTTAAAAACATTAATCCGAAGGAAAATAATGAAAGCACTAACCAGCATGCAATATACATCGTTGATCGGGTGTTGGAAGGAGATCAATGGTCCATGATTTTATTCACATCACCAAAGTGCGTGAAGGAAAAAGGATACAAGTGGTTGCGAAAGGAAAAACCTCCAGACAGGTGGTAGCTCTACGACGCTTGTCAAAAGAGAGAAGTGGTAAGAGAAACCACCTTGAAGGGATGTGAAACTAGCTTGGCAGAAGGTGTGACGTTGAAATCAATGGTCGAGATTGATGATGGAAAGATCCAATAGCTAGGGATACATTTTTAAATTACAGTGCAAGTATCAGAAGATCAATGACTCAGATTGTAGGCAAAATAAATCAAAGGTGATGAGTTCAAAAAGTGCGTGAAGGATAATGGGAGGAAGCCCACCAACAGGAAAAAGTTGAAGGTTAAACATATTGCAAGTTTTACCATTGATTCATTGGTAGATAAAAGATCGATGATCCCAAGAGGTTCCGCATTGTGAACATGCCCGAGAAATAAAGGAAGATAGTGGTTGTGAAAAACAAAACCAGTGGATGCGTGGCGACACCATAATCCTTCGCAAGGATAGAAAGTGGTATTGCAAACCACTGTCGAAAGTTGCGAAACCACCCTTCGCTGATTAGCTCCAAAATTTTGACGGTTAAGATTGAGGATTGAGGGATGATTAGATGATGGAGAATCAAGACACTAAAAGGAGATTAGATCTAACGGTTTAGGACATCACACGAGGGATCGACGGACGAGAAAAATGAGCACTGAGAAAGAAGACCAAAGGATAAAGAGAGAGGGTTATATATAGTAGTGTGGCACACAAAAGGTTACATTTTTCATTCAAACTATCAGATTCAGAAGCTTCTGGACGGACGTATAGTGGGGAAAGTGATAGAGTAGGTCACGTTCAGGAAGCTGTCAGTGAAAGGTAGGCCACACAACCATTGTTGTCAGAATTGTGAGGTTAAATTATAAAAGAAAATGGAAGAAGCTCCGAATGTCGAAAATTTGAAAGCAAAAGATGCTTTAGAGGATAGAGACCATGACATTTTTGATACTTTAGTTAGGTTATCTATCTCAGAAATCAAAATTAAGTTGAAATTTTTTCAAGAAGAGGGTTTAGATGTACATAGAGTAATATAGTCTTCTTTCATGTCTTTTTGCTCGGACCAATCTCAATCCTTTCCGGAGTTTGTTGTGTGGTGTACGTCCAATTATTCCAAAGTCAAGCCGGTTATCATGAATGTCCATAAAACTAAAATTGTTTGTCCCATTGAATCCTCGCTTGTTAGAACTGCCCTTCAAGTCCCTACATCTCAAATGTTTGAGTTAGAAAGTTTCTCCGAAGAGTCAATTACTAATTTTTACTGTCAATCTTCTTCTGAAAGTAGAGGAGTTTTTCTAGCCAATTGTCTTAAACCAAACCTTGAAATTGTAGATACCCCTTACCATTTAGATATTGGATTTTTCAATGAGAACACACAGTTGGTTCTTTCCCTAATTACCCAGTTTTTAGGTTTTGATATAGACACCTTAGTGATGGAATTTCAATTGAGTCTACTTTATAGAATAAGTGTCGGTCTTCCTGACAGTGAATATAATATTACACCTCAGCTCAATTTTGAAGAGTTTTTAATTGAGAAAATTCATACTCAATTCATGGAATTCCATAACATGAGGCATTTCAGGTTTCAGTCGTATTTGATGAAAATGGTAATGTTTTATAGTCAAGAAGAGTTGCAGTTTCCTCAAATAATATTTACAAATATTTTGGAGGATAACATGTTTAATTACATGAATTACATGTTGTCAGCGATAGATAAGTTGATATTTGGAGAAGAGCTACCTAGGTTTTTTCCTGAGATGAAGACCGTAATGCATTTGAGCAAAGAATTGGCAGTGGGAGATTGGTTGTTGTCAAAGGATTACACAGTGATCATTTTGTATGGATTCATACGTGAACCATATGTCTTACCATCGTTTTGAACTTTAAGGGTTTTTTCTCTAGAATTCATTAGGAAAAAACTAATTATTGAAGATTTTCATTTCTTACATTTTAAGACAGCTACTAATATAAAGTATCCTTTGAAGATAGGTCCTGTCATTGTGAAAAACAAGTATCCTATTTCACATATAGAAAAATTATTGAGAGATATGGATTTCAAGAAGGAAATGGCTATCACATATGACCCTCTTCATATTATTTCGGAAAGGAGACAAGTAATAAGAGCAAATATTTTGAGAACCAAGAATTAGAAGTATTGTCAAGAAGAGCTAATTTACTACAATATGAATCTAAAGAGAAAGCAACTGAAAATTCATAGGGGAAAGATATTGCTTTAGTAGAATCTGGAATTAGAACAGAGGCCACACGAAGCATTGTACAATTTGGAGAAAAAGGAAGTTTTGAAGATGTAGTTGATGTAGAATATGAAGAACAAGAGAGAGAGAGAAAAGAATCAAAGTAGATGTACAAAAATATTTAGTTTTGTTTACAGATAGTGAAGAAGAACAAAAAGAAAAACATTCAGTTTCGGGGGTTCAAGTACAAGAATATACATTTCAAGAGGCTAAAGAAGCTAGAGATATGAGCAGATTCCAAACAAGAGCTGAAATGTATGATAAATATGGGGAAGATAAACGTGTTGCTGCTCAAAAGACATGATTTATTTCGTAAAGTTATATGTTTGATGAATTCGGAGGTTACTTTGGTAGCCAGTCGTGATATTAAAGGAAAACCTTTAAATGTGGCAATATCGTCAGAAGACAAGATAACAGAGTTGAAGTTAAATTTGAAGAAAATAAGTGCACCTAATAAAATTCATTTCCACGGGAAAATGGGAGAGATTATATATGATGAGTTTTTTGCAAGCAACTTTGCAGGTTGGGAAAATTAAGGAGCATATTGAGTAAATTGGAAAATCAATTAAAACAAGAAAAAAATTGAGAATAAATCCCATCAACAACAAATAAAGAAATTGCAAATCAATTTGGTTGAAGATGGCGGTGGAGGTGATGTATGGAAAAAATTATTAATAGAGCAAGAAAATATGATTTAAGTATTGCAGAAAAAGCTAATAATCCCAACAACTCAATTATTTCAGGCTCTTGAAATAACTGTGTTGGAACGGGAGAAAGAGGATTTGTCCAAAGAAGTAAATGATAGTAAAGCTAAATTATTGAAGCTTACAGAAAAAGAATCATATTGGGAGAAAGACAGAGAGAGTTTGAAGAATCAGGTTGAGGATTTGAAAGGCAAGTTGTCAGTTTTGGCTCAACAACAAGCAAGCACTAGTCAACTAGATGGAGAAGCCAACACAAATAGTTTTGTATAGGCTATGTCTCAAGTAAGTCTGAAAGATGTAGAAATAAAGGAGTTAAAAGAAGAAAGTCTAAGATTAAAAGAAGAAAGTCAGAAGAATGATGAAGAAATAAAAATTTTACAAGACAAGTACAAAGAGTTGGTTGAAACAAATAAAAGGTTTTCAAATCAAGTAACAGGTCAGGTACCCATGAAAGGCTGCAAACATATGATATGGGATGCAAATATTAAGGAAGCAAGAAATTTCAGGCCATATTTAAATTTCATGAAGATGAAGGAAAAGGTGATCAAAGATGCTTTGGAAAGTTGCACTGCTATAAGAGAAAATTTGAATAGGAATCCGAAAGATACAACACAAAACACAGTTAATTACTTAAATGACTTAACAGAGGAATATTTGAAAGTGTTGAATATTAAAAACATAATTTTAGTTATTGCTTGGGCAAGGAGAATTTTGGGAAAACACGCACATGTTGAAAGTGTTGAGGCCAAAGAAGAAAGAATGAAGAACTAGGTAACAAAATTTAAAAGGGAGTTTGATAAATTGGTTCAAAAGGGGTTACCTACATTTTGGGATGAGAACGATGAATTAATATCCCAAAATGACTATAAGAAGTTACTATCTGATATCAAGATGGATCATGGGAATTTTCAAAATCTAAACCACATTCTCACAGGAAAGATTCTAATGGAAAATATTGCAGAAGATTTCGAAATTATGAACAAGTTGGCTTCAATTGGTGAAAAACTTCCACCAATTTCCTTTGCAGATCTCGTTGAAATAAAACTCTTAGTTAAAGAAATGACAACCTGTGACCTTCCAACCACTGATCAATGGAAGTCGGTCGAAAAATACGGAAAAATGAAATATACTCTTCATCAATGAAAGTGTTCATTGGGTCTCATAAAAAATGAATACTTTGAAGAATTTTATTTGAAAAGAATTTGTAATATTTTTTATATATAAACTTTGACTCAAGTGACATATGGCAGTTAGTTAAGTTATTTTATGTTTTAGTTGAAAGAAGCAGTTAGGTTTTGCTTCAAAGGAATTTTGTCTAAAAGACAATATGAATTATTTTGAAGGGGTTGGAAACGTTTTTGAAGACAAGACACTCTTTGTATCGAGTTACTTATTTTTAATACAAGAGAACCATGTAGAAAATAACACATTTTGCAGAACAGAGATTCATGTGTTGGTTGAAGTTACAGTCCGTATTCTCCTTTTCTCTATGTTCATGTATTCCTTCTTTGTTATCCTTTACATTATGTTATATCTTCTATGCTTGGATGAAAGTTTAAAATAAGTCAAGATTCATATGTTTATGCCTTGATTTATTGGGTTTGAGTATTCATCATTTCTCTAAAATTCGATATTGGATTCATATGAAATTTGTGCCCATTATTGGTGGAATGTATGTTTCTCTTTTTTTATCACATGCAAAAGACTTTGATTGTAATGTGACAACTACCTTGCCTCTGTAAAAATCATTATTGTTGTTTATCTGCTGGTCCATAAAATTTCTAGTTTCAACTCCATGCCCAATGGTTTTTGTGTGTGTTTCAACCATATATTTGTTTTGAAAAATCCCAATAATTTTTATATGTATCTTTATCCTTTCACATATTTTTGAGAGAGCCCTCTTTGGTAGGAAAAAAGGCTAATTTTCCTCCTAAAGGTTGGCTTGAAATAGTTACCTTAGGTTTATCCTTCCACAACCAAAGGGTAAAATCTGAGTGCTAACATGGGGTATGTAATTGACTTTGTAAGCATTCACGTTGATCCAGACAAAGTACAGATCCTCAAATATGGGCCCATTCCTCAAAGAATTCAAGAACTAAGAATTTTTATTGGTTTGGCAAATTTCTATCGACTATTCATACACGGCTTCAGTCACATAGATTGGCCCATGAATCAGTTGACGCGTGGAAATGGAAAAACTGTCTTCAAATGGACATCGACACAACAAGATTCTTTTGTAGAGCTCAAGCACAAGCTCTGCATTACACCAGTACTTTTGTTACCTAATTTGCATCAGCCCTTTGAGATTGAGATGGATGCATCAGACTATGCCTTGGGCGCAGTGATCACTTAATCTGGTCACCCAGTCACTTTTCATTCCAAATATTTTAACAACATAGTTAGAAGATATTCGACATACGAAAAAGAACTGTATGCCATTGTTCCAGCTCTCAAGCAATGGAGGCTATACATACTTGGAAAGGAAATGGTCATCCTCACTGACCATAAGCCTCTACAGTTCACTCCGACCCAATCAAAACTACAAACAACTCGATAGCTTAAGTGGATTAATTACCTACAACAATTCCAGTCAGTAATTAAGTATCAAAAAGGTAAAGCTAACGCCGTCGTTGTTTGTCTAAGAAGAACGCCAATTACTCTCCTTTTTATAGTGATGAGTATGCAGGGATATGACACCACTACTTGGACTTTGTTGTATCAGGAAGACATCAAATAAGACCATGATAGTGCAGCAGAATGCTCAGCTCTTCTTCACACATGTTTGGAAACACTTTGGCTTACCCACAACCATTACATTCGACCAAGATGCGAGATTCGTCAACATCTTTTGGAAGACTCTCTAGCAACAGCTGGACACACGACTCTCATTGTTGACAACTTTCCATCCTCAGACCGACGGACAGACGGAAGTTGTGAATCGATTGGTAGTACAACTGGTTCGCATGTACAACCATAAGAATCGACGCACATGGGATGAAATTATTCCATACATACAACACAGTTACAATCGTGCTTATACAACATAGTTACAATCGTACTTAGCACCGCTCTATAGGAAAGAGTCCATTTGAGATCCTTTATGGATTTTAACACTCAACACCTATTGACTTGATCATCTTCTCGACACAGCCAAACTCCGACACCGACTACAACCAACGAGAAGTTGATAAATCCTTGAAGTTTTGAGATCAAATCTGTGACATCTAGAAGCAAGCACAAGAAATGTTGCAATGAGAAAACAAGAAATCTAAGGCCCAAAACGACAAGCATCGTATTCCTCATTCATTCCAAATTAGGAATAAGTTCTAGTTACATCTCAAAAAGGAGTGCTTCACTAGCCCATTGAAGAAGTTCAAACCTTTGCGATATGGTATGTACAGTATTCTTTAACAGATTGGTGAAAAATAGTTCTAGCTTGACATTCTTGCATGCCTGGGTCTACATCTAGTATTCAATGTGGATCTACTTCAACCATACCATGAACCACTGTTGGAACAAAATGACTTGAAAACAGTAGAAGCCAAAGAAATCAACCCAGATGTTCAAGAGCCTCTTCCTTGATACACCATTGTGGGACAACGAGTACGCCATCCAAGGATGAACACAATTCCCTTGTTTCAGGTTTCTAAAGCTGGACATATCCCAGCAGAAGGAAAGTGGTAATCTTCTACTGAATTGACCGACAAGTTTCCTCACCTTCATGAGCAAACAATGGGGACCATTGTTTCTTAAGGAAGGAGTTCTGATCCACATCGCAGTTGGCATTATTGTTGGATGATAACTTCAACACATCTTCGAATAGTCATCGACATCGACACAACTTAGACAACTCTATGGCTTCAACAAGTTCTGCGACCTCACAGTTTTGCGACATCAACATGCAGCATCGACCTGCGACTTACGACTATCGAACTTCGACAAACTGTATCTCTGTCTTCCAGTCTCCTGTAAATATTGAACTGTCGAACCGTTCTAACCTATTTGTAATTGAACGTAATGAGAAAGCACCCAAGCATCTCATCACTCTCTATATAAGCATGTAAACTATTGTAATATACAATCATAGAATTAATCGATGATCTCATATCCAGTAATAGAAGATTAGTTTGCATTCCTGCATATTGTCTGTGCATATTTGTTTTATGTCTGCGTAGTGTAATCCTACTTTGTACATTCTATTTCATAAGCTTCCGCCATAACAGATCCAACTCATTCAGTCAAACTGTTTTCCCCCTCGTGATTCCTGGCCACATGCGGATCAGGGAAATAAAATAGAATTTTACATTTGCATTTGCATAACTGCTTCTTTAAATGTGCTTTTTTTGGTTTGATTGCATAGAAGGAACATTTGTGATTGGATTTAATTTTGAATTTCTGCATATTCTTGTTGGATATTTTGGTTTAATTGAAAAGGAAAATGAATCTCTTCTATCCCATAGATAGAAATTCATAAAGAGAAAAAAAAGTGCATTGTCATTCTTTCTTTTTTACTATCTTTTGGGTCTAGAGTCTTTCACATCACCAAGTCTCACTCCATATACCTGCTTGGGTAATCAACAACAATAAAAGGACGTGCTTAATTAAAATATATTAGACATTTTATTTTTGTTCTATCAAACCAACATTAGATTAGGGTGTAGGGCCTTGGATTAGGATTGGAGAGGACACTCTCCCAGGCCATATAAAGAAAATAGAGTCATTAAATAGTGGAAATCCATTAGTAACAAGATACGCTTGTCGAGAAAGCTCATCTAACACATAAGTCAAGAATGAGGCCAAGATAGTGGGTTCTTACGTGTATTGGGGCTTGGTTAGTTGGCAGTCCTCGCGGTGACACCTCCTGGCTAGGATTTGGGTCTTCGACATATGTCGCATGTTCCCTTCCCACACATCTGAACTTGATTTACGATTGTTCCACCCAGTCATCCTTTTGTGAAGTGGTATCCTTAGTTTATTTTCCTAGGTATCTACATAAGTGACTACAAGTGGGAAGTTCTTGTGGTACTTGAGAAAAACGATATATCATCTGCTTTATCTACCTTGGGGGATTCCCTGTGGGCACTTGGAAAATTGATTGAAGGGAGTACAATGGGTTATCAAAACTATTTCTTTCCTCTTTACTGGTGGATTGAGACCCACCCTCATAAGAGTCCTCTAAGACAATTGGTTTTCCTTTTGATAGCCTATCTTTTTCTAGGGGTATGCTATGTGTTCTCTTGTAGTTGGACTTAGGATTTTTATTTTTGTTTTGTAAATTTCAATTATACATCATGCCCAATCTGCCAATTCATCAATCTCGACATATTAGGGGCCTTTCTCCTATCGAGGAAGAGCATCCATCTATTCGAAGATGAGTCACCTCTCTAGAAGGGGTAAGAGACACTGTAAATTCTGAAAGTGGTTTGGTTAAAACCACCCATTTTGACATTGAAGCTACTAACGAGGGTTTTTTTCCACACTTTAACCCACCTTTGACCCATCCTTTTAGTCATGTACTTTAGTAAGTTAGAACTTTACCTGGTGAACCCTTTTAACTATTCAGTCACATGATGTCTGGGACCACATTATCTTCAGCCATGGAACAACCAATCACATCTTTGCTTGGAAATGGAGGAGGAACCTCGATTAATTTTCCACAACCATCCACTAGAGCGGTAAATGCTCCATCTATTGCACCTAGCACACCTACAATTTTCCTTTGGGGAAGATCGGCCATACCCATTGTTCCACACATTGGTCAATCCACTACTCCACCATCTATTGGATCACCACCTCAAGTCTCCTAAATTTTTAATTTTTGTGGAGGGCCCAATCCTACATTTACTATTGGTGGTAGTTCCCAAGCCACCATTGTCATATCTACAGGAATCCCTATTATTCCCAATGTTGGATTTCCTTTTGGGTGGAACCCATCTATAGGGGTAAGAAACCCACCTCACTCTCAATGGGGGCAAACTTTTGTAAGTACCCAACCCATCGGAGGGTCAAATTTTCCTAGTAATGTTCCCTGATTGGAAGCACACCTATGTCTAGTAGTTTACCTTTCCAAACAAGTGGTAATTTTTCTGGTAGTTTCCCATCCTGTGGGGGAACTAATATTCCTAGGGGAAACACTTATGTCGGAGGTATTCCCTATCCTAGTGGTATTCATTCACCTTGGGGTAGTTATGGAAAGAATCCCTTCATTGGGTGAAATCAACCTCTTGGAGGTAATCAGTTCACTGGGGATAATCCTTCTTATGGGGGAAATCAATTTCCCAGCTGAATTCATGCTTTCCCAAGTTCATATGCTTCTGAAATCCAATATATGGGGGGACCTTATGGTCCAAAGAGTCTAAATTCCCAATTAACTTTAAAAAAAAATCCATTTTCCAACACATAACTAACCTGTTTAGCTACCTTGGATTTGTTGTATTTATCTACGTTAACCAATGACCCCATTTTGCATAACCCCTTATGGCCGACCATTCCACACAAAATCCTTGCAGACATACCTAAATTTGATGGTAAAACGAGAGAAGACCCATCCACTCATGTTACCACCTATCATTTATGGTGTGTCTCCAAATCCATGTTGGATGAAAGTGTTAAGTTACATATTTTTCCTTGGACCCTAACTAGGAGTGCATCTAAATTGTACATTCAATTTCCATCCACTTCCTATTCTAGTTTTAATGCACTTGCAATGGATTTCTTAACCCACTTCCAATACCTATTTGCTACAAAACAAGAACGTATATTTTTACATCTTTACATCAAAACAATGCCACCCATATTTTTGACCATATTCATGAGTGGTGACAAATGAAGAGGCTTGTAAAAGCCTCCATACCTGATCAATTATTACCTTATTTGTTTACGAAGTCATTGTTACCTCCCATTGCTCATGATGTTTCTATGGTTGCGGTCATAACTGAAGAGAAAGATATCCATTGTGCCCAACACTTGGATTTGATATATTTAGAATCAAGAACTTTATATGACATTATCCTGCATGTTCCTCGACCGTCAACTGATCCATCTCGACCAACACTTGGTCCACATGCCGATGGTGTGATTTGTTCTATCTTTTCCATTTCAGTGAACCAGTTAAGTGGGAAACTTAACTAGATTTCCAATGCCATGCCACCCACTTCAACTTCATCTACTACCAAAACACCTCATATTCCAACTCAAACCTTCGAGGTCAACATGGTACAATCCCAACCATAGAAATATCAACAGTCTAGAGGTAAAAAGAATAAAAATAAAAATAAAAATCCTTCAAACAAGTTTTTATTGTAACACAAAAAGTGCCCCGCCTAATGATGGGGGCAACAATAAGGAAAGGAAACCGAAATTCCCACGCAATATTTGTGGTGTCAATCATATGACCCATCTATGTCCATGCTTAAAAGAATTCAATGAGTTCATACTCAGAAAGACTCCACCTAACCCCCTTCTGTGTTAACTCATCCTTTCCCTCAACAACACCAACAAATGGTTGCTACAAATACTCCACCTCTGCAAGGGGGAAATGGAGGTCATCCTCCCCAAGGGGATGGACCTTCAAATGTGTTTTTGGTAGAGACAATCACCCTTACCACTCAAAACTGCACGTATGAGAAACCCGAGACCATCTCTCCTGAAAAGGAATCAACTTCACCATCCCAACCAAATGGCCCTCTTCAAATAGATAAGCCTTCTCTTGACACAACCATTCTCCCTCCTAAGGGGGTACTTCATCGAGCAACACATAATCCCAAAGCTCAAGCTACTCAACATAATACTATTGCTGAGGATTTATCTCAAGCCCCTTGTGCCATGTCTTCTCTCGAAGTGTTTCAAAGTTGTCCTTTGCAACAAAAATAGTTGTTGTCATCCATTGAGGGGGTTGACCCCACAGAATCTAGTTTGGTTGTTTTTTACATGGAATGTATACAACCAAGGATCTTCCACCAGATTTCATTTCAAATTCAAGTAGTCCTATGTGGGAAAAATATATTGCGTACTTTTATTAACTAAGGAGACTCAACTTGTGTTATGTCCATTTCTTGTTGGCATGTGATAGGCTCTCCTTAGCTTGTCCAATCCTCCACTTCTTTGAAGGCATTTTAAGGTCATATTTTTACACCTCATGAAATCATAGCTGCCTTACCAATTGAGCTATGGGGAAAAAATACCATGGTAGATGTTGAATCTTTTTATGCACCTCTTGACTATAATTTGTTATTGGGGCATAGTTGGTTTTATGCCATGAAACTAGTAGTCTCGTCGGTCTTTCAACTTCTTTGCTTCCCCCATCAAGGAAATATTGTCACTATTTTCCAACTTGCTTACTGCGCTCCTGACTTACGACTCTCTCCTAGTGGTAATATCTCTTTTGTAGGAGATTCCATAAAGACTTATGAAAATGTATGTGTTGGTTTGATTAAAGATTCCTCATTGATGGCACTTTCCCTTTTCCAACACCTAACCCATCAAAACAAGAAGCTCCCATTTGTATGATCTGTTCCATCTTTAACCCTGCTCTTGGTTCATCTGATCCTTGGGTGATACCTAATGTTACAAAAGCAGACACTATGGGATATTCTAATCCTTTGTCAGGGGTCGAAACTGCTTACCAAGTTATTCAATCCAATCCCGTTGACCCACATTGTGATCATTACCCAATTGTTGATATCAATCATTATGTTGTGCCACTGTTGTGCTTGCTTGGGCCAACTCCCCATCTCCTTCACATGAATTTATGTTGGATGTTTTACCTTTTGACGAGTCAATTATGGAATTCATGGCTTTGTGTGACAAGCCTTGGAAGGATATGCAGCATCATGCCTCTTTTCTTCCATATTTAGAAAAGATGGAGGAAATTATCCAATATTCTGATCCTTACCCAGTTGTTGATCTCGATGTTTATTCAAATCCTCACCCCATTGTTGTTGGCTGCTTATACTGTTCTAGAGGCTTTCTAGAAAGAACCAGGTTTTGCGTGGTTCAGGTAACCAACAAAACCACCTTTTCACCGACCCTTTTAGCAACAGTTTGCGAGCAGACTGAGGTCTCACCCGAGGTGAAGATAATGGGGAGGTTACGAAATCAGGTTTCCACAACCAGGTGATGAGCGCTTAACATACTAGTGATCAGGGCGCTACAGGACTCATGCTACGAACTGGGGACTACGTAAATTTCACTTCTTCATGGGTAATGCTTTTACAATGGCACATCCAAAGGATTTTGCGGCTCGGGATGGTTCTTTTACAACACGACAAGGCCACAGAGACTGCGTTTCCTCTTCAGTACTTAACCACTTTAATGGACTTTACCTAGTGTAAGTTATGCATTCAACAACATAATGGATTGCAAGCCTTGAGAACTTATACACTATAACAACAACACTGTAACTGCGCACTTCTGGTGCTGCGCTCAGGGAATCACACTATACAGAATTTGCTGGCTAAGTGTTTACCCGATTAACTTATGCATTCATCTGACTTAACATACTAGTGCATTCGATATTCATTCACACATGTTTTTACTTAACATATTATCCCCATCTTTTATCGTTATGGCGAATACATATAAAATCAAGAACACATGCATTCATAAACATAATCTTAACCATTCACATAAGAAAATACACAGAAATAAACGCATAATCAATCACATGTTAATTTTTGAGCATTAATTCAACATACTCTAGGATCTTTACTGAGAGAATAACATGTACAACATATCAAGTATAACAATGCATATCAATCACACCAAGCAATCACATGAGACAATAGACACACAGAGTTTCACTGGGGAAAACCATAAAGGTGAAAAATCCCACAACTTCCTTAGAGTGTTAACACCCAAAAAGTGCTCACTACCTCATCTACCCCATTACATGACTCATTTGTCCATATTTCCTACCATATTTGCCTTCAAAACCCTCAAATCCCATTAAAAAGCCTCCAAAAGGCTAAAAATGCCTCCAAAAGGCCACAAAACCATAAAAAAAGCCTCAAAAAGGCTAAAAAACCCCTTTTCCCTCCAAAAATATCCAAAATTCCTCCAAAATAGCAAAAACCCTGTAAAAAGGGAATAAAAAATACAAAATAATGAGGAAAAAGAGGAAAAAGGAGGGAAAAACCCTATACAGCTGACCTAAACCATATGGTTCCCAAAACCATGGGCCAGCACTCCACCACCAAAAACCCTATAAATAGGTGATAGAGATCCCTCATTTCATATCCACAGTCAAGTATACCCTTACTCTGCCAAAATCACTCTTGAAACCCTAGCTCACCCTTGAGCTATTTTCACCATTGAGTGCCTCTTTGGCCCATTCCCAACCATTTGCAGAAAGAGAAGGAGCAAAGCTGGAGTTTGGAGAAACCCTCTTGGACAATTGCAAGAACTTCACCAACCTTCACATTGGAGGTAAAGATTTAATACAAAAAACCATTTATATTATATCTTGTCTTTTATGTTTCATGTACTTGCTTAGAATAATTTCCATTTTAATACCTTGTCCTTTAATTACTGTTTATTGAACTGCTACTAAGGAGTCCCTTCTCCTTAGTAGGTGCTCATTTGCACAAGCTAGGGTGAAAACCCTAGCTACAGTTTTGGCGACTCCCCTAGGTTTGAATTTTTTGTTACAATTTTTAAATATTTTTTCTGTTCGGTTGTCCCTTTCGGCCGCCGTAAACCGCATCTTTTACCCCCTGCAGTTGCATTTCGACCGCATCTTTCAGGCACTTACCTGCGATCCGACTGCGGCTCTTAGACTATTTCTGGCGACCTGCCGACCATTTTTAGTTTGTTACCTGTGATCCGACCGTGGCTATTAGCCTATTTGGGACGGTCTGACTGCGGCTATTACCCTGTTTTCTGCGTCCCTCCTGCGGCTTTCGGCCATTTTCCTGTGACCCACCGACGCCTTTCGACGTCTTTCTTGCGTCCCGCCTGTGGCTTTCGGCCATTTTCCTGTGACCCGTCGGCGCCTTTCGGCGTTTTTCCTACATTGCACCTGCGGCTTTCGGCCATTTTCCCACAACCCGCCTGTGACTTTCGACGTTTTTCCTGTTACCCGACTGCGTTTTTTAGCCTAAAACCCGCAACCCGACTGTGACTGTTTAGCTATTTTCCACGGTCCGACCGCCCAGATTTGCCAAAAACCTACGGTTTGTTTTCTGCATTTTTCTCTGTTTTGAACCCAACACTTTGCTGCACTATTTTCTGCACCAACACAACCATCTGTCCTACCTACAGCTACCCTTCCTTACAGCCTTTTTTTGCAGTTTTATTTCTGTTTCATTTACAGAATCGTTTTTACATTTTCAGCATTTTTAATTTGAAAAAAGAAAATTATGCATTTCAAAGGTTAATTTCTATTTTGTTATTGCTAGTTAGAAAGTTGCCCATCCTAGTGGCACTTTTTACTTGGGTTCATCATCATCTCACAAGCACACACTCTGTCACCTAATTCAGGTGAGCCTTAAAAAGTACTTAACACAACCAACATTCTAACCCCACTTGGGGAACACATAAGAATTTTTGTAGTTAGGTAGGATCAGGGGGATAGGAATCCAAATAACACCCCTCGGTTGCTTACACTTGAGACATAGCTGTTGTCCATTAAGGAACCAAAATCCCCTAGTATTTTTTCGCATGGTCACAACCGGTTTATCAGAGGGCCTCTCCCCTAGGAGGGTTGAAGTCGCCAGATTGGTTCCGGAGGCCTGAGTGGAATACCGCAATCCATTCAGTAACCAAAGGCTACGTTTCGCAGTTCTCGGGGTATCCCTGTATGGGGGTACTGTGGTAAAAGGACCAAACGACAGATTCACCTTTTCTAGACGTGTCATGAACGAGGTATCTTAGTTTCCTTTCTTCAAGGATTGACTATCGGGTGTCCCTCCCGGTAAGGGGATATCTTTAGCCACTTGGCTCTCCTATCCATATTGTTTGACTTGGATTTCATCACCTTGCAGGGGATATGTCTAGTTGAATCAGAATACCATTTAGTTAGGTGTTTGCATGCTCCCTTACCTCCTTTTGGTCTAGTGAGTCCACTATTTCTATTTTCTAGGAAACCTACTGCTTGTTGGTATTCTGACCATTTTTATTGATACTCCACTTATTGTAGCACAACTGTTACAGTGGGTGTTTTGAGTTGGTTGTTGGACTGAGTGCCATATTTTTTGAGCTCTCCTTCTGCACACTCGGTTGCATAAGGGTTTTTGAGCTGTTTTTCACTCAACACAACCCCCAGATATTTGAAACCATCTGTCACCATTGAGTCCCCAAGACATTCTCGGCGCCTCAGGGGCAAGCCCCCACAGCACGGTTCACTTGACAGCACCCATCGTAGACATAGATCTTCATCACTTCATACCACTTATCATATATCTCGAGCCTTGTCACTTGACTCCACTCGTCAACGGCATAGGACTCCGTCACCAGATATTGACGCCCCTTTCTTTACCTCCGATTCTGAGGCAGAGTCTGAGAACCCCATTTACACTGCCCCTACTAGCCCCATGGCTAGCATGAATTCCACTCCTTTCTTTGTAAGGACCATTGGTGGCACATCCACCACTACACCAGTTACCACACCTGCTTTGGGTATGCCCTCGATGGGGGCCACGTCCACCATTCCGGTCACCATACCCATTCCAGTAGCTGGCATACCTATCACCACTCCACTAGTGACTCACACTACTCTTGGTGGTGCAGGACCATCCTATACCACCTTCGTTCCCCCCCTTGGGGGCAACATCCCAAACCCTACCCCTCCACTTGGGGGCATTGGCCCCAACTTGGTCACACCCGCTAGTATGTCACATCCTTCTACTAGTTTGTCGTTCATGGCTAGCCTCAACCTACCTGACCTAGCCAGACTGACTAACGATCCCATTAGACACGACCCTACATGGCCTCACATGCCCACCAAGCTTCCATCCGACATCCCTAAGTTTGATGGCAATGCCGATGAGGACCCCCAGAACCATATTATGTCCTTCCATTTATGGTGTTCCTCTAACTCCATAGTGGACGACTCTGTCCGCCTCCGTCTGTAACAGCGCACCTTCACTGGCTCTGCAACTAAGTGGTACATTGAGCAGCCCCACGGGACCCATGCCACCTTTAATTCCCTTGCCTCGACTTTCCTGCAGTTCTTTCAGTTACCTGTCCGCTATGACACGGGAGTAGAGATCCTACTATCTTGCAGACAGAACACGGCTACCCACATCACTGACCACATTCATGAGTGGCGTCGATGCCGCAGCCTCTGCAAGATCAAGTTAGATGACCATATCTTCCTAGATTGGTTCCTAAAATCCCTCCTCCCTATCATTGCCAAGGATGTGGCAACTGAACGACCCTAGTCTGAAGAAGAGGCTATGCTCAAAGCCCAGCAATTTGACCTCATTTACGCCCAGTCGGGTTATCTGTATACCATCATACCTGATGCCCCTCGGGGTGAGTCCTCCCAACACGATGCACTGGGGGCATCCCATGCCGCAGACGACATCATCGGCAGTATTGCCTCGCATCCCCAACCCTTTTCCATAGCATGTCCTAGCCAGGGCCCCGACCTTTCACGGGCTCCATCTCAGTCCGGTGCGACCAATTCGTATGCTCCCATGGCACATCACCACCATTCTCATGGACCCTCATGTCCACCTCAGTGCTTCGGACACGCACCCCCGCTTATGCTCCCTCGACCGCACCTCAGTCGTATTACCATCCACAGGCTGCACCAACTCCTGCGTCCTCTCAAGCCCAACCTGCTTATTACCCGGCATAGGTAGACCCTGCGGCCAACCCACAACCCGCTCCGCAGACATATCAGCAACCCCCACAAGGTTCAGCACCTACACAGCCTCCACCTACATACTATCATCCGCAGCCTGCTCCAGCACCTGCGCAACCCCAGAACCCACCTGCTGCCCACGGGCAAGTATACGCCCAACAAAATCAACAGCAAAACCAAAACAACCAGCACCAACAGGGCCAGCAAAACTGTGGCAAAGGCCGCAACCGTGGGAACAACCCTCCTCCAGACCAAGGTGGTCAACCTCCTAATCCCCCAGACAACACAAATGCGACACCTGCCAACCAAAACCCTGATCGGCCACCCAAGCAGGCCAAAAACCCTAACTTGCGAACTAACCATCCTTGTTCTATTTGCGGGGTCTATGGCCACTACACACATGCTTTCCCACATTTGGAGTGAGCTCGACAACTCTGGGTTGATGATGCCCATCGCCAAGGGCATGCAGCTCCTCAAGCGTCGCCCAACCCCCCACCCCCTCAGCAGCTACCTTTGGTACTACAAAACCCCTTACCAACTCAAGGCGTAGTGAACACTCAGCCGTTGGCTCCTCCTCAAGGCAACGCGCCACCCCAACAACAGATCATGTATGCCACTCCTGATCAACCCACGTTCGATTCAGGTACCCACCACTTGTTGATGATGTCATCTGCTGATGTCAATCTCCAAACCCATCGGAACCAATATGGCTCCACCCCTGAAGCCCCTCCCTCAACAAAAACACTAACGCTCATCCCACCGATCAGATGTTACGTATACCTCGGGCTCCCCTCGATGGCGCCTCCAAAGCACCTCGCTTTCCACTCCGTCATCTTAACAATAACCCCAATGCTCGTGCTGCGTCAAATTACAACATTGTAGATGACTTTGCCTAATCTCCTGCAGCCATGTCTGCGTTAGAAGTCTTAAAAAACTGTCCTTCACAGTGCAAGACTTTGCTCTCCGCCAATGGTGCTATTGACCCCAATGATTCACAACTGATGGCATTTGATTTGGACCAATCTGAACCCTGCCTGCCTTCCACTTTAGCCTTCCAAGTTTTTGTTTCTGTTCGGAATCTCATCATCCATCGGTGCATCATCGATGAGGGTGCCTCTACATGTGTGATGTCCACATTCGTTTGGCAGAAGTTGGGATCCCCTACTCTCCAGCAGTCCACCACTGCGTTGCGTGCCCACGGCGATCGATCGGCTCAACCCCAAGGGTTATTAGCTAACGTCCCCATCCAGCTAGCTGGTAAAACCGTTCTCATTGACATAGAGGTCATCAATGCCCAACTTGATTATAACCTCTTACTTGGCCGCAGCTAAATGTATGCCATGAAGGCGGTTGCCTCCTCCGTTTTTCATACCATGATGTTCCCCCATGATGGACGCATGGTCAAGGTCGACCAACTCACCTACTATGATCCAAATGCCCCCGCTGCACCCGAAAATGTTCTCCCCATGGTTGAACAACCTATTAGTGGTGTCGCTACCTCATTTGTTTCCTCCTTGGGACCTGGAGTTTACTCAGATCCATCGATGACATCAACCTTCCAATCCATTCCTCCCCCGTCATCTACACCTGACGTATCTGACCTATGTACCCTTTCCCATGATACACAAACACCTAACAATCAACCGCCCTTGTTGCCTAAACCACCGTTGGTACCTAGCCACATTGGTGTTACACCTATCCACACCATCCCCTTCCTAGTCCCTCCCTCGGCAGTAGTAAGCACCCCGGTCATGGCTACCCATAGCCTCCCTGGGTTAACCTTGGGGTTACCCGTGTGGTATCTTTCACCTCCCGTTCCCCTGTCGACACCAAACATCGTCCTACAACTGGTGCAACCCATGGCTACTACTAGTGAACCAACTCCCGGTGTCACTACCCCTTCATCCTCTACGCATACCCCCCTCTTATCAAGCACAATGGGGGCAAAGGCCCACAACCATACACTGTTGTACCTCCTCCCAAGACGGTTAAACCCCCTCCCATTTTTCATTCTCCCCCTAAATGCTCACTGTGCGATGAGTTAGGTCATCCAACTCACCAAGGTCCACAGTTACCTGCATTACAGGAACACATGCAGATGCTTGACGATGACCCCAACATCCCGGTTGTCGAACTCGACCCAACCCCCAAGCCTTGTGATAAATCGCTGTGCGTGATAAATCGTTGTGCACCAACCACCCTTGTGCCATATGCAGTATTTACGGCCACTATTCACATCATTGTCCTGATCTCCCAGATTATCGAGCATCTCTCTACGAGATGAATAATTTGGACCTTGAGACGACGCCCCCCACAATTGAGGAGATCCACCCCCGGTATCATCCCCATTTGGTGAGATTAATACCATTTATATGATCTCTTCCACCACCATTCCCCCGTCAATCGATTTGACAACCCACACTTTCCGTACTGATGAGGCAATCCTCGAGGCTATCACTGCCCCAGATTATCCCTGGGATGACATGCACCATCGTTCCTATTTCCTCCCAGAAGCATCCTCCTCTACCATAGCTCCCCAATTTACTGTTGAAACCAAAGATTTCCTTCCCACCAAAGTTGACTGGTTTAAGGATCCTATTCCCACTCCTGATGCCTTTGAGGAAGGTAACATGGCCAACATTTCTCCCATTATCCACATAGATATCTCTGCCCCCGGAGGTGCCCCTGAACTCATCACTTTAGGAGCCTCTTGCAGCGAGTCTAAGATTGAGGAGTACAAAACACTCTTCCAAGAATTTCGTGATGTCTTTGCCTAGTCCTATACCGAAATGCCCAGTCTTGACCTCACCATTATAGAGAACCACATTGACACATGGCCTGATGTAGCCCCCGTTCGTTAGAAACAACGTCCCATTCATCCTTCCAAGCTACCCGTTGTTAAAGCCGAGGTCGAGAAACTTCGCAAAGCAAGATTCATTTATCGTATTGCTTATACCACCTGGGTTTCAAACCCCATTCCAGTTAACAAAAAACAAGGCACCATTAGAGTATGCACTGAATTTCGCGATTTAAACCAAGATTTTCCCAAGGACAACTTCCCCACGCCATTTATTGACCAACTCATCGATGCGTGTGCGGGGCATGAAGTCCTCTCGTTCATGGATGGTTTTTTTGGATACAACCAGATTCAGATCCAATAGGAGGATCAGTACAAGACTGCCTTTACCACCCCATGGGGCACCTTTTCCTACCGCATCATGCCTTTGGCCTCAAAAACGCTGGTGCCACCTTCCAGTGGGCCATGACCTATGATTTTCACGACTTAGTCTATATCCTGCTAGTCTATCTAGATGACTTTACAACTCGTTCCAAGAAACGATCAGACCACCTTAAAGACCTTCGGCAAGTTTTCCTGCGTTGTCGCAAATATAAAATCCGCTTGAACCCACACAAGTGTGTCTTTGGCGTTTCGGGTGTTCCCCCCCACCCTCGTTCTTGGTCATCATAAATGTTCCTTGATTGAGCACTTCCTCCTTGCCTGGCCATTCCTTTTGTTCGGTATAATTTTATCCCTTTTTCAGGCCAGACAAGTCCTTTACGAAAAAGGCACTTAGGGAGTTTCTATTAAGCTTTTTTCTGACTCCTAAAACAATGAAAAGATTGCCAAGCAATCTTGCTTCCTTTCATGCTCGTTAAAGTACCTAAAAGGGCATCTATCTGGTATAAGTTTAACCCTTTTCCAAACCTGGTAGACTAATTACGAAAAAGGAATACTCTAGTCACACCAGCTAGAAGAGTTCTTCATTCCATCCTTTTATGCTTCTTTGGGCCTTGGAGACTAACACACGAAAAAGAAACCCCCTGGAGTCTTCTTATCGCTTTCAGACTCTCTAAAATTGAAAGCAACCACGAGCATGAACTCTCCTGGGCTCATACAAATCCACATGACAGTACCATTCCATTCTTTCAGAGTCTTCTTATCGCTTTCAGACTCCTTAAAATTGAATGCAATCACGAGCATGAACTGTCCTGGGCTCGTATAAATCCACACGACAGTACCATTTTTCACCCACTTCTTCTAGTTCCTTAACCCATGAATAAGTTCCCCCGTGCCTCCTGGCACTATGATCGATCATCTCGGCAGCACCCCCAATCAGGTCGCCTTTGTTCAGAGTAGTTTGCAGTCTCCTGCCATTTTACACCAGCCTAACAATTCCTCATCCCAGTCACTATCCTTGATCCACTACAGCTATGATCCCTTTCCCATCAGTCAGTTTCATATGCTGCCCGATCATCCCCACCATCATACTCTGAACAAAGGAAGTTTGAGTCCACCCACTCTACTTGCCCAGTTATCCCCCACAGTTTGTCAGTCCTACCATCAGTACTCTCACACTTCGGTTCTCCACCTCGTGCTCCTATCAAGGAAACATCATTTCCTTGCTAGTTGTAGGTCTCCCTCTGTCGATGACAGCCCCTCTATTCCAGAGGATAGACCCAGAGGTCCCTGTGCCTTGGACCCATCACCATCAGTGGTGAGTGCCTACGGACCATTTTGAGAGGAGTCATCAGGGCCTCTCCGAATGGTTGTTTCTCACATGCTCGACGTCAACACCTTGATCGCATCGTTGAGAATCACGTAGGGCTTATATCCCTTCAGTTATTGGTTGAAGACCCCGGATTTCCCCTGAGTCTAGCACATTGGTGAGTCACTTCGGAATGCCCAGTTATATGTTCCCATGGATGTCCGGGTTGCGTTGGTGATTGTATTCAGAATCCATCCAGTTATATGCTTCCTTGAGTACCCAGTTCAATGTACCATTGAGAGTATGACCCCTTGTCACTCTGATCCAGCAGCTCATTAGTTCCTTTGGTACCACACTCAGTAGCACTGTTGTCGTCCCATTGTATCAGTTCTTCAGCTCATACATGGTTAGCCCAGCAGTATGTCCCAGATTTGTGTCCCCTCTGGAATCTTATGATGTACACAGTGGTTCTCTATGTATCCTACAGGCCCCCCTTTTCGGGCCTCACAGTTATTTTTATGTCTCTTGATTCGAGCATGGGTATGCCCGCCTCATCCATATATTGAGATTCTTCCTCATTCATTCTTTGAGGTCATGTATATTTCAGGTCCCCATATTTTGGACCCCATTGTTATTATATCTTGATACGAGCATGGGAATGCCCGCCTCATACATATGATCAGATTATTCCTCATCCATTAATGAGGTTATGTACTTTTAGTTCTTGCAGTTGGTTCGGGATCATTGTTCCATGCTCCAGTTTGTTTCTTCTCTTCTCCACACCCCAGGAAAACCATTCAAAGACTTATGATGTCTATCGGCCATACAATGAGCTCCTGCCCTCACACATCAGGGGGCAATCTGTTAACACCCAAAAGTGCTCACTACCTCATCTACCCCATTACATGACTCATTTGTCCATATTTCCTACCATATTTGCCTTCAAAACCCTCAAATCCCATTAAAAAGCCTCCAAAAGGCTAAAAATGCCTCCAAAAGGCCACAAAACCATAAAAAAAGCCTCAAAAAGGCTAAAAAACCCCTTTTCCCTCCAAAAATATCCAAAATAGCAAAAACCCTCTAAAAAGGGAATAAAAAATATAAAATAATGAGGAAAAAGAGGAAAAAGGAGGGAAAAACCCTATACAGCTGACCTAAACCATATGGTTCCCAAAACCATGGGCCAGCACTCCACCACCAAAAAACCTATAAATAGGTGATAGAGACCCCTCATTTCATATCCACAGTCAAGTATACCCTTACTCTGCCAAAATCACTCTTGAAACCCTAACTCACCCTTGAGCTACTTTCACCATTGAGTGCCTCTTTGGCCCATTCCCAACCATTTGCAGAAAGAGAAGGAGCAAAGCTGGAGTTTGGAGCAACCCTCTTGGACAATTGCAAGAACTTCACCAACCTTCACCTTGGAAGTAAAGCTTTAATACAAAAAACCATTTATATTATATCTTGTCTTTTATGTTTCATGTACTTGCTTAGAATAATTTCCATTTTAATACCTTGTCTTTTAATTACTGTTTATTGAACTGCTACTAAGGAGTCCCTTCTCCTTAGTAGGTGCTCATTTGCACAAGCTAGGGTGAAAACTCTAGCTACACAGAGATAGAAAGATCAATGATACAAACCAAGTACACAGAGATAGTCCTTCTAGTAGTTGAACCTCCTCCTCCACTAGTGCGCCACTTTCTGAGTAGTGTAGAAGTGAATAATGAGATTATCAAATAGAGTTCCTCCCGCACTCTATTTATACATGACCTGACCTACTTAATAACCTAGCAGGGATGAATTGTCTAACTCAATCTAATAACCCATGGTTATACTAATCAGGGCCAACCCCACACTTGGTGGTCTAATAACCCATCACTTGCAAGTTACGACACTTGCGACACCCTTCAATACAAATGATGAGACTTCCGTATAGAGGAATAATAACATCTCTATTGGAGTATAATATACATAGGTGAAATACATTCCGAAGTTACAATTACATCAACACTCCCTCTTAACTAGGAAGGTATTTCTCGACATAGATCTACTAGCACAAGTCTTCTTCTCTGGATCATCGTCATCAAATCATCGTCCTCGAATCATCATCATCGTCACTACTACTTCTATCTCAATCAATCTCCAATCTAGTTTTCATAGGAAGTTCTACAGAGACAGTCCTTTTTCATACTGGATGTAGGCCCACCACCTGTAGGTATTCATCATCATTGGCCATACTGTGGAATCCTCAAGACTTATTATGTGCATCAACAAAACCTCGAAAGAGAATCCCAAGACTGATTACGAGCTTGCTGCTCAACCTATCAGATCTCCCAGGATATTTTACATGTTGACCTTCACAAAACCTACTCAGAGCATCCCAGGATGTTATGAACACACCGCTCTACCTTTCTAGATCTCGATAGAGCATCCCAGGCTGTTACAAGCACACCGCTCTACCTGTTCGGATTTGAAAGGATCTTTTCTATGTGAAATTTCGCAAAACCTACTCAGAGCATCCCATGATGTTACAATCACACCACTCTACCTTTTTGGATCTCCATAGAGCATCCCAGGCTGTTACGAGCACACCGCTCTACCTGTTTAGATTTTAAAGGATCTTTTCTATGTGAAATTGTAGCAAAACCTACTCAGAGCATCCCAAGATGTTACGAGCACACCACTCTACCTGTCTGGATCTCGATAGACCACCCTAGGCTAATATGAGCACACCGCTCTACCTATTTGGATTTTAAAATACCTTTTCTATGCTACCTGCACAACCTGTGCAAGGCTAGAGAGTATCAACCTAGTACTCAACATACATCATCCTGGTGTATACATGATCAACCCGATCATCATCATTGCATCATCCTGATGCATGTCATCTGGAACAACATCCTGAAGCTTGTCATCTGTGATCATCCTAATCATCATCATAGCATCATTCTGATGCATGTCATCTGGAGCAACATCCTGAAGTTTGTCATCTGTGATCATCCTGATCATCATCATAGCATCATCCGGATGCATGTCATCTGGAGCAACATCTTGAAGCTCATCATCCATGATCAACCTGATCATACCATGCATCCACCTGATGCATACAATGTATCTGCCTAATACATATCATCATACATGATTCACCTGATCATACAATGTATCCACCTGATACATATCATCATACATGATCCTCCTGATCATACAATGTATCTACCTGATACATACACAAATACATGATCAACCTAATCATACAATGTATCCACCTGATACATACATAAATACATGATACACCTGATCATATCAAGCATCCAACATGATTCATATACAAATGCATGATCCAACTAATCATATCAAGCATCCAACATGATGCATATACAAATACATGATCAAACTGATCAAAGCATCTAGCATGATGCATATACAAATACATGATCAAACTGATCATATCCTGCATCCAACATGATGCATATACATATACATGATCCAACTGATCATAACAAGCATCCAAAATGATGCATATACATATACATGATCAAACTGATCATAACAAGCATCCAACATGATGCATATACATATACATGATCCAACTGATCATAACAAGCATCCAACATGATGCATATACATATACATGATCCAACTGATCATAACAAGCATCCAACATGATGCATATACAGAGCATTAACTAGAGCATCATACTGATGCTTATCACATAATGCTTACATCCACACCCATGGGAAGGATCCTCCTCTCACCATGCTTGGAATGGCTCCTGCAAATGTGTCCATCACTTCTTCCTCGAAGTGTCGTCAATCTGAAGAACACCAAGCCTCTCTCTAAAGTATTCAAACTTCACTCTGGCTAGTGGTTTCATCAACACATCTGCAACCTGCTCATCCATCACAACATACAGGAGCTTCACTGCTCCTCTCTGTACCATATCCCTGATATAGTGATATTTGATCTCAATGTGCTTCGACCTGTCGTGGAACACCGGATTCTCAGACAGCTTTACACAACTTTGGTTGTCACAAAAGATACCAATAGCCTCCAGCGGGAGATCAAATAACTCAGATAGTAGCTTCCGGAGCCATACTGCCTCACAACTAGCCGAACAAGCTGCAACATACTCTGCTTTGGCTATACTCAGTGCTACGCAGGATTGCTTCCTACTAAACCAAGAGATCACACCTGATCCCATACTGAAGTAGCACCCAGATGTGCTCTTCCTATCTACAGCACTACCTGCCCAGTCTGAATCAACATAACCCTGCAGGTTAAACTTTTGATTTGCATCATACTTGGGCCCATAATCAATTGTACCCTTCAGGTACCTCATCATATGCTTTACAACAACCAGGTGAACACCTCTGGGATCCATCAGGAACTGGCTCAATGTCTTCACCGCAAAGCAAATATCTGGTCTAGTGTTCGTTAGGTACATCAAGGACCCAATCATCTGAAGATATACAATGACATCAACTAGTTCAAATGAAGCATCACACAGAAGCTTCAGGTTCGATGCCATAGGTGTGGTCATGGCCTTGCAGTCCATCATCCTGAACCTCTTCAGGATCTCTACTGCATACTTCCATTTTCCAAGGAAGATCCCATCTGCACTCTGCCACACCTCCATGCCTAGAAAATAGTGCATCATACCCAAGTTCTTCATCTCGAACTCGGCAACAAGCTTCCTCTTGGTATCGAAAATCAATCCATCCTCACCTGTAACAAATAGGTCATCCACACACAATAGTAGTATCACTGGATTGCCTTCCACAACCTTGTAGTAAAGGTTGGAATCCGCTCTACTCTTGGTAAATCCCAAACTAGATAGAAATCTATCTATTCTTCCATACTAGGTCATGGGTTCCTATTTCAAACCATACAAGGATTTCTTCAGTTTGCACACATGAGTCCCTCTGTCATGTGTCTCAAAACCGAGTGGTTGCTCCACATACAGTTCCTCTTCGACTACACCATTCAAGAAAGCCGTCTTGACATCCATCTGGTGTATCTTCCATTTCATCACTGCAGCCAGAGTAAGTACTGGTCTGATTAAAGTGTATCTGGATACAGGAGCAAAGGTCTCTTCATAGTATATTCTCTCTTTCTAGGAGAAGCCATGAGCTACAAATCTATGCTACCAACTACAACATGCTTGATCTTATAGATCCACTTGGAAGTCACAACAGACTTCCCTTCAGGTCTTGGGAATACATCCCAAACATCATTCTTCATGATCGACTGGTACTCCTTGATCATGGAATTCTTCCACTACTACATCCCGTATCCTGGGAACTTCATATTCTTCAATATCTTCAATAGATATATTTCTTTAAACTTCGTTGCTGGAACAAATGTTGTAGTCCTTCTTTTGTAGGTGATTGTATACGATCTTTCCTACAAGACAAGTTAAATTGCATGATTAGAAACATCTCATAGTTTTCAGAACAAATTCTTACACATAAAGAAATATGTCATACAGTCATGCAATTAATTTAGCCAATGCTTCAATACAACATTTATCCATATCCCGTAACTTTCTAGATGCCTTCCAATTTCTACCAGAACATTGTTAAGAGTGTGCACAACTCCCAACATGTCAGCCAAGTAGAAATGGAATGTTGTACAGTGCCATAGGCCACTTACCCATTACATGCGTATTAGTAGTATACTGTTCATTAATGCAATTATTCTAATATGCATAATACACAACCTAAGTCTAGGAACATAAGTATATACATTATTGAACAATATTATTTAAACAATCAAATATACAAGAAATGACAATTCAAATACTTATCTTTGTTTGTTTGTTGGATGGACTCCCTCTCAATCTTTGCTTCCTTGAAGGAACTACTGGAGTGTGCTCCCTCTTGATCTTTGCTTCCTAGATTACCTATCATTGAACTTATATCCATCCTCGATCACTATGCATGCTTACTTGTATCATCATTGTGTTATCCTCAAGATCTCATACATAATCATACATTCATTAGTATAATCTTAAAACTATCAAAACACAATAATTTTAAACTTGTATAGTCATGATCATTTCAGACACAGATAATAAGCATTAGCATTCAAAGTTTCAGGGAAGACTTCTCTTACTCATGCATATCCATATTTAACCATAGAACTCTTTTGGTTAGTCATATCATCAATCAAGGTAAGAGACATAATATGCATAAACCCTAGATTACTCAAACTCATAACTTCATGAGTAATCATTATCAATCATACAAAAGTATAAGATCCTTACATAGGGTAGGATTCTAACTTGATATAGGAAAAACATACCTGGTCATCATATTTGCTAGTTTTGTCTAGCAATGTTTTTCATGTTCTCTTCAATGACCTGCATAACTCATAAGTTAACCATTGTAGAACCTAATTATACATACCTCTATGTGATCCATGACTATGGATGAATCTTTGTCTTCATGTCACTATGGTTTTGATCTAGGACTTGATTTGTACCTTCATGCTAGTGGATAACATTCTCCTCATACAACACCACAGTGCATTAGTACAATCATAATACAATCATACGTGTCATAACCTGAATCAATGAATGTCTTCTATCATGCATTCATACTTTTACTAGGGTGATAAGACAAGTCTAAAATTAAACAAGATTCTTACTAAACTCAATAACATGAAGACAATCATATTATAAACTTAATCATGAACATATTTAAAAACATACCTATAAGTCACACCTGTTATATTGCTTGTAGTAGTTGTTGTTGTTGTTCCTTTTGTTCTTAGGACAATCTGATGAAAAGTCTCCTCTCCTTGGTATGTGCTATAAGAGCTTGATCTTCATTCCCCATCTTTTCTTCTCAAGCTATAATCCGAGCTTCTTCCTGTGAGCATTCTTCTCACAGCCTGCTGAATGAGATAAGTTTCTTCCTAGCACAAATTCCTTGGATGAAGGAATCCCATGACCTAGGAAGGCCATTAAGAGTGGTCATTACCACTTCTCCATTCTCAACAGCTTCAAGTTGTTCTTTTATCTAGGAGACCCTTGAAGAGTAAGATTGCATGGTCTCCGCATTCTGGATCTAGATGTTCTTTAGTTGATTCCTCAATGTCATCTTCCGATTTATGTTCTTCCCTTCAAATAGCTTGGTCAAGGAATCAAACATCTCCTTAGGTGTCCTTAGGGAAGACACATGGGGTATGAGATAGTCCTTAATAGAATCAGCAATGATTCTCTTGGCTTTGACCAGGTTCTTCTTGTGTGAAGCCTTAGTCTCATCTCCCTCGGGAACTGGAACCCCTTCAGTTATGTAGGTGTCCAACTCACTCTCTTATAGAATTAACCCAATAATATACTTCCATGCTCGGAAGTTATCAGCCCCTTCAAGCTTATCCTCAAGCTTGGTGTGGTGAGACATCTTAAAGAGTACTTCAAATAAAATAGAAAATATTTAGGTCTTACCACTTGATTTGCATAAATCTGGATCTAGAGCTAGATTAGGGTTTGTCAAAGAAACCCTAAAAATTCAAACTTCTGAAAGGATAGAAAGATGCGCCTTGATGAGCTGATCAAGCTGGCATACTCAGAATTTGAAAACTGCAAAGTTTCACCCCTCAAATTTTCTTTTCAAACTTCTGGATTCACTAGGGAGGACCCTAAATTAGAGTTTGATTTTCCTGGAGCTTCATCCATCCAAAAAGTTCGATCGTGGTCTCTAAACTTCAATTTTTCAGAGGAGCTTCTAGCCATGGTCTCAGATTTCAGAAATTCCAATTTTTGCAGAAGCCCTAATTTCCGGCTTCGCTAGAGAGGACCCCAAACTAGGGTTTGATTTTCTCGGAGCTTCATCCAACCAAAAAGTTTGACCAAAAGCTCTAAACTTTGATTTTTTCAAGGATATTCCAGCCATGGTCTCAAATTTCAAAAATTCTACTTTTTGTGGAAACCCTAATTTTTAGGGCCAAAACTAAAAGTGCTCAGAATTGAATTCTAATTGGATAGAAAGATGCACCTTGCTGAAGAGAGTCAATCTACCCTATGGCCTTTCAATATATGTGGAGAGAAACCCAATAAACAAGAAGCCCTAGTTTCCACAACTGCATAGTGTCTTCTTCTCAGGTTAGCTCTGATACCATGTTAATTTTTTAGCATTAATTCAGCATATTCTAGGATCTTTACTGAGAGAATAACATGTATAGCATATCAAGCATAACAATGCATATCAATCACAACATGAGACAATAGACACACATAGTTTCACTAGGGAAAACCATAAAGGTGAAAAACCCCACAACTTCCTCAGAGATAGAAAGAGCAATGATACAACCCAAGTACGCAGAGATAGTCCTCCTAGCAGTTGAACCTCCTCCTCCACTAGTGCTCCACTTTCCGAGTAGTGTAGAAGTGAATAATGAGATGATCAAATAGAGTGCCTTCCGCACTCTATTTATATAGGACCTGACCTGCCTAAGAACTTAGCAAGGCCAACTTGTCTAACTCAGTCTAATAACTTATGGTTATACTAATCAAGGCCGACCCCACACTTGGTGGTCTAATAACCCATCACTTGCAAGTTACAACACTTGCGACACTTGTCAATACAAATGACGACACTTCCGTATAGAGGAATAATAACATCTCTATAGGAGTACAATATACATAGGTGAAATACATTCTGAAGTTACAATTACATCAACATCACATGACATATAATTTAACGTGGTTCACCCCGAGGATGGGAGCTATGTCCACAGGGACTGTTGTTATATTATTTATGGAAAGGGTACAATAGTTCCATTCTGTGCACTCAGTTGCAGACTCTCTTCT
This sequence comes from Larix kaempferi, assembly GCA_027924585.1. Lineage (NCBI taxonomy): Eukaryota > Viridiplantae > Streptophyta > Pinopsida > Pinales > Pinaceae > Larix > Larix kaempferi. The sequence continues at coordinate 6,413,196 of BSBM01000893.1, forward strand.
CTCTCAGTAGGTCTCTGCGCATGTAGCTTGCAGATCCCTTTACAATCGTCTCTCAACAGAGATCAATATTCAGCCTTCCTCAAAAGAAGATTAGAGATTAACCCTTTCCCTTACATAATTTCCCTTTATATAGAGATCGTACCCATAGGTCACGTCTATTACAATGCACAGGCCACAAACCCTTAGGTTACAAAATGGTGCGGTTACCCACTGAATCGGCCTGTCGCAATCGACAGCTGCTCCACATGATTCTGTACATTCTATTGAACCACTCACAGCACGCACGCCCTTCTAACATCTGCAATATTCACAAAACAGTTATACTGCATCGTGGCGTTTCGCTTTTCGCCCCTCTGGCCTGCCTATCGCTATCGGCTTCGTGGCTTAGCTTCCAACTATTTTCCACCACTCTTTTGACAGGTCGCTTTCATCCTCCACACTACTCCATACCCATTCTCAGGAATCTTGGAGTTTCTTTCCCAAACAGGTCGCTTCCGCAGCTCGACCTTTCCTTACATTCTTTACCCAAAATAGGTGCCCTGCTGGCACTACGCGGTGCTAGCACTTCATGGAGCTAGCACATAGCCGCGTGGTTTCTATCTTGTCGATACTGCGCTACACTCAACTTCATATCTCCCCCAAAACTGTCTTGCCAAAACTACCTTCATCTGAATTGCGCTGTAACTTTGCAGCTCCAAAACTGTCTTGCACAAAAATTCCTTACTTGGGCTAGGCCCAACAGGCCCCTAACACTTACATGTTGCTCATCCCTGAGCCACTTTCCACTTCTGGTTCCATGAGATGCTCTTCCTCTTACAAAGCTATCTTAGCAGCGAGCACTTGATATGTTGTGCTTAGCTTAGCAACTTTATCCTTGCATCCTCTTCAATTGCTTTGATGGTTTCCAACACATCCGGTGTTAATTCATCTTGAGTTTGTTCTTGTACTGACGCCTATGCATCATGGAGTTCCTGTAGTTTCCCTTCTATTTGTTGCATTAGTTCATGGGCTTCCTCCTGCAGGGGATGTGACTTGTCCCCGTCTTCAGCCTCCTATTCTTTTAACACAACAAGTTGTATTTTTAATTCTTTGACTTCTGGAAATCTGTGGAGTCTGTCTTTTGGTAGCAGGGTCTTCGTCTCCACGTTCAAAGCATCTAACGTTGCCTACTTTTCCTTCAAACTAGTTTGGACCTGCAGCAGCTCAGGGTGCTCTTGTAGCGTAGTGAACAATCTTGTAGCTTCATCCAACAAGTTTTGACACTTAGCCACTTCACTAGATATGATTTCCACTATAGTTTTTGCTTCTACTGCTCTGAGCTCTACCTGATCTGGTGGTGTCTTCGGTTGATTCTTTGCTTCTAAGGAGGAAATATTTTCCTTGCAGTCTATCTCCATGTATGCCATTTCAGACTTAAGATCACTAACTACTGCACTGATCTTCTTTATAGTATCTGCGAGATCTGGCTGCTCGTTGCATTCTGGTATCTCTACGCAAATTGAAGTGACATTCTATTCTATCCATCTTCGCTGCTCCTGTTCACTTTCAAGTGCCTTCACCTTCTTCGCACTTGCTTTCTACAATTGTTTATAATTTTCATGTAATTCTTGGTGTTGGTTCAAAATGACCATATCTCGGTCATGTATTTCCTCCACAACCTGTAGGTGCAGATTATGTAGGCCTTCAAGGGGTAGCATCGCAATATCAATCGCCACATGCTCTATGCTCTGCGTGCTCGAAGCCAACTGATCGCGTGGTAACATTATGCTTAGCAGGTCAATTTTGATGATGTGCAGTTTTGGTGCCAAGGTCAGGGCTAATGGTGTTTTCTTTGGCTGCGATGTGTCCCCTGACCTTCCTTTCGATTCTGATTCTCATGGCACAGCCAAGTCGTGCTGGACCTACTCAAACTTCGCTATTATCCCTTACAGCGTGGTGAGACTTTGTTGCAAATGTGCTTGAATTTCCTCATCCTTATTGTCTTTGAGGTTCAACACATCTTCTATATGCGCAGTGACCATGGATGCGACCATCTCATAATCATCATCATGTAGCTTCGCGTCTGACTGACCCTTTGAAGCTTTCTGTTTCTTTTTCTGGACTTTCTCTGGTACTGAGCTTTCGGGCTCCTTCCTTTTCCATAATGGTGACTCTTTGACAATTTCTGTTGGAATTGGATTACTCTCTTTGGAGTCATTGTCGATGATCATAGGTCCTTCGACCTTCCATTCATCCATCCATTCCTTCATAATGAGGTCGATATCCGCTTCGTCCATGTGATAGTTCCCTTGGAAGCATTCTGGGTTCTTTTTCTATGTGTTCATTGAAATGTAGATGGAATGCATGTCAGCATAAAAATTTAAAGTGCGAATATACTTAGTTGTTACATCTTTGGATATGCATGGTGTGCGAACAATGACATCGCACAACTACTCGTAATATGTGTAGAAAACTTCATTCAATGCGCGCTGTCTTTCTGGCATCAAATTTTCCCACAGGTTTGCATACCTGGGTCCTCGAATGTCATTGCTGGAAGAGGTGAGGCCAACATAGTGCCTTAAGTCCTTCTAGCCTACAAATCGAATCAATATCATCAACCAACTATAATGGAACGTGGCACCATTGACCTTAGTTTCACGAACATCTTCCAGAAACTCATTCAGTAAATATTGGCACCAGTTAAATATTCTGCCCTGCGCTGCCTTCGCCCCAAGGAGCACTGTACCAGCTGGTACTTTTGAAGGTCTAGCCTTCCGCAATATTTTCCCTACTAGTAGTTGTACTACAAACTGAGTAGCATCATATTTTATATCATCTGTGACGAACCCTCTTTTTCCTTTGGGAATGCTGTGAGTTTTTTTCATCTGCGTGGCAATCTCCTTATCCCTGGTTTTTTCGACAAAGAACTTCATAGGGTCCTCTCCTCGCTTGCTTAAACCTATGATCCGATGGATTAGGTCGATCTTGAGGTCGACATTTATATCCAACCAAAGGTAGCCTTGGTGTGTGTGAGATATGAGTGTGAGCACCACCATGTTAAGTTTTGGGCTGCGGTCGAAGTGTGGAAGCCTCAATAGGTTTAACAACCTTGATTTGACAACTTAGACAACCAGCTCTGCGTAGCCAATAATGGGTTGTTCTTGATGTATGTCTTCCAGCACATATATCTATCTGGCTGAAATTGTGGGTACTTCAGTTCATCTAGGTCCTTTTGTTGTTGCAGTACATCGTAATCTTCAAACTTACAGTCTACGAGCTTACCCAACAGTTTTGCTTCTAGTTTTACATGTTTGGATATGGGCGGAAGTGGTATCTCATACTTTGGGTTTCTAGAGAGCTTTACCGCCGGTGCATCTGCTGTGTGCAGAGAGATATGCTATGGCGTCAAGGTTAATGGTAGCTCCTTATCCTCTGGTGGAACTTCTGGTAGCTTGGAGCCCATTACTTTCACCTTAAATTTCTCAGCTACGAGTTCCTTACCCTTGCTCTGCATTTGTGTAGAATGCCTTGGGGAATGGCGTGAACCTTGTCCTTGTTCTATAACAACCTTCTTAGCAAGAGTTCTCATCAACCCTTCAAGCCCGGTTTGCTTAAACACCCTCACAACCTGCTCGACTATGGACTCTTGCTCAACTGTAGAGTCATCAGGCATTCAATGGACTGTTCTCTACAAACTCACGAGATAACTAAGTACTCACTGGAAACAAATTGAAGTATGGTGTGTGAAAAAAAAATTCATAGTTTAGGTAATGCCTGCGAGTCCAGACATAGCGGTATTTATAGGGGCAGTTGAGCTTTGTCGCGCCCATCAACGGTTAGAAAAGCATTAAATGGCATGTTCATTGGCCAAATCTGCTGAGGATTTGGGTCCTTTCCTTCATTAACTCCTTCCGAACAACTATTTTTGTGTTAAATGCTCAAGCGATCGTCGGAAAAATCACTGTATAATGGCTAGTTTTCCGACCAACATTTCAATGGCTAGTTTCTCAGAATGTTGTGCTGAACTACGCGGCAGGTTGTCACCATCCCAGCACGGTTACTTCACGGTTTCCTATTTCTTTGTTCTGAGCTTTTTATGTTTCCTTCTCTATTCGATCTATGCAGCTACATTTTGAGCTTCGTACTGCATGGTTCTTCTTTTCTTTTCATTTTCTTTTCCTTTGTTTTTTTTCTTTTTTTTTCATGTGCAACTTCAATTCTCAATTAGCATTGCGCGGTCGATGCATTCTTTTCATCAAACTTTGTGTATCGGACCAAAACTGTGTACAAACTCTTTTGAATTTCTAGAGCCCAATTTCAATTGTACTTGAAACTTATAAATTCCCTTCTCTTTCGATCACTGAGGGTTCTGCGAAGTAGTACTATCCCGATAGGGTTTTAGTCTACTTCCGTTCACCAAACCTGGTAAGTTATCTCTGGTTAACGTGGCTAACTAAACTACGCCACCATTAATAACATGCATAACAGTATATGGTCCAAGCCAATGCATTCTAAACTTTCCAAGAAATTTCATAAACTTGCTATGATACAGGAGGACAAGGTCACCTACCTGAAAGGACTTGTTTTTGATGTGGCGATCATGCCATGCTTTTTCTCTGTCTTTCTGCACTTGTTGGTGAAATCTTGCAATGAAGCGATCCTCTTCCAATCCAACCAAGTGTAGAATTATTTCTTCTATTGTTTGTTCATCCTCCATGCATGTGAATGCAACAATCCTTAAGCTTGGTACAATATACTCCATTGGCATCACAACTTCCTGTCCATAGGCCAATCTAAAAGGTGTATGGCCTATCAACTTCTTCCAAGTGGTCTGGTATGCCCATAACACAGCTGGAATGTGCAGATCCAAATCATCCCTGTTTACATTACATACCTTTGTTAGCGCATTCTCCAATACCTTGTTGAAAGCTTCAACAGTTCCATTAGCCTGAGGATGATACGGTGTACTCCTCTGATGATAAATGTGGAACTCTTCAGTAAAGGATTCAATAGTAATGTTCGAAAAGTGAGTCCCTTGATCACTCATTAAAATCTTTAGGCATCCAAATCTGGTAAGGATGTTCTCAAAGATGAACCATACAGCAGTAGTTGCGCTATAGTCCTTCATTGGCTTAGACTCTGCCCATCTGGTGAGATAATCAGTTGCGGTGATAATATATCTTGCACCAATCCTCTTTCCCAGTGGGTTAATAGGTCCCATGAAATCAATAGCCCATTTTTCAAATGCTTGTAGTGTCAATTGTGGTTTTAATGACATTTCATCTCTTTGCGACGGCTTTCCAGTCCTCTGACATACATCGCAACTTTGGCAATGTTCTTTTGAATCTTTATGAATTGTAGGCCACCATAGGCCTGCTATCAATATCTTCTTTGCAATAACTCTTCCTATGTAGTGACCTCCAGATGCACCTGAATGTGCATCAGCCAGTATGAATGGCTTCTCATGCTCCAACACACATCTGCGCAACACTTCATCTAGTCCGAACTTGTATAGTTGTCCTGCTATGATAGTGAAGTTTGTTTCTCTGACTACCAGTTGCATCTTCTACTGCATAGTGAACTCTATAGATGCCAATCCTTTAGTTAAAAAGTCGACAATATCTTTGTAATACTCATCTGTGACCTGTATCGAAAATAACTGTGCGTCAGGAAGATTGCCTTCTAGATTGTTGGGTTCTTCGCCTGACTCGATCTTTGATAGATGGTCAGGTCCGAGGTTCAATATTCCTGGCCACAATTTCAAAATCATACTCTTGGAAGAGTAGTAACCATCTACATATTCTCCCCCCTAACACTGGTTTATTGACCAGATACTTTAAAGCCGAATGTTTAGTAAACATTGAGAAGTGCGCGCCAAGCAAATAGTGTCTAAATTTATGCAATGCGTACACCATAGCTAGACCTTCTCTTTCTATGGTTGTATAGTTCTTTTCAGTTGATGAGAGCTTCCTGCTCGAGAATGTAATGGGATGGTCAATGCCTCCCTCACTGGGCTGTGCTAGCACCACTCCAAGTGCAATGGACAAAGCATCAACGTGTACATGAAATTTCTTATCCCAATCTGCAAACACAAGGATCATCGCAGTTACCATTTTCTCTTTTAGTGTGTCGAGGCCTTGCTCACATTCTGCATTCCAGATGAACTGCGCTTCTTTCTTCAACAACTTCTCCATTGGCGTGGTTATCTGCGCATAAACCTTAAAAAAATTTCTATAGTACCCTATATGTCCCAACGTGGTTTGAAGTTGTTTCACTAAATTCAGTGCTAACAGGTTCACAATAACTGCGATCTTCGCAGGGTCAACCATCAAACCCTGTTTACAGATGATGTGTCCCAACAAAATTCCAGAATGTACATAAAATATGCATTTCTTCAAATTCAAATAAATCTGATGTTGTCTACACTTACCTAACATCATTCTCATATTCTCATAGTGGTTCTTCAGTAAACCAAAGACAGTCCAATCATCAAAATAGACTTCTAATAACTTATGGATAAAGTCCTTGAATGCAGCCACAACAACTTTGGAAAATATATCTAGTGCATTCTTCAACCCAAATGGCATAACTATATACTAATATGATCCCCATTTAATAGCAGATGTGGTCTTATGTCTGTCTGCTTCATCAATCTTGATCTAATGGTATCCAGAAAATCCATCAGTGAATGAGTAGGCCTCATTTCCTCCAACATTGTCCAATACTTCATCTGTAAATGGAGTAGGAAATGGGTCATGCAGCGAAGCATCATTCAACTTCCTTAGATCTATGCAAATATTGATTTCTCCTTTGGTCTTCTTATCCTAGATAACCATAGGGCTTATCCATTCAGATTCTTCAACTGGCTCAATGATCCATGCATCAAGCATCTTATTAATCTCTTCTTTCACTCTCTCTTTATATATGGGATTCAATTTCTATGGGCTTTGCATTACAGGCTTCGCACCTGGCTTGAGAGGTATCTCATAACCCCCAAGTCACCCAAAATGCCTTTCATTTCGAAAAAATTTGTTGGAAACAAATCGTGATACTCATGCAGAAGGTCTGCGATCTGCGCGACTGTTTCATCATCCCAGTAATCTCCAATGGATGTGAACTTCGGCTCTTTGCTTGTGCCAATGTTCACTTTTCTTGTCTTAAAAGGTTTGCTCATATCTGGACTTTCTAGTGCAGGTCCCTTTACATCATGCGCTCCTTCATATTTAGGTATATTGATGTTGCACGGATCCTCCTCATTGCTTTCTTCTTGGTCTTCTTCATTTTTAGTGAGATTATAACATTCAAGGGCATGATCTATCTATCTTTCCCATTCTGGTTGTAGGTTTACAGGTACTTTGACGTCTTCAATTATCCTATCTTTGATTTCCTATAACGCCTGGTTTGTACTTGGGCATTCTCCTTTGAATATCCTTTGTTTAATAATCTGCAGAGCTTCGTTTATACTTGGAGATTCATCTTAAAAACTGAAGCTTCTCTGGAAATTTGCAGCCAACATAAACCAATCTGTGGTTCCTCTGCAAAGCTCAGCGTCTGTGTACCAATATCCCGGAATATGCTCTAATGTATGCACAAACAGATGAACCCATACTTCTTGTGGTCTGTTTTCCCATGCTTTTGAACAAATTTCTATGTGATCCCTTGGATCTGTTTGTCCCTTATACTTTTCCATTGTTAGCTTCACTTTCTCTGTGAATTTGATTTGCATCATGTGTCTGCACTGATCCCATGTGGTCAAAGTCTGCTTATGCTCGGCCCACCATCTGGCAGGTGTAGTGTGCAGTACTATATCCAATGTTGGTATCCTATGTTCAGTTGAAACTAATACAGTATATTCTTGAATAAATAAATAGACATTAGTTGAACCATCATAAGTGGGGATTGGACTTACCTTTGTTCCAATCCAGCGCAGTGATTTGGTGATCTGTGCACATCTTCTTGCAGATACTTCATGCATTATGCTTTTCCAATTTTCTAGTCCCGTTTCAGAGTCTGATACACAAAATCTATAGCAATGCCAACTAAGTGTTCCATCCTCCATAGGATTAATGTAGTCATCCTAATTCACAGTCATCTTGTAGATGCGTTCAAGATCTAATGCTTTGGATTCTTCCTGAATCGGCTCACTATATATTTCTCCTTGTGAAGGTTCCAAGGGTGCGATGACCTTGATATTATACCCTTCAAATATCATCTTTTTGGTTTTCAGGTTGATGATCACGAGGTTATTCATCGCCCAATCTATCCCCAATAATGCTGGATATGGGTTACTATCGTCAGTCATCTTGATAACCTTGAAGTCCATGGAACTTCTGACTCCATTGATGTCCACAAGTACATTCACGAGTCTTCCAAGGGGAATCACTTGTTGATGTATATGTAACTTTGGAATGTATTTCATATATATTTATTGTACCCTTATTAGAGATGTGTTATTCCTCTATAAGGAAGTGTCGTCATGTGGATTGACAAGTGTCGCAAGTGTGTGTACTTGCCGATGGGTTATTAGACCACCATGTGTGGGGTCGACCCTGAATTATATATTATATTGTGGATGTACCTAGCTAGACAAGTCAGCCCCATAAGGTCATTGGGAAAACTGGTTAGTATAAATAGAGATCAGGAGATCTCTATTTAGATCATTCGGAAAGTCATCTCTCTCTCACTCAGAAAGTGGTGCACTAGTGAGGAGGAGGATCATCTACTTCTAGGAGACTATATCAAGTGTATTTTGGTTTTAATTTGGTTGAGCCATTGCTCTCTCTATCTTTGAGGAAGTTGTGGGGTTCTTCACCTTAGGGTTTTCCCCACAAAAACTATGTGCCTCTTGTCTCTCATGCTTTTGATTCTTGTGATGCTTGTCATGCTTATTGTGATTGTTATGCATTGATATACTGTATATGTTATTCTCTCAGTGAAGATACTAGAGTGTTGTGAATTAATGCTCAAAATTTAACATGGTATCAGAGTTAACCTGAGAAGAAGACATTTTGCAGTGACAGAAACTTGAGTTTCTTGTTTATTGGGTTTCTCTCCATAGATTTTGGAAAAGCAGTATAGTAGATTGACTCTACGCATCAAGGAGAATTTATTTGTCCAATCAGAATTCAATTCTGAGCATTTTCAGATTTGGGCCTAAAAATTAGGGTTTCCACAAAAATAGGAATTTCTGAAATCTGAAGACATAGCTGGAATCTCCTTTCAAAAAGCAAAGTTTATAGCTTTGGATCGAGATTTGTGGCTGGGTAGATCTCCGGGAAACTCAAACCCTAATTCAGGGCTCTCCCTAGTGAACCCGGGAGGATAAAAAGGCAAATTTGAAGGGTAAATATTTGCTGATCTCAAATTCTGAATACACCAGGCTGATCAGCTCATCAAGGTGCATCTTTCTATCCTTTCAGAAAATTGAAATTCACATTTTGAATTTTTAGGGTTTTTTTTACAAACGCCAATCCGGGACCAGATCCAGTTTTCAGCATTTCAAGTGGTAAGACCTAAATCTTTTCTATTTCCATTTGAAGTACTCTTTAAGATGTATCATTACACCAAGCTTGAGGATAAGATTGAAGGAGCTGATAACTTCCAAGCTTGGAAGTATAGGATTGGGTTAATCCTGGAAGCGAATGAGTTGGACTCATATGTAAAAGAAGACATCCCTATCCCAGAGGATGAAGAGGCTAAGGTATTGCATAAGAAAAAATTGGTCAAGGAAAAGAGAATCATTGCTGATTCTATCAAAGACCATCTCATACCCCATGTGTCTTCTCTAAAGACACCCAAGGAGATGTTTGACTCTTTGACCAAGCTATTTGAAGGGAAGAACATAAATTGGAAGATGACCCTGCAGAACCAAGTGAAAGGAGTAAAGTTTTAGAATGGAGAAACCATTCAATCTTATTTTTCAAGGGTCTCCCAGATCAAGGAACAACTAGAAGCAATGGATGAAATGGTGGAGAATGGTGAAGTGGTGATGACCACTCTAAGTGGCCTCCCAGGTCATGGGATTCCTTTATTCAAGGAATCTGTGCAAGGAAGAAGTTGATCTCCTTCAACAGATTGTGGGAAGAATGCTCTCAAGAAGAAGCTAGGCTTGTGCCCCGAGAAGAAAATATGGGAAATGAAGATCAAGCTCTCACAGCACATGCCAGGAAAGGCAAGTCCAAGAAGGAATCATCTCATAACAGAAGATTCTCACACCACCATTATCATAAACATAAGAAAGATCTCAGATGCTTCAATTGCAATGAGAAGGGACACTTTGCTTTAGATTGTCCCAAGAAGAAGAAAGACAACAAGAACAACTTCATTAAGAAGAAGAAGAATAACAAAAGAAGATATCATGCTCATGCTGACGAAGATGATGAACCCTCAAAGAAGAAGGCTAGGGCAGAAAGTGATAGTGATTATGACTCATCAAGTGAAGAAGAGTATGTTCTAATTTCTACTCTCACAGGTACTATCTCCCATGGTTGTAATGATTGGTTGATTGACAGTGGGGCTTCCAAACACATGATTGGGCTTAAGAAATCTTTTGTGAATCTATCTGAACATGAATCACCCCATAAGGTGAAACTTGGGGATGATTATCAATACCCAATCAAAGGAAGTGGTGAAGCCTCCTACAACCTAGATTCTGGAAAATCTTTGAAGATGAAAGAAGTCCTTTATGTACCTGGGCTCAAGAAGAACTTACTCTCCATCTCTACATTGGATGAAAAAGGTATGAGGGTTGCATTTGAGGATGGCCAAGTCCTAATGTGGCCAAAGGGAAAGAACATAGATAATGCAGTAGTGATTGGAGAGCAAGAGGGAGGTTTGTATAAATTGAAGGGACAACCTGAACATGCCATGGTACATGAATCCATGGAGCCAAGTGAACTTTGGCATAGAAGACTTGCTCATATGCACTATAGGGAACTTCCAATTGCAAGCAAGGTTGTAGAGGGTCTTCCTGAGATCAAGACCAAACATGAAGGTGTTTGCAAAGGATGTGCAAAAGTTAAGAACATTAAGAAGGCTTTCCTAAGTAGTGAAAGCAAGACAAAAGACATCCTAGAAATCATCCACTTAGATGTATGTGGTCCTATGTCATCCAGATCTCTGAGTGGGTATGTTTACTATGTCTCATTTATTGATGACTTCTCCAAGAAGACTTGGGTATACTTCTTGAAGAGAAAAGATGAGGTGTTTGATAAGTTCAAGGAATTCAAAACCTTAATGGAGAAGCAAACTGACAAAAAGATCAAAACATTTAGATCTGACAATGGTGGAGAATTCACCTCAGGTGACTTCAAGAAGCTTTGCAGTGATTCAAGGATTAAGAGGGAGTTGAATGCTCCTTATAATCCTCAACAGAATGGAGTTGCAGAAAGGAAGAATAGAACAATCATGGAAGCAGCAAGGGCAATGCTGCATGACTAGGATCTACATATGCATCTATGGGCAGAAGTAGCTAGAACAACTGTATATGTGCAGAAAAGAACACCCCACAAGATATTGGACAAAAAGACACCAGAAGAGGTCTTTTCTGGTAAGAAACCTGAAGTCAACCATCTCAGAATATTTGGTTGTCCAGTATACACTCATGTCCCAAAGGAAAAGAGGACCAAACTAGATCCTTCAGGAAAGAAGGGTATCTTTGTGGGTTACAGTGAAAGCTTGAAGGCTTACAGAATATACTTTCCAGGGTTCAAGAAGATTGATGTCAGCAAGGATGTAACATTTAGATCTGACAATGGTGGAGAATTCACCTCAGGTGACTTCAAGAAGCTTTGCAGTGATTCAAGGATTAAGAGGGAGTTGAATGCTCCTTATAATCCTCAACAGAATGGAGTTGCAGAAAGGAAGAATAGAACAATCATGGAAGCAGCAAGGGCAATGCTGCATGACTAGGATCTACCTATGCATCTATGGGCAGAAGTAGCTAGAACAACTGTATATGTGCAGAAAAGAACACCCCACAAGATATTGGACAAAAAGACACCAGAAGAGGTCTTTTCTGGTAAGAAACCTGAAGTCAACCATCTCAGAATATTTGGTTGTCCAGTATACACTCATGTCCCAAAGGAAAAGAGGACCAAACTAGATCCTTCAGGAAAGAAGGGTATCTTTGTGGGTTACAGTGAAAGCTTGAAGGCTTACAGAATATACTTTCCAGGGTTCAAGAAGATTGATGTCAGCAAGGATGTAACATTTGATGAAAACTTAGCATTCATCAAATCAAGGAAGGCACCTATCGAAGTTTATGAAGAACCTAAGGAAACTAGATTTCAAGACACTACCATGACTGAATCAATTCCAGAAGTTGTTCATGAGTTTGAATATCCACAAGAACCTGTAGATCCACCCCGTGAGGATAACTCTCACAAGAGGAAACCTGCATGGGCTAGAGAGCTCATTCAAGATGCAGAAAGATTTGGCACTCCAGTTGAAGAACACAGAGCAAAGAAAAGAACCAGATCACATACCACCTATGTTGCTTTACTCTATGACATTAAGAACAAAGAGCCTTCCAGTTATGAAGAAGCAGTGAAAAAGAAAGAATGGAAGGATGCCAGGTTGAGGAATACCAATCAATAATGAAGAATGATGTTTGGGATGTTGTACCAAGACCTAAAGAGAAATCTGTTGTGACTTCTAAATGGATCTACAAAATCAAGTATGCTGTAGATGGCAGTGTAGAGAAATACAAAGCAAGATTCATTGCTCGTGGCTTTTCTCAGAAAGAGGGAATAGATTATGAAGAAACTTTTGCACCTGTAGCCAGGTATACTTCCATCAGAACAGTACTTGCCCTGGCTGCAGCGATGAAATGGAAAATATACCATATGGATGTCAAGACTACCTTCTTGAATGGTGCAGTTGAAGAGGAAGTATATGTGGAGTAGCCACTCGATTTCGAAATACATGACAGGGAGTCGTATGTGTACAGATTGAAGAAATCCTTGTATGGCTTGAAGCAAGCTCCCAGAACTTGGTATGGAAGGATGGACAGTTTCCTATCTAGTTTGGGCTTTACCAAGAGTAAAGCGGATTCCAACCTTTACTACAAGTTTGAGGAAGGGAATCTTGTGATTCTACTCCTATATGTGGATGAATTATTTGTAACAGGAGATGACAAATTGATTGCAGATACGAAGAGGAAGCTTGTTGTTGAGTTCGATATGAAAGATTTGGGAATGATGCATTATTTCCTAGGTATGGAGGTGTGGCAGAGTACAGGTGGGATTTTCCATGGTCAAGAGAAGTACACAGTAGATATCCTGAAGAGATTTGGGATGATGGATTGCAAGGCCATGGCCACACCTATGGCATCGAATCTGAAGCTTCCATGTGATGCTTCATCTGAGCCGGTTGATGTCTCTATGTATCGTTAGATGATTGGGTCCTTGATGTACCTGACGAACACCAAACCATATATTTGCTTTGCGGTGAACACATTGAGTCAATTCCTAACAGATCTGAGGAGTGTTCATTTGGTTGTTGTAAAGCATGTTCTAAGGTACCTGAAGGGTACAATGGATTATGGGCTCAAGTATAAGGTGAATCAAAAGTTTAACCTGCAAAGTTATGTTGATTCAGATTGGGCTGGCAGTGCTGCAGATAGGAAGAGCACATCTGGGTGCTGCTTGAGTATGGGATCAGGTGTGATCTCTTGGTTTAGCCGGAAGCAGTCATGTGTAGCACTGAGTACAGTTGAGGCAGAGTATGTTGCAACCTGTTCAGCTAGTTGTGAGGCAGTATGGCTATGGAAGCTACTGTCTGAATTATTTGATCTCCCGTTGGATGCTACTGGTATCTTCTGTGAAAACCAGAGTTGTGTGAAGCTGTCCGAGAACCCAGTGTTTCATGACAGGTCGAAACACATAGAGATCAAATATCACTATATCAGGGATATGGTGCAGAGAGGAGCTGTGAAGCTCCTGTATGTTGTGACGGACAAGCAGATTGCAGATGTGCTGACGAAGCCACTAGCCAGGGTGAAGTTTGAGTACTTCAAAGAGAGGCTTGGTGTTCTTCGGATTGATGACACTTCGAGGAAGAAGTGATGGACACATTTGCAGAATCCATTCCAAGCATGTTGGAAGGAGGATCCTTCACATGGCTATGGATATAAGCGCTGGATGATGAGCATCAGGATGATGCTCCAGTTAATGCTCTGTATATGCATCATGTTGGATGCTGGATATGATCAGTTGGATCATTTATATGTATATGTATGTACGCATCATGTTGGATGCTGGATATGATCAACTGGATCATTTATATGTATATGTATGTGCACATCATGTTGGATGCTGGATATGATCAGTTGGATCATTTATATGTATGTACGCATCATGTTGGATGCTGGATATGATCGGTTGGATCATATGTATGTATTTTGAATATGCATCATGTTGGATGCTTGGACCATGTATCTGTATATGTATCAGGTGGATACATTGTATGATCAGGTAGATCATGTATGTTGATATGTATCATGTATTTGTATTTGTATCAGGTGGATACACTGTATGATCAGGTAGATACTTGGTATGCATCAGGTAGATGCATTGTATGATTAGGATGATCATGGATGAAGAGCTTCAGGATGTTTCTCCAGATGACATGCAGCAGGATGTTGCAGTGATGATGATCAGGATGATCATGTGTATATCAGGATGATGTATGGTGAGTATCAGGTTGATACTCTGTGGCCGTGGAACAGGTTGTGCAGATAAGCATGTAATTTGTGCCTTGGGAGATTTGCATATAGTCTTTCGAGGTTTTTCCTATGCCATGTAATTTGTACCCTGGGATATCTGGCAAATGCTCTTTCGAGGTTTTGCTTGGGAGGACATATAATTTGTGCCCTAGGAGATCTGCAGATAGTCTTTTGAGGTTTTTCCTATGGCATGTAATTTGTGCCCTGGGATATCTGGCAGATGCTCTTTCGATTTTTTGTCCTATGGCATGTAATTTGTGCCCTGGGAGATTCGATAGGTTGATCCGTGTGCTTGTAATCAGTCCTAGGATGCTCTTTCGAGGTTTTGCCATGACCACATGTAATTTGTGCCCTGGGAGATCCGATAGGTTGAGCCGTGTGCTCGTAATCAGTCTTGGGATGCTCTTTTGAGGTTTTGTGGTGACCACATGTAATTTGTGCCCTGGGAGATCCGATAGGTTGAGCCTTGTGCTCGTAATTAGTCCTGGGATTCTCTTTCGAGGTTTTGTGGTGGGGTCACATGTAATAAGTCCTGGAGATCTGGATAGGATGAAAAAGGCCTCAGATGCTCTTTAGGGTTCTTGCTAGTTAAGAGACTCTTTTAAGGTTTTGTGACGCACGTAATAAGTCTTGAGATTTCCACAGTATGGCAAGTGATGATGAATACCTATAGGTGGTGGGTCTACATCCAGTATGAAGAAGGACTGGCTCTGTAGAACTTCCTATGATGAGTAGAGTCAGATATTGGTTGAGATAGCAGCAACAGTGATGATGATGATGACGATGCATCGATGATGATGATCCCAAGAAGAAGACTTGTGTAGCAGATCTGTGTCGAGAAATACCTTCCTAGTTAAGAGGGAGTGTTGATGTATATGTAACTTCAGAATGTATTTCATCTATGTATTTCATATATATTTATTGTACCCTTATTAGAGATGTGTTATTCCTCTATAAGGAAGTGTCTTCATGTGGATTGACAAGTGTCACAAGTGTGTGTACTTGCCAATGGGTTATTAGACCACCATGTGTGGGGTCGGCCCTGAATTATATATTATATTGTGGATGTACCTAGCTAGAAAAGTCGGCCCCATAAGGTAACTGGGAAAATAGGTTAGTATAAATAGAGATTAGGAGATCTCTATTTAGATAATTTAGAAAGTCATCTCTCTCTCACTCAGAAAGTGGCGCACTAGTGAGAAGGAGGATCATCTGCTTCTAGGAGACTATCTCAAGTGTATTTTGGTTGTACTTTGGTTGAGCCATTGCTCTCTCTATCTCTGAGGAATTTGTGGGGTTTTCCACCTTAGGGTTTTCCCCACCAAAACTCTGTGTCTCTTGTCTCTCATGCTTTTGATTCTTGTGATGCTTGTCATGCTTATTGTGATTGTTATGCATTGATATATTGTATATGTTATTCTCTCAGTGAAGATCCTAGAGTGTTGTGAATTAATGCTCAAAATTTAACATCACTTTTTGTTGATTTTCTAATCTCAACTGGATAGGTGACCATGCTATCCTTGGTTTCTCCATCTGTTTCCATGTCTTCTTGATCAAGACATTTACCTCTGATCCTAGATCAAGGATTATCTCATCCATCTCATAATATCCAATCTACACACTGAGCCTCATTTCTCGGCCTATTCATTTATGGCTCTTGATATGGTGAACTGCACTCTGGGTAGTATCTGTCTTACTGCGTGGTTCATATTGGTTTAGTAAATTCTACAACTCCACTACAACATATGCTCTCTTCAATAATTTCATGCAGCTCTTTAGGAACTACGCAACAGAAGTGCCTGTTTCTGCAGCAGTACTGGTCTGATCATACGTTGTTGGCATATCTTGTATGTGTGTTGTTTCACTTCGCAACGGGATTCTTGGAGACATAGGTGCTAGATATTTGAAGATGTCCTGTGCTTCTTCAAAGGCTTCTTTGTTTCTCTCCAGATTGAAAACATGTGTTTTCCCAGAAGCTTCTCTGATCTAGACCGCTTCAGTAGGGATCTTCTTAGTTTGGTGAACTCTAGAAGTCAAAGCTTCTTGTTCTTTGTATTTTCCTGTGGCAATGTCACTTAGCGTCACAACATTAATATGTGGA